>OY728127.1:737342103-737985107 GCA_963277665.1 Viscum album | reverse complement strand
ATTGGTGTCCCATAAAACTGAAACTACAATGCTGTTTTAGTCTTCTGTATCATGTATTCTTTATAAAAACAAGACACAATAATTTTCTCTTCGTGATCCATCCATACATCATTGCATGAGCAGGAAAATCATTGATCATCCACATAAACACAAAAAGGGGGTGGGGAGATGTCTAGGGGGTCAGGGTGTCTAGATGGATGGGTTGTCCACAAGGGGGGGGGGGGCTGTCCAGGGGGTATGGGGTGTCCTGGGGGGTGGTTGGGCTATCCATGAGGTGGTGGGGCTGTCCAGGGGGTCGGGGGTGTCCAGGGTGGGGGGCTTTCCAGGGGGGTGGTGGCTGTCCAGGGGGTACGAAGTGTTCAGGGGGTGGGAGGGGTGTCCAAGGGTTGGGAGAGGCTTTCCATGGGGTATGGGGTTGTCCATGGGGTTGGGAAGGCTATCCATGGGGGTAGCAGGGCTGTCTAGGGGGTACAGAGTGTCCATGGGGTGGGAAGGCTATCCAAGGGCGGGGGGGGGGGGGGGGGGGCTGTCCATAGGGGTGGCAGGGCTATCCAGTGTGGCCAGGGGTGCTGGGGGGGGGGGGGTTTAGGGGTGGGGGTGTTCGGGGAGATGGGGGTGTCCGAGGGGTGGTGGGCGGGTGTCCAGGGGGGGGGGGGGGGGGGGGCTGTCCACGAGGGTGGGGTGGATGTCCAGGGGGTACAGGGTGTCCAGGGGGTGGGCGGGCTGTCCAAGGGGGGTGGAGAGGCTATCTAGGGGGGTCGGGTGTGCATAGGGGGGTGGGGGGGGGGGGGTTTCCATGGGGTGAGTGTGTTGTCTAGGGGGGTACGGGGTGTCCAGGTGGTGGAGTGGCTATCCGGGGGGGGGGGGGGGGTCAGATGTGTCTAGGGGTGGGGGTCTATCTACGGGGGTTGGGGTGTACAGGTGGGTGGGCTGTCCATGGGGGTAGGGCTGTCTAGGGGGGTACGGGGTTTCCAGAAGGGTGGACGGGCTGTCCACGGGGGTGGCAGGGCTATCCTGGGGGGTCGGGGGTGTCCAGGGGATGGGGGCTTTTTAGGGGGTGGGGGGCTTTAAAGGGGGTAAGAGGTGTCCAGGGGGTGGGCAAGGCAGTCCAGTGGGTACAGGGTGTTCAGCGGGGTGGGCAAGCTGTCCATGGGGGTGGCAGGGCTCTCCAGGGGGTATAGGGTGTCCTGTGGGTGGGTGGGAAGTCCACGGGGTTGGCGGGGCTATCCAGTGGGGTCGGGGGTGTCCAGGGGTGGGGTTTTCCAGGGTGTGGGGTGTTTGGGAGGGTGGGGTGTCTGGGGGGTTGTGGGAGGGTGTTCAGGGGGGGGGGGGCTGTCCATAGGGGTGGGGGTGTCCAGGGGGTACGAGGTGTCCAGGGGGGTGGACGAGTTGTCAACGGGGGTGGAGGGGGTGTCCAGGGGGGTCGAGGGTGTCCCCGGGGAGGGGGATGTGCTTTCTAGGGGTGGGGGATGTCTAGGGGGTATGAGGTGTCCAGGGAGGTGGGAGGGCTATCCAGGGAGGTATGGGGTGTCTAGGGGGTGGGCAGGCTGTCCAAGGGGGGGTGGGCAGGCTGTCAATGGGGGTGGCAGGTCTATCCAGGTTGGTGGTGGTGCCCACCCCCAAACTAGGGTCGTAAAATCCAATCTCAATCCAATTTTAGCATGATTTCAATCCTATTATAGATGACTGAGATTACTGTTAGTGTAAATGATGAATATCATACATATAATTCACAACACACCCAATTGTAAACACAACACCAAATATCATACGTGGATCGGATTTTTATGAGCCGTGTTTCGATGGGACACTACTCATAGTATTATGAGCCTTGTTATATCAGTAGGTTATATGGAGTTGTACGAATGTTAAATTTTTACGAGATCAATATAGATAGTGGATAAGAACCTAAGTGAGATTTCTTTGTAGTGATCACTTCTTCTTGGAAGGATATAAGCGAGTGTTGGTATGTAACTTCAAAAAAGTCTTAACATATGAAAGAAAATATACATTGGTTATATGTGATTCCTTTTTTTAGATTATCGAAGTGGAAAACCCACCCCCTCCCTGGATAGCCCCCCCCCACACCACTACAGCCCCTACCTCTCCTACAGCACCCCCACCCCACCTGGACCCCCACCACACCTAGAAAGCCCACCCCCTTCTCCCTGGACAACCCACACCCCCTCCCCCACCTGGACAGCCCATCCCCACCCCCTTATACATCCCACCCCCCTTTATAGCCCACCCCCTCCCCCCAACTGGATAGCCCACCCACCACCACCCCTGAACAACCCCCTCACTGGACAACCCACACCCCCTCCCCTACAGCCCCCCCGACAGCCCCCTAGACTTCCCACCCCCACCTAGAGAGCCCACGCCCTCCCCACCCCCACTGTACAACCCCCCCCCCCCCACACCTGGACCACCCACACCTCCCACTGGACACCCCCCCCCCGCTCCTTGGACAACCCATGCCCCCACCTGGATAACCCACCACCTCCCGGACAGCCACCCCCTCCCTGAATAGCCTACACCCCCTCCCTTGCAGCCCCATACCCCCATGGATACCCCCACCTGGACAGCCTCCCCCCCACCTGGACTACCCACCCCCTACCCCCACCTATACATCCCACCCCTCCCTGGACAGCCACACCCCTCCCCCACCTGGATAGCCCACCCCCACCCCTTGGATAGCCCACCCCCTAGACATCCCACCCTGTGTGTTGTCAAAGGCGTGCAGCCAATAAGGCACAAAATCACCATGTTATATTAATTGTGTTTCTGCTATTCTCTATTATGTTAAATGATTTGAGAACCTAAAAATCAAAATCATCAGGTTATGTTAAATGTGTTTTAATTTTATTCTTTTCTTTCTTTCTGTTGAGAGATGGTTCAATTTTTATAGAGTTTTATTTAGTTATTATTTTATTAATATATTAAATGTTATTTTATATTTAGGGATGTACAACTCACTTTTGAGAAAATATCCCAAATTTCCAACAGCCCTCTAAGAACGATCTCTATTGCTTCCACCCATGATTTCCACTATCTCCCCCATGATTTCCCTCAATTTCCCTAATTTATTCTAACCCCACGATTTCTATCACACTGCTGATTTCCATGGCCACTCCCAATTTCCATTGGGCCCTCGATTTCCACTGCACCTCTAAGAATGATCCCCACTGCCTTATTCCTCCCGATTTCAGGGGATACTAGTGTTCATTTTCCAAGCCTCATGCTATAGCGCCTCTCTGGTAGGCGGAAGTGGTGCGTTCCAAAGGCACGCGTCGATGAGGTTGCCTCACCTCACCGAGGGGGAGGTGCACCGTGTGTGCCTCACTTCACCGATGGTGAGGCGCACTAGGTGTGCCTCACCGCGCCTCATGCCAAGGCGTACTGAGGTGCACACCTTTGACAATAGTGCCCACCCCCACCCCCTGGACATCCCACCCCCCAGGACAGACCACACCCCCTCCCCCACCTAAACACCCACCTTGACCCCCCAAGATAGCCCACACCCCTTCCTTGGGCTTCCCATACCCCCTCCCCCACTCCCTTGTATCCCCCTACCCCCTATAGCCCCTACCCCCTGGACAACCCACCCCCATGTGGATATCCCCCCACACCTGGGCACCCCTACCCCTCCTGCATCCCCCCTTTGGGTACTTTTATTTATAATAATTTTATTCATTAAGAAAGGAAAACCATCACGCATTATCCATTTCATTCCAAACAACCCATTCAATTTATCAAAACATCAAAAATTAAATTTATCAAAACATGACAAATTCAATTTATAAGGCTCTATGGGTCACATAGGAAATGTTATTGGGGAAAGGGGAAGTCAACTACTTTGTTAATTCCAATTTAAAAATGGGCCAAACACTTAGGAGGTGCGGTGGTGTCTAGGAGGTGTGGGGGGGGGGTGTCCAAGAAGGATGAGGGTGTCCCGGGGCGTGGGGTGTCTAGGGGGTGGGGGGTGGTGGGGGAGGGGGGCTGTCTAAGGGGTGGGGGTGGTTGAGGGGCTGTCTATGGGGTGTGAGGGGTGTCCTCGGGAGGGTGGGGGTGTCCAGGGGGTGGGGGTGTCCAAGGGGGTGGGGTCTGTCCAAAGGGTGGGGGGAGTGTCCAAGGGGGTGGGGGTGTCCAGGGGGGTCTTGTCCATGGCAGGTGAGGGGTGTCCCCTAGAGGGTGGGGGTGTCCAGGGGGTGGGGGAGGGATCTGTCCAAGGGGTGGGGGTGTTCAGGGGGTGCAGGGGGGGGGTGGGGGTTATCCAATGGGGGGGGTGCCATGGGGATATCCAAGGGTGGGAGGTGTATAGGGGGTGGGGGTGGGGGTGTTCACAATTCCAATCCTTCACCCAACCAACAACCAATTCATCCTCAATATCAATACCCTTCCCATTATTCCTTGAACAAAAACTATAAATACAAATCCAAATCCAATTTTCATCTTAACTAAAGTCCACATAACCTACCATATCACCACACTAAACCAACCCTTTACCATGTTTAAAGTGTAGAAAAAAAAACCAGAAAACAAAACAAAGGGTTTACTACTCCACAGACTGCAGTAACTCTAATTTAGCCCAAATCAAAAAATAAAACAGAAAACAATAGAGGGAGAACATTAAAACTAAGGTAACACTTACTAATTTTAAGTGTATACATAAAACAATTGATTAATTGAAGATGGATCTATGGTTGGAAGGAGTTTCACGGCCGAGAAAACTTTGTGAGAAGTTTTGGATTAGGGATTTCAATTGGGCCGAGTGGGAGCTGGGGTGCTGGGTATTTGGGGGAAAACATTCCCAACGGGTTTTAAAAACCATTGGGAAAGCCTCTCTTTACCGACTATTTATTAAAATCATTGGTATATCTTATAGGATCTAAATATTTCCCAACTATTTTGTGAAACTATTTTGAAATCTAAACTATATTAATACATTGTCAACAGTTTGAACAAACTATTGGAAATTTTTTCCTTTTCTTACAATATACCAATGGTTTGATGAAACCATTGGTATATATCCATTGGGAAAAACATCCAGTTCTAGTAGTGATTTTAGATCTCAATAGCATTAATTCACCCACTTCACCCCCAAAAATAGGTGTTTGACACCTATACCCATAAATATATTCATAAAGATCCATTTTTATACATGAGTGGAAGCAATTAATGTATGATAACCTGAACAAAGGATGATGTTGATCCCATCCTCATTTGAAGTCCTTTGAGAATTCTCACAACATGTCTTCTGATTTAGGAATAGTCCACTCAAATTGACCATTAGTTTGGGGGTGATAAAATGTACTGATGTTCAACTCATTATTTAGAGTATGTTATAGGCTCTTCAAGAACATGTAGGTAAATCTCATATCTCAGTGAAATATAATTGATAGTGGTGTTCCATGAAACCTCACCACCTCTATGTTGTATATCCTTATTTTTTGACTGAGTGGGAAGTCGTATTGAATAAAAATAGAGTGAGAAGTAATTGTAAGAAGATCCACCAAAACCCTTATGATATTGTTTCCTCTTGATGTCTTTAGAATACAAACGACAATGTCCATGGTCATGTTTTCCCATTTCCATGTCGGTTTGGGTAATAGTGGAATCACTACCTTAAAATTTTTTACTTTTAACCATCACTTTATGACATACCAAAAAATTTAATGTATATTCCATGATAATCTTCTTTATACTATCCCAAAAATAGTGATCTCATAGAACTTGATATATCTTCATTCTCCCTAGGTGGATAGATAAGGTTGAGCATTGTGCGTCATTCAACATATCTTTCTTTATCTCAAGATTTTATGTTACACATAGTCCTGACCAAAATATTTTAACACCTTCTTCATTAATTTTAAACTTATAGGAATTCACTTTTCTTATAGTTTTACACTTCTTCTTAGTTTTCACATCATCTATTTGAGCATCCTTTATCTTCTCCAGAAGGGATGGTTGAGAAATCCTTTGGGAAAAGAATGATGATTTCCTTCCTTTACAATTCCCTTTTCCATCCTTTTAATGTCTAAGGATTTTGTATCCTTCTCAATTAACATCATTTATAAAGTTTTAGGATACTTTCTAATTAGAACATTTACCCCTTGGACTACATTCCCATGATGGTAATGGATTAGGTAGTCATAATCCTTGACCATCTCTAACCATCTTCACTGGAACATATTAATCTCCTTCTATGAAAATATATATTTTACTCTCTTATGATATATATATATTTCACACTTCTACCCATAGAGATAATCTCACCAAATTTTCAACACAAATATTATTTTATCCAATTCTAGATCATGTTTTTTATAGTTATACTCATAAAATTTCAGCTACCCTGAGGTGTAGGAAATTTTTTTATCATATTCATTAGAATATATCCCAAGAACTTCTTTGAAAAATCACTATATAACAAAAAAAGTTCTCCACTTGAGGGAAGCATGAGGGCTGGTTCTATGATATGCATTTTTTACTATTTAATACTCTATTCACATTTATTTGTATAGAAAAATTTTACTCCCTTCTATGTTATCTTGGTTAGTGGGTTTGAAAATTGTACGAAGTTTCAAAAAATCTTCAGTAATACCTAACTAGTATAAGGAAACTATGGATCTCCATTATAGATGCTTGTCTAAGATAGTCCGTATTTGATTTTTTATTAGAAGCGCTCATCGATATACCTTTATTGGTGATAGTATTCCCCAAGAATGATACTTACTTAATATATAAGACACATTTAATATACTTTTCATATATATTCTATTTTCAGAAATGTCTTTTGAATAATATACATATTCTTCTCATGCTTCTTCTTACTTTTAGAGTATAATGGATTATCATCAATAAAGATTACCACAAATTTTTAGAGGTAATATCTAAAGAATCTATTCATTATATCCATAAATATTTCTATAAAATTAGTGAGTCCAAAATAAATTATTACAAACTCATAGTTTCTATACCTTGTTTGAGAGGAATTTTTTAGAATACCTTCCTCCTGCACCATTAATTAGCGATATCCCAACAGAAGTTCCACCCTAGAGAAATGTTAGAATGCATGTACTTGATCTAAAAATTCATTTATCTATGGAAGGCGATAATTGTTCATTATTGTGATTTTTTTGAGTTCATGATAATCAATGTAGAGGATAATTGAACCATCCTTTTTCTTGAAAAATAGGAACAACAAACCCCATGATAAAGCACCCGGGCATATAAAACCCTATTCTAGATTATCCTATAATAGATTTTTCATTTCTTCTATCTCAATGATGGCTATTTATAAGGATTCTTCAATATGAGTAAAGATATAGGTATAAGTTTGACTCAAAACTCAAACTCTTAGTGAGGAGTAAGACAAAGAAATTATTTAGGGAATAAATCAGTATAATACCTCACAATTGGAATGGATTGAAGCCCGATTCACTCATTTATCTCAATAATTTTAGCTGGATATGCTTTCTCATAAGGAAATAATATCCACACTTAAGTAGAATATAATAGGGTAGATTCATCCTCGACCATACACTTGTAAAAAATCGGAGAATGGATTGGGATATGTACAATGATCTCCCACAATAAAAATTTGATGTTAGATTAATATAAGGATAGTAAATAAAATCCCAATATAGAATTAAACTCCACTAAAGTAAGTAAAATGATATTTTATAGATGATTTAGTACACAAACATTGACTGGGGAGGAGTTATATACTTTGGATGAAATAACTACTTTTTTTTTGTTCTCACATATAGTTTAACCCCCATGATTTGAGGTATTGTTTAAACATTCCTACTAAATGTGCATGATATCTAAGAATGTGTATAAATAGAATCAAATATTATATTATCTATTGTTAAATGAATTACCAGTTTACCAGTCACCACGTTGTTTTCATGATCCACCTCAATAGTAGTGATAACACATTCTATTACTTTTTTCTATAGACCTTGGTGGTTTTTTTATTAATTATGTAGAATTACCCCTGGATTAGGGAATTGGCTTGTAGAATGCATGCATTACTTTCTGTTGAAACACTACACCACATGATATGTGTTGTTATGAACCCTTTTTTTTCTTCTTCCATAATAGTGTATTTCTTAATTTCCCTTTGGAACTGATTAGTATGATACCCCTATTCTCTACAGTTGAAACATCTTCTAATTACCATGAGGTAGTTTCTAGGATACTCCTTCCCACACCCTTGGCATGTGGGGTGTTGGTTTTTCATTCCTTCATGGGATTTATCTATTCATACTCTTGAAGAAATATGTATATTAATTTTTTTTTCACCAGTCTAGTGAGTCCACTAATATAAGGACCCAAGATTAAACATTACATAATCTTGTGTTTTATGTAAAGAATCCATTTTATTACATTTTATGATAGTTTTAGGCGTATAGATTTAGATAATTAGGCCATGAATCATACATAACATAACTATATAATAAACAATTTACTTTTTTGACCAATATAATTTTTACCACCATAAAACATTAAAAACCAAACATTATTTATTTTCATGAAAAATATTTATGAATTTAAACATGACCCCTCCCTTTCCCTTACCCATCCTTAAATCCTATGAAAAGAATTTTAAAAATGAATGATGAGCACAAAAAGATCAGTAAGGGAAATAAAAAGTATAAAATTGTCTATACAGTGAAAAACATGAAAACCCATGAAAAACTATTTCTTAAAAAAATATCTTTTTACCCAGAAATGGAGTTATCTTTCTTTGAAAAAGATAATTTATCGTATCTTTTAAAAATAAATTATTTCCATGAAAACTAACTATCAAGCATAGAAAAATATTATAGGTGAGTTATAAAATAATCTCATAGAGCCCTTAAAAAAACCTAACAAGTTGGAATAATCATAAAACCATCTTAAAATATATTTCATTAGAGAACAAAATCATTACCCAATGTATTAGAGAGATATCTGAGCACACCCATCATATAGGATATATCGGGCTCAACTGGCACTATCTCAATTCATCCTTCATATAAACTATAATGGGCTCACCCGATGCTATCTAGGCGCACCCATCCTAAACAATATCTTGGGACTATGTTATTAATAAAGCAATTTAATCTTGAAACTTTTCATTATAAACCCTTTTTAAAAACTCTTTTGAACCCATATGAATAACTTTTTTGGATATCAAAATACCTATTTGTTTTAAAAAACCATTTTCAAAACCAAAATACTTAGAAAAAAGGGAAAGGGTTATTTTCATTTGAAAAACATGAAATATTGAAAAATAATATTTAAATAAAATAACAATCATAGTGACTGGAAATTTTTTTGTTACCATATATGTTAAAAATATGACATTCCTTTTGTCGCTTTTCAAAATTTTCTATATAAAACACATAAAAAGATTCATTTTGAAAATATTTGAAAGAAAGTAAATATAAAAATAAAATATATTTTATAAATATTTTATTTCAAAATAAAAAATTTCATAAAATAATTTTAAAAACATGGATATTAAAGAGAAAGAGTTGGAAAAAAAATATTAAAAGATATTTTTTAATGAAAAGTCCCTTATCAATTTGGAAATATTTTAATCATTTTCCCTATCAAATAATAACATTAAAATATATTTAAACACCACTATAATAGATAAATTAAAGATATAACATATAACCGGGGATATATATACAACTCATAAAATAAAATAGATGCATAAAATCAAAATATGTCTCAACGAAAGAAAATTGAGATCAAGTCACTTACCTTGAGTCCAACTCATCATGTACATTCTTTATGTTCCTAATTAATAAACTTATGTTTATTATTTAATTAATAAATAAAATTTTTAAAGTTTATTATTCCTTTTATTTCAATTATTACCAAGTTATATATAATTACTTAGTCAATTAATTTTACGTTGGATTTTTTTGACGATATTTGGCTTATCCGTCAAAACTGACTTTGGTAGGTTGAATTTGGTCAAAGAGGTAATTATTTAAACATACACAGAATAATAATCATAAAAATATAATCATATTCATATATAAATTTTAATTTTAAGACCAATCATGAAATATGGCTTTGTGAAATGAAGTAAGCTATGATCACAATGACGATAGGCCATACATACGCATAAGTAACGTTTCCATTTTTCAATGAACATTATAAAAAAGAGGTATGTAGTATTTTATCTCTATAGAGTGATCATTATATCTTATTTACCATATTATTTGTTTAAATATACTTATATATATCATTAATTTTTTGTGGTGATGAAAATCGAGTCACATTGCTTAGTGAAAGTGTTAGTCGACATTTACATGAATGATGATATCATTTTTCGATGAGTGAAAGAACAAAAAAGAAAAGATATATGAACATTTCATAATGATGAATATGTCATTAATATAATAGTTATGTCACTGATATAAAATATATTTATTAAATTTATCCACATTATCTTCCATCTAAAGTGTCAGTAAAAACTAAATCATATCGTTTTGTGAGGCGGCAGTCCGCCGTACACACTAGCGATGTTACCATTTCCCTTACAAAAAGGAAAGTAAAAAAGGTATATATATATATATGATATAACGAATCCATAGTTATAATTATGTTATTAATATGATATTTATATAATTTATATCGATCATCATACCCAACCATGAGAGGTGTTGATGGAAAAATATCACATTGATTCGTGAGGTGGTAGTCTGTGGTACACACGACCGACATTATCATTTCCAATTTGAGATAAGAGGAGATGGATATATGGAATTAACATAAAATAATAAAAATATCATAATATTGGATATATTTTTGTTACTATATATGAATAAATTAATAATATTTGAAGGAGGTGGTATAATAAATAAAACAAAAATTAATTGTTAGGAATTTTATCTTTTCTCAGAGAACCTCTTTAAGATTATACCTAAATTATTCCTATAATTTATTTATAAACCAAAAAAGGCTTATAGGATTATGGGATGGAATTTTTTATGTTATTATGGAAGGTATTTTATAAAAAATTTGATTTTAACATGTTAAGAAGAGAGGAGAGGGGGTGACCTTTTATAAGTGAGGTGAGTGACACACTTGTAATTTTTGAACAAAAAGGTGTACCCAAATTTTTCACATGAAAAAGGGGTAAAAATGGAGTATTATCAAGAATTATATATTATAAGGTCTAAATATAGACATATAATATATTTTATATTAGTATTTATGTAACTTTAACCCCTATCTTTTTAGTTTAACCCCCTGAGAAACCCATTTTTAACTTAACCGTGGTAATTAATTTTTACTATTTTCACAATTCATTTTTGTAAGAAATTAACTTGAAAATATTAAGAAATATAAATTATTATTATTAAAAATATGGATTATATTTTACCAAATAATATTAACATAAGTGGAAGAATTTAATTTAAAACAAAACCCGTGGACATTATGAAAAAGCGGGTTTATAAGAAGTGTATTTTTTAAGAAAAATGTTATTTTATATTAACTATATGATTAATAATAATCATTCTATGAATATAAATTAATATTTATTTGTTTATAATATATAAATTTCATTTAAATAATTACCCATTAGTTATTATTTTAATTAATAAAAATAGAGAAACATTATGCATTTTAAAATAGTTTTTTTTTAGAAAAACTCGTTTTTAAATTCCAAAATAAACATATTCTAAAATCCAATATAAAGTTGAATAAAAATTAATTATATGGATTAAATATAAATTATTAATAATTATGTTACTTTAAATAATATTCAAAACATAAAAATACTTTTAAATTACATAATTTACTAAAAAGAAAAATATTTTTTTTACAAAAATTGATATTTTTCACTATTCATCAAAAAATCAATATTTTCTGAAAAATCCAAAACTTTCTCCTCAAGTAATTTTTGATATAATGTTTTAAGAAATGAAATTAATTTTTAATAATTCAAATTCTATGATTTATAATTTATACTTTTAAATAAAACATTATATGAAAAGATTTTATTTAAAACTATTTACTTTATTAAAAAAATTACATAATATTTCTACAATGAATAAAAGAATGAAAGTGTTTTATTATATAATTAAATTTGTTATTACATTATTTCCTCCTTTTAGAAATTAATTCCTCACCATTTTATTCACATATTAAATAAGTGGGGATATGTTTCCCTTATTAAATTTCCAGATTCCCACATTGCCTCTTCAACCATATGATTTTCCATAAAACCTTAATCTAGTGAATCAATTTATTCCACAGAAGATTATATATATGGTAAATAATATGAACTAGTTATTCCTCATAATAAAATCTATTCAGTAGGAAATTGATCCAAATTTCTATAGGATTTCATATGGTCTAATAAACCATTGAATTAGGTTTCCCTTTTTACCAAAAAACATAATAATTTTCCATGGTGAAAATTTGAGAAAGACATGATCACCTACCTCGAAAGAAAGATATTTTCTCTAGTTATCTACATAATTTTTATTCTTTCTCTGAGTTTTCCTCATATATTTCTAAAACAACTGCACATTATTTGTAATTTCTACTACTAATATTCATCCCATGAACTTCCTTTCTCCCAATTCATCCCTAAAATATTATTTCTGACATCTCTTTCCATATAATTCTGCAAGTTGTTCCATCGGTATACTGGAATGAAAACTCATATAATTCTTTAAGTGGTTCCATCTCTTCCATTTTTTGAATCATATACTCATATTGGATATTTATTGGTTGATTAACAGTTGTATTGTAATTTAATTCAGTGCCAAATGAATTCTAAATTCCTTTCCAAAATTTAGGTGTGAACCTGTGATAATGGTCTGATACAGTGGAGAGAGTAAATCCATATAACCTAAATATATTATTTAGATAAAGTTGAGAAAGTTTATCTAGATAAGTAATATCTCAAATGGGAATTAAATGTATAAATTTAGTTTAACAATTGACAATATTGAAAATTGTATTATTACCTAATGGATTCTTTGGTAAATCTACCAAAAAATCCGTGGATATATTCTCACATTTCCATTATGGAACTAGAAAAGGTTGAAGCATTCTTTTCAGTAATTTTTGTTCTTATTTAACCTGCTGAAAAATAAAGAATAGTCATGGTAAATTCCAGAATATCTATTTGCATACCATCCCACAAGTAATACTCATAAAGGTCTCTATACAACTTAGTTATTCCTAAATGAATGGAAAATAGAGAAATATGGGCTTCACTCAACGAAACTTTCATCAACATTGAATAATAAGGAAAAAAATATATTTTTCCAAATAATTAAAATAATTATTCATCAATACTGAAATATGGAAACTTACCATTATTAATAGATTCTACCTTTTCCTATAAAGAGTAATCCTCATTTTGACCTTACATAATTATTTATAACAATGTTGTCTGTACTAAAACCTAAAACAAAATAAAGTATTTACATGTATCCACAAATCCTAATCAAAAATTCATTAAATCATTGATCAAATGGTAATGTTCCAAATGTAACATGGTTATTGTAGAATTATTTTTTCAACTCAAAGAATCACTCACTTTTTTCTTTTTCAGGATTTTAATGAATCATGAAACAATAATACTTGATTAGTTCTAACTATATTATCTATCTCATTTTTAGTTCTTTATAAGGGAATATATACTTAAAAATTTAGTGATCAGTCAATATTTCACACTTTACTCCATACAAATGATAACTCTAAATTTCTAAAGAAAAAACCATAGAAAAAAATTCTAGATCATGTGTCGGGTAATTTAACTCTTAAGGTTTCAAATAACATGAAGCATAAGAAATTACCTGATCATTCTGAATTAGGACACATCCAATTCCACTCAAATAACAATCATTGTAGATAAAAGAATTCTATTTTTGGAAGACATGTACAAAATTGGAGCATTTACCAATCAACTTTTTAGTTCCTAAAAACAATCATTATATTCTTTTTTACAGACAAATTTAACTCTTTTTTGAGTTAAATTATTTAGTGATCAGGAAAACTGAGTAATGTTTTCTAAAAAACAATATTAGTAACCTGTTAATCCAAGAAAACAATTGATCAATGTGATATTTTTGGGTCTTGTTCATTATTAAACATCTTTTTTTAGTAGGGTCAATAATTATTCAATATTTAGAAACAATATATCCCAGGAAATAAATTTATTTCAACTAAAATTCAAAATTACTAAATTTCACATATTGTTTCTTTTATTAAGGTTTTAAAAACAATCCTTGGGTGTCTTTCATGTTCCTCATGACTTCTAGAATACACCAAATTTTCATCAATAAACACAACCATAAACTTGACCAAGAAGTCATGAAAAAAATCCATTCACAAGATCTATTAATAAAGGAGGTTATTTGGTCAAACCAAATGACTTAACTAGAAATTCAGGGTTCCCATATCTAGTCTAAAATTATGTTTCAAAGTGTCATCCTCCTTTACCTTTAGCTTATTGTTCAAGTACCTCATGTTAACCTTTGAAAAAAAAACAGTGCTCCTTGGACCTGATAAAAAAATCATCAATATGAGGAAAATGATACTTGTTTTTAATAGTGACATTATTAAAACATATAAAATCAATGAAAAGTCTCACTGAACAATTTTTGTTTTTAATAAACAAAATAGGACCTCCCCTTAGTGAAGTTCTAAGTTTAATGAATCCTTTATCAAATAACTCCTTCAATTTCTTTTTTCAATCTAAATGTTCCACTTGACGCAAATGATAAGGGGGTTTAGAAATAGGATTAACATCAAGAACTAAGTAAATAGTAAAATCAATATCCCAATTAGGAATAAAACAAGAAAAACCATTAGGGAAAACATCCATGTATTAATTTACTACTAGTACATCAATAATTTTAATAGTTTCTTTATTTTCAACAATATGAGCTAGGTAACTTTCACTTCCATATCTAATTAATCTCTAAACTTATTGGTATATTATCAAAGGAGTAAAATCAATTAATAAAATCTTATTGGATCTATAATGTATCTTATCATGATAATATGAAAGAAAATCCATACACAAAATGATATCAAACTCTACTATGGCCAGTTCAATAAGATTTGCAGGAAAGGCCATCCCCTTGATAACAAAAATAAGATTCCTATAAATATTTGTTGGTTTAAT
Organism: Viscum album; assembly: GCA_963277665.1. Classification (NCBI taxonomy): domain Eukaryota; kingdom Viridiplantae; phylum Streptophyta; class Magnoliopsida; order Santalales; family Viscaceae; genus Viscum; species Viscum album. The sequence goes on along the minus strand of OY728127.1, from coordinate 737,969,944 downwards.
ACTTCCACCTAGTGTTTTCAAAAAAAATTATCTTACTTTCATGTGGTTATATTCCCAATTAACATGTAAATTTATCACAAATTAATGAATGTGAAGATCCAGAGTCTAACAAGGTAATGAAATAATTTTAATACAAAAGTAACATACCTATCACCACTTTATTTTATGACCCAACATCAACCAGAGTAGAATAAAAACATTTTTCCACACTCATTTTATTCAAATATTGAGTATTTCCATCCAGAGTTGTTAGCATTGGGAACATGTTAGCATAATAAGACAACTCAATGTAATTAATAAAAACCACTATGGAGTGGATATATATTACCATTTACTTTGATTATTCAATATTACTCTCCTTGAAATCCGGGGCCATATGGCCAAACTTTTCTAATTAATATCCCTTACCAAATTCAATAATAAATTCTACAGGGTTCTTTATACCACACTTAGAAGAAGATGGTTACTTCATTTAATTTCCTCCAGATTTCTTTTTTAATGTTTCCCCATCACCCCCATCCAGAACGCTTTTTACTTTCATCATTCAAAAAAACATAAGTATCAAAAAACTCCATCTAAACCTTTTATGTACAATCAAAAACCTTTTCATATATTTAAAATTCATATGTGTATAAATCTCTTTATAGTTTGGTTTCAATTTTGAGTAAAATATATTAATTTATTATCAATTTCCTCAACAAAATCTAGAACATAACTGGACAATATTGTAATATTGGATTCATATTTTTCCACATAATCTTAATATCTTTTCCAAAATTACATAAATTGTTTTCCATCCCAATTCAAATAATGTTACGTAAATATTTCTCAAAGAAAATATCCTTAAATGTTTCCTTTTATATGGAATCAATATCATCTTTCTCTCTTGTATTCTTAACCAAATACCACCATGGATCAACATCACCTTCAAAAGTATAAATAATAAGAGTTAAATTTTTATGTTCTGAACATCCCGTGACATAAAATATATTCTCCATAGCATTTATCCATCCTTCATCTAACAAAGGGTCAAATGATTCACTGAATAATGGGGTGTGTTTCTCCATGAAATTATTCACTATATACATTTTCCTTTGTAGTATATCATGTTCCTCTCTTAAAGGGATACCATCATCCTTTATATATTGTTTCAAATAATACATCACTTAAATAAATTATATTTTTCCATTTCCAACCATCTAGAGATGTTTATTTTGAAGAGTATTTTCCTCTTAGTACCTTCCCATTATAGATTATTTATTTCCTCTATACAAAAATACTCAGAACATACATAGTTAAGATGAAGTAACATTGTAATATTAAAATTTTATATAACTTAAACTTAAACATAATGTAAAATCTTTCAAGGGAATGCTATTAAAATTATAATAACCTCCAAAGTTATCTAAACCATCAATGATACCATCTATAAGGACCTGACATTAAACATCACTTAATATTGAGTTTTATGTCAGGAATTCATTATCTTTCATTTTAAGATATTTCAAATTTATAGTTTTAGATAAATAGGCCCTAACTCGTACATAAAATAACCATATAATATAAAGTGGACACTTCCAATCAATATCAATTTTTCCAACCATATAAAACTTTTAAAATAAAACATGATTTATTTACATGAAATATGTTCATGAATTTCAACATGACATCTTCCTTTCACTTACAAATTTTTAAATCCTCTGAAAATAATTTAAAAAATATTTGATGAGAATAAAAAGACTAGTTAGTGACATAAAAAGAAGAATATAGATAATCCAATGAAAAACATGAAAATCCATGAAAAACCTTTTCTTAAAAACATAATTGTTTCCCCAAAAAGATAATTATCATTCTTTGAAAAAGCTCATTTACTATAACTTTTTTTTAAAATGATATCTCTGAAAACTCAATATAAATCCTAGAAAATTCATTTAGGTGCCTTGATGCATCATCACATAGAACCCTTACAGAATCCTTATTGAACCCTTAAAAATTGGAATAACCATAGGACCAAATTCTAATATAATTATCTAGATAAAAAATTATTACATAATACATTAAATCACTCTCTTGGTGAAACCATCATATAAGATATGACGAGAAGACCAGATACTATCTTGGTAAACCCATCAAAAATAACATCCAAGGACCATATTTTTAATACAATAGTTTATCTAAAAAAAATCATTATAAAATCCTTTGAAAAAACCCTTTTAACCCATATGAAAAAACATTTTTGAATTTCTAAAGACCCTTTTATTTTAAAAACCCATTTTCAATACAAAAATACCCAGAAAATGGGAAAGAGAGTTCTCAATTTACTTAAACATTAAATATTGAAAAGTAAACTTGAAGTAAAATAACATTCATGATGGAAGGGAGAGTAGTTGTCTCCAGATATGATAAAAATAGGACATTCCTTTTTTTGTTTCTCAAAACATTATGTATAAATCACATAAAAATATTCCTTTTGATTTTTTTTGAAATAAAGTAAAAATAGACATAAATATACTTTATAAATATTTTATGTCCATAAAAAACTTTCACAAAGTCATTTTAAAAATATGTACATGGAAGAGAAAGAGTTGGAAGGGAAAATTTAAAATAGAATTTCTTTTTATGAAAAGTCCCTTATCACTTTGTAAATATATGAATCATAATCCCCATGAAATAATAATATTAAAAACACTTAAAATACCATTTTAATAGATAAATTAATGATATAACATTTTAAAGGGGTGATATATACACCTTGTAATATAAAATAGGTTTATCACATCAAAATATGCATCAATGAATGGAAATTGAGATGGATACCCTTATCGGGAGTCTCACTCATCATGTACATTCTTTATCTTCATGAATAATAAAATTACGTTAATTATTTACTTGATTAATAACATTTTGAATTTTTATTATTCCTTTTATTTCACTTATTACCATGTTATATATTATCACTTAATCAATTATGTTAAATATGATGTTTTGACAATATTTGGATTATCTGTCAAAATTGAATTTGGTAGGGTGACTATCATCCAAGTGGTTATTATTTAATCATATCGAGAAAAATAATCATGAAATAATTTTCATATTAATATTTCATTTATATTTTTAACACTGATCATGAAATAAATTTTTGATAAATGAGGTATGTTATGATCATGGAGATGGTAGGTCGTACGTACACATGAGTAAAGTTTCCATTTTTCAATAATCGTTTTGAGAAGGTGGTAAGTAATATTTTATATTGAAATATTTATCATAATATAGTATATACCTTATTATTTCTCTAAATATAAATCTATATATCATCCATGTTGTGTTCTGATGAAAATAGACCTGCATCTCTTTAAGAAAGAGGAAGTCTACATTTACACGAATGACGTTATCAATTTTTAGTGAATGAAAATGTAAGAAAGAAAATGATATTTTATTTTTTAAGAAAGAAAAATTTTAAATTAATATCATAATTATAACATGTATATCAAATATATTTTTTAAATTCTTCTATATTACCTTCCATGTAAATCATTAGTGAAAAAATAACCACATCGCTTCACGAGGTGGTAGTTCCGGGTATACATGAGCGACTTTACTGTATTCCCTAAAAAATGGAAAGTAAAAAAAATTATATATGATATAATGAATCTAGAGCACTAATTATGTTAAAAATATCACATATATATATATATACTTTATATCCATCAACTTTACTCAACCGTGAGAGGTGTCTATGGGAAACGTGTTACATCGATTCGGGAGGCGGTAGTCCGCCATACACATGAGCGATGATATCACTCCACGTTTAAAGGAAGAGTAGTTTAATATAGGTCATGAACATAACATACCAAAATCATATAATATGGGGGATAATGGAATTATTATATAAGCATAACTGAAGAATATTTGGGGGAGGTAGAGGAAGAAACAAAACAAAAACACATAGTTACGAATTTTACCTCTTTTTGGACCACCTCTTTAGGATTAGATCTCAAATATCCCTATAATATATTTATGAAAATAAGGATTTTATTTTGAGGGTGTGTATGTTGGGAAGTGATTTTGGTAGGTCTTATCTGATCCAAAAGGGATTGAAGGTGTGAAGAAGATAGGATAGGGGTGGCAATTTATAAGTGAGGTGAGTAGGCCAATTGTAATTTTTGAAAAGAATAAGGTGTACCCATTTTTTCACGTTCCTAAAGGGTAAAAATAGAGTAATTTATCGAAATAGACATTATGAGGTCAGAATATTTTTATAAAATAGGTTTTAGACAAGTTTTTTAGGCCATTTTAACCCATATCGTTGTACTTTAACCCACCATAAACTCATTTTTACCTTAATCATGGTAATTAATATTTTATCTTTTCACTATTTAATTAGGTTAAAAATTAAGTTTAACATATTATAAAATATATATTATAATGAATAAAAATATGGAATCTATTTGACCAAATTAAATTCATATAAGTGGAAAGATTAAATTTAAAACAAAACTTACAAACTCGACGAAAAAGTGGGGTTTCAAGAAGTTTATTTTCCAAGTAAAAGATGCTTTTATATTAAATCTATGATTAATAATAATATTTGAATGAATATAAATTAATTTTATTTATTTATAATATATAAATTTTATTTAAAACATTCCACATGTGGTATTCTTTTAATAAATTAATATTGAGAAACCTTATTCATTTTAAAATAGTTTTCTATAGAAAAAACCTCTTCTAAACCCAAAAAATATACTAAAATCCAATATAAAGTTGATTCAAATGTAATTATGTTGATTTAATATAACTAAATAATACTTATGTTATTTTAAATCATAATCAAAATAAAATGTTACTTTTAAATTACTTAATTTATTGAGAAGAAAATCCTTTTTTACAAAAATCAGATTTTTTTACTATTCACTGAAAAATCAATATTTTCTGAAAAATCCCAAAATTTCATCCAAATTAAATTTTTATATTCTGATTTAAAAAATAAAATGAATTTTTTATTATTAAAATTAAAAAATTTATAAATAAAACCATATAACGAAAGAGTTTACTTAAAACTATTTGCGTTTTAATTTAAAAATTGCTTAATATTTTTATAATGAATAAAATCATGTTAGTGTTTTAATCTATAATAACCTAGGTTGTTACTAATGAGAGTTATATATCACCATATAAACTTTAATTTCACAATGGATAATATATTCATATATATGATAAACTTGAATCACTAATGATTTTCAAAGAGTTGGCTTTAACCCACTAAAGAAACAGTCTACCTTACTTTCAATGTTGATGACAAATCTGGAGGCATATTGTTTATGCCTTGTGGAGTTTTCCTCATATTCTCATATCAACTCCTATTATTTTTTCAGCCCAAGAAAATCCATCTCTATTTTATGATGGATAGTTTGAGGAAAATATTTACTCAAAAATATATTCTTGATGTCTTCCCATTCATGGAATCAATATCTTATTTTGGAATTTGTGTCCTTGATCAGTCTCCATTACTGAGTGACTTATTCCTCATTGAAATAAATTTATAGAATAAATTTATCTTCATATTTTCATTGTAGGATATAGAACATCTTCTCAATGGATTTAATCAATTGTTACATGATGACGAGATAAGAGATCCACTATAGGTTGAAGGCTTTAGTCGTATAAAAGACTTGACTACAACTTGCTCTTTATTTTGAGGAGGTGGGAGTTCTTCATGATTCAGTTTATTTTTCATAACATGAGCTATTTGATGTAGTAATACCATAAATTTTTCATATCCTACTCTGATATGTTTATGTATATCATTAGTGAAATCATCACATTTCACATCATCTTGGTTTTTGGCACGATCTCATATTTCCCTCCAGTAACTAAAAGGAATAAAAAACCAGATTACAATTCATTAACATACCAAATGGAAACTTATAAACATATAAAGAATAACTTATAAATCATAAGTATATTCTGAATTTTTAGTCTCCAAGTTTTAATCTTGTTATCCACGATAATACTTCCTGTCAGGTTTTCTAAAATAACAATTTGTTCAAGTCATTTATAATGGTTCATAAATATTTTGTGAATTTCAAAAGAATATCACCTAGGAGTGTCAAACCAGGTGTGTATCATGTCCCGTTATCATGCTCCATGGCATGATCGTGTCTAGATCAATACGCCCTTCTTAGGTTTATTTCCCTTAGGTAAAACTACTCAAGATCCACATCCACTTATATTATCAAGAAAAAGATTTATTTTCTTGGAAATAACTTACCCTATACTATACCAAAATTTAAAGACATTTTCCTATATTTTGTATTATCCATATATCTTTCAATTAGTGTTTTCTAATCTTAATACCCATAAATAACTAGTGTGTTTCCTTGATAACAACTATGGTGACCCAAACCTTTTACACATATTATTACATGATGTTAAACAAAAATATCCATTAATACAGAACAAGGACCATGATTTCTAGTGTCTTTGTAAGAATAATTACATAATACATCTTGTGGAAACTATAACACGAAATCCTTATTTTATATCCCATTAGGGATCTTAAATACCTTTTATATCTTATAACTGAATGGGATAACCAAGGTAATACAGAGACAAATGGGGTGATCTTAAAATACAAGTAAGGGAATAAGCATGACAAGTAAACATAATGTTTGGTTCAAAGGTATAACATGATATCATAAATGTAATGTCCTGAATCCAATTACACTTAACTTGTGCCCTGAGATGTTGGGTCACATGGCATCAATAATGTCTCCCCATACACTAGAGGCTACCAACTAACAATAAGGGTGTATAGGTGGTACTGTGGGGAGACTACACCCTCTTATGATAGTGGAACAACCGATATAACATTATGTATACAATTGAAGATGCATGATATAAACAGACACTAAATGACTGGACCAGTAACCCACCATATATTAAAGTATAATAATAGATATAATAAACAAGTTTGGAAGAAAAAATAATTTAACAAATGAATAATAATATAAAAATCCACAAGGTTGTGTTATATACATGGATGCATGGCATGGTGATGTACAAAATAAGAATAGGGGATGGGCACATACAATAATTCTATAAAAACTAAAAAAAGAACCAAAGGCTAATCTATTAGTATCTCAAGAATATGATCAGTACTTTACTCTTATTCTCCAACTATAGGTGAAGAATATCAAGAATTTATAGCAGGGTGCTTGCCCTTAACCATTCATGTAGAAAAGTAATATACTACGGTACCAAAGGTGGTCTGAGTATGGCATGAGATAAAATCCCAGTATTCCACCACCAATTATGTTTAGATGTAATCCATGTAGTTATTATTTCTAAATTTTGTTAAGGTATAAATAAAAAATCAATAATGCTAAATAAAAGTATTAGCCCACTCAATTTCCTAAAGGACACCCGACGACTCTACCTACTTCTGCTCATGGCCAGAAAGAGTTTATAATTAGTAACTATATATATAGTAATATATATATATATATACACAATATATTTATATATTACATCCACCTATATGAACCAAGTACATGCAAATGTAAGTGGCCATATGCTTGGAATACTAGGTCCGGGTTAGATTGGGGCATAACTCAGACATCCATAACTAGTGTAAATGATCCTATAAGCTTAAGAAAAATTCTACATTACCTACATCTCATAATGAGTGGGAGATGACATGCTAAACACTCAATTTGGTGGGTGTGAATCATGACAATACTCGAAACAAGGGATGTGGTGTGTCATGTGCACCGTCCAAATAGTGTAAATGGTGTGAGATGTCATGCTCAACACTTTATGTAAGGGAGTGTGAATCTTCATGCCCAAAATAATACTCACCATACTTCCACCACCTATATAAAAGTTGTAATCATATTTATAATAATATTCATGGGGTATTACCACTCAGGCACGACACTATTCAATCCCAAAGAGAACAAGGCATCACAATTATAAATAATCATTTAATAAAGTAAGAAATGACTTATGTGGCCCCTCTAAACATTAATAATTGATTCCATTTAAACCATTCAATTAATTTAAGGAATTAAATCCACCATGAACAAGTTATTCAATTTAATGTGTCCCATTTTATATATCAAAACATACCAATTAGTTTTACAAGGCTCAATGAGTTATTTAGAAGGTACCATTGTTAATTGGGAAATCACTTACATGAGAAATTCCATTTATATGTTAGGAAAGGAACTTAAGAGGTTCCTTTGGTTCAATAAAAATTTATATAAATTATTAAATTTAACTAAAAAACCAATAAAAATACTTAAGAGGTGATCTGGGTATTTAATCAATTAATTATAAAGGGGAAATTTAAGTCGTCACACCCATGGAAAACCGTTTCTCGAAGCATGCACGAGCCATGATAAATGCCTCTGTGAAAAACTATATATGGATCACATGGTCACGTACCTTGGGTTGCACCATTATAGAAAAATGATGAGACCCCCAGGTCTGCTCTGCCTCACCACGTATATTTATTAGAGACTGTGCGGGCTCAGTGGCACAATTTCTAAAAACCATGCAACCCAATCTATTTTAAAAAATCTTGGTGATCCGAGCTCCAAACAAGCCCCAAACACCCTCGTGACCTATGTGACACCATTTTTAACATTATATGGGTCTTTTAAATTAATTTCAACCAAAAAAATGGGTCATACCATCATAAAAAGGCAGGTCATTACAACCTCCCTTCCTGAAAGAAACTCGTCCCAGAGTTGGCCTTATAAGGGTGAAGATGTATCGTCTACAAATAATTATATCCACTAAGATCATATATTAGGTTATTGGTCCTAGGTCTCATCCTATACTCATTCTTACTTCCATAGAGGATATACCAACTAGACTGAACTTCCCCGAAGTGTCTTCACGATACCATCCACAATACGAATTGGATAATCCTCAAAAGAAGCATCCACATCTAGCTTAACCTCATCAAGTAGAAAGACATGTGATGAGACTAGATAATACTGAAGAAGATGAGATACATGGAATACATCATGTATAGACCAATATATCTAATTATGTGCTATCTAGTAGGATATTAGTCTGATCTGTTTAACAACCTAGATGGGTCCAATGAACCTATGTGAGAGCTTACCATGACTCCGAATACATCTATGGCCCAACCTAGGTGAGGCTCCCAAGAAAGCCCAATATCTTACCTCAAAATAAATATTTCATTAGTGTCGATTGGTATGTGGCTTCTATTTGGACTAAGCTATCATCATGTTCTTTCTGATCAATTTTAACTGCTATGTAGTCTCCTACACAATATGTGGTCTATGTATTGCTTCCTCTATTATCTCTAGACTAGACATAGTTGAACGGAAATGACTACTATATAAGTCTTCATAAGCATCAATCTCAATGGTATCCTAAAATAAATTATTATAAGAGAAATATACAAGGGTAATGTGGTTCACCCAAGAACCTCCAAAGTCAAGGACACATACATGGAGCATGTCCTCTAAGACTTTAATTCTACACTCTATCTGTCTATATTTCTATGGGTGATAGGCCATATTTAGAAGAACTTGTGTACCAAAGGCCTTCTAAAACCCCTACCATAATTATGATGTAAAGAGAGAATCTCTATCTGATATAGTAGAATGAGAAGCTCTATGATGATGTATGAACTCTCTAATGTGTATCCTCCCAATATTGTGTACTGAGAAGTTCTCTCGCATAGATAATAAGTGTACGACCTTCATCGGGAAATCAATGATAACCTACATAGTATTGTTTCCATGAGGTGATCTAGGTATATCAGTAATGAAATCTATCGAAACAACATCTGATTTCCACTCGGGAATGGAAAACAATTGTAAAAGACCTTCCAAATACTGATCTTATGAATTCACTACCTGAAAGGTGGAACACAAACTCATAAAGATACAAATCTCCCATCTCATACTAGGACACCAATATTTTCATCATAGATCTCAATAAATCCTGGTGACCTTGAGATGAACTTCCCATGTTGAGACATGATATTTATTCACCAACTACTCTCTGATGTCTACTGGGACCCATACACATCAATGGAATAATATGAAATCATCTCCATCTATGGACAAACTAGAATTTAAATTTCCATATTAGATGCTTTCCATTAGGACAAGGCCTTCTGAAATAGATAGCTGCCTCATTATTACCCATTTTAGAAGAGAAAAAAGTCATTGCTAAGGCTGTGTGGATAGTCTGACCATGGTCCTAATAGAATTCAATGTGTATCTCTGAGAATAAGTTCATGAGGTTCCATTAACCACTGGACTCCTAAAATACCTGATTCCAAGCCTTTCAACTAAGATCATCATCCACTACATTACCTTCCCCAAACGTGTATGTAAGCTCAAAATCAAATGACTGTAGGTACTCAACCTACTTTCACTTCTTTAGATGTATATCCTACTTTGTAAATATGTACTTGAGGATTTTATAACATGTGTGTAACCAAAAACATCTTGAACATAGATAGTCTCTAATAGTGTAGAGCATGAACTACAACCACTAGTTTGAGGACATGCATCAGCTAATTATACTCATGAGGCCTCAACTGATGAGACCCGTATGCAACAAATCACTCTTCCAATATCAGAACAACTCCAAGACCAATACATGATGTGTCTTAGTAGACTGTATTGGTCCTTTTTAGCTCTAGAATAGTCAGTATCGACACCAAAGTCAATCTACCATTCAACTCCTTAAAATATTCTTCACAATATTCTGACCATATGAATTTCACACCCTTCTTTTTCAAGACCAAAATAGGAATTGAAATGCACAGGAAATCATGGATGAAGCATCTATAATATATGTCTATCCCCAAGACACTCCATATGTAAAATACATTCTTGGGATGCTCCTAGGAAACTACAATTTTTACTTTCTTTGGGTATACTGAGACACCAGAGTCCAAGATTATATGACCAAGGAAGTGGAATTATTTGATCTTAATATGGAATTTACTAATCTTATAATAGAGCTCATTCTCTCTTAGTGTATTCATCATGATATTAAGATGGTTGGAATGGTTGTGTTTAAAGTAAGAATACAATAATATGTTATCAACAAAGACCACCATGAAAGAGTCCACATATGGGTGGAAAACCTAATTTATAAGAGACATAAAAAGTGAAGGTGTGTTCGTGAGTACGAACAGAATGACCAAGTACTCATATAGACCATACATTCTCCTAAAATCTATGTGAGGTATGTATGATGACCTGACACACACTTGATGAAAGAATGACCTAAAATCTATCTTTGAAAACACTCTTTATCCTCAGATATGATCAAAGAGGTCATCTATTCTAGGTAGTGGTAACCAATTATTTACCATGATTTGGTTCAATCAAAGGTAATCCACTCAAAGACTAAAGGTATTTTCTTCCTTCTTAGAAAAATGGATTGGTAAACCCCAAGGATATGTTTTGGGGAAAATAAATGCTTTAGTCTCCAGATCCTCCAACTGCTTCTTAATTTCTAGAAGCTCCATAGGTTCCATATTATAAGGATGAATGGTCACTAGTGATACTCTTAGAAATAACACAATATCAAATTCTACCTCTCACACTATAGGTATACTAGAGAAGTCAACATGAAATACAACCCTAAAACACTCCATTATAGGAGAAAAAAAATAGTGTTCCGTAACCCCTAATCATCCATGAAAAAACCGATGATCTGAGTTTCCACACTACCCATCCTCTACATCTCAGGTAGTGATCATGTAGCTTGCACATCCCATTATCCCGTATGAACATGTCTACCACCCTTTGGTGATTTAAACCATACCCTCTGATGATTGAATTCTCTATGGGCTTGATATGAAACTAACCAATCCATCCTGATGATTATATCAAATTCCGTCTTGTTGAGGATGAAAATATTCCACACAAAGAGTTCTCCTGCTATCTCAAGGGGACAATCCTTAAAATAGATAATGCCCTCTGATCGAATACCTAACAGGATATCAAGAATCATAACTCCATGAAAGTGTTTGACATCGAGGCACATACTTTCCATAATAGTCTCATAAATAAAAGAGTGATACACATCTATATCAAATAAAGAAGACACTAAAGTGGATGCTACTACAATAGTACCTCGAACTGTAGAAATTATGGCGCTCTTCTCTTTTGGAATAGGCTGGATTGCATGTAAATTGCCTATACCACAACCTAGAGTCACTTCCTGACTACCCTGGGTAAGCCTACTCTATAAGAATTGAGAATGAGGAGTTTTACTACCACTTCCTCGACCACCAGCTCGATCTGAGTGGTCCATGGTATTTCATCTACTTATCTAGCATGATCCGACTATCCCCCCTCCATAATGTTGGGTAGGAGTATATCCCCACTCTATAGGAGCAGATGGAAATATTTTGTTGAAACGCAAGATATGGGCCATCCATCCATAGAATTTTCATCATATATGATCTCATAATCACTAAGGATTTGTTTGTCCCACCTTCCAACACTGATGAAATTTGAGTTTTTTTTGAGAATGAGGAGCCTGAAAATTGCTACCTCCATGAGTATCCTTACAACATCTATTTCTCCTAGAAAAAGAAACAATTATAGATATAAGTTCCAAATTTCCCTGACCTTTACCATTATCTTACCTAAAATGTCACTATGTAATAAGGACCTAGTTAAAGATTTTATAAATAGTGGTCAACCTGAATACATTATGTTATGATCAGATGGCATATACCATCCCATCCTCAAATATCATATCATTAATATGATCATCACTCACAAGAGTAGTATCAAACCACTATAGCTCAGTAAAATTAGTAGAGTATTCCATCCCTGACATACATACATATTGCAGGTTTATTAAATCTCTAACTCTGTCGGCCCTCAAAGTCTAGGGAAATAAACATTCATAGAAATAATATGTAAATATTCCCAAACCATATCTCTATACTGATCTTCTTGTGTAATGAAATCCCACCATCACTTGGCAGAATCATGTATCATGTAAGCTATAAGCTTCACCCACTGCTCTGGAGATGTCTCCAGATTCTTGAATATAGAAATAATAGCTTCAATCCAAGACTCAACAGAATGTGGTATTTTATCCCCTAAAAAGGTGGGAAGACACTGCTTCTATAACTCCCGAGTAAACTTTCCCATAGTCAAGGAAGGTCGAGAAACAACGTGTAGATTCTGTAACATACATAAAAAACCCTCATATAATTGGGCATCAATTCCCATGTCATCAACATGAAGAGCTTCCACAAGTTTCACTAGAGGAGGGATCCCTTGGAGGCTCAAGTCCCACCACCTTAAGTGCGTGGTTTTCACCGCCTTCAGGGCATATGACAGAAGGAAATCATTGAGGTATGATGCTACAATTCAAAATTCATGACTCATAATAGTTATTAACAATTGAAATGATTATAGATAGAAAACTAGGATAAGTTCATATCATTCCTATAGATAGATCATGCCCCTCTTCCTACTCCTAAAGCAAAGGTTGGGTAATTAAGAAAGACCATATAATTCCCTAATAATGTAAGAGACTCTCCAACTACCCACTATTAAGGCTGATTTCTAGGCTAGGTCTCTATGTCACATGTATAAGATGTAAATTATTACTTTAAAATTCATATTCATTTTAAATTGTTGGTCGTTAAAATATTTAAATCTCTTTAAACCATTAAATTAAATGGATCACCATTTCCAATCCATAAGGGCCCATACTATTTATGAACCAAAATATAGTGTCTACTTAACCCATACTATAACATGTTATAGCTCATATTCCCAATAGTCCATGGATCAACATTCCATAAATAACTACTTAAGGTATCTCTTTTAACTTATACAAGAAAAAACTATTAGGTAAAGGCATACATGTTAAGTTTCAATTATTTTTTCCATTCCCTAAAAGGAAAGTTATCATAATTTTACACAATAATTAAGGAACTAGTAATATTTAATAGTTAAATTCATGCTTGAAGTATACGTGACATGAAAAAATGCATGGTATATTATTCCTATTGTGCCTATGATTATGCATGAAGTGAAACACCCTCATTTCATCGAGCCAAGGTAAAAAAATCTCAATTCAATAATAACCACAATAATAACACAATAAGACATGTTCGCCACCCAAATTTGAAGTCATATTAGCCATAATTGGTGAAATAGTAAATGAAATTTCCCATCTCAAGTAATTTGGGTTTCCCTTCTATATGGGTTTGCTACATCCAATCACAGGGTCACTTTAAAATTTCATTAACACATAATATCCTATCTAATACCCAAATAGTTAGATAAATGAAAAATAAGGATTTGATTCTACTTTTTAATGTTCCAAACTAGGGTCCACCTAACCCATTACCGGATCTGGTAGGTCACAAGGCCTCAAGCATGCCTCCACGTACACCAAAGGTTTCCAACTAGCAGTGAGTATGTAAAGGTGGTATAGTGGGGAGACTATACCCGCTTATTAGAGTGGAATAATAGATATAACATTAATCATATAATAGTAGAATCATGATATAAACAGAGAGTAAATGACTAAAAAAGTAACCTTCCATAGTAGAAATAAAAATAATAGATATATTAAACAAGTGGAAAAGCGTAAATAATTGAATAATAATATCAAAAGACACTAGCTACTGTCATATACATGGATGCATGGCATGATGATAGACAAAAGGGCAATATGGGATAGACATATCCAATAATTCTATACAAAAAAAAGAACAAAAGGGAGATCCACCTGAATCTCAACGATATTATCGGTCCTCTGCTCCTATGCTCCAACTATAGGAAAATATGATCAAGAATCCATAATAGGGTGGTGGAACTTATCCATACCTACAGATAAGTACTCTACTCAATACCAAAGGTGGACCAAGTAGCGTGTGAGATAAAATCCTCATAGACCACCACTAATGTCGTTTAGAAGTAATCCAAGTAGTGATCATAGATAATCAACGAGCGATTATAAATATAAAATCAACAATTCTAAATAAATGTGCGAGCCTGTTCAGTTTCCTAAAGAACTCCTGACCATTCTACATAGTTCGGATCATGGCCGAAAAGTGCATCTAATTAGAAACTGTATATATATAGTAATATATATATATATAGTATATTCATATATTGAATCCACCTATATGGATCAAGTAGATGAGGATGTAAGTGGCCACACACCAG
Organism: Viscum album; assembly: GCA_963277665.1. Lineage (NCBI taxonomy): Eukaryota > Viridiplantae > Streptophyta > Magnoliopsida > Santalales > Viscaceae > Viscum > Viscum album. The sequence goes on along the minus strand of OY728127.1, from coordinate 737,954,726 downwards.
GAATACAAGGTGATGGCTGGACTGTGGCATAACTCAGACATCCATAACCAGTCTAAACAAGCCTATAAGATCATCCAAAAAGGTATATTACCTACATCTCATAACAAGTTATATATTTCCAGCTCAATACTTGAGATTTTGGTTGGTTCCTCATGCCAACACATGAAACAAGGGACATGGAGCATCATTCCCACCACCTAAATAGTGTAAATGGTGTGAGATATCATGTTCAACAACTAATTTAAGGGAGTGTGATTCATCATTATGAATGGAACCCTTTGCATTTTTTACAAAACCTATATCAAAGGTGTAATAAAATTTATAATAATATTCTTGAGGTATTACCTCTCATGCATCCTACTAGTCAAGCCCAAATACAATAATGTGTTACAATTCAAAATAAGAATTAAATAGAGTAAGATATAATTAGTGTGTACTTTCTACCCTTTAGTAATTCATTAAATTTAAACCATTCAATTCATTTTAGGAAGTAAATACACCATTAATAATCTATTCAATTTAATACATGCCATTTGATCTATTAAAACATGGAAATTCATTTTTCAAGGCTCAATGAGGCATTTAAAAGGTTACATTATCAATTTGGAAATTACCTACGTGGTAAATTCCATTTATAACTTGGTCCAAGCACTTAGGAGGTGCCTTGGATCCAATCAACATTTATATAAATGATGAAATTAAATTTACAACAAAAGTTAAACAATTATGAGGTTCTTTGGGTATTTAATCAATTAATTTTTAAGGAAAATTTATGGAAAAACACCCAAGGGGTATCCATGATCAAGGTTTGAATCCTAAATTTACTAAAAAATGATCCTTGAGAGTGTAAAAATGTGTTTATAACAATTTATAATGAATAAATAAATTTTATGGTGATGTGTAGAAAATGCCAGTGTGCAGCACAACAATAATTTTATGGAAAAACTATAACTTTTAGGGAAAATTATGAGACATCTTACCTCAGGTCCATTGATGAATCCTCATTTGATGGAGGCCTAATATTTGAAATACATTGAAAGAAAATGAAGAAATGGCCAAATTCCCAGAAAATCGGGAAAAATAGGTTTCACGTAATTAGAATAATGGATATAAAGATAAACTAATATAATATGGGAGAGTTGTGTAGAGAATACCACTATCTATATAAAGTCTTCAATTGATCTTGATTTAGTATTCGAATGTGAGAGATATCAAAGAACATAGGTGGGAGGAGATGGTAACTCATAGGAGGAGAAGAAGAATTCATCTGCTAAAAATGGGAAGGAGAAAGAATAAAATGGGTAAATAGAATCATTAAGGGTGAAAAATTAATTTTAATATCAAATTAGGGGGTGCATGGTTTGGCCGCATGATTTTCCAAAATCAGGGGAAAACCGTGCCCCCTTACTATCCAAGGGAATACCCCACATAGTTAAGGAACATAGTTTCTATAACTATGAACTAACCTTGAAAAAATCCATTTTCAAAAACTTTCGATGGGTTTCAAATTCATGAACCTTGGTTCTCATGGTTGTAGAAAAACCATGCACACCTAGGTCTCCTCTACCTCACCTCACATGGTTAGTAGAGACCGTGCAGGATAGGCTACATAGTTTCTACAAACCATTTTTCCAAGTCCATTTTCAAAAATTACAGGGTTCTAGGATTTGAACAATCCCTAAACACCCTCATGACCTCTATGACTCCATTGGGTGATATTATAGTGGATTTTTAATGGAATTTATATAAAAAAAAGATGACCCATGAAATTTTGAAAATATGATTCGTTATAATAAAAGGGAAGGAACACGAGTAATCAAATGGAAGCATAACATAAATAACATTGAATCATATGATAATAGAAAATTTTTAAATGTGGAAAAAATATATAACATGACATAAAAATGAGTCAATATAACTGCCCAGATAATGTCACGTGGTGGATATATTCCCATATTGGATTATCTTTAGTCCTTAATCCCACACATAAAATATTAGAAGACAATTTTTTTATAAAATTCATTAGAGTTCTATTTGGATACACCCATCATGACATTAACATGCTTAAGTGTTCCATAAAATAATATCAATATTAAGGCATAAACATAAAAATTACCCTTGCAAAGAAATGGGTTTAATTTGATAAAAGAACTTATGGATTGTATTACCCCATCAAAGAAAGGGATAATAAGGTAAGTATGTATGTGAGAGACCTATGTACAAAATCTATAATCATTCTATAACATTAAAGAGAGATGGAAAGTGAGTTAGAGAGAGAATGGTCGTAAGTTGAAAAATCTTGATTTAGATGGATCCCTTACCCTAAGAATGACTTATCACATGTGTTATTTATATTTTTAAATAATAAACTTATGTTAATTATTTACTTTCTTAAGAACCATTTTCATGTTTATTATTTATTTCATTTTATTTATTATCGTTTTATATTCAATAACATAATTATTTAGGTTCATGTTAGATGTTTTGAAGTTATTTGGAATATATTTCCAAAATCACATTAGTAATTTGACTTAGGTCAAATAGATTATCATTTCATCATCTAGAGAATAGTAATCATGAAATAATTATCATATTTATACATGAACTATGGTCCAATCATGGTGACTGTAGGGCATACATATGCATGAGTAATGTTTCCATTTTTCAAAGATTATGAAGGAAAGAAGATAAAACTTTTTTTATTTTTAAATCATTATAATTATATCATAAATAGAATATTTTTTTCTTGAAATACACTTATATATACCATCCATGTGATGCATTAATGGAGAGAAATTCAGATCGCTTCATGGAGGTGGTGATCCACACGAATGCATGAATGATGTTATCATCTTTCAACGAATGAAAATTTAAAAATATATATGATATATTACTTATAAATAACGATAAATATCTCATGAATATAATATATATACATTAAATTCATCATTATAAATAGTTGTTAGAGGCAATAATGGAAAAAATTACTTTGTTTCGTGAGGTGGTAGTCTACCGTACACATGATTGATGGTTTTGTTTCCAATTTGATGGAAGAGCTGATGAATTTAGGTTATTAAATTAACATAGCAACATCTTATTGTATGGGAGATACAAATGTTATTATATCAACATGGTTGTATCAGATTTTAATGATGTGGAATATGATATAAAATGAAAATGCACTGTCAATAATTATACCTCTTCTTCAAACACCCTCTTTGGGTTTTCACCAAAAGCCTTCGTAGGAGGTTTTTACAATAAAAAAAGTACTATATGACATGGTGAGTGAAAAAAATTATTTTTATGTATTAATAAAAGAGGAGAAAAAATATCCCTTTTGTAAGTAAGAAGGAGTGACATTTTATTAAATACCCAAAACTATTCAATAATGGTAATCACTCTCAAGATAAGTGCCTCAAAAATTGGTAAATAATGTAGTGGAGGTATGATGAGTCAGATAAAAACATAATATACTAAAAATAATCATTATTTAATAATTTAATTCACCTTCCATTAACGGTTACTCACTTTTACCATTTTTGTTATCATTGTGGTAACTAAATTTGTATCTTCGTAATGTATCCTTTAATCCTTAAAATAAAATGATCCTTATTAGAAAATTTGAATCTACTAATTATAAATAATAAATACAATTAATCAAAGAAAAATCCTATGTGCATGGAAAATTAATTTTAACATTAGCACATGTTACAAGAAAAACATTGTTTTAACCTCAACTATGGTAAATAATGTTTTTTGTTTTACTATTCATTATGAAAAAAAAATTAGTTAACATTATTACTCAATATTAATTATGATTATTCAAAATATATAATCCAATTTATCAAATTAAATTCATATAATTGGAATAATTTAATTTCAAACTAAACCCACAACACACTATGATAAGTGGTTTTTCAGGAAATGCATTTTTCAAGCAATATAAGATCTGATATTAACTCTATGATAATAAATAATCATTATATGAATTTTAATTAAAAAAATAGATATATTATATACATGTTTAATATAAATATTTCATTACTATAGGTTATTTTAATTAAATAAAATGGATAAACTTTATGAACTTAAAAACAGTTTGCATAAAACCACATTTTAAGCATAAAAATAAACTAATACCCAAATCATGAAAATTGATGATTAAAATAAAATTAATTAGATTATTATAAATAAAACGATTCATATGAATCTTTAAGACTAAATATAAATTATTTTGGGAATTTTAAATTACATTATTTAATGAAAATAAATGGCAGTATTTGAAAAATCAATATTTTTCACTATTCACTAAAAAACAATCCTTTCAGAAAAATCCCAAAATTTCACCCAAAATTGATTTTGAAATACTAATTTTAAAAATTATGTAAACTTTATGAAATAAATTTTTTAAAATTTTAAGATATTAATTACATTATTTCCTAATAAAAATAAATAAAAAATATTTTTGAATAAAACATATTTTTTAAGAATAAAATGTGTTCATTAAAAATTAAGTGCTTATTAGATTGGAATTTAGGAATAAATTTACATTTATTAGGATCTTTTTATTTATTTGATAAATAATATGACACTATTAATATCATCCAATTTAATGTATAGGTTATAATAGTTATAATTAAATAATCATGGTTCGTTTAGGCTCACTACTGTGTGTCACATACACTGTCGAACATATTTTTATTTTAAAAAACCCAGGGTGTCATATTCTTCCCCCTTATGGAATTTAAACCAAAAAATTTCAAGTTACATACTATGGTAATAATAGGTGAGGGTACTTATTCTTCATGGATTACATCAGTTCTAAGGTTTCCTCTTTGAATTTATGGATATGACATAGTATTTTAACAAGGTGGGTTGTATTATTACATTGAACTTTATCTATATGGTTCAATATCTTCATGAATAATCCACATTAGAGAGAGGTCATTTTCCAGCTATAACACCTCTTAATTCAATACATGTCAAGGATCTTGTATATAATTCTTGAAGAGGGATACATGGAATATGTCGTGTACTAGAGAGAGGGTTAGTGGGAGTACTAGTTGATAATCCACAAATGAAATGAGATTGAGAATCTAAAAGGGGCTGATGTACTTGAGGTTTATCTTTCCCTTCTTCCCATATCACATGACTCTCTTCCATGGTGATATGTAGAGAAAAACTTTATCCCCAAACTCAAACTCTAGGTCTCATCAATGATTGTCATCATAGCTCTATTTTCGACTTTGAGTAGTCCATATGTGTTGATAATTGGTCTTGACCATTTATACTATTTCCATAACCATTTTAGGTCCCAAAATCTTATATTCACCAAATTTATTCGAATACTATGATGTTCTAAATCTCTTCACATAATGCTCTTTTTAAGAAACCAACTGGATTCTTGAGTAAAAGATGTTATTGTAAGAGAACTCATCCAGAGGAAGATGTTGATTCTCTACTCCTTTTAAGCCCATCGAGCATGCTCTCAATATTTCTTCCAATATCTAAATATTCTTATTAGATTGGATATTATTTTGGGTGTAATACATTATATTTATGCTCAACTCAGTATCTTGATCATGTTGGTGAATCTTCTAGTACATGGAAGTAAATCTCAGTTCGTGGTCAAATACAATTGATAGTAGTGTTCCATGCAACCTAACCACATATCTTATTTATATCCTTGCATTTTTATTGAGCAAAAAATCCCCTCAAATTGAAATTAAGTGAGAATAATTTGTAAGACGATCCACAACAATCCATTTGGAATTATTTCCTCTTGATGTATTTGGAAGACCAGTGACAAAGTCTATAGTGATGTTTTCCCATTTTTATGTTGGTATGGGTGATGGTTTCATCATCCCCTTAGAAATATTCCTTTTATCCTTAACTTTTTAACATAATAGACATTTTTATGTATATTCCATGATCTCATTCTTCGTATTTTCCCACCAATAGTGATCCCAAAGATCTCTACACATCTTCATGATCCTGGGGTAGATGGTGAAGGTCAAGCTCTATGAACCATTCAATAGATATTTATTTATCTTAAGATTTTATAATACACATATTCATGATCCAAATTTTATATCTACCTCTTCTTCAGTTTTAAACTGTAAGGATTCCACTTTTTTTATAGCTTCCACCATATTTTCAATTTCCTTATCATCTATTTGAGCATTCTATAACTTCTCTAGAAGGGATTGTTGATGAGAAATTTGAGAAAGTAATGATGAGTTTCCTTTATTTATAGTTCTGATTTCCATCCTTTATAATTCTAATACGAGTGTATCATTATTTTTTCTCATCGTTTATAATGTTCTCTAATCCTTTTTACTTAAATAATCCACCACTTTGTTTTCCTTTCTAGGATGGAAATGGATTCAGCAATCATAGTTATTTATTATCTCTAACCATCTTCACTTGTGCATGTTAATATCCTTCTATGTGAATATACATTTGAATTTCTCATGATATATTCATATTTAAAACATCTATCCATAGAGATAATGTCACTAGATTTTCAACAAAAATATTATTATATCCAACTCAAAATCATGTGATGGATAGTTCAACACATTCAGTTTCAACTATCATGAGGTGTGAGCTATAAATTTATCATTATGAATTAGTACATATCACAAACCATTATTTGAAGAATTGATGTATACCATAAAAATTTCCCAACATGAGGTAAGAATAATATCTGGTGTAGTGATAATCCTCTTTTTCAACTCTTTAAAGCGCTCTTCGCATTTAATTTTCAATAAAAACCTAACTGCCCTCCATGTTATCTTGGTTTGTGGGTTTTAAAACCATGATAATTTTCTAAAAAATCATCAGTAATACCCAACTAATCCATGGAAACTATAGTTCCCCATTATAGATACATGTGTAGCCCAATCCAAAATTTCCTTTATCATAGAATGATCCACCAATATCTCTTTCTTCGTGATTATATTCCCCAACAATAACAATTCATTCATCCAGAACTGAAATTTAATATAATTTTCATATATATTCTCTTTTCCTAATGTAGTTACCACAATATTAAAATTATTCTCATGCTCCTCCTTACTTTTATAGTATATAAGAATATCATCTATAAAGACAACCACAAATATGACAAGGTAATGTCTAAAGACTCTACTCAGTGAGTCCATATAGATTTTTGGAGTATCAGTGATTCTAAAAGGTATCACTATGAACTCATAGTGTCAATACCTTTTTCAAAAGGTATTTTTGAGAATATATCTCTTCTTCACCCTTAGTGATATCCTGAATGACGGTCCACCTTAGAGAATTGTTGGTCCCTACATAGTTGATCAAACAACTATTCTATCCATGGAAGGGGATACTTGTTATTTATCCTGATTTTGTTGAGTTTTTGACCATAAATGTAGATGATCATTGAAATATCCTTTTCCTAATAATGAGTACTAGCACAACCCATGGTGAAACCCTCAAGAATATAAAACCCATTTCCAGATTTTCTTTTAATTTATTTTTTAGATCTTCTAACTCAACAATGGTCATTTTTTCAAGATACATTTATATGGGAAGATATCCAGGTATAATTTTTATTGATAACTCAACGTATGAGCCAGGAGGTAGACCAAGTAACTCTTCTTGGAATACATCCTTATCATCCCTTGTAATGAGTAGGTTTTTCTCCTTTGTCTCTATCATTTGGACTAGATATTCTTGAACATAAGGAAATAATATCTAGACTTGAACAAAAGATTCCAAGGGAGATTCATCCACCTCCTCACACTTGTACAAAATTAGAGGATTAATTTAGACATATAGAGTGATCTCCCTCTCTTAAAAATTGATGTTTTATTTATTTAAGGACAAAAAATACATTCAAAATATAGCATCAAACTCCACTAAAAGTATTAATATGGTATTTTATATAAGATCTAATCTACAAGCATTGAATGAGGAGGATTTATATACTTGGGATACAAAAATTGATCCATTTTATGTTCTCATAGATAGCTTAACCCCCATGTTTTAAGGTGGTGTTTGAATAGTTCTACATAACTTTCAAGATATGAAAGAATGCATAGAATGAGAATCATAGAGTATGTTCACTATTTTTGAGAGGATTTCTTGCATACTTAGCACTAATCATTGTCATGATCTACCTCAATAGTAGTGATATCATATTCTCTTGTTCTCCAGGCATTGATTTTTTATTAATTACATTTAATAACCCTTGTATTTGGCCATTTTATTTCATAATTACCATGTTACTTATAGTTGAAACACTGCACTGAGAATGAGTGTCGATTTAAACATTCTTTTATTATTACACATTAGTGGTTTTATTCATTTAAAATCTGCACTAATTATCCTGATTCCCATTATTTCCACATTTAAAACACCTTCCATTTCCCATGATATAGTTTATAGGTTTATTCTTCTCACACCATTGGTATGTGTGATGTTTCAAGATTTGTTTCTTTCATGGTATTTATCTATTTATTCTTCTGACTAAAACTCAATATTATGTTTTTTCTCTAGTCTCATAAGGCCATGTAGAGCCACTAAAATCCATTTCAACTTTGAGGTCATAATGAAAAATTTCTTCATAGCTGTCAAAGTCCCAAATCACTAATGATTCTTGTAGACACGACATTAAATTACTAATGAAATGGTCTACCTTACATTTGATTTTTATGAAAAATCTATAGGTGTACTATGAAATACTTGTGAAATTTTTCTCATATGCCCTGATAAACTCATATTCCCTTTTCTTCATCCCTAGAAACTCCCTATCCATTTTAATATGGAGATTTTGTGGAAAATATGTATTGAAAAATATTTTCTTGAAGTATTCCCATTACATGGAATCAATATCCTCTTTGGAAATTGTGTTACTAATTATTTTCCACTATTGATTGGCTTCACCCAATGCATTAAACATCTTGTATAACTTTTTATTAATATGTTCATTAGAAGACATAAGTTATCTTCTCAATGGATGAGGGGATCAAAATATCAACCAAATTAAGGGGACCTTTGTCACATAAAATAGTTGACTACAACTTTCTATTTCATAGGATGAGGGGGGCATTATTCCTGATTCAGATTATTTTTCATAACTTGAGCTAGTTAATCCAGTGTTGTAATAAAGTTATCAGATCCTGCTCACATAAGGTTAATTATGTCATTGGGGAAATCATCACATTGCCTATCATGTTTTCTATTGGCATGTTTTCTCATATTTCCAACCATTATCTAAAAATATTAAAAAAACCAGATAAGGATACATTAACATACAAAAGGGAAACTTATAGAAATATAAGGAATACCTTATATATGATAAGTATATACTCACTTAGGTGTACCTATGTTTTAATCTAGGATATCCCTGGTAATGTTTCCTATTAGGTTTTCTGACCTATTAATTTGTATAATTCCATCATAATGGTTTATAAATAGTTTTTGAATTTCTAAATTATATATGTAAACACACTAAACCTAGTATCCTAGAGTCGATGGATTCTTTATTAAATTGGCACCAGATATAAGGAATCACTTCTTGAAGGAACGAATAGTTTATTAGTTTTGAAAAACTAGATCCATACTTGAATCTCATATTACAATTTAAGACATAAAATATAAAATAGAATTTTCTTTGATAGCACCACAATTCCATTTATTATATCTCTGAATATGAATCATAATACACATATAACATCTTAGGGAAAGGAAACATAAGAAAGGGGTGAGATCTAATTCTTAATAATTGTATGCGTACAATGAAATCTGTCATGAATAAATAATTCATGATAAATATGAAAAGTTAAATAACTGAAACAAATTCCATTTAATCAATTACATGAGAATAATATGGTAGGATTAAATGGTGGTAAAATAATTCCACACAAATAATCACATGAGATTGAAACTTAACCATGGATTTTATAAGAAATCAAAAAATCACATGGAACATAAATAACTAATCTCATAATGAGGGTATTTATAATTATAAACATCATAACCATACCGTCAAACCTTTATGAAAAGAAAACTTACAAAAATAGGTGAGTTCTTGAACAAATACCCAATCTAGAATGTCTCATGAGGTCTACCGATGCATTGAGGGGATATGAAGGGCTCCCCACATCACTTAAAAATTCTAATGCATAACACAAATGAAATAGGTGAACCATGATAAATATAAATATTTTTATTGTAAAATGAGAATAAGAAATATTAATACTCTCCTCAATCAATAAACATAATCATAAACCATTCAGAGTAATATGGAAAACGGTATCAATATAGTGCATCTCTTGTCTAACAGATCATAAAAAATATAGAGAAATAATAAGGATGGTATCATTAAAATTTATTTCCAATGTGTAATAAGTTAAATAATCTGTTTTTCATCAATGAATATAAATACCATACACATTCCATTAAAAATATTGAGAGAAACATACTTTTCAATTAGAAAAGCACTTTCAAAAACCATCAATTTCTAGAATATTAAGAAAAAAATTTCTTTGAAAATATTATTTTCAACTTTTAAAATGATCTTCAAAGTAATTGGTGTTCATGAATATAGGTAATTTTTTACATGCTGTATAAGATTACAAAACATTCATTTAACACTTATAAAAATGTTAAAAGGTACATTGTTCATAAAATGACAATATGATTCCTTTCAAATCATTTTTTTAAAAGTAAAAAATGGGTAAAATTTCCTTAATAAATAATTTGGGCAATTTTAAAACATTATTTATATTATTTAAAATATATGGATATGTAAGAGAAGGTTTTTTTATCGAAGAGATAAATGAAGTCAGTTTTCTTTAAAAGAAAGTTCTTTTGGTCTATTATCTTCATAAAGAGAGTAAAATGAGTGGAAAACCTATATTCTCCATAAATAACCATATTAGATTAATATTCATGAGTTTCTTTAAATATATTCCAAAATATTTCATCATTGAAAACTTAATCATGAACAATCCTGATAAACAATGAGATTATAATATAAACCTTTACCACATTGGTAACTTTTAAATCATAATCCCCATAAAATAAATAATGAAAAACGAAAAATTAAATACCATGAAGATAATGGTATTCATGATATAACACAGAAATGGGAATAAACATTACAAAAAAATAACTAAGTTGTGAATATGGCATACATCTCACAAAAGTAAAAGTGAGATGAGAAACTCTTACCTCAGGTCTAATTTCCATTGTACATGTCTCTACCTTATGTATAATAAATACAGATTCACCACAAATTTATTAAATAAATTTTACTTGTTTATTTAATAACAAAATTTATTTAATTATAGTCTTTTATGACCCATTTATCAATAATTCTTTGTTAACAACATTTGTTTGTGTGATAATTGCTTCATTTTTCAAGTATATTTTGGTTTGGTAGTTTCGATTCTTTTACTTGAATCATCGTTACATCATATCAAAAATGTTAACCATGATATACATTTCATATATAGTCATTATATAGGTTATTATATTAGTATATAAAATTTATATATGGGATAATGAGATACACCATCCATCGACAATGTAGGTCATATATACACATGAACACTATTTATATTTTTTAAAAAGACGGAACATAAAAAAATTAAATAATTTTAATCACATAAAAAAATTATTATATAAAATATATCGGGTAATTTAATTATAATTATCCTTATTACCATCATTTTCAAAATAAGATTAAAAACATTTCACATTGCAATATGGAGGCGATAGTCCACATGTACACATGAACGACATTATTAATTTCTAAAAAATGGAAAGAATGAAGGTTCAAGTGATAATATAATTTTCGAAGTATATTAGTGTCATAAATATCGTGTTAATATGTTAAATCCATCATCATATACATCTGAGAGAGGTAGTGATGAAAAATAAATTATATTGGATTGTAAGGCGGTAGTCTTCCATACACCTGATCGACAGTTTTGTTTCCCATTTGGTGGAAGAGGAGACAGATATAGGTTATGAAATTAAAAAAATAATAGTATAGTATATATTATAAACTTCTTATAATTATTTTATCATATTTTTATAATATTTTAAATATTTATAATAATAATTAAAATGAAAACACATGATTAAGAACTCTACCTCTTCTTTGGGAAACTTCTTTAGGATTATAACTAATGCCTCCTTGTATGGATTTATGATCATGAAAAGGCCTTTAAGATATAGGTTGGGATATAGTTAATATAATTAGTTTGATATTTATAGAACCAAATATTTTCTGAGAGTGAATAGAAGAAGAGAGGGGGTGGCCTTTTATAAATTGGGGAGAGGACACATGCAGAATTTTTGAAAAGAAAAAGTGATAATCAAGTTTTTGACCTTAAAAAAGGATAAAAATGGACCATTATAGAACAATGGATTATATAAGGTCTAAATATATCTATTAAATTGTAATTGGATAAATTATAGGAAATTTTAACCCTTATCTATTTATTTTAACATCCCGGTAAACCAGTTTTAACCTTAACCACAGTAATTAAATTTTTTTACTTTTACTATTCATTATAAAAAAATTAAGTTTAGCTTATTATATAATAATAATTAATTTTATTCCAAATATATAATCAAAATTCTAAAATTAAATCCATATAATTGGAATATTTTAATTCAAAATTAATCCCAGAGGTGTGGTGAAAAAGCGGTTTTCGAAAGAAAAGTTTTCATAAGTATAGAAAGTTATAATATCAAAATTCAATACAAAATTGATTCCAATGAAATAAATTGAATTGATTATAATATTATTGAACTGATGATACTTTTAAAACAATATAGAAACAAACTTTCAAATATTTTTAATTAAAATTATGTTTTGAATAAAAACACTTTTTTTACTATTCATCAAAAAATTAAAATTTTATGATTATTATAAAAAATTAACTCTAAGATAATTTCAACATTTTAATTTAAAAAAATAGATCCATTTTTAAAATTTATTTTAAAACATGTGCACAAAGTGTGGTGAAATTTCTTTTTTTAAAAATAGTTTTTCAAAAAATATTTTTTTTTCTTTAAATTGAATCTTTTTTAATTTCTAATCAATAGAAAACCATTGAATTAATTTTATACATTTTTAAAAATTATAATTTTCATAATTTAGTTATACATATTCATACCCATAAATTTAATTACTATGTGATAATGATATACTATATTATGTTTCATTTAAACTCAGGTTTGCGTATACTGCAAGCTATCAAATACATTGAGTTTATTTAAGAATAAATATATCATAAAGTATTGTTGTGTTACACTATCCCTATAGAGTTTCAAAATAGCCGTGAAGAAAGTCCTACTGTCATGCACCATTTTACAAACAAGTCCAATTGAATGTGAACTTTTCAGGTTTATTACCCCAAGTTAAACTGTTCTAAAGCTACATCCACTTGTAGTATCTAGACTGGGATGAATTTTCTTAGAAATCACTTACTATATATTTAAAAAAAATTAGGGATGCTTTAATAGGTTTATTATTAACCCAATAGATTTCACTAGATTATTATAATCTTAATGACAAAAAATAACTAGAATTTGGCTCTGATTCCAACTATGGATACCTAAGACTCTTACATATATTACAACATCAATTTTAACATAAATATCCATTAATACAAAACAAGGGTCGTGTTTCCTAGTGCCTTTGGAAGAAAAGGTTCATAATACATATAAATGAAACTAAAACATGACATCCATATTTTATTCTCCATAATTAGCTCCTAAATCTATTTGAGATCAAAAATACATGTGATAACCTAAGGAATACATTGAGAAAAGGGTGAGATTAAAAGTTTAGTAAGGGAATAAACGTGATATTAAAAAAATAACATGTGTGTGAAAGGTATAACATGATATCATAAAAGATAAGGATAATTATTAATCACATGGAAGAGTAACATAAAGAACATGGTTTCTTAATATCATAGAAACATTGGAAATGTGGAAGTGACTTATAACATGACATAAACATGAGTCAAGGCCAACTTCCTTGTAAATTCCACATAGTGGAAAAAGCCTCGTAATGGATTATTATTACTCCATAATCCCATACATAACACCACATGAGATAAAATATTTTACTAATTCATTAGAGAACTATCTGGATGCACCTACCATAACATGTATATGATTATGTGTTTTACAAAAGGATATCGATCTTTAGGCGTAAACATAAAAATTAACAATAAAAATAAATGGTTTGTATATGAGAAAAGATATTATGAAATGTATTACCCCATAAAAGGAAGAGAGAATAATATAGGCATGTATGTGAGAGAAATACATACATAATTTAGAATCATTAAAAAACATTAATGATAGTGATAAAGTGAGGTAGAGAGAGAACGGTCATAACCTAAAAAAGGTGCTTTAGAGAGATCGCTTACCTCGATCCTAACCTGCCATGGGCCTTATTTATATTCCTAAATAATAAATTTATTTTAATTATTTAAATGATTAATAACATTTTCAATTTTATTATTCCTCTTATTTTTTTTATTATCTTGTTATATTCAATTATTAATCATTTAGGTTCGTGTTGGATGTTTTGATGATATTTGGCTCATATGTCCTAAACCACTTTTCTATGTTGAATAAGGACAAAGAGATTGTTATTAAATCTCCTTAAAAATAATAGTAATGAAATAATTATCATATTTTAGCATCAGTTATACTTTAAAAAAAACCATGAAACATGGTTATGAAAAATTGTTTATGTTACAATATAAGAGACAATAGGTTGTACGTATGCATGAGTAACATTTCAATATTTCAATGATCATGATGGAAAGAAGGTAAGTTGAATTATTTATTTATAGAATTATAATTAGGTCATAAATACCATATTATTTATTTTAATGCACTTATATATACCATCCATGTTATGTGGTAATGTATAATGAATCACTTTACTTCATGGAGGTGGTAATCCATACATATGCGTGAACAAATTTATCATCATTCAATGAACAGAAAATTAAGAAAATATATGATATATTAATTTTATAGGATGATAAATATTTTATTAAAATATTATATATATATATATATATAAATTAAACCCATCATAAAAAATATATGTGAGAGTTGATGATGGAAAACGAATTTCATCAGTTTGCAAGAAGGCAATCCTCCGTACACACGAATGATAGTTTTGTTTCCCATTTGATAGAAGAGGAGATGAATTTAGGTTATTACACTCACATAATATCATCTAAATTAATTTGAGATACTTATTTTATTATATCACTATGGTTTTATAATATTTCAAGGAGTTGGAAGAAGAAATAAAATGAAAACACATGATTAAGAATTATACCTCTTCTTAGAACACCCTTTTTGGGTTTGCACTAAAATCATTCCTTGGAGGGTTTTATAATCAAGAGAAGGCTTATATAAAGTGGTAATTTAAGTAAATATGGGATTTGGTATGTTATTTTCTGAACTAAAAGGCTTTTTAAGTCTGAATAAAAGCATAGAGGAGGTTCCCTTTTATAATTGAGGAGTGTCAGTTTTGTAAATACCAAAAACTATTAAATAATTTAAATTCACTGTCAAGAAAAGTGCATGAAAAATTTATAAATGATCTATTATTGGAAATATAAGTGAATTCAAAACCAAATACACTAAAAATAAACATTTTTTAAAAAATTTATTCCCTTTAACTTTATGGTTACTCACTTTTACCATTTTTGTTTTCACTATAGTAACTGGATTTTTACCTAAGTAATGTATCCTTTAAATATAAAAATAAAAATAAGAATTACAAGATAATTTTTAACCAATGATTCAAAATATTAAATCCATTTTTCATGTAAAAACCCTATGTTTATTGAAAAATAATTTTAACACAATCGCTTGTAACGCAGATAACACCATTTTTACCTTAACTTTGGTAATTAATTTATATTATTTTTACTATTAATTAAGACCAACAAATAATTTCACCATATTAATTAATATTATTTATTATTATTAAAAATATGGAATCAATTTTATCAAATTCAGTTAATATAATTGGAAAATTTTAATTTAAAATTAAATTCGCAACACACGACAAAAGGAAGTTTTTTAGGAAATACATTCTTCAAGAAATTGATGATCTTATTTTAAATATATGGCTATAAATAATAATTCTATGAACTTAATTAACATAAATAAAAAAATAATCCATAAATTTCATTTAAATAGTTCCTTATCATTGGTTATTTTAATTAATTAAAATGGATAAACTTTATGCACTTAGAAAGAGTTTGTCAAAAAGTGTGTTTTAAGCCTAAAAATAAACCTACACCAAAATAATTTTTTTGATTAATATGAAATTAATTAGATTATTATAAATAAAATGTTGAATATTTCACATTAATACTAAATCCAAAATATAATAGGCCTTTTAAATTACTTAATTTAATGAAAAGAAATGAGAGTATTTTAAAAAGTTGTAATTTTAGATATTTAAGGAAAAAACAAATTTTAAAAAAATACTAAAATTTGAACCAAAATTAATTTTAAAATTATTATTTTAAAATTATTTTCATTTTATATTATAAAATTTCTAAAATTTCATGAGATTATTATAAAATGTTCTCACAAAAATTAATAAAAATTACTTTTTTTAAAAATGTATTTTCTGAAGAATAAGATGTATTCATTAAAACATGTGTGATTATTTACTATGAATTTATCACTAAATTTATAATGATTAAGGAAATTTTATATATATAGTAAATTATTTAATACTATTTATACCTACCAATTTAATGACTTTGTTATGCCAATTATATTTAATTAATCATGGTTTATTTTGGCACGGTGTTGTGTGTCACATATACTATCAAACATATTTGTCTTTATAAAACCACAGGGTGTTGCACCCCATTTACCTAAACACATATCAGTGGGAAGTGTGACATACTTGTATCATCCCATAAGTAGGATACCTGAAGTCCAAGTGTAATTATAACATCCAAGGAACCCCGTGTATCGAAACACATCTCAATGGAAAGTGTGTCCCACCCAAATCAAGTCATAATATGCATCTCATAAGGGTTATCCCACCATCCAAAATCATATCACATAATTGATGTCATGATCTCAAGATAACAACCTATAAAAATCACCATATTCATATCAGGCTCTCAATTTTGATTTGGGTTTTAAGGTGATGCCCAAAATCATCACTACTAATTACCTGGATGCACCCTCTCTAGGGGTTAACATATCCCTAGGGAACCCTCTAGGGTCCCCTAGGTCACATCATCCATAGACAACCCAGAAAATTTCCTCTATATAATTCAATTATATTGGGTTAACACCCATCACTCAGTTGGAATCACATCCCTCATATTATTTATAATCATCTTAAGGAATCAATGTCCTCTTCAGAAAGCCATATAGGCATCGATATAAAGATATGGCTCAAATCCCATCTTTTTTCAAGTCTCTATTCAGTCCTCACACCCAACCTATCATCAAGTAATATCCAATTAATACATAGATGATACTGATATACATGTGGGAGAATAACATTCAAACCAAATTCCTCTCAACTAGCTCAAAGGCTTCAAGGAATTTGAATGTTTTGACAAGGCCTACGAGGTATTATCATCCCAATACAACACTCTCCTATATAAGGAAGTTTATAAGGATATAAAAATATGTTTTCTATGTTATTTTCACTTCATTTTATTTAATTCATTTCAGTCATAACCCCATTATGGTCTGTATATCACAAGGAACATAATTTTAATCAAGAGATCGACCATTGAAGATCGAGGTATCCGGCTAGGGTACGAGTGTTCATCACGACTCTTTGATTTTTTTTGTCTATACATGTGAATTTAATTTTAATTAATAAAATTATGTCATTTTTATACATTGATCACCCATGGTGGAAAGACCACACATATCACATGTCACATAAATCATGCATAATGCCATAAGGAAAATTCATAAGTGACATATAATATAAATGAATCATTTTCCTTTTAAATAAAGACCTGACCATCACTACCTAGGATTTTTCAAGCGCCACGTCGAATGTCAAAAACCTATATGAATGCACTTATTCCAATAATTAATTATAACTAATTTATAATAAATTATTCAATTAATTTTATTATAATTAATAAATTTATTCAATTTAAAACAATTAGGCATAATTTTTGAAAACATATTAGTTGACCATATCCCATAAAAATGAAACTAACATCACATGGAAGGATTAGGGTGTACCCCCGATGTAATCATAGGAAATATCTCTAACACATGACATCCTTTCAATCACATAATAAACTCAATTTAATGAAAAAATATAAATAATGATATATAAAGATGTAACTTCAACAAAATAACATGCGACGACAGGAATTCATCATCTTGGGTCATCCTATATCCATTGAAAAAAATACACATCATATCAGAATATTTTAACTTTGATCTATTATAATTAATTTTTGAAACCAATTTTAGGTTTCCCAAATTAGAATGGAAATATTGAGGGAATAAAACAGAAGAAGTGGAGGAGATATCATCTTGAATCACAATAAAAATTTCATAAAAACCCACCCATAATCGAAGGGGGTTGAGGGAGATGAAGGGAGGGTTCCAACCTAGTTTTTTCATGAATATGAGAGAAATATAATAGAGTCTGAGCCCTTAAATATTGAATTGTGGAAAATGTGGGACTTCACACTAAATTTAAATTGCAAAGGGGAAACATGTCTTGTGTCATGTCTTGATCCATGAAATGATTTCATCTCGATAACCGATCATGAACCTAAAAATTCCCAAAATAAGTCATGTGATCCCTCCCATATCTCCATTTTGGATAGCTTCCACACCCCTAAGCCTACAAGAAAAATCACCCAATTCCTTTCTGGGGCCCTATCCCGCTATTCGTTTTTCCAATGCATGGCCTCCAGAAAAAAATATAAATGGGTGTGGAAAGAGGAAGAGTTTCTCCACATTTCAATACCCACCACCTCGGTCACACAATCCACCACCTTGGATGACCAAACTCCCATATTGGGCATTTTTTCAAACTTTTTTCACCAACTCAACCCCATGGAACCACGACCTTGACCTAGGCATTTATCCCTCAAACACAGTAAGCACTATGCCATGTTACATTCTGTTTCTGATATAATTAATCCCCACATACAAAACAGTCACCCAAACTTTCATCAATGTTTATTTGATAACCTTAAACCCCACCAGGGCCTCAATACATGTCTAAAAAATTCTTACTATGATTTTAAACCTCTTAGAAACTAAATCTTTTCACTATTTTTAAAATGAACCTTGATTTAGAAAAAAATATCCCAGAGTTTTCCAACCTATAAAAACTTTTTGCTTTAAAAACTGAGGGATATTATCCTTAATTTATTCAATTCCTAATGTGGCACTAGTAGTAGAAGAATAAGAGGATAGAGAGTATGTCAAGGGGACTGTGAAAAAATCTCTCCACACTTCCTTGGTGATTTTTTAGTTTCTAATCATTACCAGTATAGTTCCCCTGATAGTTTTAGGTTGATGAGGTTCTTGTTAAGGGGATCCTATCAAAAAATATTTTAAATCCAGGTGAATGTTTAAATTAGTGGGGATTGGGTTTTATTCAGATATACGAGTGTTTTAGAGTGTTTTTATCTTCATTTTTATTGGTTTATTATGTTAATGACAATATTTTTTTGTCTAAAATAAGTAGAGAAACAAGGACTTTGATGTTTTGTTTTTAAAGACAGTGGTCTATCCTTGGATATTCTTCCCCAATCACATATAAAATACTCATTATAAATATTACTCATGCACTCTTCCAATAACGATATGAAGTCTCACTGATTACCCTCTACTAAAAATTTATATTTGAACAAATAGATTCAAGAAACTAGAATTCACTAGTTTCACATTGCATTGAGATTGGATATCTTCAGTATCTTTTGATTCATCCCACTTCTAACCATCATGGGAAATAATTCCCAAGTGGCACGTTAGTGAAAACCAGTGATAAAGGGATAGAGATTTTGGATACAAAGATAATGGAAATATCTTAATATCTAATGCAATCACGAACTTCCAGAGGAAATGACCTGAATAGATAAAAAATTAAAGAGAAGAATTAATTATAGGGGTATGGGAATATTTTACTAAGATTGAACACTAATTTTCTTATATGTTATTACTAGATAATATATATCAATTGAAAATAAATTAAATAAACTCTAGTAGAACCACTCTCACATTTATTGATCCACAATTAACTCCCCACTATAATGAATTTTTTTACATCTTATTGGAATCACAGAATGATCTAGACTTCATTAATAAGATTTATAATCTCCCATGTTAGTATAAATTTCATCCATTTATCCTTCATTCCTACCAATATTTTTTGGAATTATTCTATATTTATATTCCAAACTACCATATCTTTAATGGTTTCCATGTGAACAGGTTGAAGGATGAGGCTTCTTCGAATTAGAATTTCTCAAATCTTCTCCTTTCTTAAATCATTTCCCATAATCATTTTCCCCTTTGAATAAATGGATATAATACATGTGGACGCTTGTCTGACCACTTCTCAACTTGGGATAACCTTCATAATTAAGTTTTATTTGAGTTGATCACTATTTGTTTTTGAAATATTTTGATTAAATAATCCACACAGGACCCTTATGTATCGATGATGGTTTTGAAAATACCCTTATACAGCTCCCTAAAACCTCTATGGTACCCTTATTTATAATTTTATAAGTTCATCATGACCTTGATGCAGTGGTATATTACCTAAACGTAACAGTCTCATTTACCTAATAGAGCCTTTAGAGTGAGAAGATCACCTTTATGTAATACCTTCGAGGACCTTTTTTATTCATAGGATTTTCCTCGAGTTTTTAGCTAGAGTGCATGATCTAACCTTCCATGAGTATTTTATTACTAATACTTATCTCTTCAATTCCATTGTTACACTTTTGAAACTACTGATCTACCCTTACAGAACTTGTTTTTTTACCTTTACATAGCCCTCAATTGAACAACAAGACATTTAAAGAGTATCTTGATCAATAGAATGACCTTTACGTAGGTTCTATTGATATGATTATACCTTTACATCATAGATATGACCATTATAAAGTACCCTATAGACTTTACATTGAGATGCATGACCATTACATAGCATGATTGGCTACGCCCTCTACCATTTTTTGGCCTCAAAAAATGATATAGACATTCTAGGAGTAAATTCATATGAAATGATGGAAGTTATACACTCATAGATTATATATTTTTTGACTAAAAACAAATTCATAGAAAATGTAGGATGTCATATGATCCCTCTTGAAATTAATATGATGGTTAGAAAATTCATACGGGGAACCAAGTCAAAAAATATCTTTGATGCGCCCGTAAAGGGATCTTGACCTAGGGGTTCCTCTCACCGCGGCCAGCTCCTTCGCTGCGGACGGCGCGATGATTCCTTCTCGCGCTTGGTGGGTTGGTGGTGGATCTCCTATGCAGTGGCGCTTCATGGTCTTCTCTCAGGCTATGGAGATTCTCTATGGGCTTCTGTGGTTGCTAGTTCTGATCCGCTGGTGTAAGACCAGTTCTTGTTGACGGCATACTCTTCGGAGCGCTCCTGGCTCAGATCTCGGCAGCTCACTATTGTCCGATGGTGTTTTTCTTCTCTTTTGAGGGTTGCGCTCATGCGTCAGCGGTTTTTGGGTTCTACCTCCTCTCAGGTGAGTTCGTTGGGGTTTCGTTGTGTCTGATGCGGTTGATTTGTCTGGTGGCGGTGGGATCTTCAGTTCTTTGGGTTTGTTTTTTCTTCTGCTGTGTCGTGGTGAATCTGGTGGCGTGGGTTGAAGGTGCTGTCGTGATGGAGTGACGACGATGATGTTTATCAGGAGGAAAATCCATGGATGATTTTTCTGCTTTGGTGAATTTATGGAATGGTTGTTTGAGGTTCTTTATTCTGGTTTTGGTGGTTGTTTTGGCTGCTCGGTTCGTCTGTGAGTTTTATCCGGCCGTGGATCATGTTCTTGACATAGATTACCGGCGACGTCGATGACGTTGATGGCTCTGTTCTTGTGGCGATGGATCTCGGTGAAGTGGACGCTTTTGAGGGTTTCCGGTTATCTTGTCCAGCAGTAAGACGGTGACAATTATGGCTTTGAAAATGGCAGATGTCAGTGACCTGACCGGTCCTTGGTTCGAGGCTCCCCATTGTGGATGTGATTGGGGTGGGTATGCTCGTGGCTCGAGGTGGAGAATGGTGATTTTTTTGAATCTCTTTTTTGAAATTTTAATGTTGGATGTTTTGAAATGTGTATGCTTCGTTTGTGGTTTATGTGGATGTGGGGTATGTGGGAACATGTTTGTATGGTTTTTCACTTTTCCTAAAAGTGGCTATTTGAAAATACATAAAAATGGACTCTTCTAGGGGTTAGAAAAGTCATACGATCTACCCTTTGGTCATTTTATGGACTAACAACCATGATAAAAATAGCTTCCAATACAAAATTAATTAAAATTAAATTTAAAATAACTTAAACAAATGATAATTACATTTGAAATCCAATTAATAGTTTAATTTTAGGATCAACGTATAAATTTCCAAATAATTCCTTGAATTAATAAAGTAATTAATACTCAATATTTAATCAATTTAATAATTAAATTTCATATTCAAAAAAATACTAAACATGAGTTAATTACCCATGTATTAATTAATTTTTGGGGAAAATTATCGATGAATAAAAAATTGAAATTTAAAAAATAATTGTCTCTCATCACCCACATTTTAATATTACACAATAGGTATATCATCATTTGTTCATATCAAGGTCCACACAACATATATAATGATATTAATTTTCAATATATTTTCCCAAATATAATTTATGATGTATCATTTATGGAAAAAAATTTCATCTTCTCTTCTATTCTAACTTTAAATTTTTTTTAACCCTAAAATTTCATCTATGAATCGATCAAAAACTAAATCACCTAGAAATTAATATCACTATATAGGTAAGAGAAATTTAATATTGAGTTATTATCAAACATGAAAAAATACATGTATCACCGTAGACTTATATAAATTTTAATTTTATTACACTAAGATACATAAAAATGTATTTAAAAATGAGGGCTTTTCAAGGTGATATCAGTGAAAATGTGTTTTTGCGTAAAATAATTTAATAATTCATAGGATGAATTGGGGAAGTAAAATTATAAAATATTTATATAAAATTAATGAAAATTCATTACTCATTTCCCATTACAGGATTTACACCACACTCTCTTTTCTTGTCAGGGACCATGAGTTAAATAAGAAATTCAAAGAATGATTTCATCCATATTCTCCATATTTATATTTATATATTTTTTTCATAGCGGATTAGATGAAACACTAATATATTGAATGATTGAAAATTCATTCACTTTTACTTTTTGAGAGGTTCATGTGAAATACAAGCATGCATAATAAATAATTAAATATCATCTAATTTCCTTACTTTTCTTTTTTTTCCTCTGCTCGTTTTTAGGGAAGTAGGATGAGAATTAATTAAATACAATGGATAAAATAGTGTCAATTCCATTCTTCTAAAAAAAGAATAAAATAGTGATAAATTCCTCACATCATGAATCATGAAACTTCTTCCTCAGGAACACACATTGAATTCCCTTCCCCATACTCCAAATTAAAATAATCATGCAATTATATTAGTAGTGTAGGTAGGTAAGAAAATCAAATTGTATTATTATATAAACTTATATGGAAATTCATGTATTTCTAAGGTCTAACAAAATAATGTTTTAAAGGTTATATCCCATTTTAAAAATGTGCATATCTGAATAAGTACCTCAACCATATAAAAACATTTCGTGATCTCAAAATATTTGAAAGAGAAATAATAAAAGGTTTTAATTTTCATAAAAATTTCAAGTTTCTATTAAGAAGGTGGGGGTATTTAGAAAATCATGTTATGAATGTTTAGAATACCTCTATAGATGGGAAAACATATTTTTGGTATGTGTTCCATGGACATGGATTTAAAAAATCATTCAAACTCATAAGATGTTTGAAAATCAATTTTATGGAAAATATTCCATATCATCTATCTTTTAGAAATAATTTTTTTCAAAAATTAAGAAAACACTCTCAAGACATATTCTAGTGTGAAATATGATAATGGATATTCTTATAATCCCAAATTTTCTAAAATAAATGTTAAAAAACAAAAAATTATAAGTATGTTAATACTAACCCACACATAAATTAAAATACACATTGGAATTTAGGCATAAGAATAATTGATTTAAAATATAGGTAATGAAACAAATAAAAATGAGAAATACATCTTGGTTTATTTAGTATTCAATAGACTAATTTAAGATCATATATTTCACTTTTTAAAACCTATAAAAAATAAAAAAACCAAATAATTTACTCAAAATAAAAATTATGAATATGATAAAGAGTGAAATAAAATAAATAAGGATTAATTTAATCCCTAAGTGTGTACTATGTTTTTATTAAACATAGTCATAAAGTACCAGATATCACCCTTAATTTAAAGGGGGGTTTATCTTATGTGATGTGGAACACTAAGTATTTTTTCTTATAGTGATCATCCATGTGAATTGGGTGTAGAGAAACCCATGATCAATATAATATAGATCCACACCTTTATCAATGAGATACAACTTTCATGGTGCGTGTAAGAGATAGTATGGGACATGTTTTACTTAATATAGAGGAGTATTTCCCACTGGTGATAAAGACAGTAACATATGATACATCTTATCTTAGGGTACATGTCTTGAAACTGATTTTATAGACATTTATAGTTCTATATGATTATCTACATATGCCCCAATTTAAAACTCAACTGGATCCTCCATTCTCTCCACCCATCCATTGTTCAACCTCATATTCCACATCAGTGGAAAGTTCCATTGGTTTTTCATTAAATATATTATATTGGGAGTTAGTGAATAGATCAATTTTAATATAATTAAAAAATGATGAATCAATATTAAAATCTACCCCTTTAATCATGTGAGCTTATAACTTCATCTCCCCATGCAATGCCACTATCTATTATATCCTTTAAAAAAGTAGTCAATATGTTTAGAGAGATTAATTTATTAATCTATAGATATATCATCATATTCTATATCACTCACTAGTGAAATCGACTATTGGTAAAAATATAAAAAACTCACAACAGTGGGAGTTAGTTCTTACTTAGTTTTTAATGAAACTTGGTAAAAATGAGTGTGTGATTAGACTATCTCATATTCCAGCCCTTTTATCAATTCCAATTCTTTGATTTATACCCTATGGATTTGTGTTTTTTTGAGTTTTAGATATGCATTCAATCTCCTCTAATATATCTTAAAATATCACCACCTTAGTGGTTTCTTGTTCTATAAATTCTAGAGAGATATAAAGTGGTGCTGCTGGTACTTCTTTAAATAAGAGAGAGCACTACTGTATGTTACTCTAGATGAGGTTTCTATAGTATAAGTGTAAAATTTATCATCTCTTATGGCTATCTTATCAATATTTCCTACTTTAGGGACCAATTACTTCTTTGTAAAAGAAAGGCCTAATAGTATATCTTCAAGTAGATCTTTATTTCATCCTCAGGTTAGTCAACTTCAAATTTTTTTTGGGTAATTACTTCATCCACTTATTCTTGTTATTTATGTTCTTATTGTAATTCATAGGACGCTTAGGGGAATTATAATATTTAGGAAATATTCTACGTTATTCCGTACATGTCTTACCTAGTCCATTTAAACTGGGAATCTCGTTCATCATAAACCTCTTATTTTTACACCCATGAGTAGTTAGTCCATGTAAAATAATAATCTGAGTTTGAATACATCATAAAAAATGAATTATTTTTATTAAAATTTTTCCAAGAAAATGATGAAAAATTATTTCAAAGTATGAAACAATAATGAGTAATAAAATTATATACCTATAACGGTGCAACAGTTTTTATTCAACTTCTATAGGATGGTATAAAATAATATTTATATTACTCCTAGTGTTTCACAGTGTTTGGCTAGGGTCATCTCTCAAGGAGTCTTTTTTATATCACTCATTATCTTTTTCAATTATTTTTTCATATTTTTATAATATTAAATAAAAATTATACAATGGGGGTTTTGTGTAATGGAATGATGAAATAAAATTAACATGTATATATAAGATATAAAAATAATAAATTATGGAGATAGGAGATACTCTCAGGAGAATTTACCCAAGTGAAATTTATTTTCCTCTCTACTAGCCTCTTACCCACTCAATGGTCACACTATATAATATCTATGGTCATCCTAATATCCCCTTTATGTTGAATATAGAGTGCACCTAACAATTTCAAGGAGCATTTTACATCCTCCTCCATTATGGTTGTGAAGCTAGAGGGATCCTCAATAGAGAGAACCTCTAACCCACTTTCCTGGTATAAAATCACAGTTTTTTAACACTCAAAAACCGTGGATACATCATATTATTTGATTATTAATTAAATATAAGGAAATAGTGTAATAATAATAAAGTAATCCTAATACAACCATAGTTATTTCACTATCACCATCCCCGACACTAATTTTTCTCAAAAGAAACCATAATAGATAAGAGATAGTAAAATATGAGTGAGAAAGGACATAGGTTCATCACTGGACTCTTCCCTAGGGAGATCCCTTGGGTTAATTATTAATTATCCTAAATATTAAATATCACTACGAAAAAACATAAAGAAAATGAGAGAAGAGAAATAATGAACACTCCAGTTTAGAATCCATAAAATAAAATTAAGGAAAAGAGAAAAAATATAAAAACATAAACTATTCTAAATCTATATATAAAAAAATTCCAAAATAAATAGTTGAAGGGGAAAAATGATTTAAATAGAAAGAAATAGATTAAAAAAAATAGATATAAATGGTTATGTTTCCATATTATAATGGATTGAGTTGTAGGATGTTTCTATTTAATTATAAATATTCTAGGACTTTCTCAATTTAATTTTCATCAAAACATTCCTTAACATTTTTATTTCTACTTCTATTTTGAATGAATACACATGGAAAATAGAAGATTTGAAAAAATAGTGATGAATAAATTTCCTAGAATTCATGACACATATATTTGGTTAAAATTATATATGTCATTGGTAAGACATTAGAGCTTGAAAATTCTTGATAATATGTTATTTAATAACCCAAATTGTTATAAAAAATTCACCTTATGTTTTAATTAAATATATTATTATATAATATGGTTATAGAAAAAAAAATCCACTCCTTTGGTTTTATTATATCCAATTGGATTTAAAATATTTTTAATCATCATTACCATTGATAATATATCCATTGAACAATGATCATATGATTATTATATATATAGGGTTTTAACCACTCTAATTGACACAAACAAAGTGATGGCCTCAACTAGTAGGATTATACCCTAGGAAGACCATTTATTGGAGATTATAAGGTAGATATATTTTTTGGGATTTCCCTTGACCAAGACCATGATAATATCCTATAATTTAAGCATGAGTGAAATCGATTAGGGGAGAAGATCAAGCTCATCTAGATCATGGCCCAAACCATGTGCGCCAAACCACCCCATGACAGTCTCACCATCACACACTTTAATCTTCACAAGTTCTTTGGTGTATTAAAGGTATATTTATCAAGAATCTAGAAATATTATTATATAATTTTTTTTGTTTATAATAATGAATATATTTTCATCCTACTATTTTTACTAATGATTTTTATTTTTATACAATAAAACAAAAATTTTACTTTTAGTTAATATTAAAATTCAATTAATGAATTTATTTTGAATAATTAATAGATTTTTTAAATAAATTGTATTTTAATTATATATAATTATCAAATAATATTTATTAAATATAATTGATCATATAATTTTTATGAAGTCAAATGTAATTTTTATAAGGGTTCAAAAAGTGTTATTGTCAAAAAAACATAACATTTATCAATAAAATTAAATTATTATTTTAAAAGTAAAATTAAAAATATTAAAAATATTTTTTTCTTAAAATTAATATTATTTTTTGAATCATAACCTAAAAATTATTGAACAGTGAATTTTTCATAATTTTCTAAGACATTTTATTTTATTGGTAAAAATTAAATAAAGTATAAATATATGGTGTGTATTATGACATCATAATGAACTAAAAGTGATGTGATAAATACTATAAATGTTATAGATGACCTAATATTTTTTTATTTACAATAATGTTATTTTAGGTTTATTTGGTTAATTTTATAAAGGCTTGGTGAATCTTAAAAAACCATTAATATATTTTATGGTTTTAAAATCATTTCTTTAAGAGTATGACTCACTTCAACATAATAAAGGGTATTATTTTATTATTTTCGTTAATTAACCTTATATAATAATTTAAAAAACTCCCATTATATAGAAATTATGTCCAAAAACCATGGTAAGGTTTTTTGTTTTGGTTATTTTATAACATAGAGTCCAAAACCTAAGTTTAATAAATAATAAATAAATCTCCACCCATTTCCTATAAAAACCCCCAAACGATCCCATTTCTCTTCATTGAAAATATTTCTTGAACATCCTTAATCTCACCTACTCTCTATAGAGTCCTTACAAGGTTCCCCAAGCTTTTAATAAATCCCTCCCAGAAATTTGGAGTCACACACTCAAGTAAGGGATCCTCACATTCTCTTATTTTTCAAGTTTCTTTATTATATTATGCATTCTATTTACAGTTTATAATGTTTGTATATGTCATTACATGTCCCTATTTCTACAAATTTTATGTCTAATGTATGATATACCCCTTTATCTATCATCAACCCATTTTATGGGTATTTAAGTGACGTTGTTATGCTACTAAAATCTCACATCTATTTTCCATGCCAAAACAATTGTGTAGTAAATACCACACCAATTTTCTATCAAGGATGTTCACCTATATACACATATAATTCTTTTAATTTATAAATATATGTATTTTTTACACACTAATTTGTTATGTAATATAATATGATGATGAATGAAACCGTGTTGTATGATCTATGTGGAACACTTAAGCATGAGATTGAAATGAAAGTGAAGGGTGACCCAAAAATTATATAGCGCTCTAATGCATTGTGTAAATTTTACTTTTATGAGGTGTCATGTTAGGGCATGGATTGAACCTGATTCCTTTATAGTACTTTTTTTATCATTATGTATTGGTAGTTATCCTTGACCTATATTTATGATGTAGTGTTTTATGTTGTTTCCACATTTACCATGTTGCATTTATGAGTCTCATAATATATCATGTCTAACTATTTATTTTATGATTCCTTCTATTTTTATGACCCATTGATATTTTTATTTTCTAATAGGAATTTTTATCATAATAGTATTACATGTTTATTCCCTTACTGGTCTTTATAGCTTACCCCTTTTTCATGTATTTCCTCAGGTTATCCCTTGTAGTTTTAAGTAAGAAGGATTGTTATGAACATGTTAAGGAGAATTTCTATAAAGATGAGGTGTTAATTGTTTTAATTTTTTATATAATGTAACTAATTCTCAATGACACTATAATTCTTGATCTTCTCGGTTGTATTAAGTATAACCTTATATAATAAATCATGTATTAATGTGAAATTCAGAATACAATTGTTATCGTTGGAATCATAGGAAAGGTTTAGTTATTTTTGGGATTAGGATTAAAAAAATAGAGAATGCCTTAAGGATAAGACTAAGTATAAAAAAATACCTAAATTTTTGTAATTATAGAGTAAGTGGTTTACCAGGAAAATACATCAATTCATGGATACTATAAGTGGGTGTGGCTCTGGTATAGATGTACATAAGGGTAAAACTTGAAAACACCATGTTGAGCTAGACTTGGCCATGAAATGGTGCATGAAAATAATACTTGATGCACACTTGTTTTGACACTCCCAAGGGATATACTTTGGAAAATTCAAAAGATCATTATAGACCATTATTATTAAGAGAACAGAAAATTCCAAAAAGAGTCTATGTTAAGAAATAGTTCATGGAAAAAATGGATTGAAGCCAAAAAATTTGTATGTTAAGGAAAGACATGTAATTTATAAGTAATCTATTCAATGTGATTATATTCCCTTATATGTGTTTTTTTAAATAATCATCCCTTGTTTTCTATTTATTCTATCCAATGGTTAGAAATAGGAGGAATCAAGTAAAAAACCAATGTGACAAGAAATATTCCTCACAATCTCTATCTTAAAATCGAAAGTTATCTCCTTACACTCAAGAAAAAAGGTGAAAAATATATTGTAGAATATGAGGAAAACTTCACAAGACTTTCACAATACGCCTCTTTTTTTTCATTACCCTTGATTCTAGATTGACCGTTTCTTTGGTGGGATAAAACCTATTCTAAAAAAAATCCCCAATGATCTGTGAATTTGATAGCTATGATGAAATTGTCTGATGTGCCCTCAAAGTCAAAATGGAGATCAGATATTCTCAAGGGCATCATGGAGATAAGAGTAGTAAAGTGCAGTTTAATTCTGGTAGTCTAATGGAGAAAAAAAACAGTGCCATGAAATTTCCACGTACCACTTGTCAAAGGTGTAGAAAAAAGAACCCAAGAAATTTTCTAAGGGGGTGAGAAAATTATTTAGGTTTGGGAAGGAAAGTCACCTGGATAAAGAATATTGATAATAGAAACCCACTAATGCATTGGAGGAGAAGAATTATATAGTAAACCCTCAGTGAAATATTCATTTCCACAACTGGAAGGAACTAGGAAACTTTGCAAACAAATTCACTAATAAAAGACTCTTTAAAGACAATAATAAACCACCAAGGCAACAAGGGTGATATTTTTCTATCACAACTACTATGTTGGATCCCAAAAATGAAGTGGTGATAGGTACACTAGTTATTCATTCAAGAATAGAGAATGTACATTTTTATTCTGGTTCTACACATTTCTTTATATAAAAAAAGTTTAGTAGGACAATTCCAAAAACACCAAACAACATGAAAGTAGAACTGTCTGTGAAACCAGCGAATGAGGAAATTATTGCATCCCAAGTATATAACTCCTCTCCCATAAAAATTTGTGGGATGAAAATCCAAGAAAACCTTTTTATACCACCTTTTATAGAATTTGATGCAATTATTGGTATGGGTTGTCTTTCCCTATATAGATCCAACATAAATTTACTTGAGAAGGAAAATACTCTTTGTCTCATGAATTGAACCCTAATTCTATAAAAGTGAAAGGAGGAGGAAAAATATTCTTTAGCACCAACATCTCAAGAATATATATTATTTCCCTATAAGAAAGAATATCTAGCTCAAATTATTGAGTCTAAGGGAAGAATCATCATTTATGAAATACCCATTTAAAGGGAATACATTGATTTATTTCCTGAAGAATTTCATGGTCTTCCTCCTAGAAGAGATGTTGAGTTTTCAATTGAGATTATACTTGGGGAATTAACATTATCTAAGACTCTATATAGAATGGCTTTTATGGAACTTAAGGAGAAGAAGAAACAATTATAGGATAATTTGGATATGGGATTCATACACCCAAGTTATTCACCATGGGGTGCACTAGTCTTCTTCTTCCAGAAGAAGGATGGGTTAATGTGCATTTTCATTTACTGTCATTAGCTCAACAACATCACGATAAAGAAAATTTTTCCTCTACCACAGATTAATGAGTTTTTTGATCAGTTATACAGAGAAAAATATTCTCCAAGGTGAATTTTTGGTTAGGATTTTACCAAGATATGGAGAAGATAGAGGATATCCCAAAGAATATGTTTCATATATGGTACGAGAACTATGAGTTCATAGTAATTCCATTTGGACTCACTAATGATCCTTCAATCTATATGGAGTTTGTGAATATAGTCTTTAGATATTACCATGACAAAATTGTGATAGTATTTATAGATGATATTCTAATATTCTCCAAAACCAAAGAAGATCATGAGGAGCATCTGAGTACTATGCTAAATACCTTATAAAATGAGAATATTTATGGCAAGTGAAAAAATAGTAGTTTTGGTTGAAGGAAGCCTCATTCTAATAGAATATCATTACAAGAAATGTTATATCCATGGAACCTTCAAAGATAAAATCCATTGAAGGGTGGCTGAGGCGAACATCTATGACCAATATCTATAGTTTCATTGGATTAACAGGGTACAATCATCAATTTGGGGGAAATTTATTGTAATCCTCAAACCCTTAATCTAAGATAACTAGATGGGAGTCATGTTTTCTTGGAATGATGAATATGAAGAGTGCTTTAAGGAGTTGAAATAGAGTCTTATCACTACACTTGTTCTCATACTACCCAAAAGTAGAGAAATTGTCATAGTATTCAGTGATACATTGATTAAGGGATTGGGTTTTGTGTTAATGAATATTGAAAAAAGTGGAAGTCTATGATTCAAGGAAGTTAAAAGTCCATGAATTGATTTACCAAACATAAGATCTATAGTTGGATAAATTTTTTCTCTATTTAAAAATATGTAAGAATTATCTCTTTGGGGAGAAGTGTGAAATATTTACCAATCAAAAAAGCCTCAAGTATATATTCACACAAAAAGATATGAATATTATCCAACTATTATAGTTATAAATGATTAAGGATTATGAATGCTCAATTCCCATCCATCCTAATATTTTTTTTCTATTATAGAGGATTAGGTATCTGGCGATACCCACAGATGAAAAATATAAAACGTTGTGGCATCCCTTTGGCTTCTCGGTGTTCCTGCTGTACAGTTTTCAGGGAAGAAAGTGCTGATCACCTTTTTTCCGGGGAGGTTGGGCGTGGGATGTGTGGAATGTTGTTGGGGAGTTCACAGGATTGCAGGACTCTAACCTGTTTGATCTTTTGTTCTTGGATAGGTGGTTCCATGGGTTAGGTGATAAAGGACTGGAGAAGATGGCATGCACGGTGATTCTTCTGGTGGGGTGCAGGTCTTTCTGGCAAGCCAGAAATAAATTCAAACAGGAAGGGGTTTATCCCACCAGAAAGTATATAATATTTAGGAACAAGACCACCCTTCTTTATTTGGATCATATTTTTTGAAACTGTTGGGATAACCCCTCCTTGCGGTGGATGATCCCTGCTTTAGAATTTGTACAGGCTCCTGGCAGTAGCTCCCGTGGCCTCTGGGTACGATGGAATCCACCCTCTAGGGGCCTTAAACTCAAAACTGATGGTTCTTGTAGGATAGGAGTCTTGATAGGGGGTTGTGTTAGGACCAATAGAGACCTATATACCCAGAGAGGGGGGGGGGGGGTGAATCAGGGTATGGATATTGTTTTTCAAAATTCTTCTTGCCCCACTGGATCTTGACCTCTTTATTATTAGGGTTACTTTGTTTGCCCTTGTGTGTTTATGTTTATCACTTCTTTTCTTCTTTATCTAATGATGATGTTTTGAATGCAATGCTGGGAGGTAAACAGGCAGACACAAATATTTTTACTTGGTTCACCTTCATTGGGCTACGTCCAAGGAGAATACGCCAACAAGTTTTCGGTCATACCAAATTCCACTATTCTTCACTAGATGTGGGTACAAAGGTTCGGGAACAGTCACTCTGTCCCAGACTCAATTCCTTTAAAATGTTTGGGCTAGATCACTTCTATGCCCAGGCTCACTGCCTTTACAAGATTTAGGGTCAGATCACTACTTTCCCAAGGGTCACTCCCTGTTTCGCTCTCTTTGGCTCACTACCAGTGGAGAGGATCACCTTCTTTCTCTTCCTTTGCTCACTGCTCTGGAAAGGATCCACTCACAGTTTATATAATTGTAGGTCTCTTCATTATATCTAATGAATACATTCTCTGTTGTATGTGGATTCTCTGTTGAAGTACAACTTTCACCCGTAGATGAATTTCTCTTTTCACCGAAGGTATCAGGCCAAACTTCCATCTTTCACGCAGCCCGAAAACACTACCGTGAATCAACCTTACTTGGAGCGCAAGTCTAAGCCGGTGTGCAAGTATCGGTGCACAAGTTACAAATGGCGCGCAAGCCTACCTCAACACTTGCGCGACACAAGCCTATGCAACTCCAAACTTGTGTGACTCAATCCCATTTACGCCCAAACCAACATTGGCGCGCAACTACCAATCAGTGCGCAACTTCAAAAACTGGTGCACAACTATCACCTGGTGCGCAAGTCCCACTTGCGCGACCACAAACCACTTGCACGACCACCACACCTGCACGACGGGAGCTCTGATTTTTCAATGTTTTGAACTCCGTTGGAAATGAGGAGGGGTGGTTCAGTATTTATAGGCATTTTGAACACCCTGCGCGATGACGCGCAAGTCTCCCCTCGGCGTGCAAGTTTCAGCGTGCAGGTCTCTGGCCTTGCAAGTCACCTACGCGAACAACACAATACCTACACGACCCTCTTTCCTTTGCCGTATTTTGAGCTTCTGATCCTGAAAAAAAACAGGCGTGCAAGTTCTCAATCTTCCAAGGCATTAGCGTGCAAGTCTCTTCTCGGCGCGCAAGTCACCTTCATGACCACACCAATACCTGCATGACCCTTATCCCTTTTCCATTTTTCCATGTTCTGATCTTGAAAAACACTAGGCGCACAAGTTTCTAAGCCTTCAAGTACACGGCACACAAGTCTCTTTTCCAAAACCATTTTTTTTCCATTACTTGATTTTCAGGCCCAAAAATTTGGCAAACACTAGAAAATGGCGCCACCTTGTATCTGCTCATTTTTTACCATCTCCAGATCATATATTCCTTTTTTGGCATTCTTGAATCAATCATGGATCATTAAACACAACCCTTGAACTCGACATTCCACCAATAAATCTACTTTGTCAAAAAAATTGTATTTCATGGTTTTCTTTGTCAACAATCACCACACATATGTACACTTTTTCAACAAACACAATCACCTAAAAAATGATTCAATGATACCTTGAGGGATTTTTTCCCAATAGGTGGGGTGGTCCAATACTCTAGGGGTTCGGTCATCTTGGAATTCTCCTCCTACTTGGGATATGGTTCCTCCCTCCAGGCTGTAGCCAAAGCTATGTTGATGGGTATCAATCTTTTTCACCAGCACCGTCTTATCTTATCTGAAGTGGAAACAAATTCAATGATTCTTCATGACGCCTTGAATGATTTATTCCCTTCTCCATGGTTGATCATCAATATATTCAGAAAGTGTAAAGTCATGATCAACAACCACATCAAAGTGCTTCATTCATGGCATGAAGGTAACAAAGTGGTGTATTACCTAGAATATTTGGAAGTCTTTGGCCATGACCCTATCTGTCTCTATGATATTTTCTATTTGAAACTAGATAGGGTCAATTTGATTATAGGGGATCCCTAGGCCTTCACAATTTCATACCCCCTAGAATTCTATGCTTTGGTGGTTTCTCATTTTTTTCTTGCCTTGGATGTTATGCTTCCTTATAATAAAAAGTAATGATGATGATGAATAAAGTGGAAAATTCTCTAAGTAGAAAGGATCCAATAATTTTATTAGTGATGAGAATATAGAGGGATCCAATCTTCTTTGACATGAAGATGATAGAGATGGAAATAAAAAAGGAAGGTATGTAATCGATCCTTTCAAAAATTATTTCTTAACTATATCTTTTTTAAAATATAATGGGTGCACAAAGTGTTGATGTCATAATTCTGAAGAAAGTGGAAGCTATAGGAAAAGTGAAATCATTAGAGTTAAATGTTAATGAATAATGTGTTGTAATATTTGGGTCAATTCTATGTGTAAAATCAAATATTGAGTTAAAGAAGGATCTATTGGATAATATACATATCTCAACCTTTTCTATCCATCCTAGAAGAACAAATATGTATCAAGATATCTGAGAACACTATTAGTGGGACAATTTGTAGAAGGATATTGTGGAATATACATAAAGATTTCTAGTATGTCAGCATGTTATGGGGGAAAGGAAAAAATCTAAGGGGACGATGCAACCATTAAACATACCTACATGGAAATGGGAAAACATTACAATGGAATTTTTTACCAGACATCTGAAGACATCCGGATGAAAAAAAATTATCTAGGTTGTGGTAGATAATATTAAAAAAACTACACACATCATTAGGATTTTAGTGTACTTATAACTAGATCACGTTTCACAGATATAGATTATATAATTAGTGAGGATGCATGGAACACCTTTATCGATTGTATCTGATCGAGATCTGAGATTCACCTCCATGTTTTATAAAAGTACCAAAATTTCTCTAAAAATTGAGAAAAACTTAAGTATGACCTATCAAACTCAAACTGATGCCCAATATGATTGGAATATTTAGACACTGGATAAAATATTGAGAGAATATTCTATGGACTTCAAAAGAGTATGGGATCTACATCTTCCTCCGGTCTAGTTATCATACAATAACAGTTTCCAATAAAGAATCCAAATGGATACCTATGAATGCCTTTATGGGAAGTAGTGTAGAACACCTACATAATGGGGTGAAGATGGGGATTTAAAGCTTCTATGTCCAAAAATGGACAAGGAAATGGTGGAAAAGGTCAATATCATTCAGCAACTCATCAAGGATGCTTAGAGTCGAAAAAATAGTTATGTTGAAAATCATATATGAGACCTAATGTTTTATGTTAGAGAAATGGTATTTATCTATTTATATCCATGGAATAAATTTATGAGATTTGGGAAGAATGGAAAGCTTAATCCAAGCTACATCGGTCTTTTTGAGATCCTTGATTGCATCGAAGCAGTGGCCTATCGACTAGCACTCCCACCTAACATATCTCTAGTACGTGATGTATTCCATGGATCCCTCTTGATAAAGTACATAAAAGACCCATCAAATGTTCTCAATCCAAATGTGGTACCATTATATAACGACCTTTCCAATGGATAACAGCTGGTGAAGATCATAGATCGCATAGATAAAGTTTAACAAAATAAGACAATTCACTTGGTTAAACTTCTATGGAGAAACCAAAAGTTTGAAGAAGGAATGTGGGAAATGGAGGAAGTGATGATACAATATTATCATAATCTATTTTAGTGTGTCAAATGATAATTTTGTGGGAGAAATATCTTAATGTGGGAATATTTTAATGACCCAAACTTTTATAAATAAAATTTCTCATTGTATTTTAATTAAATGTGTTATTATTTAATATGGTTATAGAAAACATATGCACTAATTTGGTTTTTTTATATACCATCAGATTTGAAAGACTATAAAACATAATTATCATGGATAATATATCTATTAAAAGTGATAATATGATTAGTATGAATATAGGGTTTCAACAAATCCAATTGACACATGCAAAGGAAGTGATGACCTCAACTAGTATGATCATACCCTATGAATCCCATTTATCAGAGCTTCAAAGGGAGTTGAAATCTATAGTATTTTTTCTTGAACAATACCAAGCTGATATCCCACAACTCTAGCATAATCAAAGCCATTTATAGGAGAAGTTCAGGCTCATCGAGATCACGGTTCAAACCATATATGTCAAACCACCCCATGAAATTCTCATCATCGTGCACCTTACTCTTAGGTTTTTTTCTCATGTATTAATTGGATATGTATCAATGACCCTACAATATGATTACGTAAAATATTTTTTATAGACAAATGAATATATTTTCATCATACTATTTATACTTTATAAATGATTTTTATTTTGATAAAATAAAATGAAAATAATATTTTTGGTTAATATTCAGATTCAATTAAGGAGTTTATTATGAAGAATTAATGGATTTTAAAAAAAATGTAATTTTAATAAAATTTTATTATTGAATAGTTTTTATCAAATATAAATGATCATATAATTTTTATGAAGTCAAATGTAATTTTTATAAGGGTTCAAAAACTTTTATGTAAAAAAAACATTTCTCAATAAATATTGATTCCTATTTTAAAAATGAAAATAAAAATATTTATGAAAATATTTAGATAAAATGTATATTATTTTTGAAATAAAAACCTCTAAATTATCCAATGGTTAATTTTTCATAATTTTCTGATACAATCAATTTTTCGGGTAAAAATTATGTTAGACTCCTCATATATTAATCACGTTTTAATGGTCACAAATCTCAATAATAATTACAAATCTAAATAATAATTACAAATCTCAATAATAATTACAAATCTTATTCACGATCAAAAATCTCACAAATTATATCAATCATGTGTATTTATGTTTCAAGTTATCTCATACATTATAATGGTTAAACTCAATTAATTTTATGCATATTATTGTTTAAGTCTGAATACAGTTATTTTCCTAAGTACAAGACACAGAAACTGTGAACAAGAACACTGTGATGAAGCAGACACAGTGAAGCCTAAGTCTAAGACACCATGACCAATGAGACACCGTGACACAGTAAGCCTGACACCGTGAAGCAAGACACTAAGAATAGACATCGTAAGCAAGACACTTTGTTTGACTAAGTGTTAGACACAGTTAGCAAGACACAATCATCAAGGCACCGTGAATCCAGAAATCGTAAGCAAGACACCGTGACAAGGAGACACATCGAAGGAGACACCGTGACAAGGAGACACCCTGAAGAAGACACCATGAAGGAGACACTGTGATGGAGAAACAATAAGCAAGACACCGTGAAGGAGATATCGTGAAGGAGACACTGTGAAGGAGATACCGTGAAGGAGAGACCGTTTGCATAACTACGGTGACACTGT
Source organism: Viscum album (assembly GCA_963277665.1). NCBI lineage: Eukaryota > Viridiplantae > Streptophyta > Magnoliopsida > Santalales > Viscaceae > Viscum > Viscum album. The sequence goes on along the minus strand of OY728127.1, from coordinate 737,915,892 downwards.
TTCCTAAACTATTTTGTCGTTTTTCTATTTAACTTTTTAACAGTCATACTTGAAACCTTTAATGTACTAACACATTTAATGTTTATTTGTAGCCATAGTATGAGGTATGAGGTACTAATTACATGGAACCTATCGGCTAACACTTATGCAATCGAAGAAAAAGAGAAGTGTGCCCAAGAGAAAGAAGATACACGATACACGCGACAACCCAAAAAACACGAGTGCACTGTACTAAACCGCAACAAAAGCTGACAAGCATGACCACGAAGAAGATATTGCAAGATCTTAAAAGAAAGAATTGTTTCATGCATGATATCCAAATCTACTGAAGAACTGATGAAGTACGATGAGATCAATTGAAGATCATTACTCGTGAAGAACAAAAGATGAATCGCAACACTCTATTTTTCAACACAAAAACCAGAAAAGGAATCCGAAGCATTTCTGCTGAATCAAAGGAGTCCATATTTGCAATGCTAATCACTAGAGAATTATAAATTCATATCTACTCTCCCTCAGTGGTTTCTTTATTTTACTTTTGAGCAGTGTGTGTACTATGTATATTTTACCCACACATTGACTCCTGAGGCGAACTGGAGGATTTCAAAATCCTCACACCAAATTATTTACTCTTGTTTACCCACGAAAACTATGGAAGTGGTCCCTGTGTGGCCTGGACAGTCTATGAACTATTGTTAACCCTGATCCAGGGTGTGGATCAAAGTTTATTTATATAAATTGCGTGGTGGAAGGTGATCACCAAGTGGAGTGGATTAGGTCTTGGCTTGAGACTGTAACACTTGTTTTATATCTGTTGTGCTATTTAAATTTACTCTACTCTATTTTACTGCTTACTGCATAATCCATAAAAACACTAATTTCACTTTGATAGTTAGTCTTGGAACGAATTTATATCTGATTTGTCTTAGTAGGATAACTCCAAAAGTAATTTTAATAATACCAATTAAGATTACGGAGAATTAATCAATCTTCTAAGAAGTTTTTTAAACAGCCAAACTCTTATAACAGTATAACCTTTACTAACAGGGCTGTATTTGTTTTTTGGGGAAATCATTATTTGTAAAACTAATATTCTTTTAAATAGAAATTTTTATGGTAACTCAATTCACCCCTCCCCTATTGAGTTAACTACTTAGACCAAAATTTGGTATCAAAGGTGTGCTTTGTTAGGACTCTGTGTAATTTTATTCAACTGTGATTGTAGTTGTACTTTAAAGATCTGTAAATTTCTATTAATTCTAAATTTCTAGCTCTTTTAAAGTAATTTGTTAGTATGGACAATAGACTGGAAGGTGCTGTTACCAACAGGACACCCTTCTTTAATGGTACAAATTATGCCCAATGGAAACTTAAGATGAAAATTCACTTAGAGAGTATGGGATTTGACATCTGGACTGCTATAGAGACTCAATATAAGATTCTAGAAACTGAAAGAACAACTTGGGATGAACCTACTAAAATAGCTTACAATACTAATTTTAAAGCTATGAACACCCTGTATTGTGTTCTAGGAGATGTGGAATTTAATCACATATCTTCTTGAAAAACTTCCTATAAAATTTTGGATACCATGGGGGTTTATCTTGAAGGAATAACCAATGTTAAAGAAATGAGATTGAACACTTATACTATTAAATATGATAATTTTAAAATGAAGCCTGATGAACCTATCTCTGACATGTATCTCAGGTTCAATGAAATTGTCATCACTATGAGATCTCTTGGAAAGGTTGTTCCAGCAAAGGAACAAATCATGAGAATACTGAGATGTTTTCCAGACCGATGGAGAGGCACATCTGTCTCGATTAGAGAATCTTTCGATATTGGTAATTTACCTGTTAAGGAATTAATTGGTAAGTTAATGATGTATAATGAAGAACTGAAGGTAAACAAGGAAGAATATGATGAACCAAAGAGGAAGTCAGTGGCATTTAAGTCTGCTTCCTCAAAGAGAAAGGACAAGGATAAAGTTCACATGCATACTGAAAGCTTGAGTAGTGATGAGACTGCATCTGACAGTGATGTAGAGATGGCTCAGATAGCCAGGAGATTTAAGAAGTTCTATAGGAAGAAGAAATTCTTCAGAAAATCAAACTACAAAGGTAAATATGTCAAAAAAGGACATTGAAAGCGATATTGGAAGATAGATGACAAGAGTGATGAAGTTTTCTTCTATGAATGTAAAATAAAAGGTCACATAAAAGATGACTGTCCAAAATTGAAGTTCAAGAAGAAAAATGACTACAAGGATAATAAGTACAAGAAGGCAATGAATGCAACTTGGAGTGCTTCAAAAGACACTTCAAGTGATTCTGATTCTACTAAGGATGAAGACTCTCATAAAGCTAACATGTGTTTTATGAGAAACACATCAGAGGTAACACTTGACACTCTTGCTTTGAATTCATATTATTCTGAAATTGATTTTGATTATGAATTTGAAAACATGTCTAGTGAGGAACTATTTGAATACTGTAACATGCTGGAAGAAACCTATAATCAGATTAAAGACAAATATAAGAACTTGAAGAAATAACATACTTTGACCAGTTCTATTAAATCTGCCCTTAATGTAGAAAAAGAAAAGAATTCCCAATTACTTAAAGAAAATAATGAACTAAAAATGTCTAATGAGAAACTAAGAAAGGACTTAGAAAAGTTCACAAATGTAAAATACATCATCATCATCATTAACTTTTTATTCAAAAGCAGATACAAAACCAAATAAGAATCCAAGAACTAGGGGGGGCAGAAATAGTGAAGGCCAAGTGCATCGCCCTGAATCAAATTCACCCCCTCAGGTTTGAAATGAGAGACATGAGAAAGAAAACTAACTGTGGTACCCGGAGACGCCGTAGAGGACAAGTGATCCGCCACCTTATTTCCCTCTCTCCCTGTATGGGTGACTCGAGTGTTGCTATCAATGAGGGATTTGCATTTTCTGATTATGTAAATGATAGACCAGGGAATGGTGCCTTTCCCATGCAAGGCGTCATGAATAATCATAGAATCACTTTATACTTGGGATATGTAATGCTCCCTCTGCCTGCAAATGGAAATACCTGACCGAACCACCCTTGACTCTGCCTGCAAAGAATTTCCATATCCATAATATGTCGTAAACTCCAAAACCACACTACCTGTGGAATTTTGGACCATGCCGCAACCATGCATTTCACCCATCAAGCAAGAACCATCTGTATTCAGTTTGAGCCCACGTTCGGGAGGGCTCCCTCGAACACATTTCCCCTGTTTCCTGATACGTGACAGCTGAGCCAAAACTTGAGGTGCATACATCTTTAGAAGAGATAGAGAATGCAACCATTTTCCATCGATTCCACACAAATCAACCTGGATGCACCTTGCCCTGGCAATAATGTATCTCCCCGTAGAAGAGATCCCCTCGAACTTGGATCGGTTTCTTGCTTTCCATAGACACCAACAACCTGCATTGAATATGATAGACCTTCCCATTATTTCCCTCTCCAAACTGTCCGATCCCTGGAACCAGCACTCCATGAAGGAGTCAAAAGGCGACGCAGATGAGGAGGACCCTATAAAATCAACAAAGAAATCCCACACCTGGTGGGACCAGGAACCTTTGAAGACAATATGTCTTATGCTCTCTTAATGTTTGTTCACATAGCACTGGCAGCATGATACCATATTAATTCCGAGTTTCTTGATGTTATCGTCGGTAGGCAGGGCACTGTTCTGGATCCTCCATGATAGGGAATTGAATTTAGTAGTGATGCTCCTACACCACGCCAGACCGTGCCGACCCCCTTGCTAGACTTGAAGTGAGGTACTCCTGCAAAAATCCTTCACATTGAACTTTCCCGAGGTGGATGGAGTGAAAACGCACCGGTCTTGTTCCATGCACAATATAACAGAGTCGAACACCATCTGCTGTTTTGCGTCCAGTATTTCTTTGAAAAAATGAGGGAACTGGCTCGCCTCCCTGAAAGTGATAAAAGGAGCTGGGCACCCTGGATAAGAGAGGGCTCTTCCCGACCAGTTTTGAAACCAAAACAGAATGTTCCCCTCCCCAATAATCCACTGCAAGTTGTCCAGGATGTCCGGAATAATACTGCAGACTGAGGACCATAGCGGAGACCCAATCCCCGGTGGAGGTTTAGCGGTCAACCCATACCTGCGGGACATCAGCTTCCCCCACAATGTTCATTCTTCAGTAAACTCCCAAGACAACTTTGTGTGCATGTAATGAATGGTATTTTTGAGGCTTTTCACATTGATACCTCCCTCCAAAGTAGGATGGGCCATCTTCCTCCAAGAAACCAAATGTCCCTTCCCCTACAAAGTAGCATCCCAAATAAAACGGGCTAAAAGTCTATCAATAGCTCTGATAACACCCTTCAGCACGTTGGAAGACGAGAGAGAATGAAATGGTATGGATGAGAGGACGTTTTTCACAAGCGTGATACAACCACCAAAGGATAAAAAATGGTTCTTCCAATTTAGAATGTGCCCCGTAATCTTTATCACCATGCGGTTAAAGTCGCTAATACGCATTCTTCCTGGAGAGACGGGGGTACCGAGATACTCCATGGGAAATGAACCACGCCTCATACCCAAGGTATTACCCATATCTTCCACCTTGCTTGAGGTACAAAGTTGTGACACCTAGAAGCCACTCTTCTCCCTATTTATTTGTTGACCACTCCAGCGGCAATACTCCTCAAGGATCTTGAAAATCCCCTACATAGACCTCCTTCCAGCATTGATAAAGATAAGGGTATCGTTCGCAAACATCAAGTGGGATATGGGCTGGAGGATCAATCTCCTTCAAAAAGGAAGAACATCCCCATCCGAGATACCAAGGTTAATCAGTCTGCTTAAGTAATCCAGCATAATAATGAAGATACTCGGGGATAGGGGGTCACTATGATGTAGACCTCGAACTGTTTTGAATAAACTGTGAGTTCGACCCATAAACGTCACAACCATCCCAGCCAAACTGAAACACCTGAATAGGATATCACAAGACCATCTGGAGAAACCCATCTTTTTCAGGACCCTGTTAATAAAATCCCACTCAATCCTGTCATACGCCTTATCCATGTCGAGCGTGATGGCCAAATTCGAGCCATGGGCCTTGAAATTAATATCTCTCAATATCTCATGTGCCAAAGCTATTGCTCCCTGGATAGAGAGATCTTTCACAAAACCATGATGTTCCTTGGAGATCCACCGAGGGAGATTTCTAGACAGCCTCCTGTTAATGATACTAGCCAGGATTTTATAAGAAAAATTGCACATACTCATAGGTCAATAGTGAAGGAGGGATGATTGATCCTTGATCTTTGGTATCAGGACAAGAGTCGTGGCAGATGCAACCCGCGGGAGGCTTTCCCCTCTGAAAAAATCCTGAATGACATTGATGATATCCCCCTTTACCACCTCCTAGGAGCTCCTGAAGAAAGAACCAGGGAAGCCATCGGGACCTGCAACACTCTCATGGTTAAGGTTCACCATAGACTCATGAATATACTCCTCCTCTAGAATACCTTCCATCATCTCATTCTCTTGGGGGGAAACTAGATAGGGAATCCCCTCCCAAAAAACATCGCCCCCCGAAGGATACCCTTGGATCATATTCAGACTTGGAAAGAGACAGATCACTAAAACTAAATTTATTCCTAAATCTGGACAGGATATTGCTAGTTCTAGTTCTATAAATTCATATTCTTCAACTAGTTATTTACATTTTTATATACCTAATAAAGTCAATATTTCAAAATCTATTGATTTTGGGAATTATATGAGACCCATAAGAAACATCTGGGTACCTAATGCTTGGATTGTTAACCTATCTGGACCCAAGATAATTTGGGCACCAAAATTATTTTCCATCCAAACTTGTTTTGTAGGAGACCTGCTTAAAAAGTTCTTGTAGGAAGATATGGTACTTGGACAATGGATGTTAAAGACACATGACAGGATATTTCTCGTGTTTTAAAAGTTTAATCAAAGTTGATGGAGGCTATGTCACCTTTGGTGATAATTCTAAAGGAAAGTTAATCAGCCTATGCCAAATTGGTAACACTAACTCAGTTTTAATTTCTAAAGTTTTATTTGTTGATGGATTAAAATAAAACTTGTTAAGTATTTCTCAGTTATGTGATGATGACTTTAATGTTTTGTTTGAAAATGATTCTTGTAATGTTTTTAATTCTAAATATGCTTTAGTATTTTCTGCCTTGAGAAATGAAAATGTGTATGCATTTGATTTGAATTATTTAGCCAAACAAAATATTACTTGTTTAAATGATTTTCATAAAGAGTATTGGCTTTGGCATAGAATATTAGGACACTGCAATATACATTCACTTAGAAAACTGACTAGGAAGAACTTAGTTAGAGACTTACCCAAACTCGAGTTTCCAAATGACAAAGTTTGTAATCCCTGTCAAAAGTGAAAACTACACAAAATATCTTTCAAACCAAAGAAAGAAGTTTCTACTTCTCAACCTCTCGAATTGGTTTACATGGATTTGTTTGGACCATCTTGAGTTTCTAGCTTAAATGGGAAGCACTATGTTTATGTTCTATTAGATGATTTTTCTAGATACACATGGACCTTCTTCATGGCTCACAAAAGTGAATCCTACTCTTATTTTACTAAGTATGCCAAGGCTGTAGAAAATCGTAGTGTTCTTAAAATTAAATCTTTAAGAAGTGATCATGGACGTGAGTTTGAAAATCAAGAGTTTGAATCCTTTTTCTCACAAAATTGTTATAATCACAATTTCTCGGCCCCTAGAACACCTCAGCAAAATGGTGTTGTAGAAAGAAGAAATAGAACCTTGCAAAAAAATTCTAGAACTATGCATAGTGAATATGACCTACCTATTTACTTTTGGGCTGAAACTGTTAACACAGTGTGCTATATAATCAGTAGAGTATTGATTAGACCAATTCTCAAAAAGAACCCTTATGAACTCTAGAATAATAGAAATCCTAAGGTTAATTACTTTAGAGTTTTTGGCTGCAAAGTCTTTATTCTCAACACTAAGAATAATCTTGAAAAATTTGCATCCAAAAGTGATGAAGGAATTTACCTAGGTTATTCAATATCAAGTAAATCTTATAGAGAATTCAATAAGGGAACTAAATGTTTGGAAGAATCTTTCCATATCAATTTTTATGAAATAGATCCATATGAGCCTAGAACCATCCTAGAAAAACTAGACGATGATGTATCAAATATGAACATCTAATCAAAATCCTCAAATACATCTGTGAAAGAATATGTGAAAACTTCCAATTCTGGAAATTCTATGTAATCAAGCCAAAATGAACCTGAATCTGTTGATGAACCTGAATTCACTTGTCCCTCTTTTTCCAGGAAGGTTAGAACCCTTAGAAACCATCCCTTAGATGCTATTGTAGGAGACTTAGAGAAAAGAACACAAATTTGAGCTTCTCTTAGAAATCAGGTTGAACATCAAGCTTTCTTATCACAACATGAACCTAAAAACATTGATGATGATATAAGTGATGAATTTTGGGTAATGGTTATGCAGGAAGAACTTAATCATTTTGAAAGAAACAAATTTTGGAAACTAGTTGAATGAACCAAGGACACTTTCACCATAGGCACTAAATGGGTGTTTAGAAATGAGGTAGATGAAGCTATAAATATAGTTAAGAACAAGGCTAGGTTAGTTGCACAAGGCTATAGTCAAGAAGACAGAATTTAATATGAGGAGAAATTTGATCTAGTAGCCAAACTTGAGGCCATTAGAATTCTACTTTCTTATGCTGCACATATGAATTTCAAACTATATCAAATGGATGTTAAGAGTGAATTATTAAATGGGTATACAGCTGAGGATGTTTTTGTTGAACAACCCCCTGGATTTAAAAACCCTCATTTTCCAAATCATATTTTCAAACTATCAAAACTTCATATGGTTTAAAACAAGCTCCAAGAGCTTGGTATATCAGATTAAGTACTTTTCTTATTTCAAAAGGTTTTACAAAAGGAATAGCTGATACTACGCTCATTATAAAACAAATTTCTAATGATTTTTTAGTTGTTCAAATTTATATAGATGATATTATTTTTGGTTCTTCAAAAAATTCATTATGTATTGATTTTTCTAAAATGATGTAAAATGAATTTGAAATGAGTTTAATGGGTGAAATAAAATTCTTTCTTGGATTTAAAATATTTCAAAATAATTATGGAATTGTTTTGACTCAAATTAAATACACTAGTGATCTTCTAAAACGTTTTGGATTAGATAGCACTAAAAGTAGTCATACTCCCATGAGTACCACCTGTAAGTTGGATCTTGATGAAGATGGAAAATCTATTGATCAAACCACTTATAGGGGAATGATTGGAAGTCTACTTTACTTAACTGCTAGACATACTGATATCATGTTTAATGTGGGTATGTGTGCTCATTTTCAAGAAAACCCTAATGAATATCGTTTAAATGATATCGAGAGAATTTTTAAATACCTCAAGCATACACCCAATCTAGGACTGTTCTATCCTAAAGGAAAATATTTTGAACTAGGTAGTTATTCTGATGAAAACTTTTGTGGCTATAAGTTAGATAGAAAGAGAACCTCTAGAACATGTCACCTTTTAGGAAAGTCACTGTTATCATGGTGTAGTAAGAAACAAAATTCTGTTGCATTATCTACTGCAGAAGCTGAATACATAGCTGCTGGCAGTTATTGTGCACGGATTTTGTGGATGAAGCACACTTTATTAGATTTTGGATATCAATTAAGACATGTACCAACAAATTGTGACAACACAAGTGCTATTAACATTTCAAAAAATCTTGTTTCACAGTCTAGGAAAAAACATATTGATGTAATACATCACTTTTTGAGGGATCGTTAAAAAAAATGTGATATCCCCTTGGAATTCATTGGTACTGAATATCAAATTGCTGATATATTCACTAAACAATTAAATTCTGAGAGAATAGATTACATAAAACATGATCTTGGAATGATCAATCAAAAATAGATATCTCACTAGTCATACTGTTTAATATTTTACTATTTTTTTAATTTACTGTTTCATGTTCATGGTTTCTCAGTTACTGTCTCATGTTTGCAGTCTCACAGTTAGCACCTTGTGTTCACGGTCTGTCACTTACTATCTCACCGTGACTGAATAAGTTTACTTACTATCTCACAGTGATGACCACTAACTGTCTCACCATGATGACCATTTACCATCACACCATAACGACTATTCACGGTCTCACCATGAAAATTATATTTGGTTTTCTTTTAACCTGTATCACGATAATTCTTTTTTTCATAGCTTTTAATTTCCCACGTTTTTATTTTTGTGACGTTTGACATTTACCAAATGATAAAATAAAAGGGTTTTACTCGTTTCTTCACCCGGAACTTCTCCAACTCACACTTTCCGAACCCTTTCAACCTTGCAACCATCTCTCTATCGACCTTCGGTGAATTCCAAGGATGAAGCGTCCATCTTCATCCACACCTGAGATGCGAAACTCGAAGAAAAAGAAGATAGCACCGAAGCTGGAGCCCGAAGGACCATTGAATCCAAACCTGGTAAATCGCACTGTCGTTCCTGGAAAAGAAGTTTTCCATGAGTGGATTTTGTCTAGAAAATATCTGGTTTTAAAAGTTTTAAGAGAACAAGGATGGCTCGAATGGTTCTCTATGAAGGATAAACCCATTTATCTGAGATTAGCAGCTCAATTTTATCAGTATGTACAGTTTTCTTTTGATACTGGTGAAAGATTTTCTGTGTGGAGCTCGGTCAATGGACAAAGATTCTCTTTCTCGTCAAGGTTATGGGCGGCATGCCTTCGGATACCTCACGAAGGAATTTGTGATGATTATCAGAGAGATCCCCCACCTACAATTGATTTATTTGACCTTGAAGATGGTTTGAAAACCCTAACTAGAAATGGAACCAAGATAAGGGCCTTAGCTGCTGAACTTGATGGAGAGACAAGGATGTTGTTTAAATTTGTTCAAAATCTGATTAGCCCAAGGAAAGGTGACTTTTCTATCTTGAAGTACAAAGATGTGTTCCTGATTCATCTTATGAATAATGGACAAAAAATTAATTTGTGCAAATATATCATTCACTATATTTGTGAATTGATCAAGGTCACATCCAAATCCACATCTCTGTTCTACTCTAGGCTGATTTTAGCAATGCTTATTGCCAAAGGAGTAGTTGGAACCAATGAAGAAGTAATTATGGACTATGAATATTGTTTATACAAAGCTACCATCAAGAGGATGACAATAATCTGGAACCCCTGGAAGAAGGAATGGGTTGAAGATAATGATAAGATTTATGATAATTATAATCCTGTAGATTATACAACATGGCCAAAGGACTTTTCTGATCCTAGTTTGGAACCAGATGAAGTTGTGGAATATTCATAAGATGAAGAAGAAGAGGAAGAGGCAGTTGAAGTACCACATAGAGAAGAGGCCGGTATACCTCATAGGGAAGAAGTTGTTATTGAGAAAAAAGGACTGTTAGTCCTCCTGTTGTTCTTCAACAAGAACCTCCTATCCCTAGAGATGTTGTTAATATGGAAACCCAATATGAGGCTACAAGAGAATTAGTTATCCCAGAATCTGAGCAGCAAGCCATGGAAGAGGCTGAAGTAGGAGAACTCCCTGCTATCCAAGAAGCTAATCTGGAAGACCTTCTTGTAGAACAGTCAGTTCCCGAGTTCATACCCTCTACTAATGAGCAGATGGAGATAGCCTTTCAGTTGTCTAGGCAAGAAATCGATGAGGAAATTAGAGATGAACCAGTGGATTTAGAGCAAATACCTGAGCCTTAAGGTCCTAAAAAGGAAGCACATATTGAGGGGGAGGAACCTCAAAATCTTGAGTCTAATGAAGCTGAGGCTGATGAGGCTGAGTTTGATGAAGCATCTCAACCTACTGAGTCATATTTGGTGGACACTGAGTATGTATTCCCTAGCTTCTATGATGTAAGTGAATCTCAGTAGGTTACTGCAACTGGAATTGACCTTTCTGCTTTGTTTCAACTGAAATCTGTCACATTATTTGCACCTGAACCTGAAGCTTAACCTGAAACTGAACCTGAACCTGAGCCTGCACCTGTACCACTTCCTGCACCACCACCTTTACATGAACAACAATCTTTTGTGAGTAAAGACGATTTGAGAGACTTTGGAGACACTATCTTAGCTGGATTTGAGAAACTTATGTCCTCTCAACCTCGTCTTGTGACCAAACTGAGTTAGGAATATGCCTCACTACTTTTAGAAAAGACTATCTGGCACATTCAACCCAATAAGATTCATGAAATCCAAGAAGTCAGAGTTGAGAACAAGTTTCTCAGTACTGAATTTTCAACTATGAAAAACATGGTTGAAGACCTACAGAGAGAATTGAATTCAAGATTAGATCCTACTCCTACTCCTCCTTCTCTTGAACCTTTTGTTTCAAACATCTCTCAAGATATTGTGTCCCAGATTCATCCATACCTCTGATCCGTTGATGAAAAGATTGGATAAAGGAACATGCACATGTTACAACACATGGGAGAGCTTGTGGAGAACCTTAATAAGCTCACAGATGAATATACTGGCTATCATTAAAAGGTCCTGAAATAACTCAAGTCTCTTACCATAACTGTAAAAGATTCTACTTCCTCTGGTCAAAACTCTACTCCTTACTTGGATAGTTCATTGCTCAGATCTATAGTCCAACAAGAGATTCAGAATGCCTTAAGTGGCTTTGATATGACTCCTTTATCTAAAGTTGTTAAGAACAGTGATAGAGTGCTTGACCTGGTGAAAATCCACTCCAATATTTCCAATGATGCCCAACATGAGATCTCTAGGAAAGTGGAATTCTATTTCAACCAGATTTTCTCAAAGACTGATATGACCAATCACTTTAAATATCTTGTAGAGAATATGAGAATACCTGCTATGACTCAGGCCTTCAAAGCTCAAGTTCAGAAGCTCACTGAGTTTAGCAGATTGTTGGACAAGTTCATGGAAAATAAAGATGATTTTAAAAAGTCCATGCAGTATAAAGGAGAGATTATTACAAACTTCATTAAACTTCTGAGACCATATATTCATGTTCAAATTACAGAAATTTCTGCTCCAGCGGCTGCTCATATCAGACACGGTTTTCCTACTTTAACTTCATCATTAGCTTCCACAACCATGTCTGTTTCCCAGGTTCTTAGTTAGATCAGGCCTGTTATTATTGACCAGCAACGGACCAGATATTCTACTACTCCAACATTGACTCCCTCAGTCTTAGAAGGTCTACCTTTATCATATCTCTCCACCACAACTTTTCCTTCTTCTACATCAGCAACTGCCCCTATGGATTCCTCTTCTACTGCTGATAAAGGCAAAGAGAAGGACAATCCTTGAATCCGACCAGTGACTACTATTTTTTGATGGGGATGTCATTGTTTTTTTTTATTTCTACTATCTTTTGTATTCTGAACACTATTAATGACATATGCACTGTTTTCCCTCTATTCTTTCTAGTTTCTGATGTAATTCATTCCGATTTTTTTAATAGAATGTGAAATGTTTACCCTCTCTTTTTGATAATCCCAAAAAGTGGAGAAAAAGTGAGAAGTTATTTGTTATTATATATGTTATTTCCTCTGCAATTGAATTTAATTTACCATTTAACTGTACATGATTTGTGACTCCTCATGTATTAATCATGTTTTAATAATCACAAATCTCAATAATAATTACAAATCTCAATAATAATTACAAATATTATTCAGGATCACAAATCTCAAAAATCTCATCAATCATGTGTATTTATGTTTCAAGTTATCTCATACTTTATAATGGTTAAGATCAATTAATTTTATCCATATTAGTGTTTAAGTCTAAATATATTTATTTTCCTAAGTACAAGACACAAACACTGTGAACAAGGACACTGTGATAAAGCAGACACCGTGAAGCCTAAGTCCGAGACACCGTGACCAACGAGACACCGTGACATAGTAAGCCTAAAACCATGAAGAAAGACACTAATAACAGACACCGTAATCCAGATACTCTATTTTCCTAAGTGCCAGAAACAGTCATCAAGGCAGTGTGAATCTATAAACCGTAAGCAAGACACCGTGATAAGGAGACACATTGAAGGAGAACCGTGACAAGGAGACATTGTGAAGAAGACACCGTAAAGGAGACACCTTGAAGGAGAAATCATATTCAAGGCACCATGAAGGAGATAACATGAAGGATTCAGCCTTTTCATAACTATTGTGACACTGTTTCCTAAACTATTTTGTCGTTTTTCTATTTAACTTTTTAACGGTCATATTTGATGCCTTTAATGCACTGATATATTTAATGTTTATTTATAGCCATAGTACGAGGTACGAGGTACTAATTACATGGAACCTATCAGATAACACTCATACAATCGAAGATAAAGAGAAGTGTGACCAAGAGGAAAAAGATACACGACACACGCGACAACCCAAGAAACGCGATTGCATTGTACTAAACAGCAAAACAAGCTGACAAGCACGACCACGAAGAAGATATTGAAAGATCTACAAATAAATAATTGTCTCATGAATGAAATAAAACTCTACTTAAGAACACATTAAGTACACTGAGATCAAGTGAACATCTTTTCTCGTGAAGAACAAAAGTGGAATTGCAACATTCTGTTTTTCAACACAAAAACCAGAAAAGGACTCAGAAGCATTTCTGCTGAATTGAAGGAGTCAAAAGCTGCACTGCTAATCACTAGAGCATTCTAAACTCATATCTAGTCTCTCTCAGAGATTTCATTATTTTACTTTCGAGAAGTGTGTGTAATCTGTATATTTTACACACACACTGACTCCTGCGCTGAACTGGAGGATTGCAAAATCCTCACAACAAATTATTTACTCTTGTTTACCCATGACAACTGTGGAAGAGGTCCTATGTGGATTGATAATTATTATTTTTACACATGAAAACTGTGGAAGAGGTCCCTGCGTGGCCTGGACAGTTTATGAACTGTTGTTAACCCCAATCCAAGGTGTGGATCAAAGTATATTTATATAAACTTATTGGTGGTAGGTGATCACCAAGTGGAGTGGATTAGGTCTCGACTTGAGACTGAACCACTTTTTTTATATCCGTTGTGCTATTTAAATTTAGTCTACTCTATTTTACTACTTACCGCATAATCTAGAAAAAAACTAATTTCACTTTGATAGTTAGTCTTGGAAAGAAGTTATATCTGATTTGTCTTAGTAGGATAAGTTCAAAAGTAATTTTAATAATACCAATTAAGATTACTGAGAATTAATAAATCTTCAAAGAAGATATTTGAATAGTCAAACTCTTATAATAGTATAAACTTGACTAACTGGGCTGTGTTTGTTTTTTTGGGGAAATCATTATTTGTAAAATTAATATTCTTTTAAACAAAATTTTTTTATAGTAACTCAATTCACCCCTTCCCTCTTGAGTTAACTACTCCGACCAACAAATTAAATACAATATAAATATATGATATGTATTATGACATCATAATGACCCCAAAGTAATTTAATAAATAATATAATGGTATCTAAAACCAAATATATGTTTTACCTTTAAAATAATTTGATTTTATTCTTATTTGAATAATTTTATAAATCATTTGTGAATCCTCCAAAACCATTATTTTATATTAAGGTTTCAAAACCATTTCTTTAAGAGTGTGACTCAATTCTAAATAAGAATTGGTATTATTTAATTAAGTTGGAAAATATTGCTTATGAAATAATGGAAACCACTCCAATTTGAAATAAACCAAGGGAAAACCATTGGTATGTTTTTTGGTTATTTTATTATATAGATTCTAGAATATAAGTTTGAGGAATAATAAAGAAATCCCCACTTATTTCCTATATAAACCCACCCAAGATCCCATTTCTCTTCACTAAAAATCCCTAGGGTACGTCCTTACTCTACCCAACCCTCTCTATTTCCCTCTGATGATTTTAACAACCTCTCAAGTATCCCTTCCCAAGCATTTGGAGTCACACACTCATGTAAGGGATCTTCACCTTCTCTTCATTATTCAATTTTATTTATTATATTATGCAACCTATTTCTAATTTCTAATGTTGGGATATGTATTTCCATTTCTCAATTATTTCCCACTTTCATTACAAAATTTGAGAGTCCCATTTATCTCTCATAAACCCATTTTATGATTTTTAAGTTACACCATTATGCTACAAAAATTTCACCATGATTTTCCCTGCCAAAAAAATTGTGTAGTGAATAACATACTAATTTCCTATCAAGGGTGTTCACCTTTACACACTTATAATTATTTGATTTGGGACTTAAATTTATATCTTCCACAATACATGATCTTGGAATAAAATATTATGATGAATGAAACCAGGTTGTATGATCTATGTGACACACTTAAGCCTGAGAATGAAATCAAAGTGATAGGTGTGCCCTAAATTATATAGTGCTCTAATGAATTGGGTAGTGTTTAGTCTCACGAGACTACATGTTGGGACATGGAGTGAACCTAAATAATTTATGGGACATTATCCATCATGATGTCTTGTAATTTATCCTTGACCTATATTTATGATGTAATGTTTTGTGTTGTTTCCACATTTACCAGGTTTCTTTTATGATTATCATGCTATATCATGTATCACTATATGTGGTTATGATTCCTACTCTTTTTATCCCCCCATTAATATGCCTATTGTCTAAAAAATATTGTTCTTTTCACGTTTTTCCATGTTTATTCCCTTACTGGGCTTTATAGGTCCCCTATTTCTTATGTATTTCCCTAGGTTATCCCATGAATTTTTATGTATGATGGAATATTATAAACATGTTAAAGAGGTTTTCAATAAAGATGATGTATTCCTTATTTTAATTTGTATTTTGTTGGAACTAATTCCCAAATACACTAGAATTAAAGATATTTTGGGCTATATTAAGTGTAATTTTCTGTAATAAGTCATGTATTAATGTGAAATTAAGAATAGGGATATGTTCTGTAGGACTTAGAATACATCACAGAATGAGTAGTGCCTTTGGGCTTCTTACTCTTCTAAAAAATGTATAAAACCTTACATGTATTAGGGAATATCAAAGTGTGACTCTTATATTTCATCACATTCCACCTAATTAACCCTTATGTATCACACTCATATATTTTATGGAAATGGAATTACTCTTATGTATCAATTGTTCTAGACTATTTACTCGTATATAACCCTTTATTCTCTTAGGGGAACTCTTATATATCCCCTTGTAAAATTAACTTAATATTACGTATTAGGGTTTCTAGTTGATTGACTCTTAAATTTCACTTCACATTGTATGTTCACTTTTATGTATGTAATATGAGTGTCTGGTAACCCTTACATATTTTATTTCTTTAGAAGAGTAACTCATATCTATGAACTTATCCAAATTTTCAATTGATTTCAGATTAAGAATGATTTTTATGTACAAATTCATTTTTGAAATTCTTCAATAATATTTTAAAAATTCATTATATTTCTTTCAAATTCCTCCCTGATTCTAGAACGACCTTCTCAAACCTTAAAATGAACTCGAATTATAGTTTTTACGCATAAATATAATCAAATTTTTTTTAAAAATCAATTAAAATTGTTATTTTGGGGCCTTTTTAAAATAAACTATAAAATATATCTATAAGCTAAATATTATATTATTTTCACTAAAATATAAAATTCTTGGGTATTGAATCATTGAATTATAAAGGAAAAATAATGAATATATGAGATCCATCTGGTATATGGATAAGGGAAGGGATTGGAGCATAAGAACATTTTTCATTAGGATATAAGTGTGACTACATATGTGAGGAATTTGGTATTGGGTTCCACCTTTATATTCTCATTAAAATTAAATCAAATTACTTATATTTAGATTTAGTGAGTGTTCCATTGGTGATATGGTATAACTATTTACTTAGAATAGGTAACATGTCAGTTTTTCTAATTATTCATTATGAATTAAGAATGATTCTTACAGATTTACATGGGAATTTTTGGGCGGTAATTTAATTAGTGTATATATATTATCACTCTTACATCAATATACAATTTTAAAAAATGTTCAGAATATAGTCTGTAATTGGTCTGAACATTACCTGTTCATGGTGTCTTGATTTTTTGGAAGTAGAGTCATTATCTTTGGATTTGTTTCCATTTTTATATTTATTTGTGGATTATTTTAATTTATTATGACCTTACATGTATTATTATGGGATTTATGAGTTTTATTTTCATTTTTTAGAGCTCGTACTAATTAGTTATTGTTTAGCTTCTTAGAGTAAAATAGGAAAATGCTTCCCATATTATGTGATTTATACCATTGATGTTAGTTGAAAACTCATATCCTATTAGCGGTATGCTTTAAGGATCAATCATAAATTCCCAACTAGTCTAGGAGGGACTCTAGTAGGAAGGGATCATGATAATTTAGGGTCACAATGCTTTATTTAAGAGTTAAGTTAGAGTTTGGAGTTAGAAACATGTGAGAAAATGTATTAGTTTGGTAGGGAAATATTATTATTCATTGTTAGCATGCGATATTGGCCAAAGAGTCCATGAAGTATTAATAGAGTACCCTTATGATTTGAAAAAAATACCCTAATATTATGGAACATACTCAAGTAAGAATATACTAATTATAGGGTTGAGACCTAGATATGGCACCTTTATTAAAATTCTTGTGATTTTGGTTTTATTTTTTTATTCCAGAAGAAGTTTAAAATGAATTTAATTTATAATAATTATAGATTAATTCCCCTATACTGGGATTATGAGTTTTTTTATCATTTTTATATATGGTTGGATGATATCTATCCCATGTGTCTTAGGTTGCTAGGGTAGAAAAAGATGTTGTAGTGGATCATAGGTGGGATAATCCTGAGGAGGAAGATTCATAGAGGATGAATTTTCCTAAGTTTTAGTGGTAGTGACAACCAAAATATAATGGAATTGTATTAAATGAAAAAATATAGATATTCCTAGAAGAGATAAAAATATACTTTAGTTTGTTTAATATTAAGAAGGGTAATTGGATATATTTAGTGGTTAGTTTGTTAAGGGGTGAAACTACTTAACGAAGGACCTATTATATTGGTGAATTTGATGAGTTGGAGGTGATTTGTGAAGAGTTCTAGATTAAGTTACAAGGTGGATTTCTTTTTTGATGTTGAATACTACACGACTGAGAGAGTTTATCACCCTATAATAAGGGATATTTAGTGTGATATATCTTCATGTAAGGTACAAAAATATTCTTTACCATGCTTCGAATCTTTTTTAGGAAATGAGGAAAGGGTGATACATTTTGAGGAGGCTTCATATTTAAAGATCTAGTTTTAGGTCAACCCATTAGTGATATCAATGTACATCAAGGTGAAAATGAAGACTCTTGTGTTTAAGAAGATGTTAGAGAATTTTGTGTCTTGATAGATAATTCATCAGGGTTTTTAAAGTGGAGAGAAAAGAGGAGCCATCAGTATCATATGATCTGGGATTTTTACTTTTAAGGAGTGAGTTTGAGTCATAATTCTCTTATTTCTATAGATCTAGTAGTTTTGAAACTTATACCAAGATCACTAGTGTGGAATTTTATTTTTTATCAGTGTAGACATCATTAGTATCCATATCCAACCTTTCTTATTATCCATCTTGAGTTAGAAGTTGGTTTCATATGTAACCCTAATAGAAGTTTCTTCCCAATACTTATCAATAGTAGTTGGTTGTTTGGGTCTTAGACTATATAGTGGTTATAGAGAGGGTCAAAGATAACCTTGTGATATTCTCCGTCATCATGGACATAGGGTGGAATGTAAGCTAGGTGGTGGCTTTCATTCATAATGTCATGTAAGATGTTTCTGACATGATTAATTGCTTTTGATAGAGTTTCTAGTATTGGGTGGACTAGATATTATTCAGTGATCCATTTTTATATATTCTACTATGATTTTTGATTTAGTTTATTTTTGAACTTTTCACTCCTGTAATATTCTTGAATTATCCAGAGCATTGTGACTTAAGGAGGATATAATTCTTATTCTCTAGTACTAACTACAATAGTTGTATTTTGGAAATTAGTGTCAGGGATGTATAAAAGGGAAGCATCAATCAACTGAGGAGTTTGTATTACTATAGATTCAATCATACTATGTCATCCTTTGTGTGGATTGGTTGTAACTAGTACATTATATCATCAATTTCTATCATAGATTATTGACCTTATTCAATGGGGATGGTGAAAATGAATTATTTATTGGCAAGAGAATTTATCTAATAGATCTTCGATGTTTATATCCTCTTTTATCACGATTAATAGTATTTATGTTTGGTTTAGTGTAAGTGAAGGTGAGAGGTTTTCAAAGAGTTATGGGGGAGTTTCAAGATGTTTTTTCTAATGATATTATGAAATTACCCCCATCAATTTGAGAAAAAGTTTTGAAAAGAGTTGTAACATGGTGTCACTTTAATTTAAATATATCCTTATAGGATAAATCATTTAGAGTTATAGGATCTATGGATTTAGGTTGATGACCAATTACAAAAAGGATTCATTCTACCGAGTATACATATTTAAAGGGATTTTTTTTATTTTTAAATAAGGTGAATGTTAGACTATATTAAAATATAGACTACTAATGGTTGGCCTTGGTAAATATCAAGAACCACTATCCCCTCTTGAGGGTTGATAAATGTTTTGATCAGTTGAATGGATCCAACTGGTTCTTGAAGATATATTTGTGATCAGGATTTCAACACAAAAGGGTAAAGGGGGAAGATATTATAGTTACTTACTTTAGGTTTTTCTAGGGATATTTTTAGTTTTTGTTGATTACTTTTGGAGTTATGAATACACTCTAGGTTTCTACAGGGTTGATAAAAAAAATTTCTATGAGTTCTTGGATCACTTCATAATAGTCTTCATCTATGATATGTTGGTGTATTAGAGATCAGGTTTGAATAATTTTGATCATTTTAGAGATTTTATTTGTGATTATTCAAGGAAATATGTTATATTTAAAGTAGTTCATGTGAGAGTTTTGGGAGTTTGAAGTGAATTTCCATTGGAATTCTGTCTTAACATGGTATTGTGGTTGATCCTTTAAATAATTAATGGTTTTTTAGGAAGAACCTAATAATGTTATACATGTGTGAGGTCACTTATTATTTAAATCTATTAAAAATTTTATTGTTTGAATTATCTTATATGAGAGAACATTTGAAAACATTTACTGGGAATTACCATGATTTTGCGTGGTTATATTAGTCCCAAGCATTGTTTGAGTACCAGAAGAAAAAATAGGGTGAAGATTCTATCCATTAAATAGTATATATCATTGTAGTTAAATTTTCATGGATGTAATTATTCAACACAAGATCTTAATATTATAGTGGTGTTGTTTTCGTAGAATTTGTGGTAATTTCATCTCATTAGGGTGTGTTTTGTGGTCTTTAAAGATCATAAGTGTTTGAGGGATATGTTCTCTCCGTGAGACATAAATTTATGTCTGAATATATGGATAGAGGTCATTTAGGATTTTGACTTTATGATGTATTTCACTCTAGGGAAATCCAATTTTATAGTAGATTAACCGAGAATGAAGTCATATGGGGATGTTGAACATGATGTTAGGGATAATTAGTGGATTATATAGGATGTTAGTAGAAATTATTTCTTGTACAATATGGTGTTGAAATATTTTTACACTTAGTAGTTAGTGGTATCATAGTTGGTATATACAAAGGTGTATATTTCTAGATATCATATCATTAATTGATATGTTATTGAAGGATGGTATGGGGATGAGTGTTTTGTTCCTTGTAGAGCTACTTGTTTCATTGGTGATGTGAGAGGTATTTTTACATGAGTTTCATAGCTAAATTATGGAAATGAATCATTTTATTTTCAATATGTATTATACTTTGAGAGATTAGTTTTGGTGTTCATTTATGAAGAGTTTGGTAGAGTAGTTTGTGTCTCAATGTTTGGTTTTTCATTAGTTAAAAACCAAAAATTGTGTTTTAATGGGATAGCTGAATCCTTTGGATGTTACCCAGTGGAAATGGGAGGTGTATTAAAAGGATTTCATACCAAGTGATCAGGGAATATATAATTACATTTTATTAATTCTGGACTAAGTAATTAATTTGTCTCATTTATCAGCAATTAGGTAGTTAAGTGGGATAGATTCTTATTGAGGATCTATGTCATGGAGGAAGTTAAGATTCATGGAGTTTTGAGGATAATTATCTATGACCAGTATCATCACTTCACCTCATGAGTTTGGAAGTGTCTAAAACATGACTTTGGCTCTCAATTATGGAATAGAACATATTTTTTTACAATATGTTCATTCACATATTAGTGAACAAAAATATGGGGCATTTTTTCATTGCTTTAGTAGATATATGAATTATAAATTTTTAGAGTAGGTCAAAGAGATGAAGTTTTAGGAATGTTTTTGAAGTTTAAATGGAGGTTTTGGAATTTTCATAGCTCATAGAAAATTAAGGTAGAAGGAATTCATCATGAGCACTAAAAAATGTGGTAAGAAAAACACCACTAAACTCATGATATAATCTAAATGGAAATCCAGTGGTGTAGAAGGTGGGGGTGCCCCAATTATTAATAATTATAGACCCTACTCCCATTCTTGATTACCCTTTTATTCAAGTGGTTTGGGGGATGTCAATAATTTAAATTCTAGGAAAGTATCTTCCCCCTTACTCACTTATTCATATATTACATTTTACCTCTAATTTGGGGTGATTTGGATTGGGATTTAGAAATATATTTTACTAGATCATGGTGGAATCACACTGCTTGATGGGGCTTTCATGTGTGGTGTATATAGTAGGTTTGGAAAACTATTATCTTCATTAATTTTTTAAATTAAGGAATTTAACATGATATATTTATTTAGATATTTTTATGGGATTATGAAAAATTGATAACTGTTATTTTTTTTAGAATTCTAGGTTTTGTAAGAAATAGACCATTGTGTATATCAGTATTAAAAAATAACCCATTTATTAGAGTTGTTTCATCGTAGGACTGCTTGATTAGTTTTTTAAGAATTATTCCATTATGAATTTTTATTATTTATTTGTTTAGTGATTGATTATTTGGTGTTAATCAATGATATTGGTGATCATGGGAGGATATAGAGGTAAATTGGAACTTTTATAAAATAATTTCATGCACAATTATAGAAACTTTTCATTAACCATTTAGGAAAGTGAATTCTTAAAAATTTGTTTTATGTTTATATAATTCACTATTATTGTTACGGAGTAATTATGTGATAGTTTATTTCTACACAAATGAGATGGGTTCACATCATCCTAATAGTCAAAAAATATCATATAGGTTGTAGAACAGTTCATTAGTGGTGTATTGGTGTAATGAGTTCTTATAGACTATTTATATTATATATTATATAGTGGCATAATTTGGTTTGAAAAGTGATTCTAATCTTACCATTTATAAAAGTATTCTAAAATGGTTATCAATTTAAAGATTATTTTTAAATGAAAGTTTTTTTTCCTTCAAATTGGGGATTTTAAAGGAAATAATTGTGAATGTAATTTGATGTTGAGAACATGAACTTTTAGTTTACTTTTTGAAATGATATTTTAAAACAAAATAAGTGGGGTTTTATAGAGATGTTTTTCTATGGTATTTCATCCATGGGTGTTGTGAAGGTAAATCTGATATGTATGCCTTTCTATTTTAGACACATGATTTTAATATAATGGAAATAATCTCATTTTGATAAACGATTTTGTTTGGATGATCCAATGATGTTAATTCCCTATTTTCAATGGTTGTGTTTTATTTTTGATTTATGGTCAAAATGTATGATATATCCTACTAATTATAATGAATAATAGAAAAGAAACCATAGGAGAAACCTTCTCTTGGGTGATTGATTAGTTATAATGGTTTGAGATATTGAGTTGGTTTTCTTTTGACACTTTCTCATAGGATCATTGGAAAAACCATTAGGATGATATCACCTATAGAAATATTCAGTGAACCTGATTTTTTTGAGTAAGTAATGGGTTTCAGAAATATATTGATTAGAATATCACATTTATGGTTTTGATACAGTTATGGGAGACATTGAGATGATATGGGATACCATGATATTGACCATGTGAAATGTTAGCTATTCACCTTTATCCTTTGAGAATTTTTTTATTAGTAACGAATAATTTTCCTCCTAATTCCTTGAAAAATTTCAATCATTTTTTAACCCCACTAGTTGAAGTTGGAGATAGTCCTTTTTATTTTTTGATTAATAGGTAAGACCAGATTCTTGATAATTGGTCCGAGTATCATGGTGAGCCTCAATATGGATTAAGTGATGGGTTGTAAGGTGTGGGAACTGTCTTTATTTATATGATAGTAGAGGAGTGTGTTCTTTATGGGTAGTGGTGGATGATAATGGTATAAGGTAGATTAACAATTCATATAGTATATAAGGTAGTGAGACACTCAAGATAGACATCTTTATTGGGATCTAATCTCCATGGGAGGTGACATCTAAGATGGCCTCAGGGTTTAATGTTTGGATAGGGAAGAATCGGTATTTTTTAAATTGATATTTAATGCACTGTTAATTTTCCTCAGTAGGATTGGGACTTTATCTAGTTGTACTCTTTAATAAGAGAATTTAAACATGGAGAAAAACTGATAAGAATCATGGCTTTATAGTAAAGGGTTCTAGGAGATATGGGTATCCTCATGCTACATTGAGGCGACTACCTTCTCAAGGGATCCACCCGAGCTAAGACCATGTCCATGATATACACTTTTTAATATCTTATGATTTGATTTGAGGGATCTATATGAATTAGTATTTTTGTTTCACCATTTTGTGGTATTCATCCCCGATGATGACTTTCAATTTTTGGGATTGACACCAAGAAACTATATGGGTTTCTTGGAAGGTTGCATAAAAATGGTCGTTTGATATGTGATGGGGTAGTGTATAAGATTAAAGTGTTTTTTTGAAGTGATTAGGACCAATGATTTAATTTCCTCATTCCTTTATCAAGGGATTACTTTTTAGTTGACGGTTAACACTAAATACCCTCAATGAATTCCCATTTTGGGTTTTATAGTCATTTGCGGTTTTTATCAAGGGATGGAACCTCTTAAAATAACATTTTTTGTATTTTTTGATATGATCACTATTTCCCATGATATTTTAGGTTTTGGTTGTTAAGAACCCATGAGATATCTAGTACAGTAGGTTGGAAATCTTATAAGTGAGTATATAGATGAAACCTCTTGGAATTAAATTTTATGAGATGAGAGTGACTATATGGTATACCTCATTTTTTGATGAGTGTATATGATCCAGTGATTAAAATATGGTATGACCTAACCTCAGTTAGGAAGTTCTAGTATGATTATTAATGGTTGTTTTTATTTTTTTTCACATTTGGCATGAATAAAAGGAGTTTTATAAGTATGCATAGGTTATGTTTATAGGAGTATAGTGTGACACTCATCATAGGATTACATGAAATAAAGACCTGTATATACATTCACATGATCACAAGAACTCAGTGAGTTAAACTTAGCAGGGGAATCTTGTTAGGCAACTAGGATCACCCCTATCATTGTACATGACACAACTATTAATGTACATGGGTAAATATTCATATTTTATTTAAGGAAAAAGTATTATCTTAGAGTTACACTTATGTATTTGGATGAGAAGTGAATTGAAGTTCTATAATTTGACAAGAGATTATCTAGTGAGTTGGGCTGGAGACCATTATATTTATCTATAGTTGTTGTACTACATATGTATCAACCAAATGGACAAAATTTTTATTTGTTTGATAATATATATATTATTATTCTAAAACTAATTTTTTTATATTGACATATCAAGTAGATTATCATATTTTTATATTCTAAATTATGGGATTCCCTCTTAGATTCGTGTTTTATGTCTATAGTTTTTTAGTATATATGTTAAATTTATGGGTCATGATAAAATTTTAGTAGATTAAATAATGACCCTATTTGTTTATATTTGAGGGAATAGTCATCTCATGAATGTTTCAGTCCATCACTTATAGTCAATAACCATTGGGGTAAATGGAGGAATGACTGAGTTGACATTGCCCACCCATCTTGGATATTATTCAGGTGATCTAGGCCAAGGAATTACAAGTGGTATCATATTATGTGTTTGTTTGGGAGCGATAAGATACCAAAGTATAGAAGGTATACTAGGATTATTCCTATCCAACATAACTTCAGTTGAATCCCAAGTTACTAGTGGATTCTTATTGGGGGGTTTTCTCTGGAACCAACTATTTTATACTTTAGATTATATATATATATATAAAATCAAATATGTTATTATTAATAGGAAACTTATCACATATTTATTTTTCTTCAATGTAGCTTTTTTGTGACAATGTCCTAGAGTATCCTTTCCAAAGAAAAGTTCATAAGAAATTCCTTGATATAATGAGAACCTTGAAATGATATGAGGATATTTATAAAAATAATCCCTATAGTTTTATGATGTCATATGATGGGGGAATATATGATACCGAATATCAGGTGATGGATACCCATAAGAGTATTGGAATTTATCTCATGAGGTTCCCACTTCTTAATCTCTATGACATGATATTTTCATGATAGATATATAAGTAGTAATTATACTCATTTATATGTCATGGGATATTCATATCTATAAAAATGTTTAATGATCCTTAGACATTGTGATTAGTATTAATATGTTTCATAACTCATGTACTTTGAAGTATTGATGAAAATAAGGATGCTAATATTTTTGATGAAGTAAGAAACATTCAGTGCACCATGAATGATATGTTATTAATGAATAATTACAATAATTATTTTTCCCCTCCTTATTTATAGAAGTTGATATCTTGACCCTTTTATTGTAATGAAACCATAAAACTCAATTCCATGTCCATGATGTATTTATCAGTTCATTTTAGATAGTTAAATAATGATGTATTGAGAATATATTTTGATTACATGAGTGTGAAACCTAGTTTGTGAGACATCTTGATAAATGGATTATGTTACATAGTGAACATTCATATGTGTTTATCATTTCTACAGAATTACATTATTCTTTTATAGGTGCATTTACATGTTACTAGATGTTGATATTAGAATTTATTAAAGACTACATAATTCCACTAACGAAGTGCCCTATAAGTTCACACACTAAGTTTTTATATTTATATCAGTTAGATACTATTAGTATTTAATAGTTGGAATAAATGTTATTATTAATATTGAGAAATATTATTTATTTAGTATTTACTGATTGTAATTATTCAGTCACTATTTATATGTGAGTTGAATGAATAAATAAATTTTTTCACAAGACTATAAATAATATTTATTTATTTATTTATTTATCTAATGAATAATATTAATTATTCGGGGTTAAGTAAATGTGGAGGAGGAAACACATATTGTGTTAATAGGTCTGATGGAAATGATATATTAAATATCATTTAATAAATATTAATTTATTTTTATAAATGATATTTATTTTATTAATGACTTATGCACCTATTAAGAGAAATAATCATAATAATAATATTATTAGATGTGGAGTTTTTTAAATATTAAGAGAATGTTTTTGGACTATATGAAATTATTTATTCTCTTACTTATCTCTTTAAGTTATTGGTTATATAATTTACAAGGGTTAAACCAAAAAAGTTGTGCAATAAAATTTCCTTGCTAGAGAACCCTCTCTAGGAATAAATTATCTTAAATTTTATCCCAAGATAAAGAGAATCTCTTAAACCTCCCTCCTACCTCTCAAGAATAAGTGAACATTAATCAATCCTTCAAACCAAAGTTATTCTATTATGATCAATGTTGACCCACACAAGACCATCGATAAAACCATTCCATCACCCAAAGTACCATTTGTTACAATTTGAGATCAATGATCATTTGTTGATCACTTCTAGATAGACCTTGTCATCAGAACCTCATAGAAAAATGATCATTAAACTCAAATGGTGTATATATGATCAACATATTCTCAGAAGAATGTACTGAACACCATGGTACATATTTCTGTTAAATTAATTATAAATTTAATGTGAAATGATCTCTTTATTGCTTATGGTATTCTATGTCAAATTATTTGGGTATATTATTTTTTTCATGAGGATTATTTTTATTGTACATTGTAGATAGTTCAATGAATTTGAAAAATGTTGAGTTGGGAATGGCCCCGATAAGGACTTTCACTATGTCAATAACCTTAAAGTTGTATCAAATTGGTCACATTCTTATTTATAATAGTTTAATTCATTGATAATTATACACATTTTTTATTCTTTCTTTTATATAAATTAATTATTTATTATGAAAGTTGAGTATTATTTTTTCATTCACCTTCATATAACCATGAACATGTTAATAAAATATGAAGAACATCCAAAGAATCCATCTTGAGGATCCAAGGATTATAGATGGATAACATACAGATAAAAAAATATTTCTTTAAGGTAAAATCTATGAATCATAGTTCATTTTACTAATAAAATTCAAGAATTAATTCTTAAACATCATGCAATAGATTACACATAGCGTTATTAAAAACTATTTTTTGAATAGTGCGTTATTAAAAACTATTTGTTAACTATGTCAGGATAGCACATGACTTATCTAAGTACATGACGTGTAGCTGGAGTACATACTACTAAGTCCTGGTTCTTTCATGGTTGAAAAAACTTTTACAAAGACACATAATGTATTTATTAACCAATGAAAGGGGATTATATCTCTAAAACATCAAGGACCCAAAATTTGTAGCTAGTATACTAATTGTGGACCACATTAATGACCATTTCTGACATTCACACACAATATTTAAGAATGTTTCAAATACGTGGGTAGATATTTTTACACAACATTTATCCATCATTACAAACCATGTAACCCATGCACATTTACATGAAGTAAATTTAAAAATTGGTTTTACACCATGTGATTAATTTTACATGGAAAGAATATTAATTATACCATTAAAACTAATTGACATGTGTCTACGTGTCATTAATTGAAAGTACGTTCCATGTGATTGGTTATTAATAATATTAAATTCTAGATTAATTGGAATGTTAAATTTAGAATTATATGCCTTGTATGGTCGTCACATGTTGTCTACTTCACATGTATTAAAAGAATTAAACACCTAATACTTTACATGTGTTAGTTTTTCATTTATTAACACTACATTCCATGGAATTAAGTGACATTTTTTTCAAGCTACATGTCATGCGATTTCACAATATATGATGATGACCATACTGAGTAGCATAGATAATTATATGTCATGTTGTCTCAATATAAAAACCATGTGAATAATTAATTTTTAATAATTTTTTTAAAAATTATAGTGGATGGAAATATCAAGGACTCTTTGGATAACTATCAAGACAAATAAATAAATAAATTGATTGATATAATTAATTAATTTGAGTGAGTTGTATCTTAATTAAGAACAATTGAAATTAATACTAGTTCATTAAATGTGTATTCATTTCATACATGAATGTTCATGATCTTGAATAACCTTTTTATGGTTTGGGATTTATTTAGTTTAAAACATTCATGTATTTTTGAAAATTCTATTGCAAAATTAAAATCATGGCATATGAATCTTCCCCTACATGTCAATTTTTTCATATATGTAAACCTTAAAACCATTATATTCATTCCACAAACATGTGTTTGAGTAAATAATAGGAAAGTATGGAGATAAAATGTGATTAGAGGTTGTTCAAGATGGATCTGATGTGAAATAAACCATGGTGATACACAAGAAATATGTGGAATGCTATGAATCGAGCCAAGGAAAACTCATTGAGTTTTTCCCTGGGGTCAATGGTTTGTGTATTTTACTCTAAATAAAAACACCAATAGATGAATCTCATGATCTTGATATATATTTCATTATATCTTATTCATGGTTATTTATTTTATGGATTCATTATTATGATTACATAGATTAATGAATTAAATAATAAACATGCTCAAATGGAATAAAATAAATGAATTACATGTAAACATTTTATCAATATTTGGTTAAAAAATTATGTAAAATCCACTAAATATTAATGAAGAATGTAAAAGGATAAAATAAAATATTTTACACATAATAAAAAAATCACTCAAAAAATTATTAAGTCTGAATAATCCTCTCATTACCTAATTTATGAATAGAAATGTTGTTAAAAGTACTTTTATGGATAAAGTTACGGGGATTTTAATTATTATGGAGTTCTAAATAAAGTTTTCGATCGACTTAACAATGTAACATAAGTGGTTGATTTCAAATGCAGGGCTTAGTGTTACTCAAATGATAGTGTTGAGGAAATACAATTAGGGATTTTAGGATTGGGGAGTCCACTCAATAGATCAAGGAGATACAAGACCCCATTTGGCAATATTGCTTGCCTAAATACCTTTGAATAACATATTAGGCCAAATTATGCATTTTGAGAAGGGAAATAGAGATCCTTACCACTACAATGTCTATTCAACATGAAATTTCAAATATAAGGTTGTGGTTTATTCCAACATAATAAAATAGTGGTATACTAATATGATAATTAACTTCATTTCAATTGACAATGTTTGGTAATCAAATAAATTACTAATAATATTATTTTATATAGTTATAGTAAAATGAAAAATTCAACCTCAAAATCATTACAATAAATAATGAAGAAGTCAACCATCTTATTGAAAGTAATTTCTAGAAATGGTATAAGATTTTAGGTGTTTTATTATGCCATGAATGAAATATTTGTGTGCTAGAGGCCCTGGTTTTTGATTTGCATGCTAATTATGTGAGTGAAAAAGTGTCTTTTTTTATTTAGAAAAAACTTGAATAATATGAAATATGTTTTGGGTTTTACGTTATCATCCATTTTTAAATAGAAAATACTTGAATAATATTCTAAATGTTTAGTGTTTAATGTTATCTTCCATATATATAGAAACTCATGAATTTACTTGAGAACATGGATGCCTATAACATGATCAATCATATATATGATCTTTATCTGGAGAGTGATAGATAATAATTTTTTGAGATAAATAAATTGATATTCATGAGAAAATGTGGAGAGGGTTCTCTAGATGGTCCTCCCACAGTTAAATTTTTTTGTAACATTGAGTGTCCAGATATTCTAGGTTTTAATCTACCTGATAAATTGCACACTAAAATCATTATTTATTCACTTACTCAGATCATCTCTATATTTGTTGTGAATTTTAATATTAAAAACATTGAGATGTATCTCATATATATACTCAATTCATTTAACCAATTTGATAAGGACATTAAGCAAAAGAATCCTTTTTTCTTAGGGTGAACAAGAAGAATGACATGGTGAAAGGCCCTAAGACTAACACCAAGTCTTAGGATTATTCTTCATATCATTCTATAAAGATAATTAATATCAAGGGGAAATCAAGGAAACCTGACTACATGTGTTTTTATTGTGTAAAGAAGAGTAACTGGATAAAAAATCTAAACCATGAGAAATAAGATAGGGTAAGCTTCAGGTGCATTCATTTTTGAGTGAAGTCAATTTTATTCTACAGATTGGATATTTAATAATTCTTGTGGTGATAAAATTTTCATATAATTATAGGAAACTAGTATATATAGAAGAGTTATATAAGGTGTGGTGGATATGAAATCCTCCAATATATCTATACTCGTTACAGTGGATATTAGTGATTATCACATTATATTAGTGACTGAAATAATCTTGGTTTTGAAGATATATTATTATGTTCCATATGTTACCAAGAACATTAAAACTGCATCTAAAATTGATATAGATGGTTTTATTTTCAAATATGAAAATAAAAATTAATTATTTTATAAATAAATAATTTATCATAGTAAGGAAAATTTAAATAATAATCTTTATCTACTGGATTACATAAACCAAATGATTGAAAAAGATAATGAGTTGGGTTTCCATGACTCATATCACTCCCAATTATTTTATCACTATTTAGGTCATGTAAATGAATAATTATTGACATGAATATGCCTATATTTATATTTATATTCTTTCGAACAAAAAAGGGATATGTCATGATTTTTTGAAAGGAAAAATGACCAATGCTTCATTTAGTGGTTAGGGTAAAAGGGACACATAGCTTTTGGATTTGGTTTATATAGACAGTTGTTAATCATTTCCTATTTACTCAAGGGGTTAATACTCACACTTCATAATTTTTTTGATGAGTTTCCTGATTTGAATATGTTTATTTAATAAGGTATTACACCTTATCCTTTTATAAATTCAAGGAATAAAAGAATTAATTTGAGAATGAAGATGGTAAGGTGATAAATAAACTCCACTGAGAGAATGGTAGTGAATATATAAACCAAGAGATCATTGATAATCTATGGGATTTTGGGATTTTATATCAACTTATTCATCTTTATGCACTACAATCAAATGGTGTGAGTGAAAGGAGAAACCACACCTTATTTTACTTGGTGAGATAAATGATGTGCCAGGAAAGTCTTCTATTATCCATTTAAGGATACTAATTAAAAAAATAGTATAAAACTAACCCAAGTTCCATATAAAGTAGAATATTGTATTTTCTTTTTTATCTGGAGTTAAAATATACCTACTTTGTTGCAGTTACATGTTTAGGGATGTGAAGTAATTTTTTAAGGTAACTTCATTTGATAAAGTAGCACCCTGAGGCACCAAGTGTTCCTTTATAGGATATCCTAAGGAAGCTAAAGGGTATTACCTATATGGACCCTCAAAAAAGAATGTAATAGTAGAAAGATAATCTATATTACTTGAGTAAAATAACATCACTACAAGATATAGTGGGAGATAAATAAATTTTGGTGAATTTATGGGTTGAGATACATAAGAGTTTTCATAGGAACATATTCCCAAAATCCCCATATAAGAGGATTTTCAAGAGAAAAATGTACTATATAAGTTTAAAAGAGTTGTTATAGAACCTAAATGATATGTTTTCTAAGTTTCATAAAACATTAAAAGAGAAAATAATTATTAAATTTTGAGATGTGTTCAATATACCAAAAAATGTACGAATTTTGGTAGATCTTGTACTGGAAGTATATTCAATTGGTTTCAAATGGGAATTCCAAAAGAAACTAGACATGGATGGACATTTCATTGCCTATAAGAAAAAACTAGTTATATAAGACATTAAACGACATTATGGAATTGACTCTGATGAAATATTATCACCATTTGAATCGCTGAAATCCATCAAAATTCTACAATCCATAGAATCTTACTATGATTATGAGGTTTGGTAGATGAATATCAACATACCCTTACTTATCAGGAACTATCAGAAATATGTCTATATGACACAACCAGAAGTGTATATGACACTAAAGAACTCCAAAACTGAATGTGAATTACAGAGTTCCTTTTATTTATTAAGGAAAACATCTTGGTCACCAAAAATTTACTTTGATAAATCTATAACATAATTTGTTTCGTAATGAATGGATGTGATGATTGTGTCTAAAATAAGTTTAGTGAGAGTGTGGTAATTTTATTAATATTATATTTTGATGAGATATTACTTATTAGAAATTAAATATCAATTTTTATGCTATTAAGACATGTTTGAACACATTATTATTTATGGAAGACTTATGTTAAGAAATATATATTCTTGAGATCAATATTCATTGGGATAGATCTAAGAGGATTCATAGACTAGTCAAGGTAAATACATTGAAAAGATATTGAAGATATTTAGTGTGAAATAATCAAAGCAGGTATTGTTTTATATATCACATGGAATTCACATTTCTAAGAAAATTATCTTTGAAATACATGATGAGATATTGTGGATATAAAGGATCCTATAAATATATGTGATGGTGTTATTCGTGTATTATATGATATATACTAGGGTAGATGTCACATTTAACCTTGTTGATGTTGGAAGAGGCAATTTTGATCTAGGAGAATCCATTGGATAACAGTCAAGATTATCCTAAAGAGGCTGATGTGTACAAAGTTTATATTTCTAGCTTATGGAGGAGATGATAAACTAGTCATCGAGGGATATACATATAAAAATTTTGAAATAGATAAATATAGTCTAAAATTTAAATTTGGATGTATATTAAAAATTAAGGGAAGTTTCATGAGTAAGAATAGATCAAATAAATCTGTGGTCGTTGATTCTAAAGTAGAGTCTGAGTATATTTCATATTTTGAAGGAGCTGAAAAATATGTATGGAGAAAGATCTTCATCAAAGATATTTATGTGGTTTATATCAATAAATACCCTATAAAACTCTATTATGATAGTAATACAATTATAGATCAGTAAAACTAGATAAGATCACATGATTATATGAAGAAATTACTTCAGAAATATCATCTCTTGAGGGATTTTTCTCAAAGAGGCATCATCACAGTAAACATAGCTTTCATAGAAGACAATGTGGTGGACCCGTTGAATAAATACATATTTTATCATAAGCATGAAAAAAATGTGAGTTATATAGAAATAATTTTTTTTGAAGTTACATCATGTCTAACTAGCATTATGTTGGAATTAGTTCTCAAGAACTAACAAATTCTTCAATTTAGATTACATGTATATATTCAAATATGTGATTATTAATAAACACCATATCACTTAATAATTGTTATTCTATATAACCAAAATTTGATAATGTTCTAGAGTATCTATCATAGGAGAACACTAAAATTATATGATGATCTTATCAGACACAAGACTTATAGTCTTATGATGCCAATTAAAGGGGTATAGATGATGTAAATTATTAAGTGTTGAATACTGATAAGAGTATGAGACATAACCTCATGAAGTTTTCAATTGGTAATGTCTAAAGAGATATATTATGAGGAAATATATGCAAGTATGAATTCTATATTTTTACACGTAATTAGATATTCCTATTTTTGAAAATGTGTATTGATCCTTAAAATTTAAAATTATCCTTAATATATATCATAACAAATTTATTTTTATGTATTGATGAATATCTTGATACTTTATGTTTACGTTGAATTAGGATATGTTGGATGCATCATAAAAGAAATTTTATCATTGTAACACTCTAACTCCAGTACCCTAGAGTCAGATTTTATTTTATTACATTAGAAAAAAAATATAAGGGATAAAATTACAAAGGATCAAATATTTTTTAAGTCTTGTGAGACTAGATACATACATGATTCTCACATTACATTTGAAAACATGAAATATAACCAAAAAATTCTAGTGAGAACTTAATTATTTCTTCTAGTAAATCCTTTAAATCGTTCATAGCTCCTGTATTAGTATATTAGAAAATGAAAAACATAAGATATGGTATCATTATTATATAAAATGAGCCCCTCCTATCACAAAATTAGTCCAATTAATTCATAATATGAAATAAATGAATAAAAACTCAATACATAATCAATAAAACAGTTTCATTGGAATGATAACATAAAAAATGTTAATATTTTCCCCAACCAATAAATAAAACAACTTGATGACAAGGAATCTATAGTAATATGTTGGATGATAACATTGGATTTTTTCCTAGAAAAGCACGAGATTCATCAAATAATGTTAAAATACATGAAAATAATTTTAGAATACCCCTAGAACATTTCTTTAGGAAGATAAACATTTTATTTTGAAATAAATTATTTAAAATATAAAAATTTGTAGAATAATAGGAAACACATTTTCTTTAAAAGGAACCATTTAAAATTTCAATGGATCCTCTAAGGAAATAAATATTCACGATTTTGGGAAACTGTTTTCATGTGATAAGATATAAAACAATTTTTTTGTTTACACCACTAGTAAAACATTCCTCATTCAAAAAAAGAAAAGATTATCTATTTTAAACCTTTTTATAGAAATTCAAACATGTGTAAAAATGAATTTAATCGATCATTAGTGAATAGTAAAAACATTCTAGAATTTTTTTAATGCAAATATGGACATGGGAGAAAAATATTTCTCACCAAATAAAAAAATCATACATATTCATTAGATCCATATTTATATCCATCCAGTTAAAATAGTGATAAAAAATAAATTACACCACTATGTGGAGACAGTAAGTCGTATATATGCACAAGTTGTAGAGACCCGAAGCCTGACGTACATGGACATTACATTACTTTTTCGGAATACTTAGTATATAACAAAAACACACACACAAGGATCGTAATAGTTTAGTGTCTTTGGAAACTCGGAATATAATATTCTAATCGTGGTGAAAGATCTTCAACATCTCCCATAAAGATCTTCTATTTTTTTACCTAAAACCTTTCTTTATATCCTGGGGAAAAGAAAACATAAATGGGTGAGCTCAAATGCTCATTAAGGGTAAACCAAAGAAATATCAATCACATCGTATACACAAGCACATAACTTTTGAAAATCTTAACCTGCAAAAGAGATCATAATTTCATAACATGTGATAAATCATGGCAGTGAAATTTAATCACAATAATCATAACTTAAAACATTAAACTTTGTGGCATACACACATAATCATAGAGAATCATTTCTTATTAGTCAAGACTCATTTCCAAGACTATCTTAGTGGACAAAGTCCCTTTCTGAACCGAGTCACCCTCGTTTTAGTCCTGTTTCAGTGAACCGGTATAACCTACCATTCCAGCCATGTCTATCTCATGAGATATAAAATCTTTACCCAATGCATTGGAGGGAGATATAGGTCCCACCCATCTCTTAATGATACCATTCTTATGTGTGCCACAAAATCATAAATCATACATCATTGCATAACCCATGTAATAAAAATGGGAATCTTAAACATCATGACATCATAAAACAATTCACATAAGATAAAGGAATTCATAAAAATAATTCCATCACAAAATAATAAAATCAATTTAATAATAGGGATAAAAACATAACCCTTTATTATCTTAGATGGAAAATAATTTTGATAAAACACTTGAACTTCATTCTTGAGGAAAATATCCTTTCTTCTTCAAAAACACTTTTCCTTTATTAACATGTCGTAAAATTATAAACTAAAAGAATTTGATTAAAAATAAACTTGAAAACTTGTAAAATATTCTTCTTTTAAATAATGTTTTAAAAATCCATTCATGCCGTATAAGTTAAAAAAACATTCTTCTCGTACTTTTGTTGGAAAAGTCAAAAAAGTACCTCGTATGAAAAACGACAAAAGATTCCTTTCATATCTTTTACTAAAAACTCAACAAAGGGTAAAATAGGATTTAAACAATTGTAGGTGAATGGAAATAATATTACATATTGAGGAAACATGGATGTGGATGATAAAATACACCCCAGCAAATACTAAAGTATAAACAATCTCGGATAAAAATGAGATTGTGATATTTTCCTTACCTTAGGTATGATTTGCTTCGTAAGTGTCTGAACCTCCTTTATAATGATTTAAATAATGTCATTGACTTATTACAGAATCATATTCATTTTTATTATATCATATATGGTTCACTTTTGACTTTATATTACCCGTTCTTTTGTAAATTCATGTTAAAGTAGCGTTTTGGGTAAAATCGTCTCATTTGTCGTTCGTGTTTTAAATTGTAATTATTCATATGATTACATAGATCATTATTACTTAATTATAGAATATAAAACATGATTTATATATAATATATATTCAGAATATAAATATATATAATGGATCGATAAATGGAAAGAAATACACCGTTCATGGAGACGGTAGGCCGTACGTACGCATGAACGCTGTTTTCGTTTCCTTATTGAATTCAGTGGAATTAAGTAGATGACATACATATATATACACATAAATCCAGTAGCTTTATAATGTCATATATTTCATTATTATTACTTATATATACTTTATAATCATTCTTAAATGGTTAACATGGAGAATGAATCTCATCGCGTCGTGGAGACGGTAGTCCGTACGCACGCACGAGCGATGATATCATTTACATAATTATTGAATTGAATTGGAGTGGATTATACAATATATCAGAATCATTATGATATTATAATAAATATGTATAGTTATTCTTTACACCATAATGCCCATCCATGTAAGGTGTTGGTGGAAAAACAGATTACACCACGGCGTGGAGACGGTATTCCGTACGTACGCACGCGCGGTGATTTTGTTTTCCGTAGGATGGATAGATGGTGAAATAGGGTTGTTTCATACTTATAATAACATATCAGTATATGAGTGATACTGATGTTATTACTTCATAATTAAACAACCTAAGAAGAAGAAGTGGAAGAAGAAATAAAGTTGAAAGAATCGGTAACGGAAATTACCTCTTCTTTGAAGCGCCTCTTTGAGACCTCCTCTTAGGAGACTAAACTTGGTCTTTGAGGAAGACCAGAACCTCTAGTATGTTTCTAGGGAAGTGGAGAGGAGAATTTGGCAGGGGTTGGCCGAGCTTGAAGGCTCAAAGTTGTGTGAGGAAGAGAGGGAGGAGGTGCCCTTTTATAAGGGAGGAGAGGGGCTCCTTTGGAAAAACTAAAAATATTATTTTATTATAAAGTCAAGTTCGGTTTTAAATAGCTCAAAATTGATTTATTTAGAGGCTAAGGTGGGGATTGGTCGAAATCATCTCATCCAATAGAATTTAGAAAAGTTTAGGTTCCTATTTTAACCTTATCATTTAGATTTAACATTAAGTTAAATAATTTTACTTTTACCGTGTCTTCTTGTGTTCTTACACTATAAGGTTAATAAACATACTATAAGAAGCCAAAAGAACCCCAATTTGTTTATTATTAATATATATAACCTTATATAAGTCATTTGGCCGAACCTTAGATTTTTATAAATAAAATAACAATTAATAATATAATCTTTGTTTTAAAACTATTTTATGTCAATTTTGACACTATTTAGTAATTGATTTTTGTGAAAATCATAACAGAATGATAAGTTCTAAAAAATTTAATTAAATCAATAATAACATGTCATATTAACCTAGAAAATTAGTGGAATTCATAAAAAGTCTCAAATTATATTTATTTGGGTATTTATAACATCAATTATGTCAATATTTCATTAATAAGATAATTTCTGCATCATCGTTGTGTCATAAATAAATTAAATTATTTAATGTCTAAAAATTACAAATAAATTACCATTATGTAGGAAATCGTTTTATATTTCTAATGAATATTTATAGTCGAATTTATCTTATGTATAACCCCATATTAAAAATGTTTTATTAAATAAACTTTGATTTTAACTCTTTTAACTCTTCTTTGAATTAAATAATAATAAATGTCCGAATCTAATTCAGGTGGGCCTAAATGGTCATATTTTATTCCTAAGTTTGTTTTTGGTCGAATTACACTTATCCAATAGAATTAGGACATGTGTTAGGGTAAAAATAATATCATTTCTACCCTTAATTACCCTATTTACTTTTAACCGTGGTAAAAAAAAGTAAAAAGTTACTATTCACCAAAAAATTATTTTTATCTCATTGAACCACATTTTACTTACTGACATCAACCATGTCTCTCGGATTTTTGAAATTCCACTCACAGAAGCGGTAAAATTAAGTTTTATAAACAATTCAGTTTTTTTTAACTACCACTTAGTGGTTTCACTATTCATCAAAAATTGAAAGTTTTCAGAAAAATACCAAAAATTAGGCCTAAGATATATTTGATATTATGAACTCAAAAATGATTTCTATTTTACCAAATTCAAAACATATCAGTTGCATTAACTAATTTAAAAATTAATTCCCGTCTTCAAAACAAATAGCGTGTTTTTAAGAGATAATAATTATCAAAAGATTGAAACTTGTTTATAACTGGATTAAATGTGAAATTACATCCAATGACCATCATTGTATTAAATTGTAAAAATATATTCTAATTATACTTTAAAACCACTAAAATTAATAATTTATCACTATTAATTATTTCGATTGAAAAGTTGTTTTTAATAAAAATTTAGCAATTTCCACTATTCATCAAAATATGAAAGTTATCCGAAAATTGCCAAAATTTCACCCTAAGCTAATTTCGATATTCCGAATCCAAAAATGAAGTCAATTTTGAAAAATAAAATTTACAAAATTTCAAAAAGTGGTTATTACTATTCATAACGACTAGTTTTAATAATATTTTAATAATATATTGTTGTTTAGTGAAACTCGTTATTGCGTACTACACACGCTGTCGAGGAAGGTCGCGATTGCATGTAATACAAGGAAAGTCAAGGATGCGTGTTGAGCAAGCTCCTTTTATTGTAGCGTACAACACAAGACATTAGTGAAATTAAAAAGAATATTTTTCATAAAATCTCGGGGTGTTACACAAGTGATGTTTTCATTTTTCATAGTATGGAAAAGAAGTTAAAAATATATTAAAATAACCATTAAAACATATTAATATATTTATGATACCTAATTAATTATTTTAGGATGGATAAAATAGATTTAGGGTAAGTACAAGAAGATATAATCAATGAAATATTCGGTAAAGATGAATACCTCTTCTTGGAGATGCCTCCTTTGGCTTACACATTAAGCCTTCGTAGGATGGTCATAGAAGAATAAAAGAAGATAAATAATAAAGGGAAGGAATCTAGGGATGTTTTTGGGTAGGTTTTGGCCAAATATAAATGGATAAAATTCTTTTTTACATGGGTGGAGTATAGGTACCCTTTTATAAGTGAGGGGAGGTACACACATGGAATTACATAAAATATTTAAATAATATAAAGTAATTTTATTGTGAAAGTGAAACTAAATAGGAATATATTTTATTTAGATAATATGGGGTCTAAATATATTCAAAAAATACTATTTATACGAGTTTCTATTTCATTTTAACCCTTATCTCTTAGTTGAACCCCTTGGTAGACACACTTTAACCCTAATCATGATAACAAATTTTTACCATTTTTACTAGTCATATGACCAAAAATTAAGTTGAAAAATTTTACAACTAATAATAATTATTATTAAAAAATTTTAATCCATTTAAAAATATACAATTTTTTGAAGTGAAAAAAATTAATTTCAAAATAAATGCATAAAATTCAACAAAACTAGTTTTTAGAAAAATGTTTGTTTTTACAATAAAAAATATTTTTCCATAAAATAAAGTTTAATGTTAATTAAAATGGAATTAATTGAATTATTTTAAATAAAAATATTATTATTTTTCTTTAAAACCAAACCAAAACCACAATTAACCTTGTATATACTTGATTAAAAGAAGAACATAAAACTGCTTTTATTTGAACAAAAAAACATTACCTAAAGCTCCAAAATGTTAATCATATATATGTAAGTTAAAAATTATATTTTCATGTATATTATATTACATATTAAATATATATTTTTCCTAGAATAAATATTTCATAGACTTTCATGTTATTCTTATATCATTATAGTGTCATAAAAGTTATAGTTTTTGTAAAATCGGTATTTTTTTACTATTCATCAAAAAATATACTATTTATGAAAAATAAAAAAAATCTATGATGATTTTGAAATATTGAATTCAAAATTGAAATTAATTTCATAAAATAATATTCATAAAAAGTTGAAACTCTGTTTTAATCACATTATTTTATAAAGCTATGTGTATTGTGTATCATTTCTCTAGGAAGAAAAGATTAATATAATTGAAGATCAGGTGTTATGTTATTACCTCAAAAACATTCTTTCTAAAAATTTAAAAAAACTAAACCTCATGAAAAGATTTGGGAATTTATTCATCATAAATTATTTGGTTTTCCACATCACCTCTTATATCATAGGATTTCTCTAAAGTATCTTCACCTGTTGAGTTGTCTGATTCCTCAACTGTTGTATATAGTGTCAAGAATCTTGATTGAATCTTAATAGTAACATATATTTGGTACATGTTATCTTTCCATATAGGCAGTAACACATGATGGGATATATATTTACATATTTTATAATGATATATAGAACAAATCAAAAAATTTAGAGAGTCTAGGTATCATTTCCAAATAGTAAGCCACAAATCTAATTATTTCCAAAATTTCAAAATGCCTGATGTAGCTAGGAAATGGTTTATATTTCTTACCAACCCTTATAAAACCTTTCCATGAAGATACCATCAATAAAACTGGAACTCTTACTTGAAATTATAAATACTTTATTTGGTTATTGATATAATTTTTTTCTACTTTGGGTTTCTTTAATATGATTCTGAATAGTCTTCACTTTCACCATTTTCTCCTTAATAAGATCTAGGCCCATAAAAATCCTTTCACAAACTTCTTCCCCAAAAATTATAGTATGAGAATTATCTCCATAAAATGCCATATATGGTTTTATTTTAATTCTTAAATGGAAGTTATTATTATATATAAAATCCAAAAAAGGAAAATAAGGATTCCACATACCTTGAAATTCAAGAGAGAATATCCTAAACATGTCTATTAATGTATGAATATTCATTTAAAACTACCCATCTATTTGAGGATGAGAGGCAGTGCTCAATTGAATCTTGGTGTTAGGAGCCTTTTGAAATATCTTCCATAATTTTGATGTAAATCACATATCACAATCATATAAAATTAAGAGAGGTTCACCATGAAATCTTAAAATTTCATT
Source organism: Viscum album (assembly GCA_963277665.1). Lineage (NCBI taxonomy): Eukaryota > Viridiplantae > Streptophyta > Magnoliopsida > Santalales > Viscaceae > Viscum > Viscum album. The sequence goes on along the minus strand of OY728127.1, from coordinate 737,874,107 downwards.
AATATAGATACACATGAGGTGTTCAAGAGGTAGAAATTACCCTATAGAAAAGAAATCTGTGGCCTTGTAAAGGAGATTGACAATAACCCATATAGAATCATTCATTATTGGATTCATTGAAAATCCAGTGACAAGGTCCATAGTAATGTCATCCAATTTTCACAAAGGAATAGGTATAGGTTTTATGATTCCTTTAGGATGTTTTCTTTATTCCTTAACCTCTTAATAGAACATGAAAATTTATATATAGTCTAAAATTTCTCATTTCATATTATCCCTCAAAAAATGATACTTCATATCTGGATACATTTTGATGATACCAAGACGAATAAAAAAATTTAAACTATGTGCTTCATCTAATAATTTTCTTCTCAACTCAAGAATGAATGGAACACATAACCTCTTTCTAAATTTCAATATACCATCTTCATAGATGATTTATACAGACTTAACATTATTCAAGGCTTTAATTTTATTTCAAATATTATCATCATCAAGTTGGGAACTATTTATTTTTTCCAATATGGAAATTTTTGAAATCATTTGGAATAGATCTGATATTCACCTTCTTAAATGATTACCATATCCATATTTACTAAATAAATGAATATATGATATTTAATTGTCCCCATTTTAGTAAAAACTCAATGATATTTTCTACTTAACAAATCAAACACCTTATTTTCCTTCCCATGGTGGTAGTTTATTGTGTAATCATAATCCATGAGTATTTATAAGCATATAATTTTTCTAATATTGATCTATTTATTTGAGAATATGTATTTCAAAAAAATTAGTTCCGTATATATTTCACATCTTTCACTATAAAGATAATTAATCCATATCTTCAATGCATTTATTAAGGAATCCAACTCAAGATAATGGGTTGGTTAGTTTTATAAATGAAAATTTAACCACCTTGATGCATAGGAAACAAATCAATCATTTTACATAGGGAAACACCCAATTACATTCTTTTATGCATCAATAAATATTAAAAATCCATCCCTTCATAATGGTATAGTCAATATCGATTAATTGAACCAAATCCTCTATAATTATTTAAAACATTCCTTATATTCATCTGACCACATAAACATAACCCCTTTACATGTCAACTTTGTTAATGAGTTAGTTAGTTGAGAATGTTTTTGAAAAAATTGTTAACAGTAGCTTGAATATCCAAGGAAACAATGTACCTAAATTATATTCATTGGGTTTTTCCATTCCATAACTACCTTTGTCTTTGAAAGATAAAATTATATTATATCATTAGATAATATATGTCCAAGAAAAGAGACTTATTGAATCCAAAATTTAAATTCTCTATTTTTCCATATATATTTTTTTATAATAGTTTTAAGAATGATTAAAAAATGACTTTGTTAATCATAATAGCTATTAGAGTATACCAATATATCATCAATAAAACCACAAATAAATTATTGATATAATATTGGAATACAATTATCATCAGATCCATAAAAATAGAGGGTGTATTAGTTGATCCAAAGAGAATTACTTTAAATTCATAATGTTTATACCCCGTATGAAATGTTGTTTTTGGAATATATTCTTTTTTTAATTGAATTTGATGATGCCTAAAGAAATACCAATAATTTAAAAAAGTTTATCTCCATGAAGTTGATCAATTAATTCATCAATTCAGATTATTGGATACTTTTTCTTGTTTTTAATGTCATTGATTTCCTTGTAATCGATGCACAACCTCATAGACCCATCAATATTATTAACAAAAAGAATAACGGTTCTCCATAGTGAAACACTAGGGTATTTAAATTCCTTATCACATAACTCCTAAAATTGTTTTTTTAATTCCATTAATTCCAATATTTACACCCACTTAAGATTTATAGATATAGGTGTTTCATCAGGGATAAGATCAATATAATACTCAACTTCACACTTAGGTGGGTATCCATGATGTTCCTTAGAAAAAACGTCAATGTATTCCTCCAAAATATGTACATACTAAATTATAAAAATATAATTTTCATTCGTAGGTTGTGTCTACTCTATTTTTTCAATAATTTTATTTAGGAGATCTACTAGATGTGGATTTATACATGATTTATTGTCCCCTCTAAAGATAGGTATTTTATATCTCAATTAAAATTCATAATCCCCTTATCTTGGAAATAAATTTTCACATTATAATTCGAAACATAATTCATTCCAAGAATTATATCAATGTCAAGAATAGGTATAATAATAAATATTTGAAATAGGGAAATTTTATGATCCATAATGGGGACTGATTGAAATGTCCTTATTGGATTAATATTTCCACTATGAGTCTTGATTGATAACTTCATTCTTAATGTACTAGGGAAATACCTAATTTTCTTAGATAACATTTATGATATGAAATAGTGGGATGATCCAAAATCCAATAAATCATTTGCTAAATCTAGGTCAATTATCAACATACCTACCACTATAACTTTAGGAATTTCAACCTCATCTGTAATGATCGAATAAACATTTCCATGATCCCTTGACATTTTTTTGAGGGAAATTACTTTGAAACATATGATATTCATTAAAATAGTGCCCCATCACCTTATATTTTAATAACTAAATATTAATATATTCTTTCTTTCCTTGTTATTCAATATCCTAGTAGAATTTATCTCCACATTTTAGGTAAACTAACATTACCATAACGCATGTTACATTGTGTTTCCTTCTTCAATTATTACAAGTTATAAATTTTAGCTTTCCCTTCTCCCCTTATGTCATATTTCGTTTTCCAGATCACTTAACAACTAACTTTACTTTCTTATTTTCTATAAAAAGATAAGACTTGGGGAATTATTTCTAAGAATTTATATCTCTTGATACAATATAACAATATATAGAGAATGTGTAAGATACTAATTCAGTTCAAATTCTACGATTTATTGTATCAATGATATAACCACTCTTAATCCTTAGATTATTTACATAATTAAAAACATGAGTTGATCACCTTATGATGCTTTATTCATATTCAAATATATTTTATTCTTCCTTTATCCTTATATTGATGAATAGCCTCTACATATCAAATAATTTCTCATGAGGAAATTATTTTTAAAAGAATATCTACGTGAATGTCTTTCACACCATAATATTTATCTCATCTATCTCCTTAGTGTTATGGATAAATGACCACCACTGATCAAAATCTCATTTTATATGATTAATTTCCATGATATATTTTTCTGTTTTGAAACTTCCCAAAGATAGAAATAACTTCTCCAGGAACTTGGTCCATTACTCAGCTACTAATGGATTAATAATACCATTTAATTATGGAGATTATAATCTTATAAAGTGTTATGATATTGTTGTACCATGTTTTTTATCAGTAGGATGATCCATATGGGAAATGATATCAATTATTACCGAAGTCAACTACCCTAATATAGTTATAATTTTTTGATCTCAAATTCCATATCTATATGAAGATTCATTGCCTTTCCTAGGTGGTTAATCCTTATATAAAGTATGGGAATAGATACAATTTCTATTACTTTTTCAAGTTTCCAATTCTAAAAAATGGAATATATTTAATTAGCCCATAAAATTATGAATTATGAAACATGGTATATAATTGTAAATCTATTGTAACACTTAAAATAGATTGAAAATTTATGTATAGATAATATTAGAATCATAATCTTTGTATCTTTAGGAATATCTTCAAATCACAAAAATATCTTACCACCAAACATTTTTTTGATTTTCAAATAAATAACATTATGGTTGAGTGAGAGCCAAACAAGAGCATGCCCAAGGGGATCCACCATTGTAGAAATGAGACAAAAATACCCAAAAACACTTTATGGATAAGTGATAAATGCAAGTTACACCCAAAAATCATCTTCATAAATATCTTCAGAAACATCTGGTTCACTACCATAATCAAGAATCAAATCCTTAGAAAAAATACTAGATTGGTGACTTATGGAATAAGTATGCGTACGCCACCAAACCTGGCCCCAAACCCGGCCCATGAAAAGTCCCAGAGGGTGTTCCTGATCCCCACAGGCTGTCACAAGTGCCTGGGTATCATAAAATGAAAAATGGGAATTATTTACCCGAGTTTATAAACTTAAAACAACAAAAAAAATAATAAAACGAATCTAGATTTTTCAATCCAAACAATCATTAACAAAAAATAAGAACTGAATTTCATATTTTAAAACAACTCAACAGGACTATAAAAACGTACAAAACCAAAATGTAACATCCCAAGAACACTCATGGCAAGGGGCACCTCCCTAAAGACGTCTCCACAAGACTTCACCACCAAGGACCTGCTTGAAACCCGAACCACTGGAACTAAAAACTATACCCAACCTGCGACAACAAAAATAACCAAGTCTACTTACACCCAAGGGTGTAAGTAGGGTGTGAGCCAAAGCTCAATAGGATACCACCACAAATATATTCTATGTGATAAACACTTAATGATGAAAAGCATGCATGTTTTCAAAAACATGAAATGCTAGATAAACTTTCTAAAATATGCAACATAAAAAAACAGTTTTAGGTGGGATAATTTAAAGAATAAACACATTTAAAATAAATACCAAAGCTACTGAATTTTTTCAGCCACTCATACCATATGTCGACGGCAAGCACAAAATATCTAGTGAGCACAAGCAATGGGAAATAACCCCAAGGCACTAGCTAGCTGTGTGTCCCAGGTACCTCATATCTCGGTGAGAGTAACCATCACAAATATCCATTCTCATGCACGATACACTAGTAGAGAACATACCCATATCCTAGTGTTCCAAAATCATCATCATCATAGTTTAGTTAGAGTTGTAAGTGTCAATCTTGCTAAGTGAAACTGATGCCAAACCCCACAGATTCACTAGCATACTAGTACACGTCCACCCACCTAGATACTTGGGTTTTCCCTTTGTGCTCAAACAAGTTCAACAAGTCAATGAATATAATTTTCACATGAAAATATCATTTCCATATCATAAATTCACCAAACATCCCACATGTATACAACACAAGTCACAAAAGTACACTTTTCATTCAAATTGATTTTTGAAATCCGACTCACACCAAAATAGCCCACAACACTTTTCACATTTCTTTAACATTTCCACAAATACATTAAACAATTTTTTAAAACAATTACAATATATTAAAACTCTCATAATAGCTCACTTACTTGTTACATAATACCCTTTTTAACTTGAAAATCATTTTATCATCAAACTTACACGAAACATCCCACAAACAAGTTTTACTCCAACATCACAATTTAATAAAACATTTCAGAAATTTACAAAACATTATAAAAATGTTTGACATCTTAAAACCTCACTTCACCTTTAAGAACCCTTTAATAGTTGAACACATATACCAAACAGTACTAATTCACCCTTTTCCCACTTTGTTTAACCAATTAAAACATTTATAATTTTCATAAAAAGAACCCAAGTTGTGTAAATATATCTTGCAGACAAAACCCATTTCAAAACCCCCATTTAAGAACAAAAACCATACCTATTCACATCCAAAACATCATTGGAATCCCTATATACACGTATAAAACTACTTTCATGTTTTATAAAATTTCCGTGAATAATACTACAAAAGATTCAAATGAAAACACACTTTTTCATAAATTGCTCTCAAAAGTATAACAATGTTTTACACATAAAACCTATTCAAAAACACTTTTTTAGGCCCACATGACACTAATACATTACCAAAATAGAATTGGAAGGCCAAAAATGTTTTATTAAACTAATTCCATATGTTAAAAAATACACCTAAATAATACCTCACAAGTAACACATGAAAACAACCAATTTCAAGTTAAAATGAAAATATAAAATTAAAAACATAACCAAATGAATTATAAACAGTTTTTTCACCACACCCAACATATCAGGAATATGAAAAATGAGTAAATACAGGAATCTAACTCATAAATAATTCTTTACTCATGGAACCATCTACCGAAAGTGTCAAATCCCTCAAAACTTGGTGCGAAACATCAACCCCACCACCACCGCATCACAAGGAAGATCAATCCAACCCTAGAACAAAATATTTAACCAAAAAGACACAAAAAAACCATAGGTTCGAACCCTAACTTATGGACATTTTAGAACATAATGAAAGAGGGAGAACACCCTTAAGAGAAGGAAGAAACTAAAGAGAGAAACACTTACTCAAAACAATCTTAAATAAAACGACCCAAAATCCGCCGATATCTGAATTTGAAAACAAGAAACCATTAAAAGGAAGTTATAACAAGGATTATGAGATCATTGTGGAACTATAATGGGGGAAAAAGAGTAATAATTGAGAGAGTTATGATGGAAAAAACTTACCTCCTCAAATCTGCCCGATTTTAGAACCCCTATGAAGTTTAGCACTCCATCTTGATGAGGAAGAGATCCAAAGAGGGGAGAGAGAGGTTGGTCACGCGTCTGGGTACAATGGGCGTGTTTGAGGCTTAAAATCACTGAAAAATCCTGAAATTTGAATAAGTTATTAATTAAAAAAATTGTATTTTTAAAACTGGAATTGGGTTTTCGGGCAGGGCCAATCCCATAAATGAAAACCCATATACACCTTGGTTATGGATTTCTAAAGGCTCCAAACTACAATGGTGGTGTTAATATGTCAGGGGGGAATTTAGGAATTGTAATGGGTGCAAAATATTAAATAATTAAAGAGTTATAAAAGAAACAAATTTTATTTTTAAATATGTAATTGGGCTAAAAGTTTTTCCCAATTCATGAAAATTCACCCATTCCTCTATAAAAGATTGAGAAACCCTATAAACAAATCAAAAATGGAATTTAAATGAATTTTAACTTTAAAATAAGTCATGTATGTAACAATTCTCCCCACCATGAAAACATTCCACCCCGGAAGGTCACATCAAGTCCAAAGTAACAACCAAACCCAACTGAGAAACCAAGAGGTACTCCATTTCTAGGTTTCACCCCCAAAGGCCAAAACATCTCCAGTGATCTGTTAATTAAGGATTAATCTCACAAAAAAAAACTTACACCACTTTCCTAAAATTATCAATCACATTCATACTTTATCCCAAAATAAAACTCCTTAAACACTCTCCGAACAAGACTCAAGCAATTCACCCAAATGAACAACAACATCGAACAAGGTCACACTTACCTTGATATAACTAAACAATTGGGCACTCTACAATCTCAATGTTTACCTAATAAAGATATAGGTAGGTTGATAGCTCTGAACAAGACTACCTACCACCCAACCCAGACCATGGATAAGTTTGGGTTACTGGTACGGGGGAACCAAAATAGGCTCCCCACCATAAGAACCAACCATCTTAACCGACCAGCATGGTCCAATACAGAAAGATCCCAAAATTTAAAGATTTGGGATGACCACATGGTTAGTCTTCATGGTTTGGAAAACCATGCACTAACAGTGGGGAGCCTTCTATCTAGATGGTTTTCTAGGGCATGGTCAATACTAACCAAGCACAAACCTTGTGCTCAACCTGTCTATCCAAACATCAAACCTTTATCCAAAGAGTCAATAGAAACCAAAGGGGGAGGGAATAACATTGGGTGATGACATGGGTACAAGGCCCTCCACCTATTTCCACCGAAGATAAACAAAAGAATATAGATGTTGACACCATAGGTTTAAACTCTTCCAATCATTCATATTGAGGATAAGACATTGTACAAGGGTTTAAATGACCCTGTGATATCCCTTGGCTACGAGCCAGCTTCTCTCTGAGACCTATGGATAGAGCTCAAATGATTGAAGTATCTTCGGCCTCGTAGTTAGGCTTTGGAAACCCCCTGAATGACAATTTTTCTTTATGAGAAACCAACAACTACACCGCAATCCTCGATAAGTTTTCCAAGACATAACACATTTCAAAATCACTTTACCCTAACTTGGTATTTCGCTAAAACAATGTCTTAGAATAGGGACACATATCACACCTTGTTTGTTCGGGTGAGAAAAAATATAATTAAAAAACACCAATACTCACCTTCCTCTAAAATGGAATATTTTTATGTTTTTCAAAGGGAGAAATTCTCCCAACATAACAGAGACTCTCAGATGATTTCTCAACTTTTACCTTTATGGTCAATTGAGCACATGACATCATAAGGCATCACCGAACATGACCATTGCGATTGATATAAACAATGCGTGCAGAGGGACCTTATACTACATCCCTAAACAACACACAATTCTAGAAATTGGCCACAATATCCTATCGTGACCATATTTCCCACACTGGTGGTTTAACATGAACTCATGCTTTAAAGAAACTATGAGGAACCCAGAGGCCCTCTTAGACACCATCGAGACACTCAACCACAGTAACAACCCTAGACCACTTCCAGCTTCGATGAATTAGGAAACTTAAGTAACTAAGGTCTCTTTCAACCTTCCACGAGCACTCTCGTTCTATAAGAGGATCTAAAAATCAAATGAAGTAATGGGTGTAGACTCAATCAACAAATATCAATAAAAGATTCCTTATATTGATCAACTGGAGGATTTTCCAATGGAGAAACTATCCGGGTTTCACTTTAGTTATGCATTAACCCTTAATGGGTGCATAACTTATCCAATGAGAGAACCCAAGGACAAACCAAGCTGGTCCATTGGTCAAAACAAGCCATAAAACAGATCGAAACACATGAAGGGAACCGCCATAATGGTGTCCCGAAACATATCTCAGAGGAGACTACTAACTGGTCCTTCAACCCAACTTACCGACCTAACATGAACCCAAAACACAGTTAAAATTGGAGGGATTCTTGGACTCAAAACATCCCACAACATCAAAATTTTCAAAAAATACATAATATAAGCCATCCCAAACAATTCATCAAGACATCATGTTTTTCTTTAAAAATATATCATGAAAACAAATGGTTCAGCGGTTAGAGTATCCACCAATGGTACCCCATGGGCCTTACACATGCATGTTTATGTGCCATATCGGGCACCCTCCTCATATCCATCCCCACAATCATCTAGTAATTCCATCAACCATCTATCATCCCATATAAACCCATGCATGTGGTTGCTCACAGAAATACCAAAGGTTAAAAAAAAATTCTTCCACTTTTCAAAACCAAAACTGTCAACCAACACATCCTTTTTCTCAAAACTACTAACCACAAGATCAAAATCCAAATTCACATCTTACAAAACTTTTCAGAAAGACACCACAATTTATAAAATAACTCACTTTCAAGATATTTACATCAATTTCAAAACATCTCATCCCATTAAAAACCCTTTGATTGTTTATAATACACTATTGGAAACATGTAAAGACCCATAAAATTCAAGGGAAATTTTTTTCTTAATTTTCTTTAGAATTTTACAAGAGCGCGGTTTCAGACGGCACCTGATTCCGAGGCCCGGAGTGCCCAGAATTAATTTCCGAAGTTGGCTCAGGTACGTTCAGTGAACGAACGAGCGGGAATTCCTAACTTTTTATCCGGTGCTCGGAATTGAAATCCGAGGGCACCGATGAACTCGCAGCGCCGATATTCTCTTAAAGAGACCTTTTCGGAAGTTGCGTTTGTTGCGGGTTGAAAGTTAGTTTTTGGGTTTTTAGATTAAGTTAAATAAATTTTGTGAAATACAAAATTTATTTAAATTTGTGGGTTAACTTATCCCAAAGGAAGTTAGGGGTGGGACCCACACCCACTTAACCTCCTTTGAGAGGATTAAGTGTGGTGGGGCCCACACGAACCCTAAACTTTTCAAGTTCCCTAACTCCCCTCTCTCCCTCTTAAAGGCTTGTCAACTTAACTTCTATTTAATTATACAACTCATGTATATTAAATAAGTGAGTTTAATTTTGGAGTTAACCATTTTGAATTTCAAACCTTTGAAATTATTTGTTAAGTTTGTGATTAAATTAAGCTCTTCTCTATTTTTGTTGGGTTAGAACTCTTTAGCCAACTTGAGAGTTTTTGAGAGCTCCTCCTCCTTCTTCTTCAACTTGACGAAGTACGCTCAACTTGACGAAGAACTCTCAAGTTCCGACGAAGAATGCCGCTCCACTCTTCTTCGTCTTCCGTGTCAACGAGAGGGAACGCCGCTTCCTCCTCGGACTCCCTTCATCGACTTAAGAAGTTTCGCCAACGACGTATCTCTTCGGGCGTATCTCTTCGTCATCAGATTTGACGAACGACGACCGCGACGCCCGACCTCCGCGACGTTGTCTTCCGCGGGACGTTGTCAAATCTTCGAACCTATACCCGTGGTAGGGGTTGTTGATTATTGTTAATTTATTTTATTCTTGCTCGTGGTTCGAATGACTAACGTGAGGATTGAATATTTAAGTTGTGTTTTAACGTGAGGGGGCCGGACCACATGAACACGGCCGAACCCCCTCCTTCGTTCTTGGTGTTTATTTTTGCGGATGAATCAAGGTGGCGTGGTGCCGTCGCACCACGCGGATATTCTCCCAATTCTTATTACGTGACGCCGTCGCGCCGCGCCATGGAAGAAACATCAAGAACGCGACGCCGTCGCGCCGCGTTGAAGAAATCAAGGTGCGGCGGAGGGGCGCGGTGCCGTCGCACCGTGCCGGACGACGAACACCGCGGCCGGTTCCGGGCCGCGGCGGAACGAGGAGACCGGCGGTCGGGCCGCCGGCGTCGGAAGCCGAAGAGGGGACCGGATTTTCCGGTCCCGTTGGAGAAAACCGGCCGGCCAGATGGCCGGCTGGATGGTATTTTTCCGGGGGAAATTAATCCCCCGGCCAGCAATTAAAACCCCCCTCATAAAGAGGGGGGCAGTTTCCTTGAGGGGGGCAGGAGGCCCCTCGGTTTCCTTCAAGCCGGCCCCCACGTGGGGGCCGTTTTTCACAAGGCGCGGCATTATGCCGCGCCGCCGCCTCCAAGAAAGCGGGGGCTTTGCCCCCCGCGCTGCCTCCGTGCGGCGCCAGGCCGCCGCGGCCGCCGCGCCGCCGCGCCGCCGGCCGGCCGGCCGGCCGGGCCGGGTCGGCCCCGGGTCGGGTCGACCCGGTTCGGGCTGACCCAGGGGGGGGGGGGGGTCGGGCCGGGTCGGCCCGGACCCGGACCCCCCCCCGTTTCGGATCATATTCGGTCTTTTGGCCATAACTTGAGCCACGGACCCCCGATCGACGAACCGTCTGCGGAAACGCGATCCTTGGATCGAGACGGTCGTTTCGGTATATCGCACTCAAGGTTTCGGATTACTTTGAGTTCGGCCGGGTTGGTTCGTTCACGAAACCAACCGGGCCTTTGGAGCGGAAACGCTCATATCTTGAGCTACGGACGTCCGATTGACGTGCCGTCAGCTGTGTTGTGTTCCTCTTAGTGAGACGGATCTTTTGGCATACTCCACCCGAGGTTTGGACGCAGGTGGAGTACGGTCGGGTTGGTTTTGCCTTAAAAACCAACCGGGCCCCGGGGACGAAAATGCCAATAACTCTCAGACCGGGCGTCCGATCGACGCGCCGTCTGTTGCGTTGAGTTCCTATTGACGATACAGAACTTTTGGATACATCAACTCTGGACTTTGTGCCAGTTGATGTATCAGCCTCTCGGCTCGTGGAGCGGACCCTCCGAACGAGCTTGCTGTGTGCGGGAACCCTAGTGCTGGCTGCGACGGTTACTGTGACTGCTACTGCTACTACTGCTACTGTGACTGCGACGACGACAGTACAGAGATCCTGTGTGGATTCGACGACGACGACTACAGCACTCAGCGATCCTACGTGGGTTAGTGCTACAGGTCCTGTGTGGGCCCGATCCTGTGTGGGTCCGATCCTGTGTGGGTCCTTGCGCTCAGCGGTCCTGTGTGAACCAGCGCCTACAGGTCCTGTGTGGGCCCGATCCTGTGTGGGTCTTTGCGGGAGTTAGTTACCTATCGATCCTTCGTGGGTCCGACGTCTTAGATGGATCAGAGATCATCTTTATCGTCCTTTGAAGAAGTATACCTGTGTGAGCTGATTCTGTTGCTTTCCTGTGTGGATTGTGTTGTGCAATCCTGTGTGGATTACGTTTTGCTTTCCTGTGTGGAATACGTTTACTTTCCTGTGTGGACTGAGTTGTACTTGGGCTCGGAGGTTGGAGCGTATTTGAATTTGACGACTTAGGTATATGTATGGGAATATACCTAAGCAGTTTTGGATGTTACTTCGTGTTTGTACCTTTCTTCGTGGTTTATCCTTTGTGGATTTGAGAGACCTTCAGGGGTCTCGGGGTCCCTACTGAGTAGCTTATACTCACCCCTTCACGGGCTTTGCCCGCACTACGTTGTGTTGGTTGCAGACGACGGACAACGTTGATCTTAGCTGAGGCTTGCAGTGCGGGACGGTACCCGGAGGTGGACCACTGGGCGGGACGTGCATGGAGCGGACGGCGGGACCCGTGGAGCAGAGGAGCTATCTGTACCCACCCTTCAGGTGGGATTTCCAGTGGATAGCTCGGTGTAGCGGCTTTTACTTTTCAGTTTCTGTTTTCCCTTTCGAGTTGTACTTTACTTTCAGTTTGGGTTTGTATACTGGCCCATTTACTTTTCCGCACTTTCAGTTGTACTCTACTTTTGTTTAGTGTTTACTTTCCACTTGCTTACTCTGTGGTGTTTGTTTACTTTTCAAAGGCAATGTCTTCCCTTTTTACCGGGATTTACGCCTTGGTGCTAGTCGCCAGCCCCTGGCCTATGGAAGGCGGGCTTGGGGTAGTCACGGCACGGACCCCGAGGGCGGGTCGTGACAAATTGGTATCAGAGGAGTTTGGTTCTACCGCAAACTCTGATCTTTTCTCTGTGAAGCAATAATGTTTAGCGTATTGAGTGTGGTTATCAGTCCAGGGAGTCCAGTGTTGGTGCGGCGGCCGACGTATCCGTACACCAGGACCCTGACTTCTGATTTCCGACTTAATGCACGAAAACATTGATTGCGTGTGTGTTTCAACGTTTTCTTTGTGATTACTTATATCAGCTCACCAGGTATACTGTTCTGACCGTGGCGCACCTGTTTCCTTTTCAGGATGGCCCCACGACGGCAGCCAGCTAGGGTTCCGAGAGTCGAGCGTGACGACAGCCCACCGAGCGACGAGGCCTCGGTGCAGGTCCCTTTGTCAGCAGTGGCACCGGCAGTAGCTCTACCCGCCGAGCCCCCGATGCTTCCAGCAGTAGCCGCTGACGATGCACGTCGCCTCAGCGCACTGCATGAGTTTCAGCGCCAGCGACCGCCCAGGTTTCGAGGGGAGACGGATCCCCAGGCAGCAGAGGACTGGCTGGAGGCAGTGGTACGAGTGTTTAGGCTAGTGAGGACACTAGCAGACCTCATGGTGATCCTCGCTGCGAGACTACTACACGCAGCAGTAGGACGATGGTGGAGCTTGATGCTCCAGGTGCACGATGAGGCATCTCTTCTTTGGACGGAATTTGAGAGCCTCTTCCGCTCGGAGTTCGTCCCAGCCACCCTTCGTGCGGTGCGTATCCAGGAGCTTCTACAGCTGCGGCAGGGCAGCATGACGGTCGCTCAGTACTCGGCGAGATTTACTGATCTCTCGCGCTACTCGACCGACATGGTACGGGACCCATTCTTCCGGGCCCGGACCTTCGAGCAGGGTTTGAGACACGAGATCAGGGTATCGCTGATCTCCCTCAGCATACCGACTCAGACAGGAGTACTGGAGCGGTCCCTTCTGATCGAGAGCTTCCTTGCTGAGTCTACACCAGCACAGCGACCCACCGCAGGGCGGCACGTGGCAGAGTCATCTGCAGTAGGCAGTCGGCGGATGACTCAGGGGTCCAGGCAGACCAGACCTTCGGGCAGACGACCTCAGGACACTGGCTCAGCAGTGCGGGGCACACAGCGCGGAGCCAGTCTTTCGAGAGGCAGACAGTGCTACTCGTGCGGCGGGCAGGGCCACATGGCTCGTGACTGCCCAACCCGTCGTGCCGAGGAGCAGCAGACGGTTGAGGGACCACCGAGGCAGTGGCAGAGGGTCGACCGTGGCGGTCCGCAGGGAGGAGGCGGACGAGGCAGAGGAGCTGGACGAGCAGCCGGTGGTGGGCAACGCTTTGAGGCTCTGCCACCACCACCACCAGGAGGTCCACCCCGACCACAGGGAGCTGGCGGGAAGAGACAGGCACAGCTCCAGGCAGCAGAGGCCTACGACCACGGTGCACCCGAGATGATTCGAGGTACTATCTGTGTCTATTCCACCCTTGCTGTAGTTATTATAGACACAGGAGCGAGTCACTCTTTCATAGCCGCTGCCCTTGTTCGGAGCTCGGAGATTCCGACAGAGCCGTTGGCTCGATCCTTACGACTAGAGACTCCTACGGGAGCAGACTCGACGATTACGCACTGGTGCCGGCAGTGTGAGCTTACTCTAGGAGGCAAGAGCTTCGGCTGAGATCTTCTTGTAGCAGCGTCGAGGCCTTACGACATCATCTTGGGCATGGATTGGCTATCTACGGTCCATGCACAGATTGACTGTTTTAGGCGCAAGGTGCGATGTGTACGCACCGACGGGAGCAGGTTCACCTTCACCGGCGAGAAGGGAGCCTTAGAATCACAGGATGGACTTCCGCGGAGGAGAGGGCAGCCCATCACTCATCATTTGGCTAGCCTGATCCTTGGAGCAGTTGACGTGCGGAGTCCTGGTTTTCCTGCAGTGGTGGATCAGTTTGCGGACGTTTTTCCCGATGACGTTCCAGGACTACCTCCTCGCAGAGAGGTAGACTTTTATATTGACTTGTACCCCGGGACAACCCTGATATCCACTCCAGCATATCGGATGGCCCCCGCTGAGCTTCGTGAGCTACGGGTACAGTTGGAGGACTTGCAGGGCAAGGGGTTGATCCGACCCAGTGTTTCACCCTGGGCTTCCCCGATATTGTTCGCCAAGAAGGCGGACGGGAGCTTGCGACTTTGTGTTGACTATCGTCTCCTGAACCAGGTGACAGTGAGGAACAAGTATCCGCTGCTGAGGATTGATGACCTCTTTGATCAGCTCAAGGGAGCACGGTGGTTCTCGAAGATAGACCACAGGTCAGGCTATCATCAGCTCAGAGTCAGAGACGGGGATGTGCAGAAGACAGCCTTCAGATGTCGGTATGGCCACTATGAGTTCTTGGTTATGCCTTTTGGTGTAACCAATGCTCCAGTAGTGTTCATGGCTCTCATGAACAGGATCTTTCAGCCATACCTCGATCGGTTTGTCGTGGTCTTCATCAACGACATTCTGATTTACTCTATGACAGAGGAGGAGCACGCCTATCACTTGCGAGTTGTACTAGACACACTCCGAGAGCACCAGCTTTATGGTAAGCTCTCGAAGTGCTAGTTCTGGATACGTGAGTTCCACTTCTTGGGACACATTATCTCTGAGGCGGGAGTTGCAGTGGATCCCGCGAAGATTGAGGCTGTGTTAGCATGGGAGCCACCCAGGAGCGTGACTGAGGTTCGGAGTTTCTTGGGACTAGCTGGATACTATCGGAGATTCGTGCCAGACTTCTCTAGAGTTGCGGCATCACTCACAGCTTTTACGAAGAAGGGTAAACCCTTCGTATGGTTAGACAGATGTCAGCAGAGCTTCCAGGAGCTGAGACAGAGATTGACTAGCGCACCTATCTTGAGGTTTCCTGAGGAGGGAGTAGGGTACGTAGTCTACTGCGATGCATCAGGGACCGGACTCGGATGTGTTCTGATGCAGGAGCGGGCAGTGATCTCCTATGGATCACGTCAGTTGAGGCCGCATGAGCAGAACTACGCTACCCATGACCTGGAGTTAGCAGCAGTGGTCTTCGCTCTGAAGACAAGGCGACACTATCTGATGGGCGAGCGCTTTACAGTCTTTTTTGATCATCAGAGTCTCAGGTATATCTTTTCGCAGAAGGACCTGAACCTGAGATAGCGGCGATGGCTCGAGTTCCTCCAGGACTATGACTTTGAGATAGTTTATACTCCTGGGAAGGGGAACGTAGTAGCCGATGCCCTCAGCAAGAGGTCGGGCATTCAGCTACTCGAGGAGGCGACGGAGCAGCTAGCCTCTTTGCAGATATCCTTCGTGGATAGTGATGGAGCAGCCTTCCTTCAGTCTCTCACAGTCACTCCTCCACTACTGCAGCGAGTGAGGGAGGCACAGCGTGGGGACGCTGATTGTGAGACACAGCGTACACAGATATCCTCGGGACAGGAACCTGATGGTTTCTCCCTTGGAGCAGAGCACGACATCCTTTTCAGAGGATGTACCATGGTACCAGTCGCTTTGCGAGAGGAAGTGCTGAGAGAGTTTCACACTTCTCCTTTGGCGGTACAACCTGGAGTGGCGAAGATGTACCAGGACCTAAGACGACAGCACTGGTGGCCGGGCATGAAGAAGGCTGTAGCAGAGTTTGTTTCTCGATGCCTCACCTTCCAGCAGGTGAAGGCTGAGAATCAGGTACCAGCGGGCTTGGTACAGCCCTTGGAGGTTCCGGAGTGGAAGTGGGACGGCATATCTATGGACTTCCTGACTGGACTTCCACGCACTTCCAGAGGTCACGACTCCATCTGGGTGATTGTTGACCGACTCACCAAGTCGGCACACTTCTTACCCATCAGAGAGCAGGGATCAGTAGAGAGCTTGGGACGTCTCTACGTTCAGGAGATTGTGCGGCTCCACGATGTGCCATCATCTATCGTCTCTGATCGAGATGCCCTCTTTACTTCCCGGCTTTGGAAGGGGTTACAGGAGGCGTTCGGGACGCAGCTACGTTTGAGCACAGCCTTTCACCCTCAGACGGATGGTCAGACGGAGAGGACCATTCAAGCTCTCGAGGACATACTCCGCGCATGTGTCCTCGACTTTGGTCGTAGCTGGGAGGACCACCTACCCTTAGTGGAGTTCGCGTACAACAACAACTACCACTCCACTATCGGGATGGCACCGTACGAGGCGTTGTACGGCCGACCTTGTAGATCTCCTTTGTGCTGGACAGACCCTGGGGAGTCAACACTAGTGGGACCGGAGATGGTCCAGGCCACGACAGAGAAGGTCCAGGTCATCCAGGAGCGGATGAGGACAGCTCAGAGCCGATAGAAGTCATACGCTGACAGGAGGCGGAGGCCACTGGAGTTCGAGGATGGCGACCACGTCTTCTTGCGGGTCTCACCTCGACGTGGTATTCGGAGATTTGGCCGAGGCGGCAAGTTATCTCCGCGCTTCATCGGACCCTTCCAGATTCTCAGCAGGATTGGTGAGGTGGCTTATCTCCTGGCTCTACCACCTCAGTTGCACCGGGTGCACGACGTTTTCCACGTGTCTCAGCTGAGGAGATACGTTCACGACCCGACACACATCATTGATCATGGGGATCTTGACGTTGACGATGGGGCGACTTTTACGGAGGTCCCGATGGAGATAGAGGATCGATAGGAGCGGGTCCTGCGTGGGCGATCAATTCCTCTTGTGCGCATCACATGGCAGCACGAGAATCTCCAGGAGAGCACATGGGAGCGGGAGGCTCAGATGCGTGCTCAGTACCCTCATTTGTTTCCCTAGTTTTTGATGTATCTTTACGGGGACGTAAATCCCTGAGGTGGGAGTAATGTAAAGACCCGTAAAATTCAAGGGAATTTTTTTTCTTAATTTTCTTTAGAATTTTACAAGAGCGCGGTTTCAGACGGCACCTGATTCCGAGGCCCGGAGTGCCCGGAATTAATTTCCGAAGTTGGCTCGGGTACGTTCAGTGAACGAACGAGCGGGAATTCCTAACTTTTGATCCGGTGCTCGGAATTGAAATCCGAGGGCACCGATTAACTCACAGTGCCGATATTCGCTTAAAGAGACCTTTTCGGAAGTTGCGTTTGTTGCGGGTTGAAAGTTAGTTTTTGGGTTTTTAGATTAAGTTAAATAAATTTTGTGAAATACAAAATTTATTTAAATTTGTGGGTTAACTTCTCCCAAAGGAAGTTAGGGGTGGGACCCACACCCACTTAACCTCCTTTGAGAGGATTAAGTGTGGTGGGGCCCACACGAACCCTAAAATTTTCAAGTTCCCTAACTCCCCTCTCTCCCTCTTAAAGGCTTGTCAACTTAACTTCTATTTAATTATACAACTCATGTATATTAAATAAGTGAGTTTAATTTTGGAGTTAACCATTTTGAATTTCAAACCTTTGAAATTCTTTGTTAAGTTTGTGATTAAATTAAGCTCTTCTCTCTTTTTGTTGGGTTAGAACTCTTTAGCCAACTTGAGAGTTTTTGAGAGCTCCTCCTCCTTCTTCTTCAACTTGACGAAGAACGCTCAACTTGACGAAGAACGCTCAAGTTCCGACGAAGAACGCCGCTCCACTCTTCTTCGTCTTCCGTGTCAATGAGAGGGAACACCGCTTCCTCCTCGGACTCCCTTCGTCGACTTAAGAAGTTTTGCCAACGACGTATCTCTTTGGGCGTATCTCTTCGTCATCGGATATGACGAACGACGACCGCGACGCCCGACCTCCGCGACGTTGTCTTCCGCGGGACGTTGTCAAATCTTCGAACCTATACACGAGGTAGGGGTTGTTGATTATTGTTAATTTATTTTATTCTTGCTCGAGGTTCGCATGACTAACGTGAGGATTGAATATTTAAGTTGTGTTTTAACGTGAGGGGGCCGGACCGTATGAACACGGCCGAACCCTTTCCTTCATTCTTGGTGTTTATTTTTGCGGATGAATCAAGGTGGCGTGGTGCCGTCGCACCACGCGGATATTCGCCCAATTCTTATTACGCGACGCCGTCGCGCCGTGCCATGGAAGAAACATCAAGAACGCGACGTCGTCGCGCCGCGTTGAAGAAATCAAGGTGCGGCGGAGGGGCGCGGTGCCGTCGCACCGCACTGGACGACGAACACCGCGGCCGGTTCCGGGCCGCGGCGGAACGAGGAGACCGGAGGCCGGGCCGCCGACGTCGGAAGCCGAAGAGGGGACCGGATTTTCCGGTCCCGTTGGTGGCCGGCCGGATGGTATTTTTCCGGGGGAAATTAATCCCCCGACCAGCAATTAAAACCCCCCTCATAAAGAGGGGGGCGGTTTCCTTGAGGGGGGGCAGGAGGCCCCCCGGTTTCCTTCAAGCCGGCCCCCACGTGGGGGCCATTTTTCACAAGGCGCGGCATTATGCCGCACCGCCGCCTCCAAGAAAGCGGGGGCTTTGCCCCCCGCGCTGCCTCCATGCGGCGCCAGGCCGCCGCGGCCGCCGCGCCGCAGGCCGACCGGCCGACCGGGCCGGGTCGGACCTGGGTCGGGTCGACCCGGTTCGGGCCGACCCAGGGGGGGGGTCGGGCCGGGTCGGCCTGGACCCGGACCCCCCCCCCCCCCGTTTCGGATCAGATTCGGTCTTTTGGCCATAACTTGAGCCAGGAACCTCCGATCGACGAACCGTCTGCGGCAACGCGATCCTTGGATCGAGACTGTCGTTTGGTTATATCGGACTCAAGGTTTCGGATTACTTTGAGTTCGGCCGGGTTGGTTCGTTCACGAAACCAACCGGGCCTTCGGAGCGGAAATGCTCATATCTTGAGCTACGGACGTCCGATTGACGTGCCGTCAGCCGTGTTGTGTTCCTCTTAGTGAGACGGATCTTTTGGCATACTCCGCCCAAGGTTTGGACGCAGGTGGAGTACGGTCGGGTTGGTTTTGACTTAAAAACCAACCGGGCCCCGGGGACGAAAATGCCAATAACTCTCAGACCGGGTGTCCGATCGACGCGTCGTCTGTTGCGTTGAGTTCCTGTTGACGATACAGAACTTTTGGATACATCAACTCTGGACTTTGTGACAGTTGATGTATCAGCCTCTCGGCTCGTGGAGCGGACCCTCCGTACGAGTTTGCTGTGTGCGGGAACCCTAGTGCTGGCTGCGACGGTTACTGTGACTGCTACTGCTACTACTGCTACTGTGACTGCGACGACGACAGTACAGAGATCCTGTGTGGATTCGACGACGACGACTACAGCACTCAGCGATCCTACGTGGGTCAGTGCTACAGGTCCTATGTGGGCACGATCCTGTGTGGGTCCGATCCTGTGTGGGTCCTTGCGCTCAGCGGTCCTGTGTGAACCAGCGCCTACAGGTCCTGTGTGGGCCCGATCCTGTGTGGGTCTTTGCGGGGGTTAGTTACCTATCGATCCTTCGTGGGTCTGACGTCTTAGATGGATCAGAGATCATCTTTATCGTCCTTTGAAGAAGTATACCTGTGTGAGCTGATTCTGTTGCTTTCCTGTGTTGATTGTGTTGTGCAATCCTGTGTGGATTACGTTTTGCTTTCCTATGTGGAATACGTTTACTTTCCTGTGTGGACTGAGTTGTACTTGGGCTCGGAGGTTGGAGCGTATTTGAATTTGACGACTTAGGTATATGTATGGGCATATACCTAAGCAGTGTTGGATGTTACTTCGTGTTTGTACCTTTCTTCGTGGTTTATCCTTTGTGGATTTGAGAGACCTTCAGGGGTCTCGGGGTCCCTACTGAGTAGCTTATACTCACCCCTGCACGGGCTTTGCCCGCACTACGTTGTTTTGGTTGCAGACGACGGACAACGTTGATCTTAGCTGAGGCTTGCAGAGCGGGACGGTACCCGGAGGTGGACCACTGGGTGGGACGTGCACGGAGCGGACGGCGGGACCCGTGGAGCAGAGGAGCTATCTGTACCCACCCTTCAGGTGGGATTTCCAGTGGATAGCTCGGTGTAGCGGCTTTTACTTTTCAGTTGCTGTTTTCCCTTTCGAGTTGTACTTTACTTTCAGTTTGGGTTTGTATACTGGCCCATTTACTTTTCCGCACTTTCAGTTGTACTCTGCTTTTGTTTAGTGTTTACTTTCCGCTTGCTTACTCTGTGGTGTTTGTTTACTTTTCAAAGGCAATGTCTTCCCTTTTTACCGGGATTTACGCCTTGGTGCTAGTCGCCAGCCCCTGGCCTATGGAAGGCGGGCTTGGGGTAGTCACGGCACGGACCCCGAGGGCGGGTCGTGACAAAACACTTTTCAAAACCAACTTCAATATCGTTCCTGCTTTCAAAAGAGTTGTAAGTAAACCATTTTCCATTCCAAAACAATTTTGAAAATTTAGTTCCACCATTTCATTTATCAAACCATTCCCTCTTTATTTGAAAATCATTTCACAAAAACTTTACACTTCTTAAAACCAAAGTGCCAAGATTTCAAAACTAAAGCACAAAACAATGTGAGAGGAAACTAGTTTTAGTGGGTGACTTGGACATATGGTTGGTGGCCATATTTCAATCACTTCACTATAAAATAGAGTGTTCTAGGGAATATCCTTGGCTCCACATGGCTTTCCAGGCCCTACGCGCTCACTAAGACTATTAACCCAAATCTCTTTTCATTTCCCCTATTTATCATTGAACCAAGAAAACCAAAGGACTTAGATAAATCAAGACTTCTCACGAAAACATGAATTCCATCATGAGGTGTGGTGATCAGGCACACTACCCATAACTGTAATTCCAAGTCCCAACAATCATAACTCTAGACTATCCTAACTCTTCCCCAAATAACATGACCCAAATATTTAACCTGAACCTCCTCTGATACCATTTTGTCACGATCCAAATCTGGTAGCCACCAAACTCGGCCCCAAACCCGGCCCATGACAAGTCCCGAAGGGAGTTCCCAATCCCCACTGGCTGGAACAAGTTCTTGGGTATCATAAAATGAAAATTGGGAATGATTTACCCAAGTTTATAAACTTAAAACAACAAAAAAATCTAATAAAACGAATCTGGATTTTTCAATCAAACAATCATTTACAAAAAATCAGAACTGAATAACATATTTTAAAACAACTCAATAGAACTATAAAAAAGGTACAAAACCAAAATGGAAGAGACCAAGAACCCTCATGGAAAGGGGAACCGCCCTCAAGACATCTCCACAAGACTTCACCACCAAGGACCTGCTAGAAACTCAAACCACTGGAACTAAAAACTATACCCAAAATGTGACAACAAAAATAACAAAGTCTACTTACACCCAAGGGTGTAGGTAGGGTGTGATCCAAATCTCAATAGGATACCACCACTAATATATTCCATGTGATAAAAATTTAATGATGAAAAGAATGCATGTTTTCAAAAACATGAAATGCTAGTTACACTTTCTAAAAGATGAAACATTAATTAAAAACAGTTTCAGGTGGGCTAATTTAAAGAATAAACACTTTTAAAATAAATACCAAAGATACTTAATTTTTCCAGTCACTCATACCATATGCCAACGGTAAGCACAAAATATCTAGTGAGCACATGCAATGGGAAATAACCCCTAGGCACTAGCTAGTTGTGTGTCCCAGGTACCTCGTATCTCGGTGAGAGTAACCATCACAAATATCTGATCTCGTGCATGAGACGCTAGTAGGTAACATACCCATATCCTAGTGTTCCCCAATCATCATCATCATAGTTTAGTTAGAGTTGTTAGTTTCAATCTTGTTAAGTGAAACTGAGGCCAAACCCCATAGATTCACTAGCATACTACTACACGTCCACCCACCTAGATACCTAAGTTTCCCCTTTGTGATCAAACAAGTTAAAAAAGTAAATGAATATAATTTTCACATGAAAATATCATTTACATATCATAAATTCACCAAACATCCCAAATGTATACCACACAAGTCACAAAAGTCCACTTTTCATTCAAATATATTTTTGAAATCCGACTCACACCAAAATAGCCCACAACACTTTCTACATTTCTTTAACACTTCCATAAATACATTAAACAATTTTATAAAACCATTACAATATAATATAACTCTCATAACATCTCACTCACTTGTTACATAATACCCTTTTCACCTTCGAACTCATTTTATCATCAAACTTACACGAAATAACCCACAAACAAGTTTCGCTCCAACATCAGAATTTAATAAAGCATTTCAGAAATTTAAAAAACCTTATAAAAATGTTTGACAACTTAAAACCTAACTTCACCTTTCAAAACCCATTAATAGTTGAACACACATACCAAATAGTACAAATTCACCCTTTTCCCACATTGTTTAACCAACTAAAACATTTATAATTTTCATAAAAAGAACCCAAGTGGTGTAAATATGTCTTGCGCACAATACCCATTTCAAAACCCACATTTAAGAAAAAAAACCATACCAATTCATATCCAAAACAGTATTGGAATCCCTATAAAAATTTATAAAACCACTTTCAAGTTTTATAAAATCACCGTTAATAATACTACAAAAGATTCAAATGAAAACACACATTTTCATAAAATGCTCTCAAAAGTATAACAATGTTTTACACATAAAACATATTCAAAATCCTTCTTTTTGGGACCACATGACACTAATACATTACCAAACCAGAATTGGAAGGCCAAAAAAGTTTTATTAAACCAATTACATATGTTATAAAATACACCCAAATAATATCCCACGAGTAACACATGAAAACACCCAATTTCAAGTTAAAATGCAAATATAAAATTAAACACTTAACCAAATCAATTATAAACTATTTTTGAACCACAACCAAAGTATGAGGAATATGAAAAATGAGTAAATAAAACAATCTAACTCATCAATAATTGTTTACTAATGCAACCACCGATTGAAAGTGTCGAATCCCTCAAAACATGGTGCGAAACATCAACCCCACCACCGCCGCATCACCAGGAAGATAAATCCATCCCTAGACCAAATTATTTTACCAAAAAGACACCAAATCAAACTATAGGTTCTAACCCTAACTTTTGGACATTTTAGAACATAATGAACGATGGAGGAAACACTAAGGAGAAGGAATAAATTGAAGAGAGAAACACTTACTCAAACCAATATTAAATAAAACGACCCAAAATACAGCAGTATATGAATTTGAAAACATCCAAAAATTCAAAGGATGTTCGAAAAAGGATTATGAGATCATGTAGGAACTGTAATGGTGGGAAAAGAGTAAAAATTGATAGAGTTATGATGGAAAGAACTTACCTCCTCAAATCAGCCCGATTTTAGAAACCCTAAGACGTTCAACACTACATCTCGATGAATAAGAGCTCCAAAGAGGGGATACAGAGGTCGGTCGATTGGCTGGGTTCAAAGGGCATGTGTGGGGCTTTAAATCACCAAAAAATAATAAAAATTTAATATGTTATTAATTAAATAATTTTGATTTTTAAAACTGGAATTGGGATTTCGGGTAGGCCCAATCCCTTACATAAAAACCCATATACACCTTGGTTATGGATTTTTAAAGGCTCCAAACTATAATTGTGGCGTTAATATGTCATGGGGTACCATTTAGGAATTGGAATGAGTGAAAAATATTGAAAAATGAAATATTTATAAAAGAAACAATTTTTATTTTTAAATATGGAATTGGGCTCACAGTTTGGCCAAATTCATGAAAACTCACCCATTCCTCCATAAAAGCTTGAGAAACCCCAAAAAAAATCATAAATGGAAATTAAATGAATTTTAACTTTAAAATAAGTCATGTATGTGATAACCCAACCAACCTTTCTCCTTCATTACATCGACCTGTGAGGAAACAAACATATTGAATAGTTCTCCTGATTTCCCCTACAATTTGGGCTTTCTTTTTGGATGCTTCATAGTAACAGGTTATGTTCTCTAATTTATGTTTTCCTAAATCTAGTTCCCAAGGTTTATAGAAAAAATCATTTAATAAAAACTATTAAACCCCCAATCATGTAAACTGAATATGATCGTTATATTACTGTATTAGTATAAAATACAAGGGATCACATTCTAAATGATTGAATAGTTTTTAAGTATTTGGAGACTTGACACAAACAAGATTCTCGCAATATATTTAAAAATATAAAATACAACTTCAAAATTCTAGTGATAACTTTATTATTTATTCAATTAAATCATTGAAATCATTCATATATCCCTTCTTGGTATCCTAGGGAAAGGAAAAATAATAAATTATGAGATCATATATTTAGTAAGGGAAACCATACAAAAAAAGTTATCATAGGATAAACAGAGAATGGATAATATGGTAGAGAAAATAATAATAATATATTGCATATAATTAATATCATAATAATGGAACTAAATATATGGATGAAATAGAAACATAAATTATAACAGGGATAAAAAACTAGTTTTATAATAATAGAATTCATAATGTTAGACATCATAGTCTTACAGTACAGACCTTGTGACAAAACACCATACATAAATAGGTTTGGAGTATGATAAATACAAAAACTAGTTTTTCTCATTAGACCTACCAATACATGGAGAGGCTATAACAACCCTCGCCACAATATAATAAGTATAATTCATTTATCATATGAAAGAAATTAATAAGAGTTTAATATATAATAAATATAACATTTATATTCAAAACATTTCATATGAAATGTCAATATTTTAACAAGTAAATAAATTGTACAACACAATCATAACATATCCACATTAATAAAATGCGTGGAATAATTATATTACATCCCTATTAATGATTACGATACACCAAAGTGTGTTAAAATAGATTAAAATACTTTTAAAAGACCACAAGAACATTTCTGGAGTAAAATACCATTTTAAATTTAAAATCACTAAATTAAAATGTAAAAATTTCCCAAATTTTAAAACTAAAAAATTATTTTAAAATAACCATTGAATATTGTAAATTAATATTAAAGGAAAATAATAGTTTTGACCTTGATAATATCAATTCATGTTGTAAGTGTTAAAAAATAGATTATGTTTACTCCATTATTAAAAGGTTCCTCATTTAGAAAATAAAATGAAGATTCATTCTATATCTTTTTATAGAAAATTAAATATGGGTAAAAATTTATTTAATAATCAATTAGATAATATTAATAAAATTCTTGAATAAAATTTAAATACAATAAATACATGGATGAAAAATAATCCTAACTGAATAGAATAACAATGTCATTTTTTCTTAAAACATTTATTTCATATTATCGAGTAATTCAAAATAGGAAAATGAAATGAAAAATTTTAACTTCTAGAAATAAATGGTGTATAGAAAAAATATGAGAGTTTTAATATAGAAATATCATATAATTACCCCCATATAAACCAAAACATAAATAATCCTGAATGAAGATGAGATTGTGAAAATAAACCATTACATCTTGTCTGAATTGCAAAGTAATAGTAAGTTATTTTAACCTCATATATAGTAAATTTAAATTTATTATAATTATATAATATATTCATATTCATACTTCAAATATCATAATTTTTTTACTTATACCATTTTACCATTTCTTTATTACCAATATTTCATTATCATTATCATTTTATGTGTTAATTGCTATGTTTCTCCTGTATTTTCAATTTAGTAGTTGGTCCTTGAATCTTTATCATGTTTACATCATCCAAATAATTATAATAATTATATAATATCATATTTATTTATTATATCCATATTTACAATCATCCATGAAAGCTCGACATGATAAATTAATCACATCTCTTTGTTGAGATGGTCGTCCACACATACGTACGAGCAACATTACCATTTTTAACATGTGAAAGGGTATGAATATAAATGAAAAATTATATTTAAATAATGATAATTATTTAATAAATATATTTTTTATTTATTATTTCCATCTTTATAACCATCCTTGTAAATTCGTGATGAAAAATGAATTATACTATTACGTTGAGATAATAGGCCCTACATATGCATGAGTAAAGTTTTCATATTGCATAAGATGGAAAAGAGATATATTTTTTTTCATAACAAAAATAAAATAATAGTATATTCTTGATACTAGATTCATTATTTTTGGATGGTTATGAAAGATTGGTAGAAATTATAAGAATAAATAAATTGTGAATGAGTCGGTAGAGAATATTACATATTCTCCAAGAGAGCACGTTTGGATTACACCTTAAGCCTTATTGGGATGATATTAGTAGAAAAAATAAGATCAATAATTAATGGATGAAATATTGGAAGGTTATTTATTATCTTTTCTAATCTACTAGGATCATAGTTTTGGAATAAGGGTGGAGAAAAGATTCCCATTTAAATTTGAAAGGAGGAACACACCTTATATTATCAAAAAGAGTTAAATAATATAAAGTCATTTTTTGTAAAAATGGAACCAAATGGACATTAATTATAAGGATAAATAATATAGGTTCTTAATATATTCAATGAATAATATATAGATAAGTTTAAGAGATATTTTTACCCTTATTTCTTAGTATAATCCTCTAGTAAACCAATTTCAACCCTAATTATGGTAATAAATATTTACTATTTTTACTAATTCATTATGTCCAAAATTTAAGTGAAAAATATTAAATAATATTGGTTATGAATATTTTAAATATTTAATACATTTTAAAAAAATTAATTTTTTGGTTTTGGAAGAGATTAATTTTAATACAAGTGAAAAAAACAAAATGAATATTATTTTTATAAAAATGTTTTCTTTAAGCATAAAAATGTTTTTATTGAGAATTAAAGCACAATGATGACTCCAATGTTTTTAATTGTATTATTTTAAATAAAATAGAACTTATTTTTCATTCAAACCAATCAATTAATGAACTAAACCTTGTATATACTTTATTAAGAGAGAATAACTAAAATTGATTTTTATTTGAACAAAAAAACATTACTTAGATGTCCAAAAAGATAAGCATAAATTTCAATGTTTAGAATTATATTTTTATTTTCATTATATTAATTTTCAAATATATATTTTATATATCAAATATATTTCAAAAACTTTAAAATTAGACTTATATCAATATAATGTTATAAAAGTTATTGTTTTAGTAAAATTAGTTCTTTTCATTATTCACCCAAAAATCAACTATTTCTGAAGAATCTTATAAATTCACCATAAGATATTTTTGAAATAATGAATTCAAAAATTAAATTTATTTCATCAAATTAAATTTAAAAAAATGGTAATCTATGTTTTAATTGCATTCTTGAATAAAGGCAGGTGTATTATTCTATTGTTTATCAAGAAAGAAAATATAACAATAATTGAACCTCAGGTGCTACAATTAACTAATAAGTAAAGGAAATATTTTTACCTTACATATTTATGGATGGTGACATATCATCCATATGACTGGAATAAAATCATAGGGAAAAATTTCAATTACATGATGTATTAAGGAGTTCATTTTAGAAAGTCAAAGAATTATCTTTCAAACATATAGGTTGATAAAAAACATGTGAAACATTCTTGATGGGAAATTTTTAAAAGGTGATTATATTAAATTGTGAGTGTCTAAATGTGTTTTTCATCATTGAGTCATTAACTTCATCTTATATGGTTTACTTTACATATTGTTATATACTGATACTGGACTTTAAGCAAACCCACCTAATGTCACTGAGGAAAAAACCCATAGGTTCAAAAACATATAATTTAAATTGATCTAATTTAGAAACTATTTATATTTAGATTTTGGAATAAATTTTATTCAATATTGATTGATTTCACTTATTCAGACACTATTTATATGTGAGTTGAACATATAACTAAATATTTCTTGGCAAGATCATGAATATGAAATATATATATATGGAATGAATGAAATTTATTATCTAGGGTTCAGTAAATGTGAAGGATTAAATATGGTCTGTGTTAATGGGTTCAGTGGAGATGATATATTGAATAATATTTAAATATATATAAATTTGTTTAAAGAATTGATATTTATTTTATTCATGATTTATGTTCTTGTTAAGAAGAAGAATAAGACTATTATTATTATTAAACATGAGGTTTTGTAAGTATTAATATAATGTTAAGGGCTTATATACAATTATTTATTCTCAAACCTAGTTCTATAAATAATTGGTTATATTATTTCCTAGGGTTAAATGATTTTTTTCAGAACCATTTCCACTCTAGAGAATTATATCCATAATGAAATTCTATAAAGAATTATATCAAACTCAATAGAATCAATTCTACCTCCCACATCCCTCTCAAGAATGTGAGAACAAGAATCAATACTTAAAACTTGAAGGACTACATTGCGATCAAAGGCAACTGATGCAATATGATCAATACCACTGCACTAACACATATAGTTCCCTCGATAACTCTTTGAGTTTAGGGAGAATTCATGGAACATAATTACAGAGGTTTTATGATTGGATCCTCATAGAATATTGAATATCCTCTTGAATGGTTATCAACATATTCTTCATATAAATTACTCAAGATCGATATAAAAATTTATTATAAATTAATTATAAATTTAACATTAAAGATCCATTTTCTTATATCCAAAATACTATATCTATTTCTTTATGAATATTCTATGTTCAATAAAATTATTTTTAACATACATTGTAGACAAATCATTGAATTTTTAAAAAATACAAGTGGGGCATGACCTTGATGCTATCTTCTGCTACGTCAAGAACTTTTAATTTCTAGTGTCAAGAGTAGTCACTCTAGGCTGAGTGGGTCTTTGGATTATGTATTCTAAGTGGTAAAGGACTTGAAATGTGACACATAGATTTTTTGGCATCTAATTTCCTTATAAATACATCTTGATAATGGAAAGATTGGGGCATAAAAAACGTGTCTAGGGGTGGTGTTTTTTGGAATAATTCCTCAATATAATCTATATTATAATATATTAGATGTTTTCTTGAAAATATTATAAAGGGTGATTAAATTAAAATAGTATATAGGGGTTTCTTTTTTGTTGCGAATATTTTTTTTGGCTTGTTTGGCCACTGTAGGGAAATGGATTTCGGTAATAATAGGGTTTTATAGAAATTCCCTTTTTTAAAATAAAAACTTATGTGGTCTCATGAGGTGTGTGTAAAATTGTGTTATCAGATCTTTTTGAAAAAATATGGGTGTAGTTTTGTGTTTTGGGACTTCTTGGTTTTTTATAAAATTGAATAAAATGGTTTCATATAAAATTTCAAAATGGGTTATAAAAAAAGGAATAATTGTTTTAGTTTTGGTGAAAAACCATGGATACCAATGATATTTTGGAGAAACATTTAAGTGATTTGGGGTTTGTTAAATTTTTTTACTATAGTTTTAACAAAAATCGATACATTTGTAATTAGGATTTGACGGTTTTATGGGTTAGACTGGGTGTGGCCCAATGTTTTTGAATTGTGTGCATAGTGTTGGGGATTTTATCATTTTGGGGGACTCCCAAGTTTTAGTATTAGAAATTGGGTGTTTAGAGAGATAATTGAGTAGTTGGGTATGCAATCAAGGGTTATTTGAGCCAAAGGTTACATGTGACCTCATGTGTTCCTCCCCATTTTCCAGAGGCTTCCAATTAGCAATGAGAGTCTAAAGTATGATCAGGGGGAAATTAATCATTTAAAATGAAACCGAGTAGTTTTGGAAGTAACCAAGTAATTTAAAACACACAACCAAATAAACATAACTGAACTACTTATGACATACTAATGGAAATGTAGTATATACATATAAAAAGATTCAGTGTAAAAGATTACATAATTTTTGTCAATATCATACATCTGAATACAAATCAAAATAATTGGATACCACATCATAGTACACCAAATATCTACCTAGTTTCATATCCAATGTTATCCATGAAACTTTCCTCTACCATATCCCTTCACTAACCTACTCTAGTTACTACCTTAGGGTTTCACAATATCCTAAAATAAAAAATGATAATTTCACACACACCAAGATTCCCATGAATGGTGTGAGTTAAAAACATAGTAACCCACCACCAATGTACCACTAAATAGATCTAATAATATATAGATTCATAAAAATATATGAGTTGATAAAAAAATAAAAACTTATTGAACCTATTGATATTGGGGTACTGTACCATCACCCACATGAATTAGTCTAACTTAATTGGTCACTTCGAGAGTGGGATGATATAAATATTATGTGAACAAACCTAAAAGCTCAAATAAACCTCCCATTATTCACATATCATTTTGAGAAACAAGTCACCAAGGACCTATATTGCTATATCTATAGAGGATCCTGCTACCTCCTCGTTAGTGAGTAAACCAATTATATTATGTTCATAAAACCCAATAGAATAAACCCAATTGGTATGTAGAATCTCCCATAACCTATGGCTATAACTATAGAAAAACCTCATCAAAATGTATTTGGTGACATATTCACCATGAGTATCGATGTAAAACCATCATGACCCATAACTAGTGAATAATTCATGAGAAATTCATAGTATCACCAATCTCATTCCCCAATAGAAACTATAAAATACCCACAATAATCTAATCATAACATTTTAACCTTGTCCCAAAAACTACAGGACACTATCCTTCCAACAGACAATGATTCCCACATATAAAATGCAGTTATCCTTCCAATATGCTATGAACCAACCCCATTTTAATATACCTATCACATATCATAGGATATATATCCAATAGATGAACCTATATCACCTTGGGTACCCCTATATATATCTTTATCTATTTTATATTTAAATAATAGTCACTATCAGGATTTCACATCTAACCCACTTAAACCCCATGACCATCATATCTAAACAATGGACTTAATTAACTATTGATACATCTAAGGAAGACCATATGTGTATTTCTATAATGTATTCCATGCTCACTCAACATCTAAACCCCTATTACCTACCTCATGTACACTATTTATGTTTATAATCCTACCATCGATGACACCCAAATCCCCAAAAAAATCTAAAGAGTACTCTAATGATACACAACACCTTGGGACCCCTTAATATACATGGAAACTAATGTTGGTTCCCATCTAGAATTATCCCACCAAAATGACAAACCCAACATAACATTTCACGAAAACACACATATAAGGATTGAAGAAATTTACGGACCACCTACTTAGCAATCATAGTATCCTTCCTTTCTAGTATCACTAGCTAATTCATCTACAATTTGAGAAAATCAAAAAACCATTAAAAACTTCCCATTTAGGTCATATTAGTAAGGAATGAAAAAAATAATGAGAGAATAGAGAATATAATCAAGTGGAATTCAATCCTTACCCATGATTATCAGCAAAAAACCATGACTCTATAAATTAGAAAAAATAGATTGACTCACCCCTTGAGATAAGATAAAATAATAGAGAGAGAGGATGGAGGTTGAGAGATTTATGATAGGGAATGAGGATAATCCCTCATTTCGTATAAATTAATAAAAAATAATAATTAATTAAAATTTTATAAAATAGACTAGGAACCCAGTAGGGTCCTATTCACCAATCATCATGAACTCAGTGCCTCATCCGGTACTCACCCTAGGGTCACTAGACACATGGTTGCTATAATTCAATATAACTTAAACCGACCATAATTACATGATTTATAATAAGGGTTTCAATTTTTTTCATTTCAAGGATCTTTTTGGTTTAGAGTTTTAGAAGATTTGGAAAACTCTTACATATCAAACCCTTGTAAAAAAGTGGAAACTTCCACTCAATTTTAATTTTTCTAAAAAAAAGCAGGATTCTTAAATTAAAAAACTTGTTTCATTCAAAACATGTTCTATTATTTTAAGATGGATCCCTATAGTGGAAGGATATACCAAAATATAGTTCCTACTCATACATAAGCCATATTTTTTTACATAAAATATTGGATAAAAAAACAAAGCGCATTAAGGGATATAAAAATAAAGGAAACATGTTAGTCCGTTTCAAATTCATGAAAACCAATAAGGTTTTTTCCATTCTCATAATAAAATTTCTATTTAAAATAATCACTAAATGACTCTAGAAATAAAACGTTTTCCCAAAAAAATTTATAAAAAATTTCACAATAAAGAATGAAATAAAAAAAATTAAGTATTTCTAGAAAAACATGAAATATTTTCATTGAAAATAACCCTTTTACACATAATAGTTCAGAATAATCTTTTAAATCAAATTTAATTTTCTTATCATATAAAATCCAATGATTTCCATAAGAAAAAATAAATAACTATAACATAAAATATATCCAAGTATAAAATATACATTATAAAATGGGTAACAGTATCTAATTTAATAACCATGGAATGTATAATTTTGTAAATAATAATCATATCAACAAGGATTTGTTTTAAAAAATCATAAATATATTACCAAATCTTCAAGCTAGGACATCATAAATAATTAGGGTATCATACCCGAAATACCCATTATAGTTTGTCTCATGAAACATATATATTTATTGAGGGGACATTTATAAATGATCCCCATCCATAACATACTAAGTCTGATTCAATCATCATATAAAATAAATGAATAACAATACAATACATAATCTACTTAAGCATTTGTATTGATAAATAATCTTATGAAATTTCAATATTTTCCAAGTTAATAAATTGAACAAAATTATTACAACCCATCCAAACAAATAAGGTGGATGGTATAATTAGAGTGTATCCCCAATAGATAATAAGAATCATTAATCGATGTTGAAATATATGACAATAAAAACAAAATACCCTTCAAACATTTCATTGAAAACATGAGAAAAGTATACTTTTCTTTTGATAGGATTTTAAAAAAATCCAAAAATATTAATAAAATGAATATATTTTAAAATAGGCAAGGAAACCTATAAAAAAATATTCAAATAAAATAAAATTCAAGATGGTGGAAAATATGTTCATACCATATATGATAAAATAATACATTATTTTCACACTTTTATAAATAAGTAAAAAATTGGGTCATAGGAAAAGCATTTGAAATGTTTTATTTTAATAATTTATAATTAAAGTAAAAAGTAATTGAAATTTAACTTTAAGAATAATTCAAACAAAAAAAAAATTCTTGAAATGTTTTATGAACATGGACATGGATGAGAAATATTTAGAAAGGAAAGAATACAAAAGCTTTAAAGGAAAATGCCTTACCTCATGTTCCAAATCATTTTGTACATTGTATAAATACTAAAAAAGAAAATTATATTATTTTTATACTTTATTAATAACTTTTTTCACATTTATTAAATTAAAATTATTCATTTTATTTTATTTATTACCTTGGAATATTTAGTTAATATGTTAGATAGATTTACATCATATGTTTTGAAGATACTTTGTTCATAATTCCAAAAAATATTTGTAGGTTGACCATGGTCAAAGGGTTTATGGTTATATTATCCATAGAATATTAATAATAATATAATTATTATATTTTTTACATTAAATATAATTTTAAAATTATTCATGAATGGGAGACTTGAAAAATGAATCACATCACTTCATGGAGGTGGAAGTCCAGACATACGCACAAGCGATGTGCTCGTTTTTTAACAAGTGGAAGGGTAAAAAGGTAAGTAATGTATTATATTTAAATAATCATAATTATGTCATTATTATCATATATATATTCATTAAATCCATCATAATAACCAGCCAGGTGAGGCAGTGATGAAAAATGAAACACATCACTTTGTGGAGGTGGTAGTCCACACGCACGCACGCACGAGCGATGTTTATATTTAAAATAAGATATAAACGGAGATGAATAAGGGATGTTACATCATCAAAATAAAATTTAATTATATGTAATATAATGATTTTATTATATCATAATGTTTAATACATAATGGAAGGAGGTTGAATATGAAATAGAATGAAAGAACTTGGTAATGAGTTATATATGTTCTTTGGAAATCCTCCTATGGATTACAACTTAATCTATATTAGGATGGAATTAGATGGAGAAAATAATCACTATTAATTCAATAAGTAATATATAAATGTGATTTGGTAGTTTTTGATTAAACTAAATTTCACATGAGGTGGGAGGAAGAAAGGAGAGGAGGTGCCCTTCTAAAAGTGAGGTGGGTGGAAATATTATAAATACATAAAATATTAATATATAATATGTTTCTAACTCGTGTAAAATAGATTTAAAATTCTTTAAATATAATATAAGTAGTATAAGGTAAAAATATTACCAACCAATATATTTTATAATTTTTTTGGTGTCATTTTAGACCTTATATTTTGGATTAACCCACATGTTATCCATGTTTAACATTAACCATTTTAGTAATTTTTTCCATCACTAAGCTTCAAAAACATAATTTTAATAAATAAAAGTGGAACATACATGAAATATAAATGATATTATATAAAATTTCCCTACCAATATATTCAATATAGTATTTTTAATTTTATAACGATTTCAAAAAAAATTATACATTAAATACCATTTAAGGTCGTTTTCGGGACTATTCACATATCTTGAATTTAAAGTCATAAAGATAAAAAATAATTTAAATATAAAATCTATAAAAATAAATTATAATTTATAATTATCCAATAATTTTTTGGGTAACCATAATTCATCTAAAACATATTACTTTGAATGCTGTTATTTCATTCATTTGATTTTTCTATTGCTTGCACAAGCACTGCATCATCATTGCGTAAGCGTTCAAGGCAATTATACTATCTCAAAAAAATTAATATGGTAAAATTTATTTATTTTTATTAAATATATAATTTTTAACTATTTTTATCTTCTTTTATCCATATGGAAACATATTAGAGATATTAAAATAATGAGAGTGACACTTTTAATTTTCCATAACATGAAATAATGTAAATTTCATAATCAAAATAAAGTGGTACCAAAATTATATATTTTATAAATTATGATATTTAGGGTATAATAAATCTCATACAATTAAATAAAGTAATGTTTTTGGGTTTATTTTTATACCTTATACCATAGATTTAACATTAATTAACTTTTTTTACCCATTACCATGGTGATGAACTTCTAACAAGGTTACTATTCATAATGACTAAAAATAGAATCGATCAATTTAGGAAATATTAACCTATTGAATCCAAAGATAAATTAAATTTTCTAATATTTAATTATAAGAACCGGAAAAATTATTTTTAATAAAAGTTCACAAAATGCAATGAAAAACTATTCTTAGAAAAATGTGGTTTTAAGCATAAAAATGATCTTATAGAAGAATAAAATATAATACTAATTCATATGGAATTAGTTAGATTAGTTTTATTCAAAGGGATATTATTTTACATTAAAATTTTTAAAAATAGAATGACTTATACAAATTAATTTATATAAAAAAATGAAATTAATGTTTTATAAAAAATAATTTTTTTTCACTTTTCACATAAAAATTAATTTTTTCTAAAAAATAAAAAAAATTAACCGAAGATAAATTTGAAATGATAATTTAAAAAATTATTTTCATTTTTTCAAATAAAATTTACAATCTTTTTATAAATTAAATATAAAATTTGTGCATAAAATGAAATATTATTTAAAAAAAACATGTTTTAAAAAAAAATTACTTTATACTCTTTTATTTTTTAATAAAAACAACTAAAAAAAGTTAATCAATTTTATTGGATATATAATATACTCATATCATTAAGACACATTTATAAATCATGATTAATTTAATATATCAAGATAAAAATACATTTCTCACATGAAACCCATTTTAAGAAAATTATATATTTTTCCTACAAAAGATTTTATCTGCATTTATAACCAATTAATAATAAATTTATGATTTATTATTCATGTTTAAGGAATAAATTATAAATATATTTCATAATATGTTTATTACTATTTATACATTATAAACTAATGAATAGGTTATAACCATCGTATTTAAATAATAATAGTTCTATAATATATCATAGTTTGTTTAAGCTCAATGATACATGTGGTACATACTATTGAACATAATTTTAATTTAAAGTATAATTGTATATTGAAATATTAGGGTGTTATAGTGGCTCTATAGATCTACTCGCTAATTGCCTACCCCCAACCAGTACCTGAACTTTCCCATGAGGCACCCTGTGCATTTTGTCCCCACGATGATTAATCCCACAACAGATACAACTTACCAAAACTGATCTGGAAGCCTTTGCTGAAAACTAAAACAAATCAAATAAGAAAAAATACACAATCCAAGCTTAAACTATACTCTAATCAACTACCCAAATACCCTAGTCCATTAAATGTAGCACTTGGATTTAGATTAAAAAATAATTTACTTTGGATGGGAGAACCATTTGATGGAATTATATTTTAGTAGTATATTTTTTTGTGGAGAGTTACATAAAGAGGTATGTGGATTTTTCATCATTGATTGGGCTTAGTGGTTTCATTTTTAAACTATATCCACATTCTAATAATGTTTATGAGTAAGGTTCTCATGGAATTGTATTTGGGTTGAAAAAATGTTTATTGATCACTTTGAGTAAAATAATGTTATTGTGGTGATAAAAATCATGGTAGGATTTTTAAGAGTCTATATTGTCATGTGGTGAGGCAATAAATGAATATTTAAAGTAGTTATTTGAGTCATGTAGTTGGAGAATGATTTAAATTAGAGTATGTGACATGATGAGCTATTAATGAATGGATGGCCAATACATGTCAAGTTTCGTTGATGTGTGATTGAAAAAGCTTCTTAAGGTTGTGAGGCATTGTGGAAGGGTATTTATACAAACCTTAACATTAATATGTTAGCGATTTTATTTTCATATTTTCATCATTTTGGTGGATGGGTGAAATTGATTTTTTGAGAACAAATCAAAGGGTGAATGTTTCGAGCATATTTCGGAAGTTAAAATAGTGGTTTTGGAATTAAAATAGCTCATGAAGAATTTTGGAGGGATAATTTCATTATGATAAATATAATTATAGATTTTTTGGTGCTGGTTATATCCCATTGGATTCCTAGTTTAATCCCCATAAAAGTTTGGTGGGATAGGTAGAGGGGGTTTCCTACAACACATTACATTGGGAACTTGGTTCCCTCACTGGGAGTATGATGGTTTGCTTATATATTTTATTTTAAAAAGGGTAAATAAATAATTTTATCCCATATTTTTAGGATCCCAAATTAGTTTTTCCTTCTTTAGTATGCCTCACAAGTGGGGGGTGAGAATTTTCTCCCCCTCTCCCTTCTCTTGATTCCGCATCGATCTAAATGGTTTAGGTGTTTTTCTTTACATCAAGTCAACAAAATCATCTCCCATACCACTCCTTTGTTTATCTCCTCTATTATACCTATAATTCTGTGTGGATAAATGAAGATTTTGGAGATAAATTCCTTTTGAACATGGTGGAGTTAAGTTTCTTAATGGGGTTTTATTGTGTAGTGGATAGAGGATATTTGGTAAGGAGGTATTGTGATATTCATTAATCATTTAATTTGAGGTATGTTAGTCAAAATATTTTTTTAATTAAATTGGTTCAAATTTATGATTGATTCAATTCTGGTAATTGGTGATTTTTTAGTTTGTACAACTAGATGTGCATTAGGGGTGTACTACTACCCATTTCTTGGACTTTCTTCATCGTTGTGCCACACTATAAGTTTGAAACATATTATGAATTTATAGTTTTTTACTATAATTTTTTTATTCATATTTTAATTGATATTCATAAATTTTATAAGAGAATGTAGGAAGTTATGGAGGTTTAGACTAGTTTGGATTAAATAAATGGAGTTTTGATTAAGTTATATGGACTTTAACCATTGAAAATGGTAGTTTCTTAGTTATTTTTTTTACTATCATCATATCATGTTAATTTGATTTATATTTATCACCATGGAATGAAAAAATTTCATTAAATTTCCCTATAAATGGGACATGATCATGTTTTCCAAATAGTAATAATGGATCATATTTCTTTCTAATTGGTTTTTGTATGGCCCATTGGTCATATTAGAACTTATAGATCACTCATGGATTTTATGGTGGAATAATTATTTTTTTAAAAGTGATTGGATTATTTAACTTTTTAAATTGTTTTAAAATGAATGTGTATGTAATGTGTATTTCTAATTTAAAGTTGTTTTCCATAAAAAGTGGTAATTCAAAGGAAATATTTTGGAAATTAATTTTAGGGTGACATAATTAATTTTAAGAGTTGGTCTTAAAATATTACTTGAAAATAAAAGAGAGGTGTTTTATAAAGAATTTTTTTTATGGTATTTTTTTCCTTGGTACATATGTGGGTAAATATGAAATTCAAGAATGTTATTTTTGACTCGTGATTTTTATGTAAGGGAAAAATTAATATTTGGATAAATTATATTTTCTGGTTTACCTTATGAGGGTAATTAATATTTTCAAAATTTGGTATACTTATGTGTGCTTTAGGATTTATGGTCATAATATATGTTATATCTTGCTACTATTGATACATGTTTTCATAGGTTCCATAAGATAAAAATTCCCTTGGGTGGGGGGAGATTGATTCTTTGAATCTTGTGTGTCCTTTACTTATTGGACTAAGCGATGGTGTTCAATGAGATATTAGTAATGATATCACACATGGGGTAGTGATTTGGTTATGGGATGACCTTGAGATAGTATGGGATATCATGATATTTACCAACTGATATGTTAGATATTCACCGTTATCCTTTTGGTAATTCCTTGTTTTCTTAATGAGTGATTGGACCCTTTACTTCCTTGAATGAGTTCCCTCATGTTTTAACTAAAAAAGTTTATTTGAGAAATATACCCTTTTATGTTTATATTGGTGACTACGACTGGATTATGGGGAAGTATTCATAGTGTCATGATGATCCTTAGTATAAATTGAGATATGGGTTAGGATGTTTGGGTACTTTCTGTAGTGATATGATAATAAATTATGGGGTTCCTCTTGATTATTTTTTCTTATACCATTATGAGATAGTGTGGATAGACACATAACATGTGAGGGAGTGAGACACGTGTTATAGACAACTTATTTATGGTTTGAACCCTATATAAGATGAAATCTAATATGAATTCAAGGTTTGAGATTTGGCCAAAGGAGTGTGACTAATTTTTATTATCAGGATGTGTGGACATTTTATTTACTTAGTGTGGATTGGTACTTGCTCTTATTTTTATCTTCCCTAGGGGTGTATGATCTTGGAGTTAAGACTTATGATAGTATATAAGGGATGGTGGATGTTGAATAGATATATAAATATATTTTTACAATGTTGAGGTGACTACCTTCATCAGTTATCCAACTAAGGTAATACCATTTCAATATCACACACTTATTGATGGTTTTATGATTTAATCAGAGGGGTAGATCTGTAGAAACAATGTTGTTTTATCATGTAGTAGGAGTTGTGCCTTGTAATCTCTTACGAGATATGGGCTAGATCCCGAAGTTCAAGATTATTCTTTGAGATATTAGCCCTATTATGGAATGGTGATATTATATTTGGTAAATAATGAGAGATGGGAATGTTTTAAAATAGTTGGGATCCATTCTTTAATTTCTATATTTTTATGATGGGATTGTAGTTCATTTTATATTTGATTCATTTTGACATATTTGACAGACCATTTTGTTTTTCACTTTATTTTAGCATTTTCATTAATTTTTTGGCCTCATTTGTTTGTATGTTGTTTTATGTCTAAATAAAATCATTATTTCCCAAGATTTTTTGTGTTTTTATTGATTATGGGTCATGAGAAATCTAATGGGTCATGTGATAATATAATTAAATAGTCTATGAGGATATATATGAGACCTATCATGATTAATTCTAATGGGATTATAGTGGATATATGGTATACCCCACTCAGTTATGAGGTTATATGAGCTAACGATTATAGGCAGGTGTGACCTAACCTCAGTCGGGTAGTTCTAGTTGTAGTATTTATGATTTATGTGTATTGTATCTATGTTTTGAGCATGATCAGGATTTTTTATAAAAATTAAATCTTTAAGTTTCTAGGTGGGTTTGGAGATGCACGTCACATGTATACATGCACCACAAAATTGTACACACATCCACTTTATCCCCAACAATCAATGAGTTGAGGTGACTAGGGGAATCCTACTAGGTCATTAGTATCACCCCCAAGTAAATGACATGGTATTAAATGTATGTGGTTTAAAAATATATCTTCTTTATGAAAACAAATATTGGCTTGATGTTGTATATATTTCTCAAGAAGATTATTTTATTAGAGGCCAAATATTAGTTGGATACTTTCAAGTGATTTGGGCCAGTGAACACTGTATTTATTTACAATTATTATAAAATATATTAATCTAGAAATAGGACAACTTGTTTATTTATCTATTTTGATATTTTTATAGTATTATTCTAGTTCTATTCTATTTTATATTGATGCATCATGTAGGATACTTTTTTATGTTATAAAATATGGGATTCCCTCTTGGATCCTTTTTTAAAAAATATATGGGTTTATGGAATTTCTATTATACAGAAGGGTTATACCAAATTTTTGGTATATTCATTCCTGAAACATATACTTTATACTTGGGGTAATAGTCACCATACATATGTATCATGCCCATGACACTAGTTTCAAGGATTTATAATGTGGGGAGGTGTGACTAAATTATGATGGAATACCTACGTCAAGTACTTTTTGGGTAATTCAGGCTTGGTGTTATAGCTTTTCATACTCATAAAAACTAAAATATAGAGTAGTTGGTCCTAAATTAGAGAGCATTTTGTGTAAAAATTTCATTGATTTTGGAGTCCCTTAGGTGAATTATTTTCATTTAGTTTAGATTTTTTATAATAAAAACATACACTCGTTTGTGGGTAGGCTCTGTTTGAAGAGTTGTATCGGTAGAATTATAATCCTCCATTGTATAGGAATTAGATTGGGGAATCAATGGTAATTATCCCACATTTGGTTAATAATATGATATAGAAAGTGAAATTGATTCACGAGATGATAAAATATGGTTAATATCATCATAAGTAATACGTTGAACAAATGAGGAGATATTTGGATTTTGAGGTTATAGATCATATGGTCAAAAATGTTTTCCCTCATCATGGTCAATAGAGGTTTATAAGAGGAAGTAAGATTTCTACATGAATCATTGGACAACTCATGGTGTTGGATTAAGTCGAAAAGGTGTTATATTGGTTATATCTACAATATTATAAGGACTATATTCAAGATATATTCCATATTTCACCACTTTAAAGGTATCTTCATGATGACTCCCATGTCATTGATTAGGGTTAATTGGATGTTTTGGACGATGCTATGTTTTTGGAGTGGCCTATTAATATTTAGGATTATTATGATATGGTATCTTAAGTATGATTCATTCATTCGGTTCATGTATTATGTAAGAATGGTTTCTTAGAGGAATTTATATGGGATTATGAGTAGTAGATGTGATGCAATGACCCAAAATTGTGTGTGTCAGAAGAGTGAGAGAAAATCTATGTAATATTAAGTTTTAAATGAATTAAAATTTTATTTTTTTTATTTGTATCTATAATCTACCTTCATATATGTGCTTTAAATGTTTGAAAGGAATATCCAATGCAAACAAGTTTAGATTATTCCTAGAGTTAATTGGATGTTTTGTGATAATTTAAAAGCTCAGTTTTGTGGATACAATGAGCCACTAGGTTCCTGGTTGGGTGGTACCAAGAACCTCATGGGGGTTCCGGTGGTGTAGGTCCTCTAGATGGGGTTACAGGATGACCTCGGTTAGTTTACTAAGAACCCGATGTTCCTTGAATCTCTTTTTTTAGAATGGTAATTTTAGTTATTTGGGGTTTTATTTTTAAAACCACTACACTGGGTTATTTTACTTAATCCAACAATGGAAAAAGGGGAGTGGCCCCATTCTCCACCACTCTATATAATTCATTCAATATTCATCCATGTTATCTAGGGGTGCTTTCATCATCAACCAATGTGAGTTCATCCTTCTCTCTTTATCCCCTACCCTTCCCCCTAATTACTATGACTTAGTGTGATTGGGATTTATAATACAATTCATGTTGGAATCACTTTGTTTCTAGATTGAATCTATTAAGGGATGTTAGAGGAGTCTTGGAGATGATGAACACACATGGTGGTGTATTATTTCTCTCAAAGTAAATCATTTTCATGTTTATTTATGGGTTTTTATCAATATTGGTT
The DNA here is from genome assembly GCA_963277665.1 of Viscum album. Taxonomy (NCBI): domain Eukaryota; kingdom Viridiplantae; phylum Streptophyta; class Magnoliopsida; order Santalales; family Viscaceae; genus Viscum; species Viscum album. The sequence goes on along the minus strand of OY728127.1, from coordinate 737,831,131 downwards.
GAAAACGATTGGTGATATAATGTTTTTTTAGGTTTTGGTTGGAAATGGACTCAGGGGTGTGCTGGGAGTGATCAATGCCCCATTGCTAAAGGTTTTCGAAAATATACATCACTCGATGACGTATTTCTAACAACCCATGATTATTGTATGTATTTACCATTGTAATAAATTCATTGTGTTAGATATCTTATGATAAATGCAACAACAAAATAAATATAATAATTATTTATAAAAAATAAAATTAAACACATTAAAAGATATTTATAAAAAACATAATTCAACAAATAAATGATTCTTTTAGAATTTAATAATTCTAATTCACATATGAAATAAAATTGATTTTAAAGAAAATATTTTTATGAACTATGATTTTTTATTAAGTGTACTAATTTTAAGAACTTATATTAGTCAAATGTATTGATAAAATTCAAGGAATTGTTTTAACATATATTAGTAACATCCATGAAATAATTAACTATATAGAGAAATAGTTTAAATTTTCATGACTAAACCAAATTAATTGTTCAAAAAAATTATTTTTAAGCTAAATCCCCATGAATAACCCAATCCCATTAGCCTATAGTTAGTGTTTAATTTATTACAATAGTGCTAGATGCAAGCGATCACATCCCAAAGGACCAAATAGTTTTGTAGTATTGGTAAACTAGATACATACACGAATATCAAATTACATTTTAAAACATGAAATAAAACACAATGAAAGTAAATATTATGTATCCTTAAAAAAATTCAAAGATTAATTCTTAATATCTTGATGAAAGGAAATGAAATATAGTTGACCTAAAATTCTTAGTAACAGTTACATAGATTGGATAATATCATGAATAAATAAAGCATAACCAATAAGGCATAATCAATATGAAAAGGTAAATATATGAACACATGTGTCATTTAATCAATAACATGATTATCATGATCATATAAGAAATAATCAATATGGAAAGGTAAATAACTGAAAACAAATTTCATTTAATCAATAAATCTAGTAGAAAATGCATCAATGGATAATATCAATACAATAATCTCATGGATAATTATAACTTAATTCTTAATGAATGAAATACTTAATTATTGGATATCTTGATCTCTTACATTATGATATATATACAATCAATACCTTTCAAAAGATAGTTTAAAACTAAATGTAAAAACCCATTTAATGCTAGATTAGTAATATTCCTCATGAAACTATCAATGTATCGAGGGGATATATATTTCTAATCCCCATCCATCACTACATGTCCAGTTAATTCCACATATATAAAATGATCTATTTAATTCCTGAACAATATGCCTTATCAATAGATGCCTGTATTGAAAAAATAATACATAATATAAATATTTCTCTAGTCAATCAAATAACATTAAAAATAAAACATTTTATGTATAAATGACATATGTATAAATAAATAAGAATATCCATGATAAATAGTATGTGTATTTTTTTGAAATGTAATGTCCAATGATCATAAGAATGTTAATATTTCAAGGTAATGTTAATGATTACACAAATTAATCAAGAAAGATAATGCCAATTTTTCCTTGTAAGAACTAATCAGAAACTATCCAAAGAAAGAATAAAAATTGTACCATCACAATATATCCATAGTGAAGTGTATATAAAATAAATGGTTTTTTGTTAGTTATGAATTGAAATACCATAAAAAGATCATTAAAAATATTCTTGAGAAAAATACACTTTTCACTATAAAAATAACTTTTAAAAACTAAGAATTTATAGAATATTAGGAAAACCATTTTATTTGAAAATAAACTTTTAAAATTGTGAAGGAATATTCAAATCACTGATTGGACATGATGGTGGAAAAGTTCTATTCATTCCAAATACATTAAAAATAAATATTCATTTCACATTTTTGTTTGAAAAGTAAAAAGTGCCTGGTTCAAAAAATGACAAGAATATTCCTTCAAAATATATTAAAAAGGTAATTATGTGTAATAATTAATTAAAAATAATATTAAAATATTTTTTAGAAAATTATTAGAAAACATGTATTTGAAAAAAAATGAATTTTCAACTGAAGATAGAAATGGATTTGGATTTTCTTAAAAAAAATTATCAATCATTTTAAGTAATAATGTGAGGAAAATGGTTCTATTTATTGAAAAATTCATAAATAACCAAAGTAAAATAAAATGAAATGGGTTTATTATACAATGATAAAATAATTTCCCTCAATTGTTATTCAAGCATAAACAATTATAATTAAATGGAGATTGAAACCTAAATCTCTTACCACTTAGGTAAATTTGGAATTATAATCCCCCTGAAAGGAATAAAATCAAATAAAACATTAAATACCATTAATATAAATTTATTTTTGAAATAAAATACCTAATGGGTAGTAGATAAACCTCGTAAATTAATATATCTCTATAATATAACTTATGTCCAAAATAAGACAATTTGATATGAGAAACCCTTACAATGATCATAACATTGAAGTGAGAATTAATCAATGAATAAATTATTAATTTAAAAAGTAAATAAAAATAAAACAAGTGTTTAAAAACCATAATATAATAAAAATTTATTACAAACAAAATATTAGAATATAAAAAACAATGAAGAAGTAGTATAACCCAATGAAAAGAAATTAGGTTATGAAATTCCTTACAACATGCTAACTTTTAAATCAAATCCCCTTGAATGAAATAATAATAATTGTAACATAAAATACCATTAAATATAAAAAATTCATTCCATTATATGTAAAAGGGGTATTATATACACCATACAAAATCAATTAGGTTCATAAAATTACCATATGCCTCAACGAATGCAAATTGAGAAAAAAATCCCTTACCTCACACATTATTTTGGTTAAACATGATCTGAACTTATATATAATCGTTTTAAGAATGTTATTAATTTATAAAATAACTATATTCATGTTTATAATACCATATGTTATCCTCTTATACAATTTTACCACCTGTTTGTTTACAATTTATTATTATTTTTGTTTCTTCGGGTGTCAATTGCATTGTATTTTCATGCATTTTTTGTCATGAATGTTCAAATTATTATGTATAGGATATAGTTACATCATATAAAGAGTGATAATAATTTTATAAATATCATATTTAATCATTTTATTCATTAATAAAACCATTCTTGAAAACTTGACATGGAAAATGAGTCACATCACCCCATGGAGATAATAGGTTGTACGTATGCATGTTTGACGATATCATTCACTTAATAGGTGGAAGGGTAACAAAGTGGCCAATATATTAATTTTAGAGAATAAATATTATTTTATATGAATTATATATATTAATTATTTCCATAATTATGACTACCTATGTTGGTCAGTGATGGAAAAAAAATTACATCTCATCGCGAGACGGTAGTTTGTCGTACACACGAGTAATGAATTTATTTCCCATTTGATGGAGGAGGAGATGGATAAATATTATTAAATAAACATAATAACGTATAAGTATAAGACATATTATTATTTTTATTGTATTTTAACTATTAATACATTATTTAAGGTAGAAAATGAAAAATTAATAATAAAGAGATTAGTGGAGAAAATTACTTTTGCTTAGAAGAACCTCCTTTAAATCACTTATTAAGGACACTAGAGTTGGTCTTTTTGGAAGAAAATAACATATAAAATTTGGCTAGGTATTACTAGGAGAGATTTGGGTATTTTTTTAGTTGATTCAAATGTATTGAGGTGTTTGAATTAGTGAGGGGAGGGAGTTCCCTTTTTTAATTGAGGATGAGGACACACAATGAATTTTTGAAATGAATAACTCACACACAAATTTTTTACATGACAAGATGATCCAAAAAATTTCATTATAGAACCTTATATGTCATAATTTCTAAATATGTCTATAAAATTGGTTTTATAAATGTATTTTGGTCATATTAAAGCCTTATTTTCTTATCTCAACCCCAAGTACACCAATTTTCACATTAACTATGATAAAAAAATTTACTCATCTCACTATTAATTATGAATAAAGACTAAGTTGAACATATTATAAAATATAAATTAATATAATTACAAATATTGAATCCATTTTTTATAAATTCGATTTACATAAGTGTAGAATTTAATTTTAAATAAAACCCACAAATGTGTCAAAAAACATGTGTTCAATAAATGCATTTTTTAATCAAAAGATTATCTTATTTAGATACCTGACTAGTAATCATTATGATATGGATTTTAATTCATATAGTTAGATATATAATATTTTAATTTAATTTAAATCATTCACTATAAAATATAATTATAATTAATAAAAATGGTTGAACAATATTTTTTAAAAGCTATTTTATGAATGTTGTGATTTTAAGCCTAAAAATAAACTTCTATCAAAATCAAGTATAAATATTATGAAAATGCAATTAATTATTATAAGATATAATTAAATAATACTTATTTTAATTTTAAATAAAATTAAAACAACATTTTGACTTAAAAATTACTTAATTTAATAAAAATACATAACCATGTTTGAAAATTCGGTATTTTTTATTGTTCACTAAAAAATCAACTTTTTTAGAAAAATCCAAAAATTTCACCCTAAAATAATTTTGATATTATTAATTCAAAGAAAATATTATTTTTATAAAATAAAATTTATAAAATAGGTATAATTTGATAAAATGAAAAGTAAAAGCATTTTTTTGATGAATAAGTATTTTGAAGCATTAATTAGCTTTACTAAAAATTCGAAGGATTCGTTACAAAGAATTTATCAATATTTTTTTCATTAGAACATATATATATATATATATCATAGTTAATCCTATTCATACCATTTAATTAAATGGATAGGTTATAATGATCACATTTAAATATCATCTCGTGGTTTGTTTAGGCTGAGTGATTCATGTCGTATACGCTGTCGAAAAAAATGTTCTTTTAAAGTTTAATGTTATGTGTATAACAAGATATCCAAATTATTAAATTTATTTAAAATAAAAATAATTTAAAATCTAATGTTGTTAAAATCCTTTTGATATGGAGTATTATTATTTTTCAAATGTATTACTTATAAATATAAATAATTTAATTATATTTCAAACATTGATTATAAATTGGTTATAAATGAAGAGAAAATCATTTAATGGAAAAAGAGAAATTTATCCTCAAACTATTTTTATGTGTGCAATGTATTTTTATCATAATAAATTATATTAATACTTAATGATGAATGATTTTAATGAAATTTAACTAATAAAATATATATAATAAAATAATGTAACCTTCATTTAATGATTATTAGATGGAAGGGAATTTAAATAACTTCATTTTTAATAAATGATACATTTTTCTAAAAATGGGTTTTACAATTTTTGTGAACTTATATTAAAATTAAAATCTACACATTAGAAAATTTATTTTATAAAATGGTTTTCATATTTGGAATCACTATATTCAAATTTGGTAAAAATTTAAATTTCATTTTTAGTCTTAAAAATAAGTTACCAAGGTAAAAGTTTGTCATCATGATGAAAATTAAAATAAGTTAAATTTTTTGAAACTAGGTAATAAGGTGAAAAATATCTAAAAACCTAATATATAACTAATTATATAAGGGTATTATTATATCCCTTATATTATCTTTAAAATTTGATAAACATGGTTACACTTTTCTTAGAGAATAAGATTAATTATATCTAAAGTGAAGAGTGTTTACAAAAATGTCACCCATATCGCCTGTAAAATAACACCTCTTCTACCCTCACAAATCCACAACCTTAATTTTAATTTATCTTGAACACTTATAGAAAATATCTCCCTAATCATATTATCTAAATTTTTGGAACCTCTGGTCCCATTAATAAGTCCAAAACCTCTCATTTCCAATAGGTCTTTAAGAGGACTTTCAAGATCTCAATATAAGAGATATATTTTCCTTCTTTTAATTCTATATAATATTATTGTAAATATTATTAAATATGATTTACCACTTTTATATTAAAATTTTAAAATAATTAAACTTCTATGAAAGTTATATTTTTATTATGAAATATAATTTTTCTACTCATTCAGTCATTATAACATACTCTTGCTAGGGTATGTTTTACCAACTTCATGAACAATGTTAGAATGTTTATGTTAGGAATTATTCAGGAATATTTTATATTTATAGTGACCCAGTCTTAACATACATGGATATTACATAATTTTATTTGGATATTCAGTTCATTAAAAAACTACATGCCCATGGACTGTAACATTTTATTGTATTTGGAAACTTGGAACACATTATCCTAATTTGGTGAAATATCTTCAACATCTCCTATAAATATCTACCCCGTTAGTAATCCTACATAAAACCTTTCTTCATAACATTGGGAAAGGAAACATAAGAAATGGGTGATCCCAGATACTCAGTAATGGAAAACAAGGTTGACCCAAAACAATAATCAAAAACAAAAGGGTATGATAACGCTAGCATAACAATAGAAGATCATACCCTGTATATAAAAGATCATATACATGATTCATGTAATAAGTATAGGATGTTAATAAGACATTAATCATGAGGTAATCAAGATCATAATTTATGAAATCATAATATATAAAAAACACATAGAAGTTATGGATGAAATATAAGCATATAAAATCATGCCCTATAATTTAAGGAACATTTAGAAAACCTATTATGGAACCTCATAGGGACTAAAACTACAATTTGGGACACATCACCATCCCCAGTCAAAGTTATTTCTTTATAAGGGATAAGGATTCCCCTTCTTCCTATAGTGAACTGGGTTTCCCCTTTATCCTAGAGTGGATCAAGATCATCGATTTATTACACACCATTATCTCATGAGATATATATAATTACCCAATACATTGGAGGGATATATCAGTATGACCTATTATATAATGAAATCATACATATGTGTGCCACAAGATCATAAACAATCATCATATCATGACCCATCAAAATTTGTTTCATAAACATCAAAACATAACCCATGAATTGAAATGGGTAACATAAACATTCCATCATATCATAACCTATTGAAAATATTTATGTTTAATAATTATATAATAATCCATCAAAGGAAGTGAGTTTCATAAGTGTTTTATCATGGTATTACACATAGAATATAAATTGGTTTTATAAACAAGAAGTCAACCTAATCATAAACCATTCAAAGAAAGAATAATAATGGTGTCCTAGGATCATATCCCTAATAAGTAATAAACTATAATAAAGTATATCAAATTAAATAGAGATGGATTTTGATATATCACTTGAAACATTAATTAAGGAAAATATCCTTTCTTTAAAGACCCATTTTGTTAAAAAATTTCAAAAATTATATTCTTATAAATAGAGCATTGTAATTTCACTTAAATAATTTCATGAGGAAAATATTCTTTCCCATTTTAAATAAAAATTATAAATCATAAAAAATTGAAATCCTTTTTATTGGAAAATAACCTTCAAAATAATATAAATGAATCTTGAAAACCAGTTGAAAACATTCCCTTTGAAAATAAATTAAAAAATTATAAAGGAATACTTAAAATATATTGAAATTTTTTTTATTGAAAATCACTTTGAAAACACATAACGTAATCTTAAAAATATTTTGAAAACCTTTTCTTTTAAAATAACTTTTAAAACTTATAAAGGAAGCTTGAAACCATTATGAAAACCTTTTCTTTGAAAATAATATTGAAATTTTATAATGGAATCCTAAAAAAAATCTTTGAAAATAACTCTCTGGACTTATAAAGGAATACTCAAAAAATTTGGTAAATATTTTCATTGAAAATAACTTTAAAAACATATAAATGAATCTTGAAATCATTTTTAAAACATTTTATTTGAAAATAACTTTGAAAACTTTTAAATGAATCTGGAATGTTTTTTAAAAACAATTTTTTTGAAAATAACTTTGAAAAATAATTAAGTAAACTTGAAACATTTTGAGAACCTTTACCTTTAAAATAAAATTTAAAACTTATAATGGAATATTTGAAAATAATTTAAAACACATCTTGAAAAAAAAATTTGAAATCTCTTTTATTTGAAAAGAACATTAAAAAAATGAATGTCCATAATATTATATTTTTTTATTTAAGTTAAATACTGTAAAATTTAAAACAAATATTCAAGTAAAGTATATCCATGATGGTGGATAAATCCATACATGCCAAACAATCCATTTTCACTATGAAAAGATTAGTCTACTACCTTGATCCATAAATGATGAGAATATTCCTTTTTTTAAACAAAAATGTAAAATTGAGTAAAATTTTATTTAAAATAAAATAGGAAAATATTTAAAAAAATTGAATTTTTTTTTAGAAAACATTGTTTTGTTAGAACATATATTCCTGACCGAAAAGAGAAATAAAATAGTATTTTCTTGAAAGCACTTTCTTAATTATATTCAGTACCAAGGAGTGAAAAAATGATAAAATAAATTTAATATATCACGAATAAACATAGGATTATAAAATTTATTTAATTTTTTGATATATGGATCATAATATTTCATCAATAGAAGAATAATCCTAAACAATCTTGATAAAGGATGAGATTGTAGCAATAAACAGTTACCCCTTTGGAAATGTTGAATCATAATCCCCCATGAACTAATAACATTACATGATGTGTAAAATCTCATAAAAATAATTATATTCATGATAAAAAAAATGTAAAAGGGGTTTATATACATCCCACATAAAAGTATAGGTGCATAACATGGCATGTATCTCAAAGAAAGAAAATTGAGAAAAATATTACTTCACTGATTCGGTAAAATTTTAACCATAAAACCATGAAAGAAAGATAAAATAATGGATATGTAAATACCCTTAAATTTAACTATAATCATCACATAATAAATAAATGGGTAGTATATACACCACATAAAAGAAATAAGTGGTGAATAAGGTAGAAGTCTCACATAAATCGAAGTGAGATGAGAGAACCCTTACATAAAGTCTTGAATTTCTTTATATAAGTTCGAACCTCAGGTATAATAAATATATGTTTATTATAAATCTACCACAGAACCATAATATTAAATATAATATCACTTATTATTTTATTATTAATTTATTTGTCCTATTTATTAACTATTTCTTGTTAATGTTACGTTTCAAGTAATATCTACTTTGTTTTCCATATAAATTTTGATTTGTTATTATTGATACTATTATATAGATTATGATTTAATTATTTCAATAATTAAAAAAATTAAAAAAATATTATATATTCATTATATAACTATTTAAATTAATCTATAAAATATATGAATATGAAATAGAATACATCATTCTGGGAGACGGTAGGTCATACGTATGCATGAATGATGTTTCTGTTTTCTCATCGTATTGAAAGAAGAAAAGTTATATATATATATATATTATAATTACTATTTAATTCATATCATATACATTTACTAAACTTATCCTTAATACATTCCTTGCAATTTGTGAACGAATTACCTCGCTTTGAGGAGGCGGTAGTCCACACATCCAAAAACAAAGTTATTGTATTTACAAAAAATGGAAAGAATGAGGGTATGTTTTATATAGTAATTAAAGAAGAATAAATACATAATAAATATCATATATATCATATTAAAAAATTCAATCATTATTTCCCACCTTGAGTGGTGGTAATGGATGAATGAACGACATCGGTTCGCAAGCCGATAGTCCACCGTACATATGAACATTGATTGTGTATCCTATTTTATGGAAGTGTGTGTGAGTGTGGGTAAATACCTTAAAATAAAAAAATATTTGTAAATTTAGGATACTTAGGTTATTATATAATATTTTAATATGAATAACTGTGGGGGTGGAGAATGAAAATAAAATAAAAGAGCTTGTGGAAGGATGTTACCTCTTCTTTGAGTAACTCCTTTTGGTTTTCACCAATGGGCTTCCATGGATGGATTTCTACACAAAGTGATTCCTATGAGATGAAGGGATAGAAGTTGGGATGATATTTGGTAATGTTTTGGAAGATCCAAAATTCACGAGATGTGTGAATAAGTGAGGGGGTGAGTGCCCTTTTTATAGTGGAGGAGTGTCATTCTTGTAAATTTTAAATGGTATACACTATTGAGAGGTATTCCCTACATGATTTTCCTCCAATAATTTTTCATTTTATAGGAATAGGATTATATGTTCTATATATGGACATACAATGAAATTCGTGATATGTTTTTATGGTATTTTTCCCCTTAAGTTAAACTTTAATCCCTAAGTAAACTTCTTTTCAACTTAATTGATGTAATTAATTTTAATCACTTTCACTAATAATTTGGTTAAAAAATTAATATCACAAAATTAGAAATTATTATTTATTATAAATCATATTATTAAATCCATATTTAAAAATTCCAAACACTAAAGTTACAAAAATTAATTTAAAAATAATCTTGCATACGGGACAAAACAATGGGTTTTTGAACTGAAAATGTTCAAAAGTACGAATTGTTTTTATATCCAATTTAAATGGGAAATTAATTATAATGATCTAAAATGGATTAATTTATGTAAAATTTAACTAAATTATCTTTAAGGCCAATTCAAAATAAAATTTAACTATTTAATTAAATGAAACAAAAATTCATTATTTTTCACTATTCTTCAAAAAAATGAAACTTCATAGAAAAATATTAAAAAAATCTCCCAAAGTAAACTTTGAAATTCAATTTAAAATTACTTTTTATTTTTTAAAACATAAAATTATATAAGTGTAAAAAATTAGATTTAAAATGATTTCATTATTGAAAGGCTGTAAAATTTACTTTTAAAAAAATACATCTTTTTATTCATAAAATTGGATTTATTCTTATCGTATTCCTATAAAATCTGTTGAATTTGTGTCAAAAATATTGATTCAGTAAATAATATATAATTTTTATTAAAAAATTAATCTAAATATGTTTCTGAGATTATTGAGATTAAATTGTTTGTATGCAAATAAATAGTTTTCTTATAAAAGGTATTTATTTATTATCAAATACATCTTGCTTTCATTTCTAATTAACAGATAACAAAAAACAGATTTTTAAAAAAATGTGTATATATTATTTTCACACTATATTTAATTTTATTTTTAACTTCCATTAAAATATCCAAGTGGAAACAATAATAATATTTTAATAATAATATTAATAGTATATTGTAGTTCGATAAAACTCAATCTTGTGTGTTGTGTAGGATATCAAGGGAACTCAGAATTGTGTGAAACACAAGCCAACCATAGTGTTGTATATACAAAAATTTAAAAGTGTTGTTTGTAGAATAATTTGATAAACACGTATCATATTGGAAAACCACATAGTCAATCAAAATTATTCAACATATTCATGTAAATCCTAAGCGAAAATCCTAAACTGAATATCCTTATATATTTCCCAATTCATAATTCTGGAATCCAAATACATAAACACTTCCATTATTAAACTAAATCCTTAATCCATTAATAATTTTACCTTTTCCTATTACTTAATACCTATTTCCTTCCACATTTAATTTGTAGTATCATCATCATTAGCAATATTACCATTACTCGTACCACATTGACAATTCTCTATGAGATCTTTCCTCTTAGGACATCTATTTGCATAATGCCCATTCATTACACACATAAAACATTAAAATTTATATAGTACCTTAGTGAGGCCAATATTTCCATCCATTACATTAATTGAAATTTTCATTTTCCCAAAGCAGTTACTTGATTTGTCCTCTACCTTTCTATAGTTGAAACATCTCCCCATTCCTCTAAGATATTCACTTGGGTTCTAATTTCAACATTCTTAACATATAGAAAACTAAATATTCTTTCCTCTATGGTCTCTATTTACTGAAATCTCAAATCACTCCTTCATTATCTTTATTGGTGAGTCATAGAGTTGGTTAAGGTACACATTGTTATTCATGTTCTGTGAAAACTGATTAGGCATGGTCACAACATCCTTCACTCCAGTGCTCATCCCATTTGAATTCTCATTAGAAGCCTTTATGAATAATTTAACATTAACCCATTTCCTTCAAGTTACAACCACTTAATTAAACCATCAATCATAATTTGATAAACACTTATCATATTGGAATACCACATAGTCATGAAGAATTACTTGTAGGATGTCTAAATTATGAAACCTTATTTTAAATCTTTAATACCATAGGATTATCATTAGAGACATCCCTAGAAATATCCTTAGAAATATCCCAATGGATATCACTAATGTTTTCTCATCCTATTTTAAAAATCTTGAAAAATATTTCTATTGATACCAACTATAGAAACCCAGACTTAACATACATAGTAATTACATCATTTTAGATGAATAGTCAACACATTACAAAAGTATATGCCCAAGGACCTTAATAATTTACTGTTTTTGGAAACTTAGAACACACTATTATAATTTGGTGAATGATATTCAAAATATACCTTTAATATCTTCCCCTTTAGTTCCCCTACTTAAAACCATTCTTCATAACTTGGGTAATGGAAACATAAGAAAGAGGTGAGATCAGATGCTATGTAAGGATAAAGAAGGGATATATATAAGCATAATCATGAATATAAGTGTATAATAATGTGATCATAACATTATAAGATCATACCCTACATATCAATGATAATATACACGAGTCATGTAATAAATATTGGAAGTTCATAAGACATGAATCATGAGGTAATCAAGAGCATAATCCATGAGAGAATAACATAGGAATAAGACATAGAATTTGTTTTAGACATATATAATATAAAATAATTCCCTATAAGTCAAGGCTCATTTACAAAACTTATTAATAAACTTTATGGGGACTACACCTATTGGGTGGAAAATTCCACCATCCTCAGTCACATTCTGTTTCTTATAGGGGATTAGATTTCCCCTTCTTTCTATAGTGGACTAGGTTTCCCCTTCTTCCCATAGAGGATTGGGTTTCCCCTTATTCTCATAATGGATCAAGCTCACCAAATTGTTCCCCATCATTATCACATGAGAAATAAATGTTTACCTGATTCATTGGATGAAGATATAGGTCTCACCCATCTTACAATGAAATTATTCATATGTATTCCATAAAAATATAATCAACAATCAAATCATGAACCACAGAAAATGGATATCATAAATTTCATAACATAACCCATGAATTGAAATGAGTACAATAAATATTCCATTATATCACAAACTATATAAAAGATACCAGTTTCATAATCATAGACTTACCCATGAATGGAGGAGAGTTTTATAAGCGTTTAATTGTTGTATAACTCCTCGAAGAGAAAGGGGTTTTGTAAAAAAAATTCATCCTAATAATAAGCCATTAAAATAAATATTAATAATTTTATCCTTGTATCATATCCCTTGTAAGTGATAAAATATATAAAAGGACATCATCTTAGATGGAGAATTATTTTGAAAGACCACTTGGGACATTTCTTAAGGAAAATATCCTTTCTTTAAAGACCCATTTCATAAAAAAAAATTCAAAAAAAATTTTCATATAAATAGTCATTTTAAATTTAAATTAAAATTTTTATAAACGAAAATACCATATCCTCCTTGAAAAAATATTTTTTAGACATAAAACAATTTTAAAACCTATTTCTTTTAAAATAACATTGAGAATATATAAATGAGCCTGGAACCATTTTGAAAACATTTTATCTAAAAATTACTTAAAAAAATTATAAAGGAATCCTAAAAACATTTTTAAAAGCTTTTATTTGAAAATAACTTTTAAATATTATAAATGGGGCTTCAAAAAAATTTTAAAATATATTCATTGAAAAAATATAAAGGAATCTTGAAAGCATTTTGAAAACCATTTCTTTGAAAATAACTTTGAAATATTATAAATGAAGCATGAAATTTCTTTAAAACCATTTCTTTAAAAATAACTTTTAAAACATTTAAACTAATATTGAAAACATTTTAAAAACCTTTTATTTTGAAATAACATGGAAAAATTATAATGTAAGCTTGAAAATATTTTGAAATACTTTTCTTTGAAAATAAATTTGAAAACTTATAAAGGAAGATTGAAAACATTTTGAAAACAATATATTTGAAAATGACATTGAAAATTTATAAAAGAATCTTGAAAAAATATTTAAAACAATTTCTTTTAAAATAAAATTAAAAACTTATAAAGGGGGCACTTAAAATCATTTATAACTCTTCTTGAACATAAACCATTTTTTAAGAAACATTATTTGAAACCCACTTTAAAAACAATGAATGTCCATAATATTAAGAAAAATAATTTTATTAAAAATAAATCACTAAATTTTGAAAAGGAATATTTAATTGAAGGGTGGTCATGATGGAAGATAAATCTATACAAGCCGAACATTCTTTTTGCATCATGAAAAGTTTAGAAAAGTGCATCGTTTAGAAAACTACAGGAAGATTCCTTTTAAAAAACCTGTTTTTTAAAGGTAAAACATGGGAAAAAATTTCTTTCAATGAAAATAAGATAATATTATAATTTTTTTTATTTTTTTTAGAAAACTTGGTTTGGGGAAAACATAGATTCTCGACTAAAAAGAGAAATAAAGTTGTATTTTATTAAAAACACTTTCTTAATTATCTTAAGTACCAATGAGTGTAAAAATAATACAATAAATTGAATATATAATGAATAAAAATATGATAATAAAATTCATGATATTTATTAGGATATGGATCATAATATTTAATCCATTAAACCATAATCATAAATAATCCAGATAAATGATGAGATTTTTTCAACAAACTATTATCACATTGGTAACTTTGAATCATAATCCACCATAAAATAAAAACATTAAATAAATCCAAAAATATCCTTAAAAGAATAATATTAATTATATAACATGTAAAATTAAGTATATCTAGCCCATTGAAAAATATAGGTGTATAACATGGCATGTATCTCAAAGAAGAAAAATTGAGAAAAAAATTACTTTACTGATTTGGTAAATTTTGAACCCTAAAAATGTGAAAGAAATATAATCAAATTGATATGTAAATATCCATAAATTTATGTATAATAATAATAAAATACATTAATGGGATGTATATAAACCACACAAAATAAATTATTGGTGAATAAGGTGTAAGTCTCACATAAATAAAAATGAGATGATAAAACCCTTACCTTAAGTCTTGAGTTTCTTACATATGTTCAAAAATCCTTTATAATAAATATAAATTTGTTATAAATATATAATATAACCATATTATTATATTCAATACCATATATTATTTCATTATGACTTTATATTACCCTTTTATTTACAATTCCTTGTTAATGTTACATTTTGGGTAACATCCGCTTCGTTTTTTGTATATGTTTTGATATGTTATTCATTATCCACTTACTTATATCATGGTTTACATATTTAAATAATGTAAAAAATTATATTTACATTATATATATTCATTATATAAATATTTATAATAATATATAAAAGATAAAAATATGAAATGGAATACATTGTTCCTGGAGACGGAAGGTTGTATGTACAAATGAATGCTTTTTTTTGTTTTCTTGACGTACTGAAGGAAAGAAAGTAAATGAAATACACACACAAACGTATATATATTATTATAGTATAATTATTATTCTGTACATAAAATATACATTTACTAATCCCATTAGTAATACATTCCACGAAAAATGTGAACGAATCACATCTCATTGAGAAGGTTATTGTCTACACAACCACAAACGAAGTTATCGTATTTACAAAAAAATGGAAAGCATGAAGGTATATTTTATATAGTAACTAAATAAGAAAAACATATCATAAATATAATATATATATATATATATATAATATAAATATAAATTCCATCATTATTTCAAAACTTTAGTGGTGGTAATGGAAGAATGAATAACCTCGGTTCGGGAGGCGGTTGTCTGTCGTACACAGGAATGATGATTGTGTATCCCATTTGATGAAAGAGTGTGTGAGTGTATGTATAAATCCTAAAATAACAAAATATCATAAAATATATGATACTTAGGTTATTATATAATCAATTAATAACAATAATTGTGGGTGGAGAATGAAAATAAAACAAAAGAGCTTATGGTAAGATGTTGTCTTTACTTTGGGTAACGCAATTTGGTTTACACCAAAGGGCTTACTTGATTAGATTTATACAAAACTTTTGGCCTATAAGATAAATTTTATGAATATTGGAGGATATTTTGGATGGTTTTTGGGGAGAAAAAGGGATTTAGAGGAGTGAATAAGCGTGGGGGTGAGTTCCCCTTTTATAGTAGAGGAGACTGACATTCTTGTAAATATAAAAAGGTAAGCACAATTGAGAGGTATCCCTTACATCACATGTCTCAAATAACTATCAATTTTAGAAAAAAAAGGATTATAATTTTAAAATATGGCAATAAATTGGAATTTATACTTGTTTCTGGGGAATTTAACACTTTATATTAATGTTTAACCACTTTGTAAACTCGTTTTTTTGTCTTACTCGCTATAATTAATTTTAATTACTTTTGCAAATATTTTTGGACAAAAATTAAGTTGAAATTATTATAAATGATAAATTATTATAAATACCTTAATTGGAATCCATTTTTTCAAATTCCAAACAAAAAAATGGAAGTAATTAAATTTAAAATAATCCCATAGATCAGACGAAATAATGAGTTTTTATGGTGAAAATGTTCAAAATTTTGAATTGTTTTTATGTCCAATTTCTATGAGAATTTGATTCTAAGGAAATAAATTGTATTAATTTATTTAGAAGGGATCTATATTTACATTAAAAAAAATTATAAATATAATTTAACTATGTAATTAAATTAGAAAAATATGCAATTTTCAATTAAAATTTAGTATTTTTTACTATTCATCAAAAAAATGAAACAACATAGAAAAATACAAAAACATCACCCAAATTAAAATTGTATATTACAATTTAAAAAATGAATTTTATTTTTTAAACTAAAAATTATAAATGTGTAAATATTTATATATAATATGGGTTCTCCATTTAAAGATGGTAAAATTACCTTTTGGACAAATGTATTTTTTATTCATAAAATGGGATTTATTCTTACCTTAAGCCTATAAAATCTATTTGATGAGTGCAAAAACAATTTATTGAAAATAAAATATATAAATTTTATTTAAAATATTCATCAAAAGTGGTTTTTTAATTTATTGAGTTGATATGGTGTTTGTATATAGTAAAATAGTTTTTTTTGGAAAGGGAGTTCGTTATTATCAAATAGTTCTTACTTTCCTTTCTAACTAACTGATAACCAAAGGACTCAATTTATATACATGCATAAATAATATTTTCACACGTTATTTATTATTAATTTTAATTTCCATTCTAATGGCTATGTGGTAACTATAATAATATTTTAATAAAAATATTGACAATATATTTCTATCCAGTAAAACTCAAAATTGCTTGTAACAAAAACAATCAATGAGACTCAACATTGTGTGTTACAAAATCCGAACACAGTGTTGCATATATTAAAAGTTAATCTTAGAATTTTATTTTTTCATGATTAACTTAGTGTTGCATATAATACAATCCAAACCTAGTTATTTCATATACCAAAAGGTATATTCAGTGTTGTGTGAAATGAAAACTATCAAAAGGATTAAATTAATTCATAAAACATATAATTACCAAAATCTTGTGGTGTTATAATACTAGTGATATTATTTATAATTAATGGATTAAATATGTATTAATGATTTTTTAATTGTTATATACATGTTTTTATTCCCTAATAAAACCATCTTTTTAATGGAATCTATAATTCAAAAGAATGTTATTTTTAAGATTTCCATGAAAATATTCACCATAAGTTCTGTTAAATGGCCATGTAACTCTGTAAATATATAAAAATAATACAATAAATATTCATGAGATTTTTGGATATGATAAAACCATGATTGAGGTTTAAGTTATTGAATCACTAAATTGGAACATATATATAAAACTGAATGGTTAACACAAAAATATTTATTTTAACCAAAAAATATTACTAATTGGGTAATTATAAATTATTATAAAATGGTATTTTATAATATAAAAATAAATATCATTCTGATATATATGTATAATAAATAAAAATTCATTATGATGGAGACTAGCATATTTTTTACCAAGCTGAATTCAGAGGTAATGGTTTTCTCATCTCATTTCACCTTCATTGAGACATGTTTTGTATCACCACATTTTTTACTTTTTTTGGTGAATATATTTCCCATGAATGTATTCTATGAAAACTATAATGAAAATAGTTATGATTTACATGTCCATATAAGTTTCTATTTTTTATTATAGGTTACCAAAGACTTATGGGGTATTCTTGATAATCATTATTTTAAAAGTTTTGAAGTCTCTTACCCAAATATTTACCCCCCATGTTTGTAACAGTTATATTAATTTTATAATATTCTTATATATATTGTAATTATTTTCCAAGTTCATATTCCACTGTATTTTTATATTTATGAATATTTAATTGGAACCTTCTTAACATTTTCTATATGGGTCAAATTATAATTTCTTTACAAAATTGTGATAAGAATAGTTTTTTAACATTTTCTGCTTGACCAAATTTTCCTATCATCATGACCATTATTAATTATTGATCTTCATTTACATGATTCTATGTTTTTTAAATGAAAATTTTATTTTTGTTATTCTATGAATTTTTCATTTTTAAAATTTACCTAAAGAAAATGATATTTCTTTTAATTTATCAAAGTATATTACTAATGCATTTATTAAAGTGTTTTAAATCAATGTAAAAATACTTTAATGTTTCTATTCTGAATTTGGGATAAGATCAAATGAAACCATATACCTTTATTACATGGATTGAATATGATTAATTTTTATAGAAATTTCCATGAATCATATTTCTTTTTCCCAGGTTAATTAAATATTATGTAAATATGAATGTTTTTATGTTCTTATGGAACACATATGTTTATATTTCATTTTGAAAAGGATATTACTGAAATTATATATCCTTATAATGTATTGGGTAAATATTTATATCTCATTATATAACATGTAAGGTAATCGAGAGTGAACCTAATACCCTAAGGGAAGTTTTCTACCAAGTTTAAAGGGAATGGGGAGTGAACTCAATCCATTATGGGACTATATACCCTATATTATGATGGTTATGGTAGTGATACTTGATAAAGAAAATCATTTTTTCATATTTATGTTCTAATATTTTAGGTCATATTCTTATGCCTATGTTTTTCTCTCATGGATCAAAATTATTAACTTATGACTGATATTTATGCACTATTATGTCCTTGGTCTTATTTTATACCAAATATTTATTCCATGAATCATGATATATGATATATGAATTGTTGGGTATGATTTTCAAATGTTATAATGCCCTTATTCTCATATTATACTCACTTATGGTCTTCTTTTGTTATCAATCGTTTTTACAATTTCTGAGCATTTAAGTCCATCCCTTATTATGTTACCATTTCTCTAGGTTGTGAAGTAAGCTTTTGATTATGATATGTCTTGAAGGGTGCCATGTTTTAAGACTATTTATGAGAAATGTTGACTAATTTATTTAAACAAATCAATATTACTTCTAATGATCAATGACACTAAACATTTAGGTTTTGGGGTGTGAATTATTGAGAGATGTATTGAATATTCATCTAAAGTGATATAATTTACATGTATGTTTTGCTTGTTTTGACTCAGTATTTCTTGAATATACCCAATTCATCCAATTTCGTATTTATCATGTTAATTAATTACAAGTGTTTTATATTTGGTAAAGGTTGATTCTTGATGGAGATAGGGCCTTATAGATGAGGTCGATGGATGATACTTAATTAAGAGATCTTATCTAAGGATGGAGTGAGAATTATTAATGGGATTAACTCCATATTTGAGGTCAGAGGAGCTTAATGTTACAACATTACATTATTATGCACATATTTTCTTAACTGTAATTACGAGTATGTGGGTGTGAGTAACCCAAATGAAACAGTGGGTGAGACAGACTATGTAAGGTGGGGAAATTGAGTTATTAATACTGTTAGAAATTTTTGAGGGTGATAAATATTTATTAACCACTAATTGATTTCTAATCATACTATATGTGAGGGTCAAATTAAACTGAAATTGGAAACCCATGTGTGTTTTTGTCTTGAAGTGAAGGCTTCAGTAAGCTACGGAGGCCTCATTTTGGCATGTGATGCTCGCTTATAGTAAAGTACAAGGGTGAGGACTTGGGTGGTTCTTGATTTAGTCAAAATATATACATGCATGATATGGAATGTAATGGTGGCCCAAAATAGAACAAATGGTTGTTCATTTTATTCTTAACTGATTAGAATGGACTATTTATATCATGATAGGTCCCCTAAAACTTATATTCTGAACAAGTGGCTATAGATGGTCACATCACTATTGGAAGTTATTTGATACTTAGGGAATATAACTGTGAGTTGTACCCTTGTCCTTATCTTTAGTTGTAAGCCTTATTTATCATTAAGGAATATTCCATGACAATGTAACTCATGTATTGGTTATGCTAAAAGTGATAAACCTTTTTGATAAAATTTTAGTATAATGACTTCCCTTAATAGCATGACTTTTATTAGTTGGGTGATGGTAGGGGATTCAAAGTCATGTTGGGGAGAGGTCAGGCTTGGTTTGTGAGTTCTAGGTGTACAATGTCTTGGATGTGGACAACCGAGAGAGGATTTTGTGTTCGAGTGACTAAAAATAAGTATTTTTCAAAAAATATCAATCAATATTTTATCCTAAAAAATGAAATATAGTTGTTACCTGGGTTTTCTGGTCAGGTGGTTGGAGTATAAGTTCAAAACGGTCACTTTTTTATATTTTTTGAAGATATAAACAAATTGTGAATTTTAAAAGTTTTCCAAAAAAGTAAAACAAAATTATAAATATCAAATTCAAAATTAATCTGGAATCGATGTTATAAATTTTAAGAATAATTGACTAAAAAGGAAAAATCTATTACAAAAATAGTGAAAAATAATTGGCCCATCAAACAATCCCTTTATCCTTGTTTAAAATATATATCTGATAAAATTTATCAATTGTCAATCAAACACTTCCAAGTTAGCACCTAAATATACCTAGAAAACACATTACGACCTCTATATGGGTATTTATCCCCCTATAAAAGTAATTTGATTAGAAAAATACCTTCAAACTGAACCTAATATAATCATAAGAAATATCTCATCTAAAAAATTAAATATTTAGAGAAACCACATTACTTTAAAAATTTTAATAACAATTTATAAACAGTTTCAAAGAGAATTTAAATCTAAAAAAAACTAACTATGATGTAGAAGAAATGAGTTTTCAAAAAAAAGATACAGTGAAGCTCAAAAATCCAAAATAGAAGTGTCAATGGGTTTCCATTATTCATAACTTCTTTGATTTTTTTCTAAAAATGGCTATAATAACTCTGTACAAACTCATTCAGTGGATCTAGTCCTCTCATATCCAGTTCACTATATCTCTATCACCTTCATTATACTATATATCCATATTTATTTTTTGGATGTTCTATATCTTCAATATATAGAGGTAAAAATATTTTATAATGATGAAAACATTTAAGCAGAATTTGGGTAAGCATTCATGCATGCAACAGCCTTCAAAATCGACTTTTATGTTGTATAAAAATCATTTATTTAATACATATTGGGAAAGAATCATCACATGTCGTATTCACATTGAAAATATGAATTTATTTCTCAATTAATTATCCATTAAATATCCTATAATTTATTCCAATTTATCTTCCTTTAAATGAGATTATGTGGATGGTTTAGTGGGTTTGATGAAATACTTGTAGTGTGATTCTTCTTCTCCATGGGTTCTTTTAATTTCAAAAAGTAAAAATTCCTATGTGAGAAGTTCAATAATCCCTTAAGACTTTATCCCATAGGAAATTCATCTCATAATACCTATGAATTCTTATACAATCAGAAGTCATTTGAAAATCCAAAATATTATATGATAATTATCTATAATTATTTTACAACTCAATGTCTTACATGATTAATGAAAAATGTATTAAGGTACATAAAAAATCCTTATTGTTTAAAAAATTATTATTATAATCTATAAAATGACTTATAATAACTCATAAGAGTCGTATAAATCTAAGATTAGGTCTTCAATGTCCACAAAAAAACCATAAGTCATTCAGAAAAAAATCATACGAGACGAGACTTAGCCAAATTTCATACCATTTCAATTTTAAAATATATTTTTTCAATAAACTAAAATAAAATCATGTCTTAATAAAATAATTCTACAAGTTATTATAAAACACATAAAACCCTTTAATTGATCCATTTTCACAATAAAAATCCCAAATGTTCCAAAAAAATTAAATTGACATAAATTATATAAAAATGACCCAATGGTGGAGGATTAATTCCATCGAAAGCAAAGAAAAAGTGAGGAAAATATAATCACCCTCAATTCTCCCACACATAAAACTGGAAATCTTGTAAAAGTAATAGAAAATTAATTTAAAAGAATAATACCATTAGATTATCCATATTCAATAACCAAGGCACCCAAAATTATTAGGAATCCACTAAAAGCATTATTTTAAATTATCTATTAGGTTCATTCATTCCATTCCCAAATCATTTATCCTCCCATGCACACAAACACTTACCTCACTAAAATATTCCCTCATTATAAATTTTTTAATATTTCTAATAAAAGTTTCTCTCATAAAGAGAAGTTAAAGGGTCACTATAGTATTTGTATGTTTCCAAATATCTACCAAAATTAGTCAAGTAATTGTGTTTATCATCATGAATTTTTAAGGATTTTCAGAGGTTGAGGTCTAGCGGGTTTCAGATATTAAAAATATTTGCGGTATAATAAGTATATTCGACTCCTTTTAAAGGAGACATTCATTATTCTATTTTTATACTCAAGAATGATATTATATTTACTCTCCTTAGAAATGAATTTGTTATAGACATCTTGAAAACATCAAGTACATTACACACATATAAAATTTTATCAGAAATAATTTTTCTAAATATTTTATTTCAACAAAATTGAATTAATGATTTGGATGTTTTCAAATTCCACTTAGATTAATTTTTGATAAAAGTGAGTATTATTTGATTTTTCAAATAGTTTTGTGATTACATTCCCTTCCATTATATAATAACACTTTTTTCATCTTCTCAAAAATGAGTTTTTTTTATACAACATATTTCAATATAATAACTTCTTTTAAAAATTTTATTTCTTGAATTATTCTATAAATAGATTAAAATTTTATATTTTTAAAATATAATTTCACCCATTTATTTTCCCCTAAATTTATCTCAAAATGATGTAGTAAACCATAATTCAGTATACTCCACAATTGAGTTCATCTAAATAATTTAAATTTTACATTTATAGAAGGTTGAGTGTGGATTTAAGATATGTAATGTAGCTACCTAATAGTTATTTCATTTCTACTAAGTCCTCACAATATTTAAATGTAAAAGTTGGTTTTAACAAGTGGTTATTTTTAAAAAAACGTGTTTTAAAAGACAAAATAACTGCCTAAATCATCATTAATACAAGAACCTCAATTATGTGATGTTTTGATAGAAATAAATAAATTTATAACAAAATCAAGTATTGTCTGGTTCAATCAATTAGGGATTTTATTGTGAAAATTTTTTTAAAACGTTTTTAGAGTCTTCAGAGGAAGTTGATTTTAAAATTTGGGTGGTGATTTTGGGAATGGTATTCAAAATTCAATGGTCTTTTCATGAATTTCCCAAAAAAATAATTTTAAAACAAAATTCATTTCAACATTAAATTAAATTCAATTATATTGGTATAATCAACTCACTCAATGACACAAGGTTCATAAAATTACAAAGGTATTAATTTTGAGCTCTCAAGTTTCAAAAACCTAAAAAAATAAAGAAATAAAACAGAAAAATATCGAAATAAAAAGAAAATGAAAAGAAAAACACAAAACACATCAAAATAAAAAATATATCAAAGGATGTTCCTCCCCACCCCCACTCACACACACATGCACTTATTTTGTGTAGTTTCCTCATTGTGAAATATTTCATATGAGAAATGAGAAACAGGAATTATATAAATTATAAAAACATGTTAAAAGGAATGACATAACCTTATTTATTGTGTATTATCCTTGAGTAAGTCACTTAGATGCTTCCAATTGTGGGACTAAAATAAATAAGAAAAACATTATATGTTTATTGAAAAAATAAAGAGTAAAAGGGGAAAAAATATTAGTTTTACCTCTAACCCTAGAAGGTGTTATATTTTTTTATTGTATACAAATAGAAAATAATAATTCATTATCCTCAATATAAAGAAGGATAATATTTCTTGTAGTAAAAACACCAAAATGAAGTGTATTCTGTGGTTTTCATCTTTCATCACCTGTATAAGTCTCCATAGATACATTTAATTATGTTTCACTTTATGACATTATGGTTCCCATGGATTAGTGAAGAAGGAAACAAAATATAAGGTATTTATACCAATTGTTGATCTTTAGGAAGGGTATCATTCATTTGATGGGATTTCACTCTAGGATGTGTTTTACAATTGGTTTCAATATAGAATATAAATTATTCTATATAAAACATCTTGGTACCATCATCCTCATGTCAACGAGTACACAACTCAATTGGTTCTTCCATTTTCTCTACATATTCAACCAAACCTTCATTGGAAATGTCTTTTATATCTGAAAAATATATACATTCAAATGTTGTTGAAAAAAATATACATAAATAGAATCTATTATCAGTTTCCTATCAATATAATCTAACCCAAACAAATATAAGATTGATGTTTCTACAAGTGTTATCTTAGACTCCATTTTTATATAACCAATGGGAATATTTCTTTTGGAGTGGGTAGTGGAAATTAAATTAGTTAAACACATTTTTTCATCTCGTAAGAAGTGTCACCTTCAATCCTAAATGTAGTTAAATGAAATTAATTTTCATTGTTAAAGTGTGGGAGATCAAATGGAATCCCAAATTCTATAAAATAATCCCAATAACTATCTAAATATTATTGATCTCCAATACTCAAATTAATGGGTAAATCATGAGTGATATCCACAATTTTCCTTGAAAAAGAATATATGAGGTTTAATTCATTCAACATATCATCCGTATAAGATTTTCAATGGAAAACTTTTGTGGAACAAGATTCTTTTTTTCTTGATATTCTTTTTGAGTGACCAATTATTTCAATTATTTTATGGAAGTTGAAACAATTTATATTTTTTTACTGAATTATTAAATAATTATATAATTTTTTCACTTGTTTTCCCAAAAACTAATCCTTATTAAACTCATATAAGTGTTCATGTATAAGCCAAGAATAAGAGTAATCACTGTAATAATCCATTTGACCTAACAAGTCCAAATCAGTTGTAAAAATCCCTATGAAAAAAATATAAAAAGAAGCTTAGGAAACCTCCCTGAAAATGAGGCCAATTCAAATGTGATTTTTTCTTCACCAAATAGCAGTCAATATTTTATCCTTAATAAATGAAATGTAATTACTCCCATGTTTGTCACTTGAAGACGTTTCAAGCTAAGTTTAAAACGGTCACATTTGTTTCATATTTTTATGAAAAAGATGAAAATTGGGGATTTGAAAATTTTAAACCAAATTAAATTAAAATTAATTATATCTAATTAAAAATTAATAAAAAGTTAAATATATAAATCAGAAATAAAATTTAATTAAAATGATATATATGAGACAAAAATAGTGAACAAGTTCTTTCCCTTCACACACTACCTTTTTCAATGTTTAAAAGAATCATCTGATTAAATTTCTCAATGCTCACTCAAATAACATTAAATGAAAACCAAAATCTACCTATAAACTATACTAAGACATCATTATGGATATTGATCCTCCTTTAAAAGTTATTGGATTACCCAAATACCTACAAATAATAAAACCTAATTAAACTTACTATTCTCATAAGAAATACCTTGCATAGGAAATTTAAATAGTAAGAGAAAATAATTTTCATTCATAAATTGAATAACAATATAGAATAGTATAGAAGTGAAGTGAAATCTAAAATAAACTAATCAACTTATAAAAGAAAACAATTTCCAAAAAAATAAAAAAGCTACAATGAATATCAAAACTAAAAATTAGAAATGTCCTTGATATTCCATTATCCACAACTAATTGGGGGTTTAGTATGATATGGCTAGGTAAGATTCATATTAACACCTACAGCTGATACATTACACTCATTTTAAATTTTTTATCTCTCCAATGCATCTAGTTTGTTTTCTCTCCTTTAGTTCATGGTTGTTTTATATCTTCCCCATACATAGATAAAACATTTTAAAATTATGAAAAAAATCAAGTCACATATTGGGAATTTTTTACATATGTAAGATCATTCACAAGAAACTTATAGGTGGAAGCAATAATTATTTTTATTGCATATTGGGAAAGAATCCTTGGATTGGGTGTTTACATGGGAAACAACCATTATTTCTCTTTAATTTCTCCTTTGAATCTCCCATGATCATAACCACTTTATCTTCCTTTAAATTAAATCATGTAGATGGGATAGTAGGTTGGCGGGAATAATTAAAAAATGATTCTTCTTTTTTTCAGGTTCCTTAAATTTCATATAGTAAAAAGTCATATTTTAGATGTTTAACCATCCTATAAAACTTTCAATTCATATTAAATTTGAAGTCTTATAGGATCCAAATTCATATGTAATACCAAAAGTTAATTATAAAATTATCCAAAAGACTTACACAACATAAAATTTTAAAGGATTTTGGAAAATGGTCTTACGGTACTTATAAAAGTCATATGGGATCATAAAATCCTTATGGTACCCTAAAGAGTGTCTTACAAGACCCCGTTAAAGTCATAAAAATCATATAAGAGGTCTTAAGAGGCCCCAAAATTCATATATAGTTCTAAAAAGTATTATAATCCAAGAACTATCCAAATTTCTACCCATTTCAAGTTTAAGATGTAATTTTTCCAAAAACACAAATAAAATCATTTATTATTAAAATAATTCATGGAATGATTATAAAACACCCAAAACCCATGGGTTGATCCATTTTAAAATTTAAATCCAAAATATTATAAAAACAGAAAATTTATATAAATTTTCTAAATATGAGAAATTTTTGGGGACAAATTCCTCAAATGAAAAAAAAGTGATTAATGTATGTGCTATATCAAGGGATAATACCTAGGGTAATAAATTTTTCACCATGGTTAATTTTAGTGATTTTTTATTGTGTTTATACTAATTAGTAAATCACTCATATTGTTATGTTTCTGGTGATGAATTGGTCACTTGGTGTATGATGCTTGTAATGTTTCACTCACCTTGGTCAGTATGCTGGTGATATTTTATCTATTCTAGTGAGTAATGAGATATTTTTTATTTGTGATACAATTATTACTCTATAAAACATCATTATCATTTATATTATTTTAATTAGTGAAGAAAAATTTACCTAGGTGCTGTTTTGTAGATGATGATACATCATTCACCTTGTGGGTTATCGTTTTGTGATTGATCGTTCACTTTAGGTTTATCTGGTGGTGAGAGATCATTTACCTTGTGTTATATCATTCACCCTGAGGATTATGGTTTTATTATAGATCATTATAATTGGGGTTATTTTATGGTGAGATATCGTTAACTTGGTGGTTCATTTTCCCTCTAAGGATTGTGATTGGGTGGAGGATCATTCAATAGGGGGTTTTAGTGGTGGTAGATCATCCACCTAGGGATTGTGATTCGGTGATGGATCGTCAATATGGGGAATATTATAATGGTATATAATCCACTATGGTATAATTATTTGTAGATAGATCATTAACTTTTTTGATTATTGTGCTGGTAGATCATCCGCCTAGGGATAGTGATTTGATGATGGATCATTTTCTTTGGGGGTTACTATTATTGAAAAATTATTCACAAGGATGATATAAATCCTTGATGCATCATCCACCTAGGAATTATGATTTATTGATATATCATTCACCAAATGTTTATTATTAGTGATAGATAGTTCTCTTATGGAGTATGTATTGGTGATATATCATTTTCTATAGGGTTATTTTTTTGGTGACACATCATTCACATTGGGGGTGGTATCGATGATAGTTGTTTATCTTAATTGTTGAGTGAGTGGTTATAGATCGGTCACACTCTTTTTTTTTGTTAAAACTATGGTATAATCATACCATTTCAATGCTATATGAGTTAGGTATGATTCAACCACTAGGGTGAATTCCTAATTACCAAACAATGTAATGGGTGTACTGATGTATGGCTTATATATTTCGTTTCATTCAGTAAATTATAACGACCCATACTTTACATACATTGTTATTACATCAAAATTGAAGCACACTTATTACAAAATATAACAAAACCAGGAAAGGACCGTATAGGTATAGTGTCTTTAGAAATTGGGAAACATAAACAACTGGTTCATAAAGCGTCTACACTGTCTCCCATTTATTTCATCACATATATAGTCCCTTTTGGCATATCTTACTTAATAAGCTTCTTCCTGACCTGGGGAAAGAAAACATACAAAATGGTGAGCTCAAATGCTCATTAAGGGTAAACAAAAGAAATATCAATCACATCATATTCATAAGAACATAACATTTTGGAAATCTTAACCTGCAAAAGAGAGCATAATTTCATAACATGGGATAAATAATAGTAGTGAAATGTAATCCCAATAATCATAACTTAAAACATGAAACTTTTTGGCATACACACATAATCATAGATAATCATTTCTTGTTAGTCAAG
Source organism: Viscum album (assembly GCA_963277665.1). Taxonomy (NCBI): domain Eukaryota; kingdom Viridiplantae; phylum Streptophyta; class Magnoliopsida; order Santalales; family Viscaceae; genus Viscum; species Viscum album. Next base: position 737,802,200 of record OY728127.1, on the reverse strand, counting down.
ACTCATTTCCAAGACTATCTTAGTGGACAAAGTCCATTTCTGAACCGAGTTCACTCCTCGTTTCAGTCTGGTTTCACTGAATTGGTTTAACCTTCCGTTCCCGCCATGTCTATCTCATGAGATATAAAATCATTACCAAATGCATTGGAGAGAGATATAGGTCCACCCATCTCATAATGATACCATTCTTATGTGTGCCACAAAATCATAAACCATACGTCATAGCATAACGCATGTAATAAAAATGGGATTCTTAAACATCGTGACATCATAAAAAAATTCATATAAGATAAAGTAATTCATAAAAATAATTCCATCACAACATAATCAAATCAATGTAATAATAGGGATATAAATGGAACCCTTTATTATCTTAGATGTAAAATAATTTTGATAAAACACTTGAACTCCATTCTTGAGGAAAATATCCTTTCTACTTTAAAAAAAACTTTCCTTCTTTAACATGGAATAAAATTCTAAACTAAAAGAAGTTGATTAAAAATAATCTTGAAAACTTGTAAAGGGATCTTCTTGGAAATACTTTTTTAAAAATCCATTCATGTCGTATAAGTTAAAAAAACATTCTTCGTACTTTTGTCAGAAAAGTCAAAAAGTACCTCGTACGAAAAACGACAAAAGATTCCTTTCATATCCTTTACTAAAAAATCACCGAAGGGTAAAATTGGATTTAAAAACTTGTAGGTGGATGGAAATAATATTACATATTTAGGAAACATGGATGTGGATGATAAAATACACCCCAGTAAATACTAAAGTATAAACAATCTCGGATAAAAATGAGATTTTGATATTTCCCCTTACCTTAGGTCCGATTTGCTTCATATGTGTCTGAACCTCCTGTATAATGATTTAAATAATGTTATTGACTTATTCTAGAATCATAATTATTTTTATGATATCATATATGGTCATATTCTTGGCTTCTTAGTAGAAATATTTCATTGCTACTTGTTATTCGGGTGTTTATAACTTTTTGTTCTTATGCGTGTTTTGTCGAATAAATTCTTATTCTACTCTTTAGGTTATAGATACATCATTTCCAGAATGGTATTAATGTACTATATATCATATTTATTTATTCAATTCATTTATATAATCATTATGCAATGAAGATCATGTATAACGAATCACATCACATCGTGGAGACGGTATTCCGTACGTACGCACGAGCGATGATATTTTTCCCATGATCGTGGAATTGTATTTGAGTGTATGTATACTATTTCAGAATAAATATCACTTTATAATAATAATATATAGTAATTATTTACACCATTATACCCATCCAAGTAAGGTGGTGGTGGAAAATAGATTACACCACGGCGTGGAGACGGTATTCCGTACGTACGCATGCGCGGTGATTTCGTTTTCCGTAGGATGGATAGATGGAGAAATAGGGTTGTTTAATAAATATAATAAAATATCAGTATATGAGTGATACTGATGTTATTAATTCATAATTAAACAACTAAAGAATAAGAAGTGGAAGAAGAAATAAAGATGAAAGAATCGGTAACGGACATTACCTCTTCTTTGAAGCGCTTCTTTGAGACCTCATTTTAGGTTACTAAAATTGGTCTTTGAAGAAGACCAGGACCTCTAGGATGTCTCTAGGCAAGTGGAGAGAAGAAATTGGCAGGGTTTGGACGATCTTGAAGGCTCAAAGTGGTGTGAGGAAGAGGGGGAGGAGGTTCCCTTTTATAAGGGAGGGGAGGGGCACCTTTGGAATAACTAAAAATATTATTTTATTATAAAGTCAAATTCGATTTTTAATAGCTCCAAATTGATATATTTAGATTATAAGGTGGGTATTGGTCTAAATACTATCATCCAATCGAATTTAGACAAGTTTAGGTATCAATTTTAACCTTATCAGTTAGATTTAACTTTAAGTTAGATAATTTAACCTTTACCGTGTTTTCTTGTTTTCTTACACTATAAGGTTAATAAACTTAATATATCAAGCCAAACGAACCCCAAGTTGTTTATTATTAATATATATAACCTTATATAAGTCATTTGGCCGAACCTTATATTTTTAGGAATCAAATAAAAATTAATAATATAATATTTGTTTTAAAAACTATTTTATGTCAATTTTGACATTGTTTAGTAATTGATTTTTGTGAAAATCATAACAGAATGATTAGTTCGAAAAATGATAATTAAATCAATAATAACATGTCATATTAACCTAAAAAATTAGTGTAATTCATAAAAAGTCTCAAATTCGATTTATTTGGGTATTTATAACATTAATTATGTCAATATTTCATTAATAAGATAATTACTGCATCATTGTTGTGTCATAAATAAATTATATTATTTAATGTCTAAAAATTATAAATAAAATACCATTATGTTGGCAATATTTTTATCTTTCTAATTAATATTTATAGTCTAATTTATCTTATGTATAACCCCATATTAGAAACGATTTACTTATTAAACATTGATTTTAACTATTTTAACCCTTCTTTAAATAAATTAATAATAAATGTCCTAATTTAATCCAAGTGGGCCTAAATGGTCATATTTTATTCCTAAGGTTGTTTTTGGTCGAATTAAACTTATCCAATAGAATTAGGACATGTGTTAGGGTAATAATAATAACACTTTTACCCTTAATTACCCTATTTACTTTTAACCGTGGTAAAAAAAAGTAAAAAGTTACTATTCACCAAAAATTATTTTCATCTCATTGAACCACATTTTAGTCCTTGATATTAACCGTGTCTCTCGGATTTTCGAAATTCCACTCACAGAAGTGGTAAAATTAAGTTTTATGGAAAATTCAGTTTTTTAACTACCACTTAGTGGTTTCACTATTCATCAAAAATTGAATGTTTTCAGAAAAATACCAAAATTTCACCCTAGGCTAATTTCGATATTCCAAATCCAAAAATGAAGTCCATTTTTTAAAAGAAAATTTATAAAATTTCAAAAAGTGGTTATTACTATTCATAACGGCTAGTTTTAATAATATTTTAATAGCATATCGTTGTTTAGTGAAACTCGGTATTGCTTACGATGCAAGCTATTGAGGAAGGCCGCGGTTGCGTGTAAAGCAAGCCAAGCTAGTGTTGTGTGTAGTGAAAGATTACTTTGATAAAAAAAATATTTCTCATAAAATTCTCGGGCGTTACATTCTACCCCCCTTAAAATGAATTTCTCCCTCGAAATTCATCACTTTGTAACAAAAAGATGAGGATAACTCTCCCTCATCATATCCTCAAGCTCCCATGTAGCTTCTTTTAATTGGTGGTTCCTCCATAAAACTTTCACCAAGCGAGTGGTCTTGTTTCGTAGGACTTTTTCACTACGATCCAGAATCTCTATCGGATGTTCTTCATAAGAAAGATCTTGCTCCAGCGGTACAACTTCTTAGCTGAGTACATGTGAAGGATCAGCTATGTGCTTTCTTATGAGAGATACATGGAACACATCGTGAACTTGAGAGAGATTCGGTGGAAGCGCCAATTGGTATTCTACCTTTCTAACACGATCCAGTATTTCGAAAGGAACGATATATCTAGGGCTCAACTTCCCCTTCTTTCCAAATATCATGACTCTCTTCCAGGGAGATAATCGTAAGAACACTTTATCACCCACTTCAAACTCTAGGTCTTTTCTTCGGTTGTCGGCATAACTTTTCTGTCAACTCTGAGCTGCTCTTATGTGTTGATGAATAGATCGGACCTTTTTTGCCATCTCATCAACAAGATTGGGTCCTAATAGATTTCTTTCCCCAACTTCATCCCAGCAAGTTGGAGTCCTGCATTTCTTTCCATAGAGATCATCATAAGGAGCCATATGAATACTGGAGTGAAATCTATTATTATAAGAAAATCCCACCAAAGGTAGGTGTTGATACCAGCCACCTTTGAAATCCATAGAGCAAGCTCTCAACATATCTTCTAGAGTTTGAATTGTTCTCTCAGACTGACCGTCTGTCTGAGGATGATAAGCAGTGCTGAAACTCAACTCTGTATCCAGAGTATGTTGAAGACTTCGCCAGAACTTTGAGGTAAACCTCGGATCCCGGTCAGATATAATAGAAAGTGGTACTCCATGCAATCTTACCACTTCCTTTACATATATCCTGGCAAGCTGATCCAAAGAGAAATCCTCTCCAATAGCGATGAAGTGTGCAGACTTTGTAAGACGATCAACTATGACCCAGATAGCATTATTGCCTTTGGATGTTTTAGGAAGTCCTGTGACAAAGTCCATAGTGATGTTTCCCCATTTCCATTCGGGTATGGGTAATGGTTGTAACATCCCCTTAGACTTCTGTCTCTCAGCTTTAACTTGCTGACAAACCAAGCATTGAGAGACAAATTCAGCAACATCTCTTTTCATGCCATCCCACCAGAAGTACTCTTTCAGGTCCCTATACATCTTCGTGCTTCCAGGATGAATAGAGAATGAGGAACTATGAGCCTCATCCAGGATCTCCTTCTTTAATTCGGGGATGGAAGGAACACAAACCCGATTCCTGAACTTTATTATCCCATCACAAACAGGTTTAATTCAGGAACATTTCTCACCTTATTTGGTAACTCGACATCTTCTTTATATGCCTCTTTAATATTCACATATATAGATGGTTGAACATTCATTTGGGAAAGATTTGATTTTCCGCCTTCCATTATAATTCCAAGATCCATCCTTTGTAAATCCATAAAGATTGGATCTTTTGTGATCCTCATCCTGGATAAACTGGCATGGTCTTGTCGACTTAATGCATCTTCCACATTGTTTGCATTCCCAGGGTGGTAATGAACTGAGGAGTCATAATCCTTAATCAGCTCCAACCATCTTCTTTGGTACATATTCAGCTCCTTTTTTGTGAAAATATACTTTTAATTTTATGATCAGTATAAATATCACACCTTTCACCATAAAGGTAAAGCCTCCAAATCTTTAATGCAAAGATTACCGAAGCTAACTCCAAATCAAGAGTTGGGTAATTTTGCTCATGGATTTTCAACTGTCGTGAGGCATAAGCTATCACCATATCATTTTTCATAAGAATAAACCCCAATCCCTTCTTGTATGCATCACTATAGATCACAAAGCTTTCTCCACTACAAGGCAGTGTGAGCACAGGTGCACTGGATAACCTTCTTTTAAACTCCTTGAAATTCTCTTCACATTCCTCCGTCCAGACAAACTTAACTCCTTTCCGAGTCAACTTGGTGAGTGGATTAGATAATCGTGAAAAATATTTCACAAAACGTCGATAATATCCATCCAAACCAAGAAAACTTCAGATATCAGTTACTTTTGTTGGTCTCGACCATCTTTCGATAACCTCTGTTTTTGCTGGATCCACAGATATCCCCTCTTTTGAGATTATGTGACCCAAAAATGAAACTCTTTGAAGCCAAAATTCACACTTGGTAAATTTGGCATAAAGCTTCTCCTTTCTCAGGGTCTTCAGTATAATTCTCAAGTTATCTTCATGTTCTTCCTTGCTCTTTGAATATACAAGAATATCATCTATAAAGACTACCACAAACTGATCAAGATAGTCTCTAAAGACACTATTCATCAGATCCATGAAGATAGCAGGGGAATTAATAAGACCAAATGGCATCACTATAAATTCATAGTGTCCATACCTTGTACGGAAATCCGTCTTTGGTATATCCTCCCTTTTGACCCTTAATTGGTGATACCCTGAACGAAGATCAATATTGGAAAAGTATTTATCTCCTCGTAGTTGTTCAAATAAGTCATCAATGCATGGGAGAGGATATTTGTTCTTGATAGTGATCTTGTTAAGTTCTCGATAATAAATGCAGAGTCTCATTGATCCATATTTCTTCTTAACAAATAGAATAGGTGCTCCCCAAGGTGACACACTAGGGCGTATGAATCCCTTATCAAGATTCTCTTGGAGTTGCTTGTTCAACTCCTGCAACTCAATTGGGGCCATTCTATAAGGTGTCTTGAAATAGGCAAAGCACCCGGTACGAGTTCTATTGAAAACTCAACTTCACGATTTGGTGGAAGACCCGACAATTCCTCTGGAAATACATCATCAAACTCCCGTACAATGGGCATATTCTTAATCGCGAGTTTCTCACCAACCATTTGAGATAAATAACCTTCATTTAGTGGAATCAAGACCCATAAGATGGAAGAAATTTCCACCGGAAGGTTATGTTCATCCTTGCATCGATAGATGATCATAGATTGATCTGGAATATGAAAGGTGACTTCCCTTCTTTGGCCATTGATATGAGCTCCATATAAAGAAAGCCAATCCATGCCAAGAATCACATCAAATTCCACTATAGGAAGGATCACAAGATTTGCAGGAAGCACTTTCCCACAAACTTCAATCGGAGAAGAATTATAAACTTTTGATGTGACTGTTGTTCCATTAGGGGTTTTCCCAGCTAAGTCAACAGCTAATTGTTGAGGTAATACGGTGATATCCTTAGAAAATTCTTCATAAATAAAGGAGTGGGTGGATCCAGAATCAAACAAAACATTTGCTACTTTAGAGTGGATGGGAAGTGTACCTTTCACCACATCGTTATCGTACTCCACATCGCTGATAGAAATTTCATGTGACTTTCCTTTGTCTTTAGCCTTAAGAGTTTGTTGACGTCGACCATCATCATCAACCCTTGGATTTGGGAATTGATTGGCATAATGCCCCATCTCCTTGCACTTGAAACATTGAAGTGTATTAGGTTCATTCTGTGTATCCCTTTTTTTGTTTGCATCATTAGACTTCTTCTTCCCATCATTGCAGCATTCAAATGCCCGATGACCTTCCTTTCCACATTTGAAACATTTACTTGTCCCTTTAAGACATCTCCCCCCTTGTTTCTTTCCATACTTTGAGCATAAAGGAAAGCTCATCTTCTTTTCAGTGTTCTCTTTAGATTTTCCTTTGAATTCCATTTTCCTCTTCTTATCAAACCCATATGACTGATGGGTTACTCCAATCTCCATCTCGACTTTGAGAGCACATCGAATGATTTCCTCATAGCTATTGAAGTCCCTTATGGCTAACGCCCTTCGAAGACTTGGTTTTAAGCCACTAAAGAACCGATCTATCTTACTCTCAGGTTGGATAATAATACCAGAAGCGTACCTTGAAAGTCTTGTAAAATTTTCTTCATAGGTACCAACAGATTCATCATCCTTTTGCTTCTGTTCAAGAAACTCTTTCTCCATCTTTGTTCGGAGAATACCAGGGAAGTACTTATTGAAAAATAAGTTCTTAAACTCGTCCCATTCCATGGACTCAATTTCATCCCTTTGCCTCGTATTCTTAATAATATTCCACCATTGATCAGCATCTCCTTCCAAATGATACAATGCTAGGATGACTTTATCATGTTCAGAACATTGAAGAACTGAAAATATCTTTTCAGTAGTACTAATCCATTGTTCAGCAACAAATGGATCGGTAGACCTGCTGAATGAAGGTGGACGCTGCCTCATGAAGGATTCAACAGAATTTTTCTCCTTCCTTTGCTCGTTTGGAAGTCCTGCATGATTCATAGCTTGAGAAAGTTGTGTGATCATGGCTACAATATTTTTCATTCCAGCTCCCATAACGTTTGGTTGCTCATGGGGACAATCATTGCATTTCCCGTCGCATTCCGCATTAACACGGTTCCTTCGGGTTCCAGCCTTTGACTAAAACCAAGAAGAATAGTGTGAGCAACACTAATTATAATAGGAAAACCACATAATCAGGAATAAAATTTCACACTTAAGGTCTTATCCTAGGTTATTCATTGCCATTTCTAAAACACTATGATTGTGTTCCATGCTTAGACTTATCCATAGGGTTCTTACTAAGGCTTTCGCATCCTAGTTTCCAAAGGTTGACTATACCTTTCCTCTGATACCAACGATAACGACCCATACTTTACATACATTGTTATTACTTCAAAATTGAAGCACGATTATTACAACATATAACAAAACCAAGAAAGGATCGTATAGGTATAGTGTCTTTAGAAACTGGGAAACATAAACAACTGGTTCATAAAGCGTCTACACTGTCTCCCATTTATTTCATCACATCTATAGTCCATTTTGGCATATATTACTTAATAAGCTTGTTCCTTAACTGGGGAAGAAAACATACAAAAGGGTGAGCTCAAATGCTCATTAAGGGTAAACAAAATAAATATCAATCACATCATATTCATAAGAACATAACATTTTAGAAATCTTAACCTGTAAAAGAGAGCATAATTTCATAACATGGGATAAATCATAGTAGTGAAATGTAATCCCAATAATCATAACTTAAAACATGAAACTTTGTGGCATACACACATAATCATAGAGAATCATTTCTTGTTAGTCAAGACTCATTGCCAAGACTGTCTTAGTGGACAAAGTCTATTTCTGAACCGAGTTCACTCCTCATTTCAGTCCTGTTTCACTGAACCGGTTTAACCTGCCGTTCCAGCCATGTCTATCTCATGAGATATAAAATCTTTACCCAATGCATTGGAGGGAGATATAGGTCCCACCCATCTCATAATGATACCATTCTTATGTGTGCCACAAAATCATAAACCATACATCATAGCATAACCCATGTAATAAAAATGGGATTCTTAAACATCGTGACATCATAAAAAAATTCATATAAGATAAAGGAATTCATAAAAATAATTCCATCACAACATAGTCAAATCAATGTAATAATAGAGATATAAATAGAACCCTTTATTATCTTAGATGAAAAATAATTTTGATAAAACACTTGAACTCCATTCTTGAGGAAAATATTCTTTCTACTTTAAAAAAACTTTTCCTTCTTTAACATGTCATACAATTATAAACTAAAAGAAGTTGATTAAAAATAAACATTAAAACTTGTAAAGGAATCTTCTTGGAAATAATTTTTTAAAATCCATTCATGCTGTATAAGTTAAAAAAACATTCTTCGTACTGTTGTCGGAAAAGTCAAAAAGTACCTCGTACGAAAAACGACAAAAGATTCCTCTCATATCCTTTACTAAAAACTCACTGAAGGGTAAAATTGGATTTAAACACTTGTAGTTGGATGGAAATAATATTACATATTGAGGTAACATGGATGTGGATGATAAAATACACCCCAGTAAATACTAAAGTATAAACAATCTCGGATAAAAATGAGATTGTGATATTTCCCCTTACCTTAGGTCCGATTTGCTTCGTATGTGTCCGAACCTCCTGTATAATGATTTAAATAATGTTATTGACTTATTCCAGAATCATAATTATTGTTATGATATCATATATGGTCACATTATTAGCTTCTTAGTAGTAATATTTCATTGTCACTTGTTATTCGGGTGTTTATAAAGTTTTGTTCTTATGCGTGTTTTGTCGAATAAATTCTTATTATTCTCTTTAGGTTATAGATACATCATTTCCAGAATGGTATTAATGTACTATATATCATATTTATTCATTCAATTCATTTATATAATCATTATGCAATGAAGATCATGTAGAACGAATCACATCACATCGTGGAGACGGTATCCCGTACGTACGCACGAGCGATGATATCGTTCCCATGATCTTGGAATTGTATTGGAGTGTATGTATACTATTAAAGAATAAATATCACTTTAAAATAATTATATATAGAAATTATTTACACCATTATACCCATCCAAGTAAGTTGGTGGTGGAAAATAGATTACACCACGGCATGGAGACGGTATTCCGTACGTACGCACGCGCGGTGATTTCGTTTTCCGTAGGATGGATAGATGGAGAAATTGGGTTGTTTCATACATATAATAAAATATCAGTATATTAGTGATACTGATGTTATTACTTCATAATGAAACAACTAAAGAAGAAGAAGTGGAAGAAGAAATAAATATGAAAGAATCGGTAACAGACATTACCTCTTCTTTGAAGCGCTTCTTTGAGACCTCCTTTTAGGGCACTAAAATTGGTCTTTAAATAAGACCAGGACCTCTAGGATATCTCTAGGGAATTGGAGAGAATAAATTGGCAGGGTTTGTCTGAGCTTGAAGGCTCAAAGTGGTGTGAGGAAGAGGGGGAGGAGGTGCCCTTTTATAAGGGAGGACAGGGGCACCTTTGGAATAACTAAAAATATTATTTTATTATAATGTAAAATTCGGTTTTTAATAGCTCCAAATTGATATAGTTCGAATCTAAGGTGGGTATAGGTAGAAATAATCTCATCCAATAGAATTTAGATAAGTTTAGGTGTCAATTTTAACCTTGTAATTTAGATTTAACTTTAAGTTAGATAATTTAACCTTTACCGTGTTTTCTTGTTTTCTTACACTATAAGGTTAATAAACTTACTATATCAAGCCAAACGAACCCCAAGTTGTTTATTATTAATATATATAACTTTATCTAAGTCATTTGGATGAAACTTATATTTTTAGGAATAATATAAAAATTAATAATATAATATTTTTTAAAAAACTATTTTATGTCAATTTTGACACTATTTAGTAATTGATTTTTGTTAAAATCATAACAGAATGATTAGTTCTAAAAAAGATAATTAAATAAATACTAACATGTCATATTAACCTAGAAAATTATTGTAATTCATAAAAAGTCTCAAATTCGATTTATTTGGGTATTTATAACATTAATTATGTCAATATTTCATTAATAATATAATTACTGCATCATCGTTGTTTCATAAATAAATTAAATTATTTAATATCTAAAAATTATAAATAAAATACCATTATGTTGGAAATATTTTTATATTTCTAATGAATATTTATAGTCGAATTTATCTTATGTATAACCCCATATTATAAATGATTTACTTTTTAAACTTTGATTTTAACTATTTTAACCCTTCTTTAAATAAATTAATAATAAATGTCCTAATTTAATCCAAGTGGGACTAAATGGTCATATTTTATTCCTAAGGTTGTTTTTGGTCGAATTAAACTTATCCAATAGAATTAGGACATGTGTTAGGGTAATAATAATAACACTTTTACCCTTAATTACCCTATTTACTTTTAACCGTGGTAAAAAAAGTAAAAAGTTATTATTCACCAAAAATTATTTTCATCTCATTGAACCAAATTTTAGTCCTTGATATTAACCGTGTCTCTCAGATTTTCAAAATTCCACTCACAGAAGCGGTAAAATTAAGTTTTATGAAAAATTCAGTTTTTTAACTACCACTTAGTGGTTTCACTATTCATCAAAAATTGAATGTTTTCAGAAAAATACCAAAATTTCACCCTAGGCTAATTTCGATATTCCGAATCCAAAAATGAAGTCCATTTTGAAAAAGAAAATTTATAAAATTTCAAAAAGTGGTTATTACTATTCATAACGGCTAGTTTTAATAATATTTTAATAGCATATCGTTGTTTAGTGAAACTCGATATTGCGTACGACGCAAGCTATTGAGGAAGGTCGCGGTTGCGTGTAAAGAAATCCAAGATAGTGTTGTGTGTAGTGAAAGATTCCTTTGATAAAAACAAAATATTTCTCATAAAAGTCTCGGGCGTTACATTAATTCATTGTGCCAACCTAGGTATTATTACTCATAAATTATTTTTTTGTTTATGGAATATTAATTTTAATTATATGGATTCATATGAATATTTATTATTTCTAGTATACAAGAAATAATTTTATTATGTTATGGAATGTGAACATAGGTTTTCCATTTGAAAAAATAGTTTTTATTCCAAATATATGATTTTTTCATGTATTATATGGTGTTATTTAAAATATAAATTTATAAATTTTAGAAAAACTTAATTTTATAAAGTAGACTTATTTTTTGGTTTCATTAAGTAGAAATTATATTAGGGTGGATATTTGGGATTTTTATTTGTACGTTTATTTTTTCCAAATTATTACAAAATAATGTTTTTGAAAATATGATATCTTTTATGAAAACACAATGATATATATTTGATCAAAAAACTTATTAAACTTATTGTGACATCCCCAACCTTGGATCCATTAAGCCAATGCCCCGATTTGGGTCGTCACATGACCTCAGGTGCGCCTTCCCGTATGGCAGAGGTTGTCGAAAAGTAGTGAGGGTCTGATATAATACATGGGGAGACTATACCCTCTCGAGTAGACTAATATACAATAGATAACATATGAAATATGGGGAAAATAAGAAATAAACCAGAAACATGGAAGAACGACCATTCCCCAAACATGGTACAAAACAAATTCAAATGACAAATATTCAAATTTATACTAACAAAGACATATTGAAGAAAACCCAAAATAAAAAAACAATCAAATCACCAAAATGGGTCTTGACTCCAAGTATGAATCCTTAACCATACACATCCCAAGCCCAACTAAACTACCTAATAAAGGAACTTTTCCTTTGTCTTGGCCGGAAACCTAGAAATATTCGTAGCCACCCAATGGGGGCCTAAGTAGGGTGTGAGTACAACTCATTAGGCCACCACCAACTCTGTCTATAAAATATCTTGTCTAAATAGATAGTTCAATAAAGTAACAAAAAATGGAAAGGTGAAAAAATACATCTCGAGTACCATTAGTTTACAATATTCACTTTAACCGTTTTTAATCACCTAATCAATTTTCATCACTTGTTCCATGGGTTATTAATTTACATTATTTACACAATGGCCTAAGACGGTCAATTACTAGGGATAAGGAAATAAGTAATGTTCCCTATCTCACTAGTGGTAAATATTTCATAAAACATTACACCACACATACCATAGAGCCCGAGTCTAGGTAGTCTAATCAAATGAAACTATTAGGGGAATATATATTTTATCCCATTCCCTAGCATATTCATTATGAGGTGGGGTTTAGAGCCTCAGTCTAACCTAGCCCATGGGAATAGATCCTCAAGTCAAATACCCCACAACTACCAAGTCATGGCCACTTTCTTTTTTTTCCAATTACTACATATGCCATTTCACAAACAATAAAAAATTCAGTACACATAACATTCACAACACATAAATATTCAACATGTGAATTAACACCAAGTTGTAATCCATTATCACATTTACCAATTATATTGCATAACCCATTTAACCCATTTTCCTTTCTCATGTTTTAACCACTAGCATTGTCAACAACTTCCATGACTTGGAAAAAAAATTTATATTCATAAATTCCCATATGTTACGCCACTAAACATATTCATCAATTCACATGAATTCACCCATTTAACATGTTCTTCAGTTTTACATACATTAACCCACTTATGCATTTAAATTACCATTGATAAGGCATTTTTCATAATCCATTTATTTTATACAACCCATTTTTATTAATCTAAACAAAACATTATGATATTATCAATGTCTAGACCCAACTATCAATGTTCTCTTTTTAACTCAATTAACATGTCAACATGTTCTTCATGAGTTATACTTTAAAAAAGTCAATTATATGCTAAAAATTACAATTTTACATGATCAAGAATATTGGTACACCCCATGGGTGGACCTAAACTAGTCTAATCATTCCAAATTCATCCCATGGGGATCATGATAGGTTAAATTCGTCATTTATTCAACCATTTTACCAAATCAATTTAAAGTATTCAAATTCACAATAAAATAAAACCATTAACTCAACCACACAAGCACAAATCAACTTATGGACTACATGATATAACTTGTAGACCACCTAACTCAAATCCATCAATGGACACTCACTTAACCACTGCCTTAGATCTAGATTCAATCCCCCTTTGAAGCCCCAACCTAAGATCCACTAGAAAAAGAGGGCGCTAGGGAATTTTTAGAAGAAAAAAGAATCTTCAATACCTAATCTGGGAAATTGAATGGGGAGTAGAATTAGACTAACCTATAGATTCGATCTACAACCAATGGAACTAAAAATGGCCTAGAAACAATGGAGATCAATAATTGGGATGATTTTTGTGCTTAGGTTCATTACTAGGTTTAAGGGCGGAATAATGGGGAAGAAAATTGGCTGAAGTGCTTAAAATCCAAATTGGGAAAATGGTAATTTATCAATTTATAACGTGGTTCATGGTTTTGACACATGTTTTTCCAAAACATCCACCAACCATGCGCCAACCTATATCCAAGAGGGTTGATTCACATGGTTATCTGGGGAGACCACACAGTTTGAAAAACCATGCGATAACTATTTGGAATGCCCATGTCCAAGACTGTATGGTTTGAACTTCCCCATAACATGGTTTACTTAACCATTCACCCTTTTCCCCGGGATAACATGGTTTTGGTGCATGATTTCCCCTAACTGTGCCCCAACCATGAATAATGCACTGGATTTCCATTTTTCTCTTTCTTTTATGTCCTAAACCCTCATAACACCACTAAAACTCCTCATACACCCAGAAAAAATTTCATTAACCAAAATTTAAACAATAACATACCTCTATAATGTCCAGGATCATAAAAAATCCCCACCTTATAATGAATCATCCTTGATTTTAACTTCCAAGAATCATAGAGCTTCCAAATATAAGAGATCAGTTCATTGGACCCACATACCGACTCCCTCTCCTAAGATTCTTCCTAAACATTACCATGTTGTCATAAAAATCAAACTAAGGGCATAGTCTTAACCCCCATACTTTCTCACTATGATCCAAAATATGAACCAACTTCTCCCAAAAAGGATGCATCATCCTTAAGCTCAACATCCTCAACATCTATCATGTGAGATAGGTTAAGGTAATACTACCAAATATATGACACATTTTAACCATGATTCATACCACTATATAATTGTGGAAGATCCAATAGGTATGATATTAGTCTGATCCTCTCCCCAATCTCAAACTACCACATATACAGTGGTGAAAACTCCCCCTCTTTCCAAATATGACGGTGACCCATCCTTGGTGACACCCGAAGAAACAAACAATCAACCTCCATGAAGTCAAGTGTTCTACGACACTAATATTCATATGACTTATGCAGACTCTGATCCATTTCCAAGCATTTACAAATTAATCAAACCTGATCTGATGTGTCTTTCATGAGAATTTATCCCAACAACTTTGATCCCTAGCTTTCATTCAACATAACGGTGACCTACATGGTCTACAATATGGTTCCTCATAGAGTCCCATCTGAATCATTTCCCGGTAACCATTGTTATAGTAAAACTCAACAAGTGCCAAGTTCTTCTCCCATGATCCACAGAAGTCTATGACATAAGCTCTCAACATATCCTATGGTACCTAAATGGCACACACTGACTTCCCATCCATCCATGGGTTGAAATCCATAATAAAAAACTCATGGGTACCGAGTGAATTTTACATCCCTTGCCATAAGTGCATAGTAATATGTGGATCATGATCTGAAAATGTTGTTCATGTCACCTCATGAAACCATACTATATCCATAAGAAACAACTCTCCTAGTTGATCAATGGTGAAGGTCTCTCGAATTAGTAGGAAATGCACTACCTTGGTCAACCAATCCACAACCACCCAAGTCACATAATTCTTTTTTTGAATCCTCATAATACCAATAACAAAATCCATCGTCATGTCATCCCACTTATATTCTAGAAAGGGAAAAGGC
This sequence comes from Viscum album, assembly GCA_963277665.1. Taxonomy (NCBI): domain Eukaryota; kingdom Viridiplantae; phylum Streptophyta; class Magnoliopsida; order Santalales; family Viscaceae; genus Viscum; species Viscum album. The sequence continues at coordinate 737,786,625 of OY728127.1, read as the reverse complement.
TGTAACAAACCACCCAATGGTTTAGGCTCCACCTTGACCCGCTGGTAGTTATATCATCATGCCATGAAACCTGAAACATATTTCTTCATCACTAGCCACCAATACTACCGTCGAAGATCATGATAAATTTTGTTAAAACCATTATGCACTACCCACTTTGAGACATGGAACTTAATAATCAACTCTTCTGGTATACAATTAGTCACAAAAACATACCCAGATAGGTAAGATATCTCATCATCATCAACATCCCAACTATAAGGTGGAATTCCACTTTTAAGGCTTTTCATCAAGGTTAAATACTCCAGATTATAAATCTACCTCACTTTGATTTGGCTCAAAAAATGGACTCAATAGATAAGGATATAAGTCTCATCTTCTCATGACCATCCCTCCACTCTAGATATATCTCAACAAAAATTCCATCATCCTCTACTCAGAACTAGATTCCTAAACTACTCAGTTGTGAGTCTTCCGGCTTAAAGCATCAACAACACTATTCCCCTTTCAAATTGTGTACATTAGTTAAAAAGTGAAGGAAGTCATGTAATCTACCCATATTCACTGCTGAATATTCAAATCACATGGGTAAAAGATATAATTAAGTCTTTTATGATTAGTATAAATAGTAAACCATTCTCCAAGAAAGTAATGAAACTAACACTTTAAATCATAAACCACCATGGACAACTTGAGATCATTCGTTGGGTAATTTCATTCATGAGGCCTCAACTATCGAGACCCATATTCCATAAACTGATCCTTATGCATCAATAATGCCCCAAGCCCAAAACTAGATTCATCACAAAACAAAGTATAATCTATACCTAGCTCAAGAAAACCAAAACTGATGTAGTGGTTATTCACTTATTTAACTCATGAAATGAATTCTTCCAATGCAAATACCACTAAAACATGATTTCATTATTGTTAAAACCCTAAATTGGAACTTACAAATGGGAAAATTATTTTATGAACATTCAGTAGTAGCATGATAATCCCAGAAACAATTTTACATCAAAAAAAATCTTGGGGTTCTCCCAATACACCACTGCATGCACTTTCTCCAAGTCCACTGACTCACCTTCCTCAATCACAATGTGACCCTATAAATGAACAATATTAATGAAAAAATGAAATTTTGATATCTTAGTGTATATACTATTTTCACTTAGTGTGATCGGGATGATGTAAAAAGGTTTGGAATGATCTTCATGAATCATAGAGTACACTAATATGTCATCAATGAAGGAAACTACGAACTGATCCAAGGATGAAATATTTGGTTCATTAGTATCATAAACAATTCTAGTGAATTGTTGAACCCAAACGACTTCACAAAAAACTCATAAAAACCATACCTTCCCATGAAGGTAGTATGAAATATATTATAATGTCTCACCCTTATCTAATGATACCCTAATCCTAGATCAATCTTGGAGAGCAATTAACCACCACTCATCTTTTCAAAAATATCATCGATTCTTAGAAGAGGGTATTTATTCATAACCATCATGAAATTCAATTTCCTATATTAAACACACAACCAAAAGGACCCAACAGACTTCTTGGAGACCAACACTGGAGATCCCCAAGGTGATTCACATGGGCATATAAACCCCCTATTCTCTAATTCCTCAAACTGAGCTTTATGTTCCTAGAGTTCTTCCAGTTTCATTCTTTATGGAGGAATATAAACTGGTTCTTCCCCTATCAGCAACTCCATCGTGAACTTAGCCTCTCTCCTAGGTGGAAATCCTAATAATACCTTATGAAAACATCCAAAAACATATCCATGACTGGAGGGAAAACATGATGCCCAATTTAACCATCATCAAGAATAATACAATCCATGTGGGTTGCGAGTTCACCCAAATGTTGAAAGATTGGCCCTACATGGCCTACCTGAATATCTTATTCCCCAAGGTGAACATATGTATTCCCCTCTAGGGAATTTAATGTTAACATATGGTGTTTAAATTAAATATGGGTATGGTATAATACATTCCAATGCATTTCCAAAATTAGATAAAAAAACTTACATCTCCATCACAAAAAAATGTCTCAAAGAAAACAATACCCACCAATCTAAAGGGTACGCCCAATACACTGCTGAATATTTTCTGCTCACACCCCTAAAAGTGTGTTAATGAACATTACCCCACATTTATATTTCACAAATAGTTCCAACACACTCATAAAATGAGAATATATAAATGAATCCAAGGAACTTGTATCAAAAAAAGAACTAACAAGCATTGAAGCTACAACAATCTTACCTCAGACTATCGAAGGTATATCCTCACCACCTCTTCATGTTGGATAAACTATGTGAATATGACATACCCCTCTACCCTAGCCTCTATTTTGAATTCCCATCACTGTACTTCCTTGCTGATATGTATGCTCTCACCAAGGAGTACCACGTATTCAACACCAACCAATATGGCACTTAGAACTCCAACTGCCTACCTAAGATAGGGTGACTGATCCACTACATGCACTCTACATCAGCCTTGATCCTCCATCAGTGTCTGAATATCGAGGGTTCTTAAAGAACCTCTTCAAGTTCCCCATCCTTCAGTATGATTGACACTAAACTGGTTGTCTGGGGCGCTGACCATGCATGTGCCATGACCTACCACAACGATAGAAAACACATGTTCACCAGCCGAAGAGGATCGTCCTTTCCTCTAACTACCCTGGAAACCACCACCTTGGTGAATAATCTCAAAGAGATTCTTCCTACCCTCATAATATTCACCACTGGATTATCCAACTTGGACCACACAACCACCACCCAAGGCCTCCCTCAGGTTCCCCTCTAAAATAAGAGCTTGATCCACCACCTCAAAAAACCACTTTAAACAAAAGATATTCACTTAATTTTCGATCTCGTTTATATGTCCTCCTAGAAATAGTCTCACTGTAGTGGAATCACCCCCTCCAAAACTGGAAAAAGCTTCACAAGTTTGTGAATTGACCAGCATAATCCATCGTTGACATGATCCTCTAGGTCAACCTCATAAACTCCACACCCATCTCATGTATCAAGGTATATTAATAGAAATGTTCCATGAAAATATCCTTAACATACTTACAAAACATACCATTATCCTTCTGAGTATGAACCAAAATATCTCACTAGCACTTTGTCAGTCCCTACAACATATAGGATACCAACTTGACTCCCATCTTAGAAAGATCTTCAAGTGATCCAAATTCATCTGGACAGACTCTATCAAGAAATATACTACCTCAGGTCCAAACTCTACAAAAAAATTTAGATAGTGCTTTATTTGAAACTCTCTTGTCAAATCAAACATACTCGGCACTGCCTACCCTAGGTCCTATTCCATCATCTTCGTAAAATGAGAAAATTGATCATGGAACTTCTCATATCCTTTGTTACCCTGGACCACTGGGATTTCATTCACAACCTCTAGAGGATCATTCTATGTGATATATTCTTGTTTCTCATTCGACACTAATCATCATGTTCCATTTATCTACAATTCCAAACACACATCACACAACTCTTAACAAAAAACATCCACATTTTTTCCAAAACAAGGCTCTCTACTCGCCATAAAAAAACTCATTTCACATAAACTATCCCAACATACCTTGTCACACATAGAACACTACCCTCATCCATCCCAACCATAGTGTCATGGTCATATGGGGTAAAACACTTACATAGTCATGAGTCTTTATTTGACACCCTTTTCAAGTCATTTAACCTCCACAACATTAATCTTCCTCAAGTGGGAACCTTTTTATCTTTACAACTTGATACATCCAATGTTTAAAATCATTATTAACTTTTCATTTAAAATAATTCTTTAACCATTATTTAACATTATGTTCCATTTTCCAATATTCATCATTTTAATTATACATTATTTCCTTCAAATTTATCAAGAAAGTAAATTTCATTCTACCCTTTATGACCCACACACCTATCCCACGTGTTCCTATCATGATGAATGCCACTTAGATCTCTAAGTGTCTATAATGATGCATGAATGAATAATTTTGTGTCATTAAGACCATGAGAAGAATATCATATAACAACCACATAACACAATGAGTTCATCACCCAACTGTGAGATATCATTCAACTATAACAACACACACCAAAAACAATAACCCCACCTAGGGCACTTGGGTTCTCCACCCATACATGGGTTAGATACTCCCAATAATGATCTCATTTATAAGAACCAACACATCCTGGTATACCTTATACCATCACCAATAAATACGACCCCAAAAAAGAACCATTATGATAAAACATTATAACATTCCCAACCCAAGATCCACTAAGCCGGTTCCTCGAGCTGGTTCATCTCATGACCTCAGGTGAACCTCCCCATATGCCAGATGCTATTAACCATTAGTGGGGGTCTAATGTAATATTTTGGGAGACTATACCCGCTTTACCAGAGTAATCCACAATTGATAACTTATTAAATAAGGGAAACAATAACTAATAAACCAAAAACATTAATTACTAACCATTTCCCAAATAGGGTACAAAATATATTCAGATGATAAATATTTCATTCCATGCTAAAAACTCCAAATTTAAGAAACCAAAAAATAAACAAAACTGTCAAATCCAAAAAATGGGACCTAACTCCAAGTTTGTATCATCGTCCATACACATCCCAACCCCAAATCAACTCCCAAGAATATTTCCCTTTCCCTTATCTTGTACAGAAATAATGAAATGTGATTAGGTACACAATGGTGTCCTAAGTAGGGTGTGTGTACAACTCAGAAGAGCACCACAAATGGTGTTTGCAAAATATCTAGTCTAAATAGTTAGTTCATTCAAGTACCAAACAAATGAAAAGGTAAAAAAAATATCTTGAGTACCATTAGTTAATAATATTCACTTTATCCATTTTTTATCACTGGATCCAATTTCATCACTTGTTCCTTGGCTTAGGAATTTACATCATTAACACAATGGCTTAAGATGTTCAATTACTATACACAAGGAAATAACTTATGATCCCTCACTCACTAGGGACAAACATTTCATAAATAAATAAAACACACTTACCTTGGATCCTTAGTCCAGTTAGTCTCATCAAAAGAAAATATTAGGGAATAGAGCCTCATTCCCCTTCCCTAACCCATGAATTATGGTGTAGGGTTTATATCCTCACTCCAACCCACCCCATGGGCATTCATCCTCAAGTCTAATACCCCACAAATACCAAGACTTGTGCAATTTATTATTTATCTGAGTACCACATATACCATTTCCCAAAATATGCACAATTCAATACACATAACATTCACATATCATAAATTTTCAACATGTGAATTAACATAAATCTGTAACCCATTAGAAAATTTACATATTATATTTCATAGCCCATTTAACCCATTTCCCTTTCTCATGTCTTAACCAATAGCATAGTAAGCATTTCCCATGCCTTGAACACTTTTTTCATATTCATCAATTCCAATACACTAACCTATTTGACACTTTCATTAATGCACATGCATTTACCCATTTAACATATTCCTCATTTTTACATGTATTAACCCACATGCACATTTCTAGTACCATTCCAAAGGCATTTAGAACAATCCCTTTATTTAATCCAACCCATTTCGTATTAAGACAAACAATACCTTATGAAATTAGCAGTGTCTCTACACAACTATCAATGTTACATTTTAAATCTATTTACATGTCCACATTTTCCTCATGTGTTCTACTTTATCACATGTAAATTCTATAATTAACATTACAATTTTCCAAGCATAGGAATATTGGCACACCCAATGGGTGGCCCTAAATCGATCTAATAAATCTCAATGAATCCCAAGGGGATCATGAAAGGTTCAATTCATCATTTATCTAAACATTTTACCAAATCCATCAATAGGATTCAAAAAACACAACAAAATAAAACCATTAACTCAAAAAACACATGCACAAATAAACTTCAGGACTACAAGATATAACCTATAGACCACCTAAGTCAATTCCATAGATGAGCATTCTCTTAATCTTTTCCTTATATACAAATTCAAGCCCCCTTTGATTAAATAAACTAAGATTACCTAAAAAAGAGGGTTTTAGGGATTCTTAATAATAAGAACAAATACACAAGCCCTACTCCAAAAAAGAAGGGAGTGGATGAATAGAGGCACCAAGACCATCAATATGAAACCAAGAGTACATAAAACTTCCTAAAAACAAAGGGCACTGACCTTTGGAAAGATTTTGGTTCTTAGGTTCATCACTAGGGATAGAGGAGGAAGAACAGTGACGAAAATTAGGAGAAAAACATAAAATCCGGAGGGGGTGGTAATTTTTCACTTTTTAATGGGGTGCATGGATTGGTCACATGATTATCAAAATCATGTGCCAAATGTGTTCCATCCACTATCAAAGTGGATTTAAGTCGCAAAATTACCTGGGGAGACCACACGATTTCACAAACCCTGCACCAATTGTGAATAATTCCTTTGTCCAGGATATTATGGTTTGGCCTTCCCCCTAGAATGGTTTACTTAACTGTGCTCCCTTTTCTCCTGGCTAGAATGGTTTTATTGCACAATTCTCTCTAAATATGTAAAAAACATGAAACATGCACTCGATGACCATTTTTCTCTTTATTTCATTTCCTGAACCCCCTAAACATCCGCAAACACCGTTATACACCCAGTAAACATTTCATCAAACAAAATTAGGTTACTTAATCTTGAATTTAGACAAGAACATACCTCCATATATTCTTAGATATTATTTTTATGGAACAAAAATTAAATGGTAAAATTTTCTAAATAAAACATCATTATTATCAAATTACAAAAAAATAATTCTTATGTTAAGATAAATATGAAATCATTTATTGAAAATGACGCAATGCCTGTACAACATTGGAAGAGTCAAACATAGTGTCTTTACGATAGTATATCATATTTTATAAGTATATGATCTTCATAAATGATAACTATGACCAGTATTTAATTATTTTTATGTATTTTTATGAATATTTTAATTATATGATAAGCTAAATATCTAAATGCTTACCCAATTCTCACGTAGGGTAAGAAAAATCATGATTTTTATCTTAAAAATGTCATCATTATATAAATTAGAATAAATAAATTTATTACCAGTTTTAGATGATGATATTTATGAATAATAGACTATATTTATCTAGATATTTTCAAAATCAAATAACGACAATAATGAAAAAAATTACTTTAAAGAGTATTTAATAAAAAACTATAATTTCTAAATTGATAAGAAAAATTAATTGAATCTTATGTTTAGTTATGTGGGTTGATTAATGGTCAATAATATCATTTATTTTTAATTTTTCAATCACTTTTCATTTTAAAATTACATTATTTTCCCTTAAATATTGAATATTTGTTAAAACACGCTTGATTTTTTCCTATAAAGGGAGACATATTCTAACCATTCAAAAAAAAATCTCAGTTACTATTTTTTCTTTTTATTCTATAAAAATACCTATCTATACTTACCTTTACTTATTAATAATAATTTAATCCTCTTCAAATTTATTTTTTTGAAGTTATTATACTCACTTGAAAGGAGGTGGTTAAAAGATCAAGGTATGAGCTTTCATGCCTTTTTCTTATTTCATAATTATATTTATTTTTCAAAGAAATATTTTTAAAATTTTCATATTTTTCTTAAATGATACTATTACAATGTTAAATTAATCTTTTTGGTATGTTAATTATGGAATATGAACTATTACCCCTCACCACACACTTATTCATAAGTCATTACTGTGTTAAAATATGGAATTTTCAAAAATGATGCTTTTCATTTCAATTATCCTATTACTATTTTCAATAATATTATTAATATTTAAAGGTAAAACTAAAAAATTATCTTGGTTATAAGAAAATGTTTTTATAAAACACAAATATTCATTTGGTTCTCAGTTATTTTTAACTCTTTAAAAAGATTTTTCACTATGGTATTTTTATGCAACCTAAGTGAATGATGATGTTTTCATGAACATATGTATTATATTGATATTATTAAAAATTAATTATATCATTAAATATAATATTAAAGTTCATGTAATTTCATTATTTTTTACTATATGATAGTAAAGTTTCCATTATTTTAATGAAATAAATGTAAAACAATCATAGTCTATTTTAACCATAAATAATAATATTTTTGAGGATGATTGCCTAAAAATTTATTATTTCGGGACCTATTGATCTCCCTTGATTCTGTAATGATATATAAATAATTAAATGACACTTCTAAAGCTTATAGGACCCCTGAAAATAGATCTTTTACCATTAACATTGTATTGTAACATTTTTTGAAGTTATGAACTGAACGATCCCAAAACAACCGACGTAAATAATAAAAATTGGATAAACAAATAAAATATGATAATAAATGAAATGAAAGGAATAATAACCATTGAATTAACATGAAAAAGTTTTCAATGAAAGAAAACAATTAATATATTTTTATTATTTAGGAGGGTAAAGGTTTTATAATGTGAGTTATGAATTGAGGCAAGGGGTTTTTTATTTAAACATTTAATTTAAATATATTGATGTTTTCCTCTCAACTCCTTGTACTCCATATTAATATTATTTATTTTGGGATATTAATTTCACTCTCTATACTTCTATTATTTATTAATGTTATTTTTTACTATCCTTAACTTTATTTAAAAAAAATGAAAAAAAATATCTTTTAACATTTCCTACACAGATTATTCGTTATAAAAGAATGAAATGAATGACTTTTTAAATGTTTTTTTGCATTATATCACCTTCCCATTGTCTTCATGGGACTTATTTTATAATATTTCTCTCAATCTGTTCATGGTTTTTTATAATAATTTCTATTCTTATTATTATATAAAGGTATTTTATTTGAAATAAAATTATTTATAGTATATAGGGTGATTCTTCCTATTTTTAGGGGTTATCTAATTTTTTTTTGTTATTATGGGTTGAAAAGGGTTATTTTATTATTTTTACGATTAAACTAAATATTCTATGTTTTTATTAATTTTATGGTTTCTTTACATTATATATTCTGATTTTTGGGTCCAATATACCCCTTTAATGCATTGAGTAATGACTTATTCTCTGGTTAAATATGTTCGTGATAACCGAAAAGGTTATTAAATTTTTATGGTGATTGTAAGAGTGATTATGAATATGATGTCTCAGGTAGCCTTCATGGTTATTTTTCATCTATTATTTCTCATAATATTATTTTATTGTTTTATTTGGGCTAGGAAGTTGATTTTATGAGTGATTATCATTTTTTACAAGGTAAATTTTATTATTAAATGGTGAAACATTTCATGGGTTATCATGTTTTTTCATTGAAAAATGTGTATTATTTTTTAACACATTACTAAGATTAATTTTCTCATCTGAAGTTTTCAACTGATTTTATAGGGTTTATGGATGATTTATAAAAATGATGAAGTTAAATTTCAGTTATGGAGATTTCTATTAAATAAATCATATGTATCATTTTAATAACTTTTTCTAAGGAATGTAACCTAAGTGGAAGTGTGGGTTATTTATTGTAATAGGAATCCTAATCCTATAAAAATCTAAATGTAATTTTTCATGGGGATTTATAAAATGCATTATATGCTATAGATCATTCAATTATTGATTGAATATGTTTGGGGTGTTACAATTGGTATCATATCAGGGTTTATATATTTTTATGGGTTAGAATATTGGTGGGGAGACCAAGTAAAGAAAATTTAGGGATGATAAATATCTTTTAGTGGTATAACACATTAATTTATGGTAATATTAGCATGGGGTGGGATTTTATTAATCTAAGGGTTTCCAAGTTTCTCAATCAATTAAATGACTGTATAATAATGAATTTCTATAGAGGTTACAAAGTGAATGAAGTGGGGAGGAAACATGAGGAAAATACTATTCTAAATCAAAAACATAAAATAGTTAGAGTTGGAGCTGTGTATTTTTTAATTTTGTTAAATCCATTAACCTATTCCCAAAATTATGGCGTCCATGCAATGAATGTTCTAACTTTTATATAAATTAATATGTTAATATTAGATAATTTCATGTGACACCATCCGACAGTATTTTTTGGAACCTTAAACCCAATGAGAAATAAAGGATGGATAAATTATTGAGAGAATATAACTTATATTTTTTTTATTCAAAATATTACAAGGTAACTATTATAATTTATCATATTGAAGGTGATGCTGGTCAATGGTGGTATCTAGTTAACAATACCAAACAAAATAATGATATTTATACCGTATTTTAAAAAGGTATATAAATATGTTTTTCTTGAGAAATATTTTCCTAATGTTCTTCAACATAAAATTGAATGAAAATTTATGGAGTTGAAGTAGAATAAATAGGAATTAGTTATTTCCTATAAATAAAATTTTACTTGATTGGAAAATTATGCACCAAATTTTATTTTAGACCATATAGGTAAAATATCTATATTTAGAAAATTTAGAAAAAAATTTACAAAGTTAATTGGTGAAAATAAATTTGGAAGTTATAAAAAAATTATTCAATGTGATGAAAAGGTTGATATGGAGTGTTTTTAATATTATATATATCATAATATCATGGATAAAAAGTGATCAGGGTGGAAATAAAAGGGAACACAACTACCAATTAAATATAAAGGAAAGATAATATAATTTACCTTATAACTTAAATTTGGTAAAATCTATCCTTGGGAGTGTATTATAAGATCTATAAAGTGATATCGATGTGTTTAAATCTAACCTATATCTCATGATTGTATAAAAATGAGCACTGATTGGACTAATAATGGTCAGTAAATATTGAGATATTTTAATTGTAATGAGACGAGTCATTATATTAATATGTGTATAAAGATAATTATGAAAGGTGGTAATCATCAAGATCATATGTATAATGGTGTGGAAAATTCATTTTCTTTTACTGTAGACAATGTGGGTTCATCAAATGAAGTGATTCTAGGAACCTTATTCATTTACTCAAATTATATTAATGTGTTGTGTAACTTTGGATCTTCACATTATTCTATTTCATGGATATTTCCTAGTAATATGGAAATATAATCTCAAGAAATGGAGATTGAAATTTTGGTAAGAACTCCAAGTGGGTGTATTAAAAATATGAAGATTTATAGGAATCTTACTATAATTATCTATGGAATTTATTTTAATTTAAATTTTATTATCTTACCTATAGTATAGTTTGATTTTATTTTGGGTGTGGTTTATATTTATCGTTATTATTCTAAGATAGATTACAGATACAATAAAATTATATTTAATTTTTGGAATGATATTCCTATTCTATTTAAGAATGAATTCATACCAGCAATAAAATATCAAGAATTTAAGATAATGAAAAAAACTTGGAGGTGAAATTTACCTTGATCATATCATTAAAAGTAATAAAATTTTATAGCATAATTATGTTCTAGTAGAAAATGAATATTTGGTTGTATTTTATGAATATTTTACTAATTTGAAGTTTTAATTCACTATTGAATTAGTTTTTAATGTTGATAAAATTTCAAAAGAACCTTATCTAATGACTTTAGTATAACTAATGGAATTCAACAAGAAATTACAATAATTACTTGATAAGGGTTGCATTCATATTATCACTTCACCTTGTGGTGATCCTATATTGTATGTTAATAAAAAATGGTTTTATGGGACTTTTCTTTGACTATAGAGAACTTAATAATATTATTATAAGGAACAAGGATACATTGAATCATATTGATGGCTGGTTTTATAATCTAAAGGGAGATTAGTACTTTTAAAATATTAACCTTAGGTTTTGACATCATCAGTTGAAGGTAAAGAAGAATTTATTCCTAGGAAAGCATTTTGGATGAGGTATGGTCATTATGTGTTTGTAGTTATTCACTTTGGGTTAAAAAATTCAACTTTTTTATTTATTAATTAAATTAATAGAGTATTTAGAAAATAATTGGAAATAATTTTATGCTATTCATTAATGAAATTTTGGTATATTCAAAAATTAATGGGGAAAGTTAGAAACATTTTAGGATTGTTCTTTAGACATTATAAACAAAGTATTTATCTGTAAAATTTAATAAATTTCAAATTTGGTTGTAATAAAATTAATTCATTTAAAATATAAAATCTAAATATGATATAACATTAGATATTTCTAAAACTAAAGTTGTGGAAGAATTTCCAAGGCCAACTAATATCATTGTGATTCATAATTTTCATGGTTTAGAAGATCATTACTAACTTTTTTTGAAAGATCTTCATGGTTATCTATATTATAAACTAAGTTAACATGAAAATGTTTCAAGTTAATTTTGAGAAATGAATGTGAGTAATTTTTTCATGAATTATAATAGAATATTGTTTAATTTTTCAATATTATACATTCCATTAAGAAATTTGGGATTTATGATTTATATCTATGTTTCATTAAATAGTTTTGGTTCAGTTTTAATGTAAAATGATTGGGTAATTTCTTATGCATCACAAAAATGTAAACCCCACGTGTATAATTATCTGATGCATAGACAAAATCTTATATCAGTAATTATTTAATTAAAAATTTTGAGGTATCATTTACATGGGGAGAAATGTGATATAAATATATGTACTGATCATACAATAATGTAGTATATATTCACTAAAAAATAATTTAAACATGATACAAAGGTTGTAGTTAAAATTTATAAAGGATTAATATTTCACAATTAATTAACATCCTAGTAAATAAAAAGGGTATCACATTCTTTTAGTTTATAGGATAATTCTCCTTTAACTATTTTACATCTTTATCATGATACATTGGTTACTGATTTAAAAAAAATTGGATTGGATATTTTTCATTCAAAACCCACTTTTTTTATCTCAAGTAATAATAAAATTATACTAGTTATAAAGAATAAATTATGCTCATAAAAAATCATGGATTTCAAGAGAAAATAAAATTGATAATAGAAGGGAAGTTATATTTGTTTAATATTAATAAAAAGTTATTATATGATTTTAAAAGTGGTTATATAAAACAGATGACTCTTAGTTGATAAAATAATTATTGAATAAGGCTCATAGGTCTCCATATTCTATTCATCTAAGAAGTATAAATATGTGATGAGATATTTGGGAATATTTTTTTATGGTAAGTAATAAAGTATGATATTTATGATTTTACCTTGAAATGTTTCATTTTTCGACAGGTTAAAGATAAATGAAAACTATTGAATAGAAGGCTTCAAATGTTTTAAATTACAAAATTAAAAAGAGAATATATATATATATATCCCTGTATTTAATCGTGGGATTACCAAAAACATCTCAAGGTAATTATTTTATATGGGTTATTTTTGACCATTTGACTAAATTTCCTTATTTACTTGCTATTTGGGATAATATTTCTTTGGATTAGATTTCTCAACTCACTATAAATAGATAGTTAAATTACATAGATATCCTCTTTCTATAGTATCTTACAATGATCCAAGGTTTATATCAAATTTTTATAAAGGAATTCACAGCTCATTTTATACCGAAATAAGTTTTACTATAACATTTCATCCTAAAAATGTTGTATAATCATGATACACAAATTTAATGTTGTAGGATATTCTTAAAGCATGTACATTGTATTATCATGGAGGTTGGGACCAAGACCTTTTTTGTGGTATTTTATTACAAGAAAAATTTTCATTCAATTAAACAGATGGAACCTTTCGAATCACTATATATAAAGTGGTGTTAAACTACATCATGTTGTGATGAAGTTGGGGAGAGGAAGCCATTGGTTCTTAAATTGGTGAATAAGAAGGATGAAAAGGTGAAATTTATTCAATATCATTTGAAATAATCTTAGAGTATGGAAACTTTTTATGTAGATGATTGAAGTAAATAACATTCATTTGAGACAAGACTTCATGTTATTATTAAAATAATTCTATGGAAAGGTGTATAACATTTTGATAAGGGAAATTAAACCCCCTGATTTATTGGTCCATATGAAATACTATAAAATACTTAATCAATTTATAATTAAACATACTTGAATTTTACCTCAAGTATATAATGTGATTCATGTTTCTTTAATGATATATTTACCTGATTCATCTCACATATAGGGCCCTGAACTAATACGAATAAAAGAGAATCTTACTTATGAGGAAAATCCCTATCATATTATTGCTCTTAGAGAGAATGGTTTTTGAAATTAGGTGAATTTTATAGTTACAATTTTATATAATAATTATATTATGGAATAATTAATATGGTAATCTAAATAATCTATAGTAGAAATTTATCTCCACCAATTTATCAATGAGAAAAAACTACCAGGATGCAATTTCTGTAGTAGAGAACATGGGAAACCATGTATTTTTACTAATAAAGAAATTACTATTTATTAATATTCAAGTTAATTATATAGATTTATATTAATAGTTAATATTTTTATAATCATAGAAATACTTTTTTAACTTATATAATTAGAATATAATTTTTCTGTAACACCCCGAGATTTTATGAAAAATATTTTTTTAATATCATTGATGTCCTGTCTTGTATGCTACAACAACATTACCTTGCACTACACGCAACACCGTATGAGCTTGCAGTATACACAACACTATTCTTGGATCATGTTACACACAATTTTGATAGTGTGTATATATATATATATATTCAATGTATAAATGAAATATGGTTGGATTCTGTTATACGAAACAACGGAGGAGTCTTGCACAACACGCAACCCTGACTTGGCCTGCATTATACGCAATCGCGAATTTCCTCGATAGCGTGTGTTGCACGCAATACCAGGCTTCACTAAACAATGATATATAGTTATAATATTATTATGAACTAGAAGTTATGAATAGTATCAACTACATTTTGAAATTTATAACATTATTATTCATCTTACACATTTTCTAGAACATAGTATGAGAACAAAATCAATTTTTCTAGTAAAATAAGTATTTTTCAAAAAATGTAGTTTTGCCACCTTTTAATGGCGCACCCACCTTAAATATTTTTTTGACATGTCTATAAGTTCAATTTGACAAAATAAAATTCTTCCTTAGAATAAGGGTATAAAAATTTACTTTGGATAAATTTTTTATATTATTCTGATAACTTTCATGTTTTATTAAATAGTAAAAACACGCTATATTTAAATTAAAAACAACTTTTTTCATCACAATAATTTATATGGTTAGAATATATTTTTAATTGGTTTTAAAGTGTAATTATAATATATTTTTACCATTTAATCCAATGTCAGTCATTGGAATTAATTTAACATTGAAATTGGATATAAACAAGTATAAATATTTTGATAGTTATTGTTTCTTAAAAACACGTGATTTGTTTTGACGACGGGAATTAATTTTTAAATTAATTAATGAAAATGATATGTTTTGAATTTGGTAAAATAGACATCATTTTTTAATTCATAATATCAAATATATCTTAGGCCTAAATTTTGGTGTTTTTCTGGAAACTTTCATTTTTTGATGAATAGTGAAACCACTAGGTGGTAGTTAAAAAACTGAATTTTTCATAAAACATAATTTTACCGCTTCTGTGAGTGGAATTTAAAAAATCCGAGAGACACGGTTTATATCAAGGAATAAAATGTGGTTCAATGAGATGAAAATAATTTTTGGTGAATAGTAGCTTTTTACTTTTTTTTTACCACGGTTAAAAGTAAATAGGGTAATTCAGGGTAAAAGTGTTATTATTATTACCCTAAAACAGGTCTTATTCTATTTGATAAGTCTAATTCGACCAAAAACAACCTTAGGAATAAAATATGACCATTTAGGCCCACTTGTATTAGATTAGGACATTTATTATTAATTTATTTAAAGAAGGGTTAAAATAGTTAAAATCAAATTTTAATAACTAAATCATTTTAATATAGGGTTATACATAAGATAAATTCAAATATAAATATTCATTAGAAATAGAAAGATATTTCCTACATAATGGAATTTTATATATAATTTTTAGACTTAAAATAATTTAATTTATTTATGAAACAACGATGATGCAGTAATTATCATATTAATGAAATATTGACATAATTGATGTTATAAATACCCAAATAAATGTAATTTGAGACTTTTTAGGAATTAAAATAATTTTATATGTTAACATGACATGTTATTATTGATTTAATTAACTTTTTTCGAACTAATAATTCTGTTATGATTTTCAAAAAAATCAATTACCAAATAGTGTCAAAATTGACATAAAATAGATATTAAAACAAATATTATATTATAAATTGTTATTTTATTCCTAAAAATCTAAGGTTCGGCCAAATGACTTATATAAGGTTATATATATTAATAATAAACAACTTGTGGTTCTTTTGGCATTTTATAGTAAGTTTATTAACCTTATAGTGTAAGAAAACAAGAAGACACGGTAAAAGTATAATTATTTATCTTAAGGTTAAATCTAAATGATTAGGTTAAAATAAAAACCTAAACTTGTCTAAATTTTATTGGATGAGAATATTTTGACCCATCCCCACATAATCTTCTAAATATACAAATTTGGAGATATTAAAAACCGAATATGACTTTATAATAAAATAATATTTTTAGTTTTTCCAAAGGTGCCCCTCTCCTCCCTTATAAAAGGGCACCTCCTCCCTCTCTTCCTCACACCACTTTGAGCCTTCAAGCTCGGCCAACCCCTGCCAATATCTCCTCTAAACTTACATAGAAACATCCTAGAGGTTCTGTTCTTCTTCAAAGACTAATTTTAGTGCCCTAAGAGGAGGTATCAAAGAGGCGCTTCAAAGAAGAGGTAATGTCCATAACCGATTCTTTCACCTTTATTTCTTCTTCCACTTCTTCTTCTTAGGTTGTTTAATTATGAAGTAATAACATCAGTATCACTCATATACTTATATGTTATTATATGTATGAAACAACCCTATTTCACCATCTATCCATCCTACGGAAAATGAAATCACCGCGCGTGCGTACGTACAGAATACCGTCTCCACGCCGTGGTGTAATCTATTTTCCACCACCACCTTACAAGGATGGGTATAATGGTGTAAATAATAACTATATATGATTATTGTAAAGTTATTTTTATTCTGAAATAGTATACATACACTCCAATACAATTCCACGATCATGGGAACGATATCATCGCTCATGCGTACGTACGGAATACCGTCTCCACGATGTGATGCGACTCGTTATACATGATCTTCATTGCATAATGATTATATAAATGAATTGAATGAATGAATATGATATATATTACACTAATACCATTCTGGAAATGAGGTATCTATAACCTAAAGAGAAGAATAAGAATTTATTCGACAAAACACGCATAAGAACAAAAAGTAATAAACACCCGAATAACAAGTAGCAATGAAATATTACTAATAATAAGCTAGGAATATGACCATATATGATATCATAAAAATAAGTATGATTCTGGAATAAGTCAATAACGTTATTTAAATCATTATACAGGAGGTTCGGACACATACGAAGCAAATCGGACCTAAGGTAAGGGAAAATATCACAATCTCATTTTTATCTGAGATTGTTTATACTTTGGTATTTATTAGGGTGTATTTTATCATCCAAATCCATGTTTCCTCAATATGTAACATTATTTCCATCCAACTACAATTGTTTAAAACCAATTTTACCCTTCGGTGAGTTTTTACTAAAAGATATGAAAGGAATCTTTTGTCTTTTTTTGTACGAGGTACTTTTTGACTTTTCCAACAAAAGTACGAGAAGAATGTTTTTTTAACTTATACGGCATGAATAGATTTTTAAAACAATATTTCCAAGAATATTCCTTTAAAAGTTTTCAAGATTATTTTTAATCAACTTCTTTTAGTTTAAAATTGTATGACATGTTAAGAAAGGAAAAATGTTTTTGAAGTAGAAAGGATATTTTCCTCAAGAATGGAGTTCAAGAGTTTTATCAAAATTATTTTCCATCTAAGATAATATAGGTTTTTGTTTCTTTCCCTATTATAACATGGATTTTATTATGTTGTGATGGAAATATTTTTATGAATTCCTTTATCTTATATGAATTTTTTTATGATGTCACGATGTTTAAGATTCTCATTTTTATTTCATGGGTTATGATATGATGTATGGTTTATGATTTTGTGGAACACATAAGAATGGTATCATTATGAGATGGGTGGGACATATATATCCCTCCAATGCATTGGGTAAAGATTTTATATCTCATGAGATAGACATGGCTGGAACGGCAGGTTAAACCGGTTCAGTGAAACAGGACTGAAATGAGGAGTAAACTCGGTTCAGAAATGGACTTTGTCCACTAAGATAGTCTTGGAAATGTGTCTTGAATAATAAGAAATGATTCTCTATGATTATGAGTGTATGACACAAAGTTTCATGTTTTAAGTTATGATTATTGGGATTACATTTCATTACTATGATTTATCCCATGTTATGAAATTATGATCTCTTTTGCAGGTTAAGATTTCCAAAAGTTATGTTCTTATGTATATGATGTGATTGATATTTCTTTTGTTTACCCTTACTGAGCATTTGAGCTCACCCTTTATATGTTTTTTCCCCAGGATTTAAAGAATGGTTTTAGGTAAGAAAACAAAAAGGGGAAGATCTTATGGGAGATGTTGAAGATCTTTCACCATGATTAGAAGATTATGTTCCAAGTTTCCAAAGACACTAAACTATTACGGTACTTGTGTGTATGTTTTTGTTATGTATTAAGTATTCTGAAAAAGTAATGTAATGTCCATGTACGTCAAGCTATGGGTCTCTACAGTTGGTATCAGAGGAAAGGTTTATTCAACCTTTGGAAACTAGGATGTGAGAACTTTAGTGAGATCCCTAGAGATATTTCTAAGGTATGTCTAGGGATGCCCCTAAGGTTAAGTATAAGTATAGGTTATAGTCCTATAATTACGGTAACGATCTTAGAATTAAACCTAAGATGTTAGATATTGAAGGTACTCCCCCTTTCTTATGTTATTTTCCCTAGCATGATTTTTGCCTCTCACGCTATTCTTTTTGGGTTTTAGACGATGGATGGAACCCGAAGGAACTGTGTTGATCAATTCAATGGACAATGCAATGAATGTCCTCCTGAACAAACAAATGTTATGGTAGATGGAGTGAAAAATCTTATTGCTATACTTACACAAGATATGAATCATTCTGGACTTCCAAATGAGCAGAGAAGGGAACAATATTCTATTGAGTCCTTCATGAGGCAACGTCCACCTTCTTTCAGTGGGTCTTCTGATCCACTTGTTTCTAAATAATGGATCAGTACCACTGAAAAGATATTTTCGGTTCTTCAATGTTCAGAACATGATAAAGTCATCTTAGAAGTATATCGTTTGGAAGGTGAAGCTGATCAATGGTGGAATCTTATCAAGAATACGAGGCCAAGAGATGAAATTGAGTCCATGGAATGGGACGAGTTCAATAACTTATTTTTCAATAAGTAATTCCCTCGTATTCTTCGAACAAAGATGGAGAAGGAGTTTCTTGAACTAAAGAAAAAGGATGAGGAATCTGTTGGTGTATATGAAGCAAATTTTACAAGGCTTCCAAGGTATGCATCTGGCTTTATCATCCAAACTGAAAGTAATGTTGATCGATTCTTCAGTGGCATAAAACCAAATATTTGAAGGGAATTAGCTATAAGAGACTTCAGTAGCTATGAAGAAATTGTGCGTTGTGCTATCAAGGTAGAAATAGAAGTTGGTGTTACTTATCCATCTCATAGTTTTGACAAGAAATGAAAGATGGAGTTCAAGGAGAAATCTTAGAATAATGGTGAAAAGAGGATGATTGTTTCCTTATGCTCAAAGTGTGGAAAGAATCATGGTGGAGATTTTCTTAAAGGGACTAGAAAATGTTTTATGTGTGGAAAATAAGGTCATCGAGCAGCTGAGTGTCGAAGTAATGGAAAAAAGGTTTCTAATGATGTAAATAAAGAAAAGACTGCAGAGAACGCACCACCAACACTTCAATGATTCAAGTGCAAGGAAATGGGTCATTATGCTAATAAATGCCCTAATCTAAGGGTTAGTGATGATCGACATGAGCAACCACTTAAGGAAAAGGAAAAAGGCAGTCACAAGCGATCACTATTGGCGATGTTAAATATGACAACGATGTGGTGGAATGATTAAGTGTTTATGTAATGGGATTCCAAAATAATGTTGCATATAGTATCGTGGAATATTGGAATATTTATGTATTGGTATATTGTGGTTTTCAATAATTTTATGGTACCGGTAACCATGGAAAGTGATTGAGATATTTTTGGAAAAAAGATGATATGCGCATAATGAAGGGATAAGGAGAAACTAAAATGTTTGACAGTATTCACGAGCTCATGACTGATATAAGAAAATTGTTATATTGTGGTTTGAGGTTTTGGTATGTGAAAAGAGTTAACTTTTGACATCACTAATGTTTTCGGTAAGATTCAATGGGTATTCATTTTTCAAGAGAATACATGATTAAGGCCTTCGAATGTTTGGGATGTGACCAAAAAGACATATATCATGATATACGGGGATCAATGATGGCATTAACATGCTTGTTATATGAACTCTTTGGTAATCATTTTCACAATAATATGAGATTGGACAACAGTATTTTGGATAAGCCTAAAGATTGGAAAAGATTATGTTGGACATAAGTTAGTATTGTTTACGGATAGAACTTTTTTTCGATATTATTGATGGGATGTTATAGTAATATAGTTTTAGAAAAAGGAAAACCTGCAGGACGGGCGACAACCCATCACGTCGGACAAGGCTGTGGGAATCGAACCCACAACCGAAGTGCGACTGGCCTTTATCGCCTACCACTGGCCTACAGGAAGTCCCTGGTTAGTAGAAACTAGTTTTATTTTATTAAGCGGTATGATATATGAAGTATAAGTTCATTTTTGGAACCGTATATGATTAATCTTACCATAAGATGGACTTATAACTTATGATAACCTTTTGTTTGAAACAGATGGAATGACCCATCATTCTATAACATGATCTGCTAACACATCACCAATAACAAATTCAACTTCATTTCTTTAAGGGATGAAGTGGAAATTATTCAATTCACAAACAATAGTGAGATTGTACCAAAATCATGTAAGTATTTATTTTAATTCATCAACTTTAGGGAAATGATCTAGAAAACCAAAAATGTTGTCCTAGTTGCCTTATATCTGATGAATCAGATGGTACCTTAGATCATCACAAATCTGTAACTTTGTGATTGTTTGCTTTTTCATATCCATGTTCTGTACCACTCTCCATCAGAACATGATGGTTAGGTTTCTCTTACATATCCATATTTTCACTTATGTTCTTCTACGTTGAAACCCAGTGATGAGTTAATTTGGGTAACCGTTACATTTCATACTTTAGTTTTTAAATCCAAATTTTGGTATTCCTTTTTACGATGTGGGTTTCTATTAAACAAACATTCGAGTAGTAAACCATTTATAACCCCGACGAATTTTGAGGGAGAAATTCATTTTAAGGGGGGTAGAATGTAACACCCCGAGATTTTATGAAAAATATTCTTTTAATATCATTGATGTCTTGTGTTTTATGCTACAACAAGATTACCTTGCGCTACATGCAACACCGTATGAGGTTGCAGTATCCACAACACTATTTTGGATCATGTTACACACAATTTTGATAGTGTGTATATATATATATATATTCAATGTATAAATGAAATATGGTTGGATTCTGTTATACTAAACAACGGAGGAGTCTTGCACAACACGCAACCCTGACTTGGCCTGCATTACACGCAATCGCGACTTTCCTCGATAGCGTGTGTTGTACGCAATACCAGGCTTCACTAAACAACGATATATAGATATAATATTATTATGAACTAGCCGTTATGAATAGTATCAACTAAATTTATAATTTTATAACATTATTATTCATCTTACACATTTTCTAGAACATGGTATGCGAACAAAATCAATTTTTCGAGTAAAATAAGTATTTTTCAAAAAATGTAGTTTTGCCACCTCTTGATGGCGCACCCACCTTAAATCTTGTTTTTGACATGTCTATAAGTTAAATTTGACAAAATAAAATTCTTCCTTGGAATAAGGGTATAAAAATTTACTTTGGAAAAAATTTTCATATTATTCTGATAACTTTCATATTTTAATGAATAGTAAAAACACGCTATATTTTAATTAAAAACAACCTTTTTCATCTCAATAATTTATATGGTTAGATTATCTTTTTAACTGGTTTTAAATTGTAATTAGAATATATTTTTACCATTTAATCCAATGTTGGTCATTGGAATTAATTTCACATTGAAATTGGATATAAACAAGTATCAATCTTTTGATAGTTATTGTTTCTTAAAAACACGTGATTTGTTTTGACGACGGGAATTAATTTTTAAATTAATTAATGCAACTGATATGTTTTGAATTTGGTAAAATAGACATCATTTTTGAATTCATAATATCCAATATAGCTTAGGCCTAAATTTTGGTACTTTTCTAGAAACTTTCATTTTTTGATGAATAGTGAAACCACAAAGTGGTAGTTAAAAAAACTGAATTTTTCATAAAACTTAATTTTACCGCTTCTGTGAGTGGAATTTCGAAAATCCGAGAGACACGTTTAATATCAACGACTAAAATGTGGTTCAATGAGATAAAAATAATTTTTGGTGAATAGTAACTTTTTCCTTTTTTTTACCACGGTTAAAAGTAAATAGGGTAATTCAGAGTAAAAGTGTTATTATTATTACCCTAACACATGTCCTAATTCTATTGGATAAGTGTAATTCGACCAAAAACAACCTTAGGAATAAAATATGACCATTTAGGCCCACTTGGATTAGATTAAGACATTTATTATTAATTTATTTAAAAGGGTTAAAATAGTTAAAATCAAAGTTTAATAACTAAATAATTTTTAATATAGGGTTATACATAAGATAAATTCAACTATAATTATTAATTAGAAAGATAAAAATATTTCCTACATAATGGTATTTTATTTATAATTTTTAGACATAAAATAATTTAATTTATTTATGAAACAATGATGATGTAGTAATTATCATATTAATGAAATATTGACATAATTGATGTTATAAATACCCAAATAAATGTAATTTGAGAATTTTTATGAATTAAAATAATTTTATATGTCAAAATTACATGTTAGTATTGATTTAATTAACTTTTTTATAACTAATCATTCTGTTGTGATTTTCACAAAAATCAATTACCAAATAGTGTCAAAATTGACATAAAATAGTTTTTAAAACAAATATTATATTATAAATTGTTATTTTATTCCTAAAAATATAATATTCTTCAAAATGACTTAGATAAGGTTATATATATTAATAATAAAGAACTTGGGGTTCTTTTGTATTTTTATTGTATGTTTATTAACCTTATAGTGTAAGAAAATAAGAAGACACCGTAAAAGTAAAATTATTTATCTTAAGGTTAAATCTAAATGATAAGGTTAAAATAAAAACCTAAACCTGTCTAAATTTTATTGGATGATATTATTTCGACCCATCCCCAAATTATCTTCGAAATAAATCAATTTGGAGCTATTAAAAACCGAATATGAATTTATAATAAAATAATATTTTTAGTTTTTCCAAAGGTGCCCCTCTCCTCCCTTATAAAAGGGCACCTCCTCCCTCTCTTCCTCACACCACTTTGAGCCTTCAAGCTCGGACAACCCCTGCCAATATCTCCTCTCCACTTACATAGAAACATCCTATAGGTTCTGGTCTTCTTCAAAGACCAATTTTAGTGCCCTAAGAGGAGGTCTCAAAGAGGCGCTTCAAAGAAGAGGTAATGTCTGTTACCAATTCTTTCACCTTTATTTCTTCTTCCACTTCTTCGTCTTAGGTTGTTTAATTATGAAGTAATAACATCACTATCACTAATATACTGATATGTTATTATAAGTATGAAACAACCCTATTTCACCATCTATCCATCCTACGGAAAACGAAATCACCGCGCGTGCGTACGTACGGAATACTGTCTCCACGCCGTGGTGTAATCTATTTTCCACCACCACCTTACTTTGATGGTTATAATGGTGTAAATAATAACTATATATGATTATTGTAAAGTTATTTTTATTCTGAAATAGTATACATACACTCCAATACAATTCCACGATCATGGGAACGATATCATCGCTCGTGCGTACGTACGGAATATCATCTCCACGATGTGATGCGACTCGTTATACATGATCTTCATTGAATAATGATTATATAAATGAATTGAATGAATTAATATGATATATATTACACTAATACCATTCTGGAAATGAGGTATCTATAACCTAAAGATAAGAATAAGAATTTATTCGACAAAACACGCATAAGAACAAAAAGTAATAAACACCCGAATAACAAGTAGCAATGAAATATTACTAATAATAATCTAAGAATATGACCATATATGATATCATAAAAATAAGTATGATTCTGGAATAAGTCAATAACATTATTTAAATCATTATATAGGAGGTTTGGACACATATGAAGCAAATCAGACCTAAGGTAAGGGAAAATATCACAATCTCATTTTTATCCAAGATTGTTTATAATTTGGTATTTACTGGGGTGTATTTTATCATCCACATCCTTGTTTCCTAAATATGTAACATTATTTCCATCCAAATACAATTTTTTTAAACCAAATTTACCCTTCGGTGAGTTTTTAGTAAAAGATATGGAAGGAATCTTTTGTCGTTTTTCGTACGAGGTACTTTTTGACTTTTCCGACAAAAGTACGAGAAGAATGTTTTTTTAACTTATACGACATGAATGGATTTTTAAAAGAATATTTCCAAGAATCTTCCTTTACAAGTTTTTAAGTTTATTTTTAATCAACTTCTTTTAGTTTAAAATTGTATGACATATTATGAAAGGAAAAATGTTTTTGAAGTAGAAAGGATATTTTTCTCATGAATAGAGTTCAAGAGTTTTATCAAAATTATTTTCCATCTAAGATAATATAGGGTTCTGTTTCTATCCCTATTATTACATGGATTTGATTATGTTGTGATGGAAATATTTTTATGAATTCCTTTATCTTATATGAATTGTTTTATGATGTCACGATGTTTAAGATTCTCATTTTTATTACATGGGTTATGCTATGATGTATGGTTTATGATTTTGTGGCACACATAAGAATGGTATCATTATGAGATGGGTGGGACCAATATCTCCCTCCAATTAATTGGGTAAAGATTTTATATCTCATGAGATAGACATGGCTGGAACGGCATGTTAAACCGGTTCAGTGAAACAGGACTGAAACGAGGAGTAAACTCAGTTAAAAAATGGACTTTGTCCACTAAGATAGTCTTGGCAATGTGTCTTGAATAATAAGAAATGATTCCCTATGATTATGTGGATATGCCACAAAGTTTCATGTTTTAAGTTATGATTATTGGGATTACATTTCACTACTATGATTTATCCCAGGTTATGAAATTATGATCTCTTTTGCAGGTTAAGATTTCCAAAAGTTACGTTCTTATGTATATGATGTGATTGATATTTCTTTTTTTTACCCTTACTGAGAATTTGAGCTCACCCTTTATATATTTTTTCCCTAGGATTTAAAGAAAGGTTTTAGGTAATAAAACAAAAAGGGGAAGATCTTATGGGAGATGTTGAAGATCTTTCACCATGATTAGAAGATTACGTTCCAAGTTTCCAAAGACACTAAACTATTACGGTCCTTGTGTGTATGTTTTTTTATGTATTAAGTATTCCGAAAAAGTAATGTAATTTCCATGTACGTCAAGCTACGGGTCTCTACAGTTGGAATCAGAGGAAAGGATTAGTCAACCTTTGGAAACTAGGATGTGAGAACTTTAGTGAGATCCCTAGAGATGTTTCTAAGGTATGTCTAGGGATGCCCCTAAGGTTATGTATAAGTATATGTTATAGTCCTATAATTACGGTAAAGATCTTAGAATTAAACCTAATATGTTAGATATTGAAGGTACTCCCCCTTTATTATGTTGTTTTCCCTATCATGATTTTTTCCTCTCACACTATTCTTTTTGGGTTTTAGATGATGGCTGGAACCTGAAAGAACTGTGTTGATCAATGCAATGGACAATACAATGATTTTCCTCCTGAAGAAACAAATGTTATGGGAGATGGAGTGAAAAATCTTATTGCTATACTTACACAAGCTATGAATCATTTTGGACTTACAAATGAGCAGAGAAGGGAACAATATTCTATTGAGTCCTTCATGAGGAAACGCCCACCTTCTTTCAGTGGGTCTTCTGATCCACTTGTTGCTGAACAATGGATCAGTACCACTGAAAAGATATTTTCAGTTCTTCAATGTTCAGAACATGATAAAGTCGTCTTAGCAGAATATCGTTTGCAAGGTGAAGCTGATCAATGGTGGAATCTTATCAAGAATACGAGTCCAAGAGATGAAATTGAGTCCATGTAATGGGAAGATTTCAAGAACTTATTTTTCAATAAGTACTTCCCTCGTATTCTTCGAACAAAGATGGAGAAGGAGTTTCTTGAACTAAAGCAAAAGGATGAGGAATCTGTTGGTGTATATGAAGCAAATTTTACAACGCTTACAAGGTATGCATCTTGCTTTATCGTCCAAACTAAAAGTAAAGTTGATCGATTCTTTAGTGGCTTAAAACCAAATCTTCGAAGGGCATTAGATATAAGAGACTTCAGTAGCTATGAAGAAATTGTGCGTTGTGCTATCAAGGTAGAAATGGAAGTTGGTGTTACTTATCCATCTCATAGTTTTGACAAGAAACGAAATATGGAGTTCAAGGAGAAATCTCAGAATAATGGTGAAAAGAAGATGAATGTTTCCTTATGCTCAAAGTGTGGAAAGAAGCATGGTGGATATTGCCTTAAAGGGAATAGAAAATGCTTTAAGTGTGGAAAAGAAGTTCATCGAGCAGTTGAGTGTCGAAGTAATGGGAAAGGGTTTCTAATGATGTGAATAAAGAAAAGACTGCAGAGAACACACCACCAACACTTCAATGGTTCAAGTGAAAGGAAATGGGGCATTATGCTAATAAATGTCATAATCCAAGGGTTAGTGATGATCGACATGAGCAACCACTTAAGGCAAAGGACAAAGGGAAGTCACATTCGATCACTATTGGCGATGTTGAATATGACAACGATGTGGTGGAATTATTAAGTGTTTATGTAATGGGATTCCAAAATAATGTTGTATATAGTATCGTGGAATATTGGAAGATTTATGTATTGTTATATTGTGGTTTTCAATAATTTTATTGTACCGGTAACCATGGAAAGTGATTGAGATATTTTTGAAAAAAGATGATATGCGCATAATTAAGGGATAAGGAGAAACTGAAATGTTTGACAGTATTCATGAGCTCATAACTGATATAAGGAAATAGTTATATCATGTTTTGAGGTTTTGGTATGTGAAAAGAGTTAACTTTTGACAGCACTCATGTTTTCGCTAAGATTCCATGGGTATTCATTTTTCAAGAGAATACATGATTAAGGCCTTCGAATGTTTGGGATGTGACCAACAAGACATATCTCATGATATACTAGGATCAACGATGGAATTAACATGCTTGTTATATGAACTCTTTGGTAATCATTTTCACTATAATATGAGATTGGACCACAGTATTTTAGAAAAGCCTAATGATTGGAAAGGATTATGTTGGACATAAGTTAGTATTGTTTAAGGATAGAACTTTTTTTCGATATTATTGATGGGATGTTATAGTAATATAGTTTTAGAAAAAGGAAAACCTGCAGGACGGTCGATATAGCCCATCGCGTCGGACAAGGCTATGGGAATCGAACCCACAACCGAAGTGTGAATGGACTTTATCACCTACCACTGGCCTGCATGAAGTCTCTGGTTAGTAGAAACTAGTTTTATTTTATTAAGCGGTATGATATATGAAGTATAAGTTCATTTTTGGAACCATATACGATTAATATAATCATAATATGGACTTATAAATTTTTCTAACCTTTTGTTTGAAACAGATGGAATGACCAATCATTCTATCACATGATCTGCTAACACATCACGAATAACAATTTCAACTTCATTTCTTTAAGGGATGAAGTGGAAATTATTCAATTCACGAACAATAGTGATATTGTACCAAAATCATGTAAGTATTTCTTTTAATTCATCAACTTTAGGGAAATTATCTAGAAAACCAATAATGTTGTCCTAGTTCCCTTATATCCGATGAATCAGATGGTACCTTAGATCATCACAAATCTCTAGCTTTGTGATTGTTGGCTTTTTCATATCCATGTTCTCTACCACTCTCCATAAGAACATGATGGTTTGGTTTCTCTTCCATATCCATATTTTCACCTATTTTCTCCTATGTGGAAACCTAGTGATGAGTTAATTTGGGTAACCGTTACATTTCATACATTAGTTTTTAAAGCCAAGTTTTGGTATTCCTTTTTACGATGTGGGTTTCTATTAAACAAACTTTCGAACCCTGACGAATTTTGAGGGAGAAATTCATTTTAAGGGGGGTAGAATGTAACACCCCGAGATTTTATGAAAAATATTCTTTTAATATCATTTATGTCTTTTGTTGTATGATACAACAAGATTACCTCATGCTACACGCAACACCATATGAGCTTGATGTATACACAACACTATTCTTGGATCATGTTACACACAATTTTGATAGTGTGTATATATATATATATATATATTCAATGTATAAATGAAATATGGTTGGATTATATTATACGAAACAATGTAGGAGTCTTGCACAACACGCAACCCTGACTTGGCCTGTATTACACGCAATCGCGACTTTCCTCGATAGCGTGGGTTGTACGCAATACCAGGCTTCACTAAACAACGATATATAGTTATAATATTTTTATGAACTAGAATTTATGAATAGTATCAACTACATTTTTAATTTTATAACATTATTATTCATCTTACAGATTTTCTAGAACATGTTATGGGAACAAAATCAATTTTTCGAGTAAAATAAGTATTTTTCAAAAAATGTAGTTTTGCCACCTCTTGATGGCACACCCACCTTATATCTTTTTTTTTGACATGTCTATCAGTTCAATTTGACAAAATAAAATCTTCCTTGGAATCAGGGTATAAAATTTTACTTTGGATAAATTTTTCATATTATTCTGATAACTTTCATATTTTAATGAATAGTAAAAACACGCTATATTTTAATTAAAAACAACTTTTTTCATCACAATAATTTATATGGTTAGATTATATTTATAATTGGTTTTAAAGTGTAATTAGAATATATTTTTACCATTTAATCCAATTTTGTTCATTGGAATTAATTTCACATTGAAATTGGATATAAACAAGTATCAATCTTTTGATAGTTATTGTTTCTTAAAAACATGTGATTTGTTTTGATGACGGGAATTAATTTTTAAATTAATTAATGCAACTGATATGTTTTAAATTTGGTAAAATAGACATCATTTTTTGAATTCATAATATCAAATATAGATTAGGCCCAAATTTTGGTATTTTTCTGGAAACTTTCATTTTTTGATGAATAGTGAAACCACTAAGTGGTAGTTAAAAAAACTGAATTTTTCATAAAAATTAATTTTACCGCTTCTGTGAGTGGAATTTCGAAAATCCGAGAGACACGGTTAATATCAAGGACTAAAATGTGGTTCAATGAGATGAAAATAGTTTTTGTTGAATAGTAACTTTTTTCCTTTTTTTACCACGGTTAAAATTAAATAGGGTAATTCAGGGTAAAAGTGTTATTATTATTATCCTAACACATGTCCTAATTCTATTTAATAAGTTTAATTCGACGAAAAACAACCTTAGGAATAAAATATGACCATTTAGGCCCACTTGGATTAGATTAGGATATTTATTATTAATTTATTTAAAGAAGGGTTAAAATAGTTAAAATCAAAGTTTAATAACTAAATCATTTTTAATATAGGGTTATACATAAGATAAATTAAACTATAAATATTCATTATAAAGATAAAAATATTTCCTACATAATGGTATTTTATTTATAATTTTTAGACTTAAAATAATTTAATTTATTTATGAAACAATGATGGTGCAGTAATTATCTTATTAATGAAATATTGACATAATTGATGTTATAAATACCCAAATAAATGTAATTTGAGACTTTTTATGAATTAAAATAATTTTATATGTTAACATGACATGTTCGTATTGATTTAATTAACTTTTTTAGAACTAATCATTCTGATATGATTTTCACAAAAATCAATTACCAAATAGTGTCAAAATTGACATAAAATAGTTTTTAAAACAAATATTATATTATAAATTGTTATTTTATTCCTAAAAATCTAAGGTTCGGCCAAATGACCTAGATAAGGTTATATATATTAATTATAAACAACTTGGGGTTCTTTTGGATTTTATAGTATGTTTATTAACCTTATAGTGTAAGAAAACAAGAAGACACAGTAAAAGTAAAATTATTTATCTTAAGGGTAAATCAAAATGATAAAGTTAAAATAAAAACCTAAACCCACCTAAATTTTATTGGATGAGAGTATTTAGATCCCTCCCCACATTAGCTTCTAAATAAATCAATTTGGAGCTATTAAAAAATTAATATGACTTTATAATAAAATAATATTTTTAGTTTTTTCAAAGGTGACCCTCTCCTCCCTTATAAAAGGGAACCTCCTCCCTCTCTTCCTCACAACACTTTGAGCCTTCAAGCTCGGCCAACCCCGGGCAATATCTGATCTCCACTTCCATAGAAATATCCTAGAGGTTTTTGTCTTCTTCAAAGACCAATTTTAGTGCCCTAAGAGTAGGTCTCAAAGAGGCGCTTCAAAGAAGAGGTAATGTCCGTTACCGATTCTTTCACCTTTATTTCTTCTTCCACTTCTTCTTCTTAGGTTGTTTCATTATGAAGTAATAACATCATTATCACTCATATACTGATATGTTATTATAAGTATGAAACAACCCTATTTCCCCATCTATCCATCCTACGAAAAACGAAATCACCGCGCGTGTGTACGTACGGAATACCGTCTCCACGCCATGGTATAATCTATTTTACACCACCACCTTACTTGGATGGGTATAATGGTGTAAATAATAACTATATACGATTATTGTAAAGTGATTTTTATTCTGAAATAGTATACATACACTCCAATACAATTCCGCGATCATGGGAATGATATCATCGCTCGTGCGTACGTACGGAATACCGTCTCCACGATGTGACGCGGCTCGTTATACATAATCTTCATTGCATAATGATTATATAAATGAATTGAATGAATGAATATGATATATATTACACTAATACCATTCTGTAAATGAGGTATCTATAACCTAAAGAGAAGAATAAGAATTTATTCGACAAAACACGCATAAGAACAAAAAGTAATAAACACCTGAATAACAAGTAACAATGAAATATTACTAATAATAAGCTAAGAATATGACCATATATGATATCATAAAAATAAGTATGATTCTGAAATAAGTCAATAGCATTATTTAAATCATTATATAGGAGGTTTGGACACATACGAAGCAAATCGGACCTAAGGTAAGGGAAAATATCACAATCTCATTTTTATTTGAGATTGTTTATACTTTGGTATTTTATAGGGTGTATTTTATCATCCACATCCATGTTTCCTCAATATGTAACATTATTTCCATCCACCTACAATTTTTTAAAACCAATTTTACCCTTCAGTGAGTTTTTAGTAAAAGATATGAAAGGAATCTTTTGTCGTTTTTCGTACGAGGTACTTTTTGACTTTTCCGACAAAAGTATGAGAAGAATGTTTTTTTAACTTATACAGAATGAATGGATTTTTAAAACAATATTTCCAAGAATATTCCTTTAAAAGTTTTCAAGTTTATTTTTAATCAACTTATTTTAGTTTAAAATTTTATGACATGTTAAGAAAGGAAAAAAAATTGAAGTAGAAAGGATATTTTCCTCAAGAATGGAGTTCAAGAGTTTTATCAAAATTATTTTCCATCTAAGATAATATAGGGTTCTGTTTATATCCCTATTATTACATGGATTTTATTATGTTGTGATGGAAATATTTTTATGAATTCCTTTATCTTATATGAATTGTTTTATGATGTCACTATGTTTAAGATTATCCTTTTTATTACATGGGTTCTGCTATGATGTATGGTTTATGATTTTGTGGCACACATAAGAATGGTATCATTATGAGATGGGTGGGACCTATATCTCCCTACAATGCATTGGGTAAAGATTTTATATCTCATGAGATAGAAATGGATGGAACGGCAGGTTAAACCGGTTCAGTGAAACAGGACTGAAACGAGGAGTAAACTCGGTTCAGAAATGGACTTTGTCCACTAAGATAGTCTTGGCAATGTGTCTTGACTAATAAGAAATGATTCTCTATGATTATGTGTGTATGCCACAAAGTTTCATTTTTAAGTTATGATTATTGTGATTACATTTCACTACTATGATTTATCCCATGTTATGAAATTATGATCTCTTTTGCAGGTTAAGATTTCAAAAAGTTATGTTCTTATGTATATGATGTGATTGATATTCCTTTTGTTTACCCTTACTGAGCATTTGAGCTCACCCTTTATATGTTTTTTCCCTAGGATTTAAAGAATGGTTTTAGGTATTAAAAAAAGAGGAAGATCTTATGGGAGATGTTGAAAATCTTTCACCATGATTAGAAGATTACGTTCCAAGTTTCCAAAGACACTAAACTATTACGGTCCTTGTGTGTCTATTTTTGTTATGTATTAAGTATTCCGCAAAAGTAATGTAATTTCCATGTACGTCATGCTATGGGTCTCTACAGTTGGTATTAGAGGAAAGGTTTAGTCAACCTTTGGAAACTAGGATGCGAGAACTTTAGTGAGATCTCTAGAGATATTTCTAAGGCATGTCTAGGGATTCCACTAAGGTTAAGTATAAGTATAGGTTATACTCCTATAATTATGGTAACGATCTTTGAATTAAACCTAAGATGCTGGATATTGAAGGTACTCCCCCTTTATTATGTTGTTTTGCCTCGCATGATTTTTTCCTCTCACACTATTATTTTTGGGTTTTAGACGATGGCTGGAACCCGAATGAACCATGTTGATCAATGCAATGGACAATGCAATGATTTCCCTCCTGAACAAACAAATGTTATGGGTGATGGAGTGCAAAATCTTATTGTTATACTTACACAAGCTATGAATCATTCTGGACTTCCAAATGAGCAGAGAAGGGAACAATATTCTATTGAGTCCTTCATGAGGCAACGTCCACCTTCTTTTAGTGGGTCTTCTGATCCACTTGTTGCTGAACAATGGATCAGTACCACTGAAAAGATATTTTCAGTTCTTCATTGTTCAGAACATGATAAATTCATCTTAGCAGTATATCATTTGGAAGGTGATGCTGATCAATGGTGGAATCTTATCAAGAATACGAGGCCAAGAGATGAAATTGAGTCCATGGAATGGGACGAGTTTAAGAACTTATTTTTCAATAAGTACTTCCCTCGCATTCTTCGAAAAAAGATGGAGAAGGAGTTTCTTGAACTAAAGCAAAATGATGAGGAATTTGTTGGTGTATATGAAGTGAATTTTACAAGGCTTGTAAGGTATACATCTGGCTTTATCATCCAAACTGAAAGTAAAGTTGATCGATTCTTCAGTGGCTTAAAACCAAATCTTCGAAGGGCATTAGCTATAAGAGACTTCAATAGCTATGAAGAAATTGTGTGTTGTGATATCAAGGTAAAAATGGAAGTTGGTGTTACTTATCCATCTCATAGTTTTGACAAGAAACGAAAGACGGAGTTCAAGGAGAAATATCAGAATAATTGTGAAAACAAGATGAATGTTTCCTTATGCTCAAAGTGTGGAAAGAATCATGGTGGAGATTGTCTTAAAGGGACTAGAAAATTCTTTAAGGGTGGAAAAGAAGGTCATCGAGTAGCTGAGTGTCGAAGTAATGGAAAAAGGGTTTCTAATGATGTGAAAAAAGAAAATACTGCAGAGAACGCACAACCAACACTTCAATGCTTCAAGTGAAAGGAAATTGGGCATTATGTTAATAAATGCCCTAATCCAAGGGTTAGTGATGATCGACATGAGCAACCACTTAAGGAAAAGGACAAAGGGAAGTCACATGCGATCACTATTGGCGATGTTGAATATGACAACGATGTGGTGGAATGATTAAGTGTTTATGTAATGGGATTCCAAAATAATGTTGTATATAGTATCGTGGAATATTGGAATATTTATGTATTGGTCTATTGTGGTTTACAATAATTTTATGGTACCGGTAACCATGGAAAGTGATTCAGATATTTTTGGAGAAAAGATGATATGCGCATAATGAAGGGATAAAGAGAAACTGAAATTTTTGATAGTATTCAAGAGCTCATGACTGATATAAGGAAATAGTTATATCATGGTTTGAGGTTTTGGTATGTGAAAAGAGTTAACTTTTGACAACACTCATGTTTTCGCTAAGATTCAATGGGTATTCATTTTTCAAGAGAATACATGATTAAGGCCTTCGAATGTTTGGGATGTGACCAACAAGACATATCTCATGATATACGGGGATCAACGATGGCATTAACATTCTTGTTATATGAAATCTTTGGTAATCATTTTCACTATAATATGAGATTGGACAACAGTATTTTGGATAAGCCTAAATATTGGAAAGGATTATGTTGGACATAAGTTACTATTGTTTAAGGATAGAACTTTTTTTCGATATTATTGATGGGAGTTATAGTAATATAGTTTTAGAAAAAGGAAAACCTGCAGGACGGGCGACAACCCATCGCGTCGGACAAGGCTGTGGGAATCAAACCCACAACCGAAGTGCGACTGGCCTTTATCGCCTACCACTGGCCTACAGGAAGTCCCTGGTTAGTAGAAACTAGTTTTATTTTATTAAGCTGTATGATATATGAAGTATAAGCTCATTTTTGGAACCATATACGATTAATCTAACCATAAGATGGACTTATAACTTTTGCTAACCTTTTGTTTGAAAGAGATGGAATGACCCATCATTCTATCACATGATCTGCTAACACATCACGAATAACAAATTCAACTTCATTTCTTTAAGGGATGAAGTGGAAATTATTCAATTCACGAACAACAGTGAGATTGTACCAAAATCATGTAAGTATTTCTTTTAATTCATCAACTTTAGGGAAATGATCTAGAAAACCAAAAATGTTTTCCTAGTTCCGTTATATCCGATGAATCAGATGGTACCTTAGATCATCATAAATCTATAGCTTTGGGATTGTTGGCTTTTTCATACCCATGTTCTCTACCACTCTCCATCAGAACATTATGGTTAGGTTTCTCTTCTATATCCATATTTTCACCTATGTTCTCCTAAGTGGAAACCCAGTGATGAGTTAATTTGGGTAACTGTTACATGTCATACTTTAGTTTTTAATGCCAAGTTTTGGTATTCCTTTTTACGATGTGGGTTTCTATTAGACAAACTTTTGAGTAGTAAACCATTTATAACCCCGACGAATTTCGAGGGTGAAATTCATTTTAAGGGGGGTAGAATGTAATAACCCGAGATTTTATGAAAAATATTCTTTTAATATCTTTGATGTCTTGTGTTTTATGCTACAACAAGATTACCTTGCGCTACACGCAACACCGTATGAGCTTGCAGTATACACAGCACTATTCTTGGATCATGTTACACACAATTTTGATAGTGTGTGTGTATATATATATATATTCAATGTATAAATGAAATATTGTTGGATTCTGTTATACGAAACAATAGAGGAGTCTTTCAAAACACGCAACCCTGACTTGGCCTGTATTACACGTAATCGCGACTTTCCTCGGTAGTGTGTGTTGTACGCAATACCAGGCTTCACTAAACAACGATATATAGTTATAATATGATTATGAACTAGCCGTTATGAATAGTATCAACTACATTTTGAATTTTATAACATTATTATTCATCTTACACATTTTCTAGAACATGGTATGAGAACAAAATGAATATTTCGAGTAAAATAAGTATTTTAAAAAAATGTAGTTTTGCCACTTCTTGATGGAACACCCACCTTAAAACTTGTTTATGACATGTCTACAAGTTCAATTTGAAAAAATAAAATTCTTACTTGGAATAAGGGTATAAAATTTTACTTTCGATAAATTTTTCATATTATTCTGATAACTTTCATATTTTAATGAATAGTAAAAACACGCTCTATTTTAATTAAAAACAAATTTTTTTCAGCGAAACAATTTGTATGGTTAGATTATATTTTTAATTGGTTTTAAAGTGTAAATAGAATATATTTTTACCATTTAATCCAATGTTGGTCATTCGAATTAATTTCACATTGAAATTGGATATAAACAAGTATCAATCTTTTGAAAGTTATTATTTCTTAAAAACACGTGATTTGTTTTGACGACGGGAATTAATTTTTAAATTAATTAATGAAACTGATATGTTTTGAATTTTTTAAAATAGACATCATTTTTGAATTCATAATATCAAATATAGATTGGGCCTAAATTTGGGTATTTTTCTGGAAACTTTCATTTTTTGATGAATAGTGAAACCACTAAGTGGTAGTTAAAAAACTGAATTTTTCATAAAACATAATTTTACCACTTCTGTGAGTGGAATTTCGAATATCTGAGAGACACGGTTAATATCAAGGACTAAAATGTGGTTCAATGAGATGAAAATAATTTTTGGTGAATAGTAACTTTTTCCTTTTTTTTACCACGGTTAAAAGTAAATAGGGTAATTCAGGGTAAAAGTGTTATTATTATTACCCTAACACATGTCCTAATTCTATTGGATAAGTTTAATTCGACCAAAAACAACCTTAGGAATAAAATATGACCATTTAGGCCCACTTGGATTAGATTAGGACATTTATTATTAATTTATTTAAAGAAGGGTTAAAATAGTTAAAATCAAAGTTTAATAACTAAATCATTTTTAATATAGGGTTATACATAATATAAATTCAACTATGAATATTACTTAGAAAGATAAAACTATTTCCTACATAATGGTATTTTATTTATAATTTTTATACTTAAAATAATTTAATTTATTTATGAAACAATGATGATGCAGTAATTATCTTATTAATGAAATATTGACATAATTGAAGTTATAAATACCCAAATAAATGAAATTTGAGACATTTTATGAATTAAAATAATTTTATATGTTAACATGACATGTTAGTATTGATTTAATTAACTTTTTTATAACTAATCATTCTGTTATTATTTTCAAAAAAATCAATTACCAAATAGTGTCAAAATTGACATAAAATAGTTTTTAAAAAAAATATTATATTATAAATTGTTATTTTATTCCTAAAAATATAAGGTTCGGCCAAATGACTTATATAAGGTTATATATATTAATAATAAACATCTTGGGGTTCTTTTGGCTTTTTATAGTATGTTTATTAACCTTATAGTGTAAGAAAACAAGAAGACACGGTAAAAGTAAAATTATTTATCTTAAGGTTAAATCTAAATGATAAGGTTACAATAAAAACCTAAACTTTTCTAAATTTTATTGGATGAGATTATTTCTACCCATACCCACATCAGATTCGAAATAAATCAATTTGGAGCTATTAAAAACTAAATATGACTTTATAATAAAATAATATTTTTAGTTTTTCCAAAGGTGCCCCTCTCCTCCCTTATAAAAGGGAACCTCCTCCCTCTCTTCTTCAC
Organism: Viscum album; assembly: GCA_963277665.1. Classification (NCBI taxonomy): domain Eukaryota; kingdom Viridiplantae; phylum Streptophyta; class Magnoliopsida; order Santalales; family Viscaceae; genus Viscum; species Viscum album. The sequence continues at coordinate 737,748,706 of OY728127.1, read as the reverse complement.
ACCACTTTGCGCCTTCAAGATCAGACAAACCCAGAAAATATCTCCTATACACTTCCATAGAAACATCCTAGATGTTCTGTTCTTCTTCAAAGACCAATTTTAGTGCCCTAATAGGTGGTCTCAAAGAGGCGCTTCAAAGAAGAGGTAATGTCTATTACCGATTCTTTCACATTTATTTCTTCTTCCACTTCTTCTTCTTAGGTTGTTTCATTATTAAGAAATAACATCAGTGTCAATAATATACTGATATTTTATTATAAGTATGAAACAACCCTATTTCACTATCTATCCATCCTACAGAAAACGAAATCACCGCGCGTGCGTACGTACGGAAGACCGTCTCCACGCTGTGGTGTAATCTATTTTCCACCGCCACCTTACATTAATGGGTATAATGGTGTAAATAATAACTATATATGATTATTGTAAAGTGAGTTTTATTCTGAAATAGTATACATACCTTCCAATACAATTCCACGATCATGGGAACGATATCATCGCTCGTGCGTATGTACGGAATACCGTCTCCACGATGTGATGCAACTCGTTATACATGATCTTAATTGCATAATGATTATATAAATTAATTGAATGAATGAATATGATATATATTACAGTAATACCATTCTGGAAATGAGTTATCAATAACCTAAAGAGAAGAATAAGAATTTATTCGACAAAACACGCATAAGAATTAAAAGTAATAAACACCCGAATAACAAGTCGCAATGAAATATTACTAATAATAAGATAAGAATATGGCCATATATGATATCATAAAAATATGTATGATTCTGGAATAAGTCAACAACATTATTTAAATCATTATATAGGAGGTTCGGACACATACGAAGCAAATCGGACCTAAGGTAAGGGAAAATATCACAATCTCATTTTTATCCGAGATTGTTTATACTTTGGTATTTACTGGGGAGTATTTTATCATCCATATCCATGTTTGCTCAATATGTAACATTATTTCCATCCACCTACAATTTTTTAAAACCAATTTTACCCTTCGGTGAGTTTTTAGTAAAAGATATGAAAGGAATCTTTTGTCGTTTTTCGTACGAGGTACTTTTTGACTTTTCTGACAAAAGTACGAGAAGAATGTTTTTTTAACTTATACGGCATTAATGTATTTTTAAAACAATATTTCCAAGAATCTTCCTTTACTATTTTTCAAGTTTATTTTTAATAAACTTCTTTTAGTTTAAAATTGTATGACATATTAAGAAAGGAAAAAAATTTGAAGTAGAAAGGATATTTTCCTCAAGAATGGAGTTCAAGAGTTTTATCAAAATTATTTTCCATCTAAGATAATATAGGGTTCTGTTTCTATCCCTATTATTACATGGATCTTATTATTTTGTGATGGAAATATTTTTATGAATTCCTTTATCTTATATGAATTGTTTTATGATGTCACGATGTTTAAGATTCTCATTTTTATTTCATGGGTTATGCTATGATGTATGGTTTATGATTTTGTGTCACACAAAAGAATGGTATCATTATGAGATGGGTGGGACCTATATCTCCCTCCAATTCATTGGGTAAAGATTTTATATCTCATGAGACAGACATGGCTGGAACGGCAGGTTAAACCGGTTCAGTGAAACAGGACTGAAACGAGGAGTAAACTCGGTTCAGAAATGGCCTTTGTCCACTAAGATAGTATTAGCAATGTGTCTTGACTAATAAGAAATGATTCTCTATGATTATGTGTGTATTCCACAAAGTTTCATGTTTTAAGTTATGATTATTGGGATTACATTTCACTACTATGATTTATCCCATGTTATGAAATTATGATCTCTTTTGCAGGTTAAGATTTCGAAAAGTTATATTCTTATGTATATGATGTGATTGATATTTCTTTTGTTTACCCTTACTGAGCATTTGAGATCACCCTTTATATGTTTTTTACCCAGGATTTAAAGAAAGGTTTTAGGTAATAAAACAAAAAGGGGAAGATCTTATGGGAGATGTTGAAGATCTTTCACCATGATTAGAAGATTATGTTCCAAGTTTCGAAAGACACTAAACTATTACGGTCCTTGTGTGTCTGTTTTTGTTATGTATTAAGTATTCCTCAAAAGTAATGTAATGTCCATTTACGTCAAGCTACGGGTCTCTACATTTTATCTTTGAAAAAGAAATAGTTTTTATTCTTAATTAATTGTTTTTCTATGTATCCTAAAGTTATATTTAGATATTAAATTTCTAAATTTTTGAAATTTAATATGGAAAAATGAAATTAATTTTTTGTTTCATAATTTTGAAATCATATTTTAATGATTTTTTTATTTTTTCAAGTGGCATGATTTTTGTGTGAATAGTTAAAAAAATTTAGTTTTTATAATTCTATATTTTTTATAACATCTCGATGATATAAATGTGGAATAAAATTTTATAAGAATTGTGTAATATATCTGACATGATAAAATAATCTAAATAAAATAAACAAATCAAATTATAATAAATTAATTATTATATTAAGATAAATATGAAATCATTTATTGATGCAAACGTAAAGCTTTCACAACATTATAAAAGTCGAATATGGTGTCTTTAAAATAGTATATAATTAGAGATGAGGTTACACATTACTTAAAGTGAAAATGATATGACCATTTAATAATATATATATATATTTTTGAATTTTTTAATTATATAACATATTAATTATCCAAATTCTTAACTAGTGCTTTCGTAAGGTAAGAAAAGTCAACATTTCTATCTTAAAAATGTTATCATGATATAAATTTGAATAAATAATTTTATGGAAAATTTTGGATGATGATATTTGTTAATAGTAAAGAATATTTATTTTTGTAATTTATTTTTAATGTTAAATAAATAATAATAATTATAAAAAGTGCTTATACAACATTGATGTCATGTTTGTGAAAATATGAGAATAATCAAAGTAAATGGTTTTAGAAAGTATTTAAAATGAAAAAATAGGATTAATTATGGTATTAAATGATTATAATTTTAAAAATTAAAGGTAATAAATTATATAGATTTTCAAAATTTAATTTTATAGTTGTCAATATACTTTCATAATCAAACTATGATAATAACCCAGAAAATGACAATAAAGGGTATTTAATGTCAAATAATGGTTTATAAATTAATTTCAAGATCATTTAATATTTTATTTAGTCAAGGGAATTGGGTAATATTCGACCATATAATCTAATTTCCATTTTTTAATAGCTTTCCTATTTAAAATAGCATTCTTGTCCTTTAAATTCTGGATATTTATGAAAATGTCTTTGAATTTTTCCTATAAAAAGGGACACATTATAGCCATTATAAAACACATTTCAAGTTCATTTTTCTCTCTATATTCTTTATAAGTACCTATATATACTTCAATTTTTACATTAATTAGTCTCAATCATTTCCAAAATTCATTTCTTTGATATATTTAGACTCAATCTGAACAGTTTGAGGAGCGAGGTAAGGGTTTTGTTGCCTCTTTATCCTTTTCTTATTTATGATTCATTATCTTAAAAATATTTTAAAAATTCTATTATTTTGATAGAATAATTATATAATAATTGTATTATAATATTTTTTATCTATAAATGATTAAATACAAACCATTACCCATCACCATACTCTTTTTCATAAGTCGTTACTACATCAGAATTCAGGTTTTTTCAAAAAAGATGTATTTCATTTCAAATCCCATACTATGATGTTAAATAACATAATTAATATTTAAATTTAACCTTAAAATATTATCTTAGTTGTAATATAATGTTTTTATGAAACTCAATTATTTGTTATGTTTCTTCTACTTTTAATCTCTTTTAAAAAATATCACTCACTGTGGTGGTTCTACACTTTCTAAGTGAACGATGATGTTTTTATAAAATTATTTATTCCATTTCTATTCTTAAAAATTGATTTTAGGATTTAATATAACATTAATATAAAATTTATTTAACTATTATTATTATTTATTTGTAAGTTATACATTGTAAAAAAATGAATGTTGAATAATCATAATAATTTTTAACCATAGAAAACAATCTTTTCAAGGAAGATTATTTGAATAGTGACCATTTCATAACCTATTAAAATCTTATAATTATAGAGTAATATAGAAAAAATACCTTGAAACTTATGTATTTTATAGAACCCATTTAAAATATATTTTATTTTTACCATTATACCACAATAGTTTGGGAAGTTATTAACTAAATAATAACTAAACACCTGATGTAAGGAACACCAAATTGGTAAATTAATAAAACAATATATTAAAATTAATAATAATAAAATAATTAACACTAAATATATTCTATATAAGTTAAATAATTAATATAATTTTATTACTTGGGAGACTAGATGATGTAAGAGGTATGTCTGGGCTCGAGGTTAGGGGGTTTTCTTTTAATCCTTTACATAAAATATATTGATGTTTTCCTCACAAATATTTCTCTCTATTGTTAATATTAATTATTATTTTTATAAATGTCTTGATCTATACTTATATAATTTGTTAAAATCATTTTATATTTCCCTTTCATTTATCATCAAAATAATGAAAGAAATATCTTTTCACAGTTTTTTCATGGGTTATTTTTTGAAAAAGTGTGAAAGGACTATCTTTTTAAATCCTTTACGCATGATCACACTTTCTCTCCATATTATATGGTTTTACTTATTAATATTCCTATCCAATTTTTCATGAATTTTCAATGAACTTTATATTATTAATTTTCTATAAAAATATTTCCTTTTAAATAATTTTTTTAAAAGTGTAGGGGGTAGTTATTCTTGTTTGTATATGTTAACTGAAAATTTTTGTTCTGATGAGATAAAAAGTAAATTTTTATGAGTTTTATAGTGAAATGAAATATCATATGTTCTTAATTCTGGTTATAGTTTTTGGAAATTATAAATGACTATGGGTGGGTTTGATATAGACCACTAATGAATTAGATAATGATTAATTCTTAAATGAAAATATGTTAAAGATAACAAAATAGGTTATTCCATTGTAAGGGTGATTGTAAGAGTGATTATGAATATGATGTCCTAAGTAACCTTCATGATTATTATTTTTCCCTTTATGGTTTATTATAATATTTTCTTATGGAATTATTTCGGGTATGATGTTGATTTTATGAGTGATTATACATTTTCAAAAGATCAAATATTTTTGTTAAATGGTGAAACGTTTCTTGGGTTTTCATGTTTGTTTCGATGGAATAATGAGCTTTATATATTTTTATAACACTTATTGAAATTTATTTTCTTATCCCATGTTTTAAAATTCTTTAAAATTTATTATGGATGATTGGGAATAATAAAAAATTCATTTTATGATTAATGATATTTATCCAGAATAAAAAGAGTGTAATTTTTGGAAATTTCTATTATGTAAAGAATTTAAACTGACTAGAAGTGAGGCTTTGGTATTATAATGTGATTCATAATACTAAAAAAATATAATTCTAAAAGTTCATGGGAATCTATTTAATCCAATATCTTTTATAAATTATGTAATTATAGAGTGAATATTTTTGTACTGTTACATGCATTCACATATATATTGGTTTTTATTAGGGACATCATTGGTGGTGAGTTAGTGAGTTTTATGGTCAAACCATACATGGGACCATTGGTACAAATGTATGCCTTAGTTTTGTAATATAGTTTTGTGAGATGATACAATTCTAAACCCTCTAGAATAATGGGAGGCACACCTATGTTCATGTAAAGAACTAACATGGTTGAAAATCAGTGAGATGAATAAGGAAGTTACAAAGTGGAATATAAGATTTAATTTATTTTTATTAATATTTGGAATGTGGTTAATGGATTTAAGAATTTTTTTATCGTTAGATGGAAGTCAGGACTATGTATGTCCAACACCAACACGAGATAAAATCCATGTTTCTATAGTTTTTTTATCGATGTCACTATTTTTTGTTATTATGGTTGAGTTGATTTTTTCTAAGGATAATGTTTAATTTTATTAATTTAGGTTATATTATTTTTTAGGGTGTTAATTGGTGTTTGTTTATTTATCCTATTCTAGACATAGGATTCACATTAAATTCATATTCTTTATTTTATCAATTATATGATTATATACAAGGGATCAATTATTTAATGTGTCAACCAACACTTATATAGTGTTCTCCTATATAAATTTTGGATGGAACAATACTTTTGTTGAACATGGTTATGCATACTTCTTTTTGTGTTTTTGTAGTTGTTTGGGTGACGCGGCCTTCAGTGCGTTTTTAGGTATTTTTAGCGGGACCTGTTTTATCTTCTTTTTCATACTGAATTGTTTATGGGACCTCTGAGATGCTTTTGGGTATGCCCAGTTACCAGTTTGCGTGAGCAGGGCCGGGTGAGGGGCCATTGCTCGTCTAATCATTTTGGCCGGGGAGCCTCAAAATTATTTTAATTGAAATGTTATTTTTATAAACTATTTAGTTTAATTTGTTAAAGCCTGCTAAATTGTTAGAGGCATTTAAGACCTCAGTGCCGGTATGGGACAACAGCTGGTATAGTGAAATTCGACTGTTTAGTTGGTTTTTCCTTGTTATGTTTTGTTGTTAAATATGTTATATATGCAATTGTTGAATTGCATCTACTAGAACCTTTTTGGGTTGTGTTGGGCTTGGCCCGGTTACGCTAGAGTGATGCTGATCACAGGTTGGGGCTTTTCCTGGGTTACTTTCGGTGGTTTTGACCACGGGATTGGGCGTCATGGACGTCGACTTTAGGTAGTACGACTGTCAGGTAGGGTATGGCCTGGGACACTAGGGTGGTGATGACATTGGACTTGAGCGACATGGTCGCAGGGACACGAGGTGTCAGATGTGTTGGTGGCTTAGGACTATTTTGGTGATTACCGCTCACCCGGGACTTTGAGTAGTGTGCACACATAGATACTCCATGATGAGGTGTTTTTGACCACTCGTGTGGATAGAGGCCCCCATAGTTGCGGTTAGGTATTTGGTTGGGGGTACTTGCCGTAGAAATCCACGGGGGAGTTGAGGAGCCTTCAGGGGATGGGCGTGCCTTCGGGACGTCGGTACTTGAGACACAAGGTGTCAGGAGGCACATGGTGTCGGGTTACTATTCTTGGGTGTGCCTTCAGGACGTCGGTACTTGAGACACAAGGTGTCAGGAGGCACATGGTGCTGGGTTACTATTTTGGGCATGCCTTCGGGATGTCGGTACTTGAGACACGAGGTGTCAGGTGGCACAAGGTGCCGGGTTACACGACAGAGATTCCGGCGTTGGCTGAAGCAGGTGACACTCCATGGTGGATGCTGATCACCAGTGGAGTTTGTGTTTATTTGTGCATTTTACTGATTACTACTTTCCTTGTAAATGCATGACTGCTTAAACACATATATTTGGTACGCACCATTGGGTGGTATCCTACTGAGATTTTCCTCACAACCTGCACGAGCCCTTCGAGACGCGTGTAGACTTTATGGATTTACGTGCAGGAAAGAGGCCAGCTTCAGGAGCTAGGCTGCGTTAGTTATTGAATGTAGATGGTATGGACCTTGAGTTCATACCTAGCTGGGGTTTACTTTTTTGTGTTTACTTTTCTGTATCAGCATGCTTACTTATTGCAGCTACTGTTGGTTATATATTGGCGTCCTTTTTATATTCAGTTGGGTATGACCTGCTTTGGATGCATGCTTGGTTGTTTACAGTCGTTGTTGCAATTGATTGCTGGCATGTTGTTCTTTTTACTTTATGGTGGAGTTGTTTTCTATATTTCTTCCGCTGTTTATTGATATTGAATATGCTTCCGCTTTGCGGGTCTGGTTCGAGTCTACTGAGTAATTTATATCCACTACATATTTTAGTATTATACTCGGACCAGTACCATTCTTATGATCCTCCGTGAGGGTATAGACTCTCCACTATACCTAGAAGACCCTCGCTGCTAGTCGAAAGCCTTTGGCTTTCAGGGGAGGTGCACCTAAGGTAGTGACACCCGACCCGTTTGGCACTGTTCGGGTGGCTGGCCGGGTCCGGGTCGTTACAAAGTGGTATCAAAGGCAGTTCTTGACAAGGATTTAGCAGCAGTGTTTTTCTGGCTACTAATGAGATTGAGACTTCTCTTTTTATTTCTGCTGGTTTTACTATTTGGGATATGCTAGACTGGATATAAGTTGTTGTTACTGGAACTAGGTTTTTAACTTGTGCTTGGGTGCCTGCAGCACGAGGTACGAGGGATGGACCAAGTTGCCATAGGTGGGAATTGCTGTTTTCTTTTTCTCAAATTACGGTTTATCTGATTTCCACCTCGGTGGCATACTTGATGTGTGATGTTGTGTATTCTGATATGATACCCTTGACCTGGTATGGTAAAGGAGAATTAGAACTTGGCCCGGTATGGAAAGTCTTGTTGTTGGCTTTTGATATGCACATTTTTAGGGTATTTCAATTTCATAATTGCATGTATGCTTTGTGAAGTGATAATACCATGTGAAAAAAAATCAATTTCCATGCTTAATATGCTTTGAAATGTAAATTAGTGAAATTCCTGATAGAATTGCTTGTTTATTGAAATGTGTATGCCATGATTTATATCTTTGTATAATTGCATGTTGCAGGATTTTTTTGGGTCTGACTCTTATGAGAGTAGGCATGTACTATGACTGAGGCAGTGTAACTGTCAATATTGGGCGACACGGTCGTCGGTTTGAGGCAACGTGAGTTGTCGGGAAGGGCATGGCCTGAGGTACTTTGATACTTGGCTCTGTTGAGGGTGGGTAAGGAGGCCATGAGGTCGTGATACCGTGGGGAATGGGTTGCGGTGAGGGGGAGTAAGGGTAGTAGTTATGAACTTCCTTTTACTGATTTCCTTATCTGCGTAGAATATATTTCTATATATATGTATGGGTTGTCTGACCATTTATAGTATTCAGGGGGTTACTCCTTCACGACTTGATGGAGCCTCAGGAAGGAGATGGTACATCGCCGCAGGATCAGGGTCAGGATTCGGTAAAGGAAGATCACGAGCTGCAGGTACATTCCCAGGGACAGGATCAGGTTCAGGATCCAGTGCAGGCAGGACAACAGCCGGGTTTGGCATCGTTCGGGCTGTGGCTCGACGAGCAGCTCCAGGCGAGCCTGATACGCATCTTGCAGGGGATTGACAGAGGCATGTAGGAGACATAGCCTTCTATGGCGTATCTGACGTGGGAGTTTCAGTCACAGCACCCTCCACTTTTTCAGGGTGAGGGTGGTCCACAGGCAGCTGAAAACTAGATAGAGAGTATGCAGATGATCTTCGAGTAGCTCGAGACACCTCCAGGGCGGAGGGTCAAGCTGGAGACGTACATGCTGAGAGGATCGGCGAAGCGTTGGTGGGACGTATAGGTTCAGGCTCGTAGGCACGAGGGACTGGCGTGGAAGGACATCAAGGACAGGGTCTTCGAGCACTTTTATCTGGAGAAAATGAGGGCAGAGAGAGCTCAGGTGTTCTTGAGTCTTCAGCAGGGAGACATGTCCGTTATGGACTACGCAGCTACCTTCACAGAGTTGTAACGTTTTTCACCGGGTATGGTGAGTACTGATGCAGCTAGGGTGAGGCACTTCGAGGATGGATTATGACACGCCATTCAGCTCCAGGTGAATATCTTCAGGCTGGGTTCCATCTCCGAGGCGGTGAATCAGGCGCTCATAGATGAGGGAAACGAGAAGGAGAAATCTCGCTTGGGCAGGACAACAGCTTCAGGTGACGTTTCAGAGAGCAGGAAGAAAGGACGGGATGAGTTCCAACAGGGAAGTGAGGCCAAGGATTCATCTAGACCACCTTGTGGGAGTTATTCGGTGATTTGCGTCCAACATGGATAGTCGGGACATGTTTGGGCGTAATGTGATAGGCCTCCGAAGGAGTGTCGGGCATGTGGACAGGACGAACATCTGGAGAGGTTTTGCAGGTAGCCATCTCAGATAGCAGGCAGGCAGGGGCCAGGACAGACTGCAGTGTCTGGAGTTGGTTCAGGTTCGGTACCCAGAGAGGGTAGTCAAGGTTCAGCTGTGCGGAGAGGTCGTGACAGAGATAGTGGGACCCAGCTCAGGGGATAGTGGTCGGTGACTGGAGCAGCATTGCAGGAAGGTCAGGCGTCAGGAAGCCGTGTTTCAGGCTAGGTGCATGCCGTGAAGCTGCAAGAGGCTGAGCAGGCTGGTGAGCCGATGACGGTTAGAGGTACACTGCGGTGTGGTCGTGATCTCCATGTTTCCTTTTTCGCATGACCTATAGAGGCATGTCTGTTTTGAGTGCACGTGGTGCACATGATCTTTGTGGACCGACTAGATTCTAGTTAGTGGGATTGGTACTATATCGGGTGCGTGATATATATATGTATGTATGGGATGTGTAGCATCAGGGCATCGAGGATGCAGGTTACTTGAGGTGCAATGGACATCGGTGCATTGTGGATGTAGGTTACTTGAGGTGCTAAGCACCAAGACCTTGTGGAGGCGGACACCGATGCGGTGCGGGTTACATCGAGTGTCGGAAGCAACATAGGAGCACCAATGGGGTGTAGGGGTGACGATGCTTCATGGGAGGACTATGCATCCGGAAAACAGGTTATTAAACCATGTTTTGTTGAGTTGTGTTGGGTTGAGACTGAGTAAGGCAATTCCTAAGGTGGGGAGCCCCCTTGAGGAATTTAGCTGGAACCTTTGAGACTGGGGGAGTCCGGGTTATTTTTATCGGGGTGGTATGTTCGGTGCCATCTTCGGGGTTCGTTTAGTAGATCGGGGACGAGATACGTTAAGGTGGGGATTTTGTAAGAACCCGGGTTTTTGGAACTGGTAAAAATCCAGACCCTGTTTGAATTTTTGACTAGTTTCTCAGGAAACTAGAGAAAATGCAAAGTTTTTGGAAATTTCCAGACTACACGCCATATAATTTAAGTACACACCATGTATGTGTAGGCGAGTGACCGACCGTGTGCTCGTCGAGTACATGTCGTGTGATGACCGTGCAGTAGTTCATTACTACATGGCATGTAGTTTTGAACACATCGTGTATACCCCCGACCGTGTGAGGCCATACATGGCCCGTAGGCCTGTTGGCCGGGTAAAAATAGGGACACGTCATGTTCCCTTTGGACACGCCGTGTATTCTAGACGTGTATAAGGGAAACACATGGCGTGTGAGTATGTCGATGAGGAAGAGAAGAAGAAACCAGTACACGCCGTGTACCCAGAGGTACACGTCGTGTACTCATGTCGGCGGGTTCAGAAAGTAAGTCGACGGAATCCTGCCGTCTTATGAACAGTTAAATAAAATATACAGGGCGTGTCTTCCAAAAGTACATACCGTGTACTTTCTTGTTTCACTTAAAATGGGCAGTAGCCTAGTTTTTTAGGCAGAACACTCCTCCTTCAAACAGTTTCACGAACCAGGCCGGCCAAAAACCATTCCTCCTCTCGATCGTCCATCCAAGACCTGATCCGAACTCCAATTAGTGCATTGGAACCCCCTCTGTAAGGCCTCGATTCCTCTTTGGACATTTTGTGCGATTTTCATTCTAGAACGAGTTAAAGGCATTTGAGAGGTATTGAATATTTTTTAGATTTACCGCATTTTAGACTGAATTGTCGGGTGTTACCGGAGGAGTATCATCGTGCGAGTCTCAGGTAGGTGGTGCATACTTCCTTTTGTGTTTTCGTAGTTTTTTGGGTGACGTTGCCTTCGGCGCGTTTTCAGGTATTTTGAGCGGGACCTGTTTTATCTACCTTTTCATACTGAATTGTTTATGGGACCTCTGGGATACTTTTGGATATTTCTGGTTACCAGTTTTCGTGAGCAGGGCTGGGTGAGAGGTCGTTGCTCGTCGAGGCATTTTGGCCGAGGAACACCAAAATGATTTTAATTGAAATTTTATTGTAATAAACTATTTAGTTTAATTTGTTAATGCATGTTAAATTGTTAGAGGCATTTAATACCTCAATGCTAGTATGGGACAACACCTGGTATAGTGCAATTCGACTGTTTAGTTGGTTTTTCCTGGTTATGTTTTCTGGTTAAATATTTTATATATGAAATTTCCGAATTGCATCTGTTAGACCCTTTTTGGGTTGTGTTGGGCTTGGCCTGGTTATGCTAGAGTGATGCTGATCATAGGTCGGGGCTTTTCCTGGGTTACTTTGGGTGGTTTTGACCACGGGGTTGGGCATCTTGGACATCGGCTTGAGGCAGTACGACTGTCAGGTTTGTCATGGCACGAGATACTAGGGTGGCGATGCCATCAGACCTAAGAGACATGGTCGCAGGGACACGAGGTGTCAGATGTGTTTGTGGCTTAGGACTATTTTGGTGATTACCGCTCACCTGGGACTTTGAGTAGTGTGCACATAGAGATACTCCGTGATGAGGTGGTTTTGACCACTCGTGTGGGTAGAGGCCCCCATAGTGGTGGTTACGTATTTGGTTGGGGGTGCTTGCTGTAGAAAGCCATGGGGGTGGTGAGGAGCCTTCATGGGATGGGTGTGCCTTCGGGACGTCGGTACTTGAGACACAAGGTGTCAGGAGGCACATGGTGCCGGGTTACTGTTCTTGGGCATGCCTTCGGGACGTCGGTACTTGAGACACATGGTGTTAGGAGGCACATGGTGCCGAGTTACTATTTTGGGCATGCCTTCGGGACGTCGGTACTTGAGACACGAGGTGTCAGGTGGCACAAGATGTCGGGTTACGTGACAGAGATTCTGGCATTGGCCGAAGATGGTGACACTCCATGGTGGCTGCTGAGCACCAGTGGAGTTTGTGTTTATTTGTGCATTGTACTGATTACTGCTTTCCTTGTAAATGCATGACTGCTTAAACACATATATTTGGTACGCACCGTTGGGTGGTATCTTACTGAGATTTGTCTCACACCCTGCACGGGCCCTTCAGGAGGCGTGCAGACTTTATGGATTTACGTGCAGGAAAGAGGCCCGCTTCAGGAGCTCGGCTGCGTTAGTTGTTGCATGGAGATGTTACGGACTTTAAGGTCATACCTAGCTGAGGTTTACTTTGTTGGGTTAAATTTTCTGTATCAACATGCTTACTTGTTGTAGCTACTGTTGGATAGCCATTGGTGCCCTTTTTATATTCAGTTGTGTATGACCTGCTTTGGATGCATGCTTGGTTGTTTATAGTAGTTGTTGTAGTTGATTGCTGGCATGTTGTTCTATTTACTTTATGCTAAAATTGTTTTCTATATTGCTTACGCTGTTTATTGATATTGAATATGCTTTCGCTTTGTGGGTCTGGTTCAAGTCTGTTGAGTCATTTATTTCTGATTCATATTTTAGTATTATAATCAGACCTATACCATTCGTATGATCCTCCGTGAGGGTATATCCTCCCCACTATACCTAGCAGACCCTCACTGCTAGGTGGAAGCCATTGGCGTTCAGGGAAGGTGCGCCTAAGGTAGTGACACCCGACCCGTTTGGAACTGTTCGGGTGGATGGCCAGGTCCGGGTCGTTACATGGATATATGTGTATGAGATACTTTTCTTTGATAGTGTATATGTTGTTCTAGAGTCATTCCAAAGTGATTTAAACCCCTTAGTTCACAGGGATTATGAATAGTATTGAGAGAAGTTTCATGGGGAACTTCAGTGATGTGATATAGAATAAATGACTCTAGGGTGGTTAGTATGGGTATGGGTATACCCAATATTAATGAAATCCCTTCGATAGGGTGATAAAACCTCAGTTTTCTTGAAATCATAAGGATTATAAAATGACCCTAACACATTATAAAGTTTTTTTTGGATGAGTTAGTTTTGACTGTAATCATACAAATATCAAAATTATAAACTTTGGGAGCCACATGGATGATATTATGATATTTATAATATTTCATTTAATGAAAAGGTAAAGATGTCAGATTCATAATTTTAATAAATATAAAATTTTAATATGGTGATTTACATAAGGTATCTTAAAATATAAATAGTATATTGAAATAAAAACGGAATTATCTTCATCATAGTAATTTTTTTATTTTTAGTGAAGAAAATTACTTTAAATATTTTCACAATAGTGATGCGTTAATTATTTTATTAATGAGAAAATAAAATAAACGTTATTAAAAATACTAAAACAAATATAATTTGAGATAATTAATGTCATAAATTATTTTTTATACAACCTTAACATATTAGGAATGTATTAAAATATTTTTCTCAATTATATATTGTTGTATTGATATTTTTAAAAGTCAAGTAATGAATAGTGTCAAAATTAACATTAATGATATTTTAAAATAAATATTATTATTTTAAGTGATATAAAAATCTTAAAAATCTTAAAATTGGAAAATTATTGGGATAAGGGTAAAACAATTCATCAATTATCAATTTTTTGGTCCTTTTTAATTTTATAAAACTATATTAACCCTCAAAGAGTAAAAATCCACATTATTAGAGTAAGAGTTAAATGGATTAAATAAGGGTTAAACCCCAAAGATAAGGGTAATAATATGACCAAAATATGTATAAAAGTTATTGTATGTTATTTTATATACCCAAAATCATATTATCTTATAAATAAATTATTTTAGAGACATTTAAAATTTTAAAATAGATTTACATTAATTTAATATTTAGAGGGTTTCCAAAAGTGTCTCTCACCTCAATTATAAAAGGGGACTTCCTCCATCTTTTATTCACAAAACATTGACCCTTAAAACTCAAAAAAACCCTATTCATCTCTCTTATAATCATCATTTTTTATGTTCTTTAGGTTATAGTTCTTCTAAAATACCTACCCTTGGTTCATTAAGATCATTTAAAAATAAATTATTCTGAAGAAGAGGTAATTGTCTTTACAGACTCTTTCATGTTCACTTCTTCTTCTACTTAATAGTAATGTGGCATTAACATGATAAATTAATAACTCCAATATAATATATATTTTGAGATGTTATTTTGATCATGTTATGACCACATTCTACCTTTTATTCATTCTATTGAAAATGCAAGCACCTTGCGAGCCTACGTACAACTTACCGTCTCTACATTATGGTGTAATTTTTTTTCATAACCACTTTACTTGGATGGATATAATGATGGAAATAATGGATATATATTATAATTATTACATTATACTAATTCTGGAATAATTGACATACCATCCAATTCCTTACTCTTTCACCATTAATGGAATTATATCGTCGCTTCGAGTGTACGTACGACCTACCGTCTCCACAACCTCATGCGATTCATTTTCCATGTTAACCACTAATGAATGATTATAAAAATGTACATAATAAATAAATATGGTATATGTGGCCTTAATATAATTCTTTAAATTATATAACTATATCCTATGCACAAAATTGGGACTTACAAAACAAAACATGCATAAAAATGTAGCAATTAACACCTAAAACAAGGATAATAATGAAATATTATTAACTAAAGAGTGATAAGATAATTTAAGAAGCTAATATAAGATATAATAAATATTAAAATGGTTCTATTATAAATTAATAACATTATTTAAACCATTATACATGATTTTAAAGAATATTCAACTAAAGGAATGTGTAAGGTAAGGTATTTTCCTCTCACTTTTATTTTTGTGAAACACATGCTTTATTCACCAATATTTTCTTTTGTGTTGTGTATATAATAACCTTTTGACATGTTATATCCTGAATTTATTTATTTACATTATATTTAATGTCCTGAAAAATTTTATTCTTTCATGGGACATATTATTTTATTGATTACAAATTGTTATGGTACTTCCTCTCAATTTCACTTCATTGATGCATATTTTAATATTATGTGACTAGTATTTTTCAATGGTGTATATACTTCACATTTTATTTATTTTTTATCATAATTTACTAAAAATTTAATTTATATTAAATATATTTATTTAATTTAGCATTCATTTGATTACTTCCTAAACCGTATACCATTTTTTAATATGGTGTTTAATTTGAAAGTTTTATGAATAATGTAGGTAAATAATATTAAATATGTATCTTTTAAAATACTATGTTAATATGTTTTATTTGTTCAGGAATTAAATTTGTTATTAAAAATATGAGTAATTATTTTTACATGATAGAATATTTGGGGACCATATATAAAAAATCCCCTTGATGCATCGATAGTCTCACAAGATGAATAAGTTGGCCAAATTAAATGGCATTATACCCATAATTATTAAATAGTCCTATGAAAAGTATTGATAGTAAAGGTTTTATGTGTCTGGGAAACATGAAGTCCAATAGTTAAGAATTTAAATCATTAATAATTTTATTAATTTTATCCATGAGATTTTAAAAATGATATTATTTGTGGATTCAGATTTTGAAAAAGTTATTGATTAAATAGAATATGTGTTCGTTTATTTTACCATTACCTATTGATTATGTCTTTTTGATTCAAGGTAGATTCCACTATATGTAAACATTACTGAGAATCTGGGCTCAACCTTTTATTTTTTCTCCTTTTCTTAGGTTATGAAGATGAAATGCTTGAATGAGTTCAAGGATGAAAATTATTTTCCTTCGTGTTATGTTTTATATTTTACCAATGTAATAAAGAAACCATGTATATATCTAATAATTCAATACTAATATTCTGATTGGTACTATGGGATGATATTCCTTTTATAATATGACTTTTTAATAAAGAAACCACTAGTTTTGAACTACTAGGGTCAGGGTTGTTATCATTATTATTAGAAAAAGTTTAGTAAAACCTTCGGAACAAGATTTAAAAAAACATAGATTAGGGAATATAGCAATATGATTGACTTTGAGTATAAGACTAAATATAGGATAATATTTTATATATTTGATAATTACCATGAATAAACTATGTTAAACCTATAGAATCATAAATTGATAATAAGATTTTAGGATTTATAAATCTAATAAATTATTATTTAGGACTATATCACTATGATTTGTCTTTCTCAAACTGTGATTCAGGATGTATTTAATAAAGGTAATGAGAAGGTATTGAGTTAATATTGAATGTGATAGATAATGTGTTGATGGGAAACTAAATGGAATGATGACTATAGTAAAGGATATTTTGATTATTCCTAATTATTTATCACGAAGTATTGTTGAAAACATACATTGTAATCAACTACTAGACTCACCAAATAAGATAAAGAAGGAGTTTGTTGCGAGCTCTAGTGGAAAAGACCATGGAGGAAAGAAGATTCAGTTTTCTATATATTGAGAATATGAGAATAAACACCCAATTGAATGTATTAGAAGAATATGTAGAAGTTTTTGGTGTATAAAATAAGTGTATAAACCAAGTAATTTCTAAGAAAAAATGAAAAGTTTTCAATAATTCCCTCCTCAAGTAATTATCGATGGTTGAATGTTTTAAATCTAGAAAATATTGTAATTATGTAAACATATGTCCTAGGGGCGAAACTCCTAAAGAGAATCATTAAGGTAATACAAGTATTGGTTATGCTAGTTTTTTACAGGATGTGGTTAAGGCCTTAATTTTATTATTAAAGTAAAGGCATATTTTCTTATTTGTGTATATGGGTCCCATTAAATATTTTGAAGGATCGAGGGCATGAAATCCTAATTACAAGGCCTGAAAGCCCATTTTTAGACCAAAGGGCCCTTCGATGAATAGTACTACTGCAATACCCTGGTTTCTATAATACCCTCTATATAATTGTATATGATAAAATTCTTACTATAGTACCTCTTCTCCTACAGTGTCATAGATCCTACAGTTCTACTACTACTACAGTACTTCTACTGTGTCCTGTTATAGTTTTGAAATAGTAACTCGAAAATTCATGCTGACCCGGATTCGATCCTAGGTCTTTTAGATGGTATGCAAGAGCATTTACCACTTGGGTATCGGCTTGTTGGAATTATTCATTTTAAAGGTGATAATGAAGTGACAAAAATTTGAAAATTAAAGGAAGGAGGTATTAAGGAATAAGATTATAAATCGTAGTTAATGGTTCAAAAATGAAGTATAATGATAAAAGTTCTTGTGTATGTGGATTCAAGAATTATTTTATCAGTGATTCTTTAGTTATAAATATCATGAGATATATAAGGATTGTATAGGTGTACTTCTTTACATGTTTGGAAGCATATGATGAATTGTACTAGTAACCAATAGAATTGATTTTGTGGAAATTTAATCTTTTTTAAAACACATTATTAAGGGAAGATAACCCTTCATATATTATTTATGTCAATATAATAATTATAAATAGATGTTAATGGGATAGTACTAGTGACCATGAATGTGGTTAGTGATGTTATAGTTTGTGATATATTTGCTGGTTTTAAAACATGTTTGGATTTAATGTATATATTAAACAACCTGATATTTTATTTTTTCAAGTATACATGTTTCCATTAAGGTTTTATGGTGATCAAGGAATCCATATATTTAATATGTGAAAATTAGTGCTACGTTATATTGTTTGGGATATATAATGTTAAGATTATTTTGTATATTTACTAAACTTCCTTCTAAATTTTTGGACTTTTAATTTGGATAGATGTATTTTTGATGAATCTTGAGATTAACTACTTATAGAATAGATTAAGTTGATATTTGAATATTATTTTCTCTTGATAACATATGTTAACCATTTTGGTTTTTGTAAATATTTAATGTACAAATGAATGACTTGTAGATTTTATGATTCATTAAAGCTCTCCAGGAATAAACAATTCAGCTTGAATATCCATTTCCAGGTGTAAGAGAAGAAGTGAAAATAGATCAATGCACAACCAAAGGAGGAGATTATGCTCATGAAATGGAAATAAATCATGTAAGTGATTAAATATATAGTAAAATAATCCCTCTCCTCTAGAAAAAAGTATTTTGGAACAAATAAATTTTCTTTTAATTTTCTTTCTGAGAGATCAATGGTTTTTAACTGATCAGATATTTACAGTTTTGCGTGAGTAAAAATTATAATGAATATATTCTCCATCACTCTCCATCATAACATGATAGTTTTATTTTTCTTCAATTTCCTTTTTTCCTTTCCCACCAATGTTATCCTATTCTAAAGGTTAATTTTTTAGTGACCTTAACATTTCCCATTAACTCTTATTAAAAGGATGGTTTATTAACCCCATTTATGATGTGGGTTTCCCACAAAGTAATTTTCAAGTATCAACCTTTGATTCTCAAATTTAAATTTATAATTTTGATAATTAAATTTATTTAAGTAGGGTAGAATATAAAAACCCAATATTTTATGTCATCTCTTTATTAAAATTTCAATATCTTTGATAACTTAAGTTTCACGCAACAACCAACTTAAATGAAAAATGAAATATCATTATGTGATCATTATAACATAGCCATTAAATTGGTGGGAATAAATAGTATAAACTTAATTATGAAAATTATATATTATACATTCAATAATATTTTTTAAATTCATCTAATATATTTAATAATCATACGATAAGAATAATTCAATTTTATATATAAAAGCTATATTTTTCTTAATGTTGTTTGGTCACCATTTAATTACACACTTGTTTTAAAAATAAATTTTGAAAATTTATATTTTAAAAAATATAAATCATATTTAAAATATTAATTTAAAAATTATATTTGGTTTATTTTTTTTTCTGAAAATATCGATTTTCTAGTGAATAGTGAAAAATAAAGATTTTTATAAAACTATCAATTTCATTATATTAAAGAAAATTTATGATTTAAATTCAATATAGATATAAAATAATTAATATTTATTTATAAATAATATAATTTATTTTATTTTAATCAATTTTATAGCTTATGTTTCTATAAGTACATTTTTGGGCTTAAAAATTCATTTTTCAAGAAAACTGTTTTTTGTTGTGTTTCGTGTGATTAATATTAAATTAAATTAATTATACAAAATTCCATGTTTTGACTTATTAAAAATTTATTCCATATTTTTATTCATAATTTATGAATTTATTAGATATTTGACTTTTATTTTTACCAAATATGAATAGTATATTTTGTAATTTTGTTAACACTATAAAGGGTAAATTGGAAAATTTAGGTTCAAAATTAAAATATAGGGACTAGAAAATGACCCTTAACATTGCCTCAATTTTTTGGTATGAGTTTGGTTCAACCATAATCATCAAATATTAAAATTATAACATTTCGGAGCCATTTGGATGATATTATGACATTTATATTATATTATTTAAAGAAAACTCAAAGATGTCACATTCATGTTTTTTATAAATATAAAATTTTTCAATATTGTGATATCCAGAAGGAATATTAAACTATAAATAATTTTTTGAGATATAAAGTAATTATATTCATCATAGTAATTTATTTTCAATTTTTATTTAAGTATTGATAATCATAAATTCATGCACAATAGTGATGTAGTAATTAATTTATTAATAAAAAAAGTCATATAAATGATATGAAAAATATTTAAATAAAAATAATTTGAGTTAATTAATTTCATAAAATAATTTTATAGATGACCTTGAAATATTGGGGATATATTAAAATATTTGGTTTAAAGATATCATGTTTTGTTGGTATTTTTAAATGTCAGAGTAATGAATAGTGTCCAAATTGAGATTATCGATATTTTAGAATAAATAATATTTTATTAAATGATATAAATTTTTAAAAAATATTAAATTTAGAAAAATTATTGGGATAATGTTTAAAATTTCATAAATGATCTATTTAGGGGTCTTTTTTTCTTTTATAGTAACTGTATTAACCCTCAAAGAGTAAAAATAAATGTTTTCATGGTAAGAGTTGAAGGGATTAAATACGGGTTAAAACCAAAATATAATGGTAATAATATGACCTAAACCTATATAAAAAATATATTATGGAATTATATTTAACCTAACTCATATTATATTAGATATAACTCATTTTAGATCCATTTTTGAATAAAAATTAATTTATATTAATTTAATTTTTAGAGTGCTTTCAATGGTTCCCCTCAGCTTAATTATAAGACAGAACTTCATCCATCGCTTATTTACACTAATTTGAGCATTATAACTCTAAAAACTCCTACCCATTTATCTTATAATAATCGTTATTTAAGTTATTGAGCTTTTGGTCCTTCCAAAATACCTACCCTATTTCCCTTAAGAGAAGTTATAAATTAGTTCTACTGAAGAAGAGCTAATCATCTTTATCGAATCCTTCAAGTTCATTTCTTCCTCTAATTTCTCTTCATGTGTTATTTCCATGATATATTAATAAATCTAGTATCAAATTTATGAAGAGATTTTATTATGAATATTGGAAGACCATATTCCACCTTTTATCTATCTTATGAAAAATAAAAGCACTACCCGTACGTATGTACGACGTACCGTATCCACACCTTCATATAATTTTTTTTCATCACCACTTTACTTGGATGGGTATAATGATGGAAAAAATGGATATATATTATAATTATAACATGATATTGTTTTAGAAAAAATTAATATACCATCCACTTCTTTACCCTTTCACCATTAATGGAATGATATCATCGGTCATTGGTACGTACAGCCTACCATCTCCACGATGTGACGTGATTCATTTTCCATGTTAACGATTCATGAATGATTATAAAAATGTATATAATGAATTAATATGATATCTATGACCTTAATATGATTCTATAAACTATTAAACTATTTTCTATGTAAAAAAACTGGGACTTACACAATAAAACATGCATAGGAAAACAAAATAGTTAACACAAGAAACTAGGCTAATAATAAAATGTTATTAACAAATGGGTGATAAAATGATATAAGAAGGTAATATATGATATAATAAATATTAAAATGGTAATATTATAGATAAATAACATTTTTTAAACCATTATATATGAGTTTAAATAATATTCAACTAAAGGAAAGTGTAAGGTAATGGATTTTTATCTTACTTTAATTTCTATGGGACACATGATTTATTCACCACTTATTTCTTTTGGGGGTGTATATACTTACCATTTGAAATTTTATATCATGAATTTATTTATTCTTTTTATACTTAATGTTTTGATAAATTTTATTATTTCATGGGATATATGATTTGAAAGATAACAAAGTGGTAAGGAACTTCATCTGAATTTCACTTCGTGGAGACATATTTTAATATTATGCACATAACATCTTTTCTAGGGAATATATACTAACACTTTTATTTATTTATGATCATAATTCATTGAAAAATTAATTTCTATTAAATATCCATATTTCTTGTATCGTGTATATGATTACTTCTTAAACTGTATACTATTTTTATATACGGTGTTTACTTTTAATGTTATTTGATTAAACTATAGAAATAATATAAATTCCATATCTTTTGAGGATATTTTTATAATGATTATTGATAAATGAATTAAATTGATTTTTCAAGATATGAGTAATGATATGGAAATGAAAAAATCAATAGGTACTATATATATAAAAGGCTCATGATTCATTGGTAGTCCCATGAGATTAATAAGTTGTTCTAATTTAATGGGTTTTTAGCCATAATTATTAAACCGTGATGTGAAAGGTCTTGATGAAAAATGTATTATATGCATAGGAAACGTGACATACAATAATTTTTAATTTTATTCATTAATAATTCCATTATTTTTATCCATGATATTCACTATGATATTATCTTTTGATTCAGATTTGGAAAAAGTCAATGATTAAATGGAATGTGTGTTCATTTATTTTAACTTGCCACATTGATTATGCCTTATCGATTATAAATAGGTTTCATTCTATGTAACTCTTACTAGGAATCTGATCTCACCCTTTCATTTTTTCTATTTTCCTTGTATTATAAAGATTAAATGTTTGAATGAGTTAAATAATGAAAATTGTTTTCCTTTTTTATGTTTTATATTTTACCAATGTAATAAGGGAACCGTGTATGTATCTAGTTACTCAAGACTAATAAACCTATAAATCCTTTCGGATTCTATTCATTGTATATTATGAAAATATAATAAAGAAACCATTGACTTCAGGATACTGTGGTTGTAGTTGTTATAATTGGTATCAGAGAATGTTTTGTAGAAACCTTGGGAATCGGATTTAATTAAGCATATATTAGGGAATATAACCATATGAATGACTTTGAGGATAAGTCTAAGTATATTATAACATCCTATAGACTTGATAATGACTATGAATAACCTAGGTTAAACCTGCGGACTCATATATTGAGAAACATATGTCACGATTTATACATCCTATAGAAGATTCTTTATAACTATATCACCATTATTAGTGTTTCTCACACTGTGCTTTAGGTTTTGGCCAATAGAGGGATTCACAAGGTACTGAGTTAACAGATAATGTGATAGACAATGTTTTTATGTGAAACTAAATGAAATTATGACTAGAGAAAATGATATTGTGATTATTACAAATAAGTTATCATGATATATAATTAACAATTTACTCCACCCAAAACTCTCAGACTCACCAAATAAGAGAAGGATAAAGTTTGTGGAGAGATTGACTGGTAAATACCATGGATGAAAGAAAATTTAGTTTCCTGCATATTGAGAATATAAGAAGAAAATCCCATTTGTATGTATTGGAGGGATGTAGAGATGTTTTTGTTGAATAAATGAAAGATATAAAGAACGTAATCTGTGAGGAAAAATGAAAACTTTTGAATAATGATCTAACTAACTTATTATCATTGGTTGAATGTTTTAAATGTAGAAAATATGGGAATTATGAAAACCTATGTACTAGGGGTAAAATCATGAATATAATAAGAAATGTTATAATAGTAATGGTTATACTACTAATAATGAGGAAACTAAAAATAGAAAATGAAAGGAAGGATGTATTAAGGAATAAGATTATGAAGTGTAGTTAATGGTTTAATAATGAATTATAATGATTAATGTTATTATGTATATGTATTAAATAATTATTTAATCAATAATTATCTAGTTATAAAAATATTGAGATACATAGGGATTTTATTTCAATACTTCTTCATTACATATTTTTAATCATATACTGAATAATACTCGTAACCAATACAAGAGATTATGTGGAAAGTTAATATTTTAGAAAATACATGATTATTGGAAGATAACCCTTAATATATGCTTGATGTTTGGATAATGATGATAAATATTTGTTAATGGGATAGTATTAGTGACTATGAAAGTGGTTACTGATTTGATGGTTTATGATATCTTTTTTGGGTTTGCTATATTTGTGGATTTGAGGAATATTTTCAACAACCTCATATTTTATTTTTTGCATTTTTTTTTTGAAATAGGTTTTTAAGTTGATCGAGGTATTCATATATTTTATATGTGAAAAAAGGAATACATTATATTGTTTTGGGAATCTATTGTTTAGTTGATTTTTGGAAATTTAGTAACTTTCCTTCTAAATTTTGGGGGTTTGAATTTGGATAGTTGTATTTTGGATGATTCATAAGATTATCTACATATAGAATAGATTAAGTTGAAATTTGGATATTATTTTCTTTTGATAACATGTGCTAACCATTTTGGTTTCATTAAATATGTAAAGGTTGAATTAATTACTCGTGGATCTTTTGATTCATTAAAGTGTTTTTGGTACAAAAAATTCATCTTGAATATCCATTTCTTGGTGTAATATATTAACTCAAAATAGATCAAAGCACAACTAAAGGAATAGATTATGCTTACTACATGGAATGAAATCAAGTAATTTATTCCCTATATAGTAAAATAATACCTCAAATCTAGTAAAAGTATTTTTTTTTCAAAAACATTATCTATTTACTTTTCTTTATGAGAAATCAATGGTCTTTTAACTAATAAAAGTTTTATGGTTTTTTGATTGTTAGCTTTATAGTTATCATAGTCTCTATCCACATTTATCAGAACGAGATAGCCAGATTTTTCTTCCATGTCCATTTTTTAACTTTCCACTAATTTTTCTCTATTAGAAATCCTAATTTGTTGTGAACATCACCTTTCACACTTATAAATTAGATGTATTATTCACCATATTTATGATGTGGGTTTCCCATAAATGTATTTCCATGTACCAAACATTGATTTTCAAAGTGAAATTTCAAATTGAATGGATGAAATTATTTAATGAGTGGATAATGTAACACCCCAAGATTCTATGGTATGTATCTTTTTAAATTTAAATCTCTTCGATAGGTTGTGTTGAACGCAACACCCAACTGAAACGAATAATGAAATATTATTATGTGATCATTATAACCAAGATGTCAAACTAGAAGGAATGAATAATTTTAAAAAATTATAGAAATTATATATTATAAATTCAATCAAATTTTTGTAAATTTATCCAATATATTTAATAGGTATAAGATAATAATAAATTCAAATTATTCATAAAATCTATATTTTTCTAAATATAGTTCTGTCTCCTTTTAAGGGCGCACTTGTTCCAAAAATAAATATTGACACTTTTATAAATTCTATTTCAGAGAATAAACTTAATTTTTAAAATCCTAATTTTAAAAATATATTGGGTGAATTTTTTATAGTTGTCTGAATGGATTGATTTTCCAGTAAATAGTAAAAAATAACAATTTTTATAAAACTTCATATTTTAATATATTAATGCCCCTTTATGATTTGAATTTTATCACAATGTAACATAATTAATCTTTAGCTTTAAAAAATCTATTTAATTTCATTTTAATAATTCTTATACCTTATTTGGATATAAGTATATATTTGGGCTGAAAAATGTATTTTTTAGGAAAACTTTTTTTCTTGCATTTCATGGGATTAATATTAAATTAATTTCTCTAACTTCTCTATTTTAAATATTGAAAGATGTATTTCATATGTTTATTAATATTTTCCAAATTTATTAAATTTTTCACTTTTATTTTTGGACAATATGAATAGTGTATTTAATAACTTCTATTATCACGGTAAAGGGTAAATCTGGTAATTTCGGTTAAAAATAAAATGATAAAGACTAGAAAATGACCCTAAAACTTACACAAATTTTATTCTATTTGTTATGTTCAATAATAATAATCCATGGATCAAAAATATAACATTATTTATCCACTTTTATAATATCATAACAATAATAATATTTTATTTAAAGAAAATTCAAATATCTCACATTCATATTTTTAATAAATAAAACATTTTTAATATGGTGATTTTCAGAAGTTATCTTTATCTATAAATATTATTATGAAATATTAAGGAATTATATTCAGCAAGGTAAATTATTTTTAACTTTTATTGAAGAAATAATTACTTTAAATTCTTTCACAGTAGTGATGTAATAACCATTTTTTAATGAAAAAAATAAAATAAATGGTACTAAAAATGTTAAAATAAATATAATTTGAGATAATAAATGTCATAATTATTTTTTATAGATTAAATTTACATATGTGGATTTATTAAAATTGTTTTTTCGAAAATATATTATTTTATTGATAATTTTTTAATTCAAAGTAATGAATAATGTCAAAATTGACATTAATGATATTTGGAAATGAATAATATTTTTTAAATGATATAAAATTATTAAAAATATTAAATTAAACTAAATTATTTAGATAATGTATGAAATTTCATTAATATTCCATTTATGGGTATTTCTCAATTTTGTAGAAACACCATTAACCCTCAAAGATTAAAAACTCATGTTGTCTTGGTAAGAGGTCAAGGGATTA
This sequence comes from Viscum album, assembly GCA_963277665.1. Lineage (NCBI taxonomy): Eukaryota > Viridiplantae > Streptophyta > Magnoliopsida > Santalales > Viscaceae > Viscum > Viscum album. Next base: position 737,722,000 of record OY728127.1, on the reverse strand, counting down.
AATAAGGGTTAAAACCAAAAATAAGGGTAATGATATTACATAAACTTGAATGAAGTAATTGTATTTTTTTTCATTTAGATAAATACTAGTATTACATTATAAATAAATCATTCTATATAAATTTGGAAATGAAAATTAATTTATATTAATTTAATATTTAGAGAGTTTCCAAAAGTTCCCCTCCCCTCAATTATAAAAGGGAACTTCCTATCTCTCTTCTTCACACCACTTTGATCCTCATAAATTGACCAACCTCTATCAATTTATCTTATAAAAATCATTTTTTATGTTATTTAAGTTATTTTCTTTCCAAAATTCCTACCTTAGGTCCCTTAAGAGTTTCTGTAAAGGAGGTCTGTTGAAGACCAAATAATCATATTTCTTGAGTCTTTCAAGTTCTTTTCTGCCTCTACTTTCTATTCATGTGTTTATTCTGAGATAAATTAATAAATACTGTATAATATATATTATGATATTTTATTATTATTATGGTACAATAATATTCCACCTTTTATCTATCCTGTAAAAAATGAAACCACGACACGTGCATACGTATTGCATACGGTATCCACACCTTAGTGTAATTTTTTTCATCACCAATTTACTTGGATGAGTATAATGATGGAAATAATGGATGTAAATTAAAATTATAACATGATTTTGATTCTATAAAAATTAATATACCATACACTTCTTTACACTTTCACCATTAAGGGAATGATATCGTTGCTCGTGCTTACGCACGGTCTATCGTATCCACGATGCGATACGATTAATTTTCCTTATTAACCATTAATTAATGAATATAAAAAAATGTATATAATGAATAAATATGATATATATGACTTTAATATCATTTTTTAAATGATTAAACTATGTCCTATGCATAAAAATTGGGACATACATGATAAAACATGCTTTGGAAAATGAAGTAGTTTACACCTAAAACAAGGACAATAACGAAATATTATTAAAAAATGAGTGATAAGATGATATAAGAATTTCCTATATGATATAATAAAATGATAATGGGTCTAGTATAAATTAATAGCATACCTTAAAAAATTATACATTAGTTTAATACATCTTCAACTAATGTAAAGCGTAAGATAAGGGATTTTCGTTTCACTTTTATTTCTGTCAAACACATGCTTTATTCACCACTTATTTCATTAGTGTGGTGTATATAACATCCTTTTTACATGATATATCATGAATTTATTTATTAGGATGAAATTTATTGTTTTTATATATGTTATTATTTCATGGGACTAATGATTTGACTGCTAATATATTTGAAAGGGACTTCGTCTCAATCTCACTTGATGGATGAATATTTTAATATTATGCACCTAATATATTTTCTGTAGAGTATATATTTATCCTATTATTTATTTATGATCATAATTCATTGAAAATTTATGTTCTCTTAAATATACATATATATTGTTCTATTGATATTGTTACTTCCAAAACCATATACCATTTTTATATACGGTGTTTACATTGAAAGTTATTTGAAAAAATGAGGGAGATAATATTAAATCAATGTCATTTATCGATTTTTGTAGATAAGGCTTATAAATTCAAGATTTAATAAATTATTTGATATATGAGTAATTATTTGGACATTCAAGAATTATTTTGTATCATATATTAAAAATCCCCTTGATTCATCGGTAGTCTCATTACAAAAATAAGTTGGCCAAATTAAGTGAGTTTTTCCCCATAATGATTAAACTATCTTATGAAAGGTCTTGATGGTAACAATTTTATGTGCCTAAGAAACATGATGTCTAATAGATAATAATTTCAATCATTATAAATTACATTATTATTATCCATTATATTTTCACTATGCTTTTATCCTTGGATTTATATTGTGAAAAAATTATTGATAAGATGACATGTGTGGTCATTCATATTTCCTTTCTATATTGATTATACATTATTAATTCAAGATATATTCCACCATATGTAACTCTTACTAGGAATATAATCTCACACGTTTCTTTTTTCTATTTTCACTAGGTTATGGAAATGAAATGTTTTAATGGTTCAAGGATTAAAATTATTTTCCTTTGTTATGTTTTATATTTTACCAATGTAATAAGGGAACCATATATATATATCTAGTTCTTCAAGACTACTAGGTTGATCGGTTATTTGGGATGATATTCCTTGTATATTAATCCAATTTAATAATGAAACCAAAAACATTGGTCTACTAGGGTCATAGTTATTGCATTAGGGGTTATTTTAATTAGTCAAAATTGAGAAAATTAATGCAGTTTAGAACAGTTTTTAGAAAAATGTGTTTTAAAGCCTGAAAATATACTTATACTATAATCTAGTGTAAATTTGACTTAAATTTAATTAATTGGATTAAATATAACTAAATAATAATTATGTTACTGGTAAATCATACTAAAAAAATAATTTTTTAAAAATTGCCTAATTTATCAAAAGAAAATGGCATTTTTACCAAAAATTGGTATTTATCACTATTCACATATATTTCAATATGTTATGAAAAATCCCAAAATTTCAACCTAAGTTATTATCAATATTCTAATTTAAAAAATTATTTTAATTTTATAAAATAAAATTTTAAAATTTTGCAAAATTAATTATAATATTTTCTTATAAAAGAGATTAAAATCATTTTTGAAGGAAATATAATTTTATAAAATAAATTATATTAATTAATGTTGCATTATTTTTTATTAAGAATTTGAAAATAAATTAGTATTTTAGTAAGAAATTTATATATATTTCATAAATTAGTTAATATCATTCATACCATCTAATTTAACATATGTGTTATATTGGTCACATTTAGATAATTGTATTTTAATATTATATAATAGTTATCTTAAACTAAGTGTTTCTTATTGAATATGATCTAGAAAATAGTTTTCTTTTAAAAATATCAAGATGTTAAATTATATCCCCTAAAATAAACTTCATCATCATAACTTAATATTGTGCTCTATAATCAAGAGTTCGACATTTGAAAATTCCTTTGTAGAAAACCCACATTATAAAAAGGGTTTATAAAACAATTCCTTATAAGAGGGAAAGGGAGATATGAAGTTCATCTGGAATAAAAATAGTTGGGGTTAGAATTTTGAGAACATTTATAAGATGTAAAAATATGTATATGGAAGAAAATCATGAATAATTATGTAGAGTGAAAAAGATTATTGATCTTAAGAAAGTGAATGATCAATATAAATTTAATGACCACAAAACCATTAATATGTAATGTGTTAAAATAACATCAACTCATTAGATATGGAGGTATTTTGATAACATATTTATTCCAATATATTTTTATTAGAGTGTAGGGATTATTTTACCACTATGAAAGAGAACACCAAAAAATATGCTTGATATATTTTTATTTCATAAACACAATTTAATCCTTTAATTATGCTTCTATAAATTTCTACATCATCCCTTACTCTATGTAATTAATATTCAATATGAATTTTTTTATGCATGAACCACTAAAATTAACTTTTAATGAATCACAAGATCTATAAAAATGTAACAATTTATTCATCCTATCTATGATAAAACAAAATTTGTTATCACAATGTAAGATAATACCCAAAATAATATAAATATATTAATTTCATAAATTCAATAATAAAACCAAAGTTTTTATATAAATATTTCCTTAAATAAATGACCCTCTATCCCAAATAACATTAATAACCTTAATATAAAAGAAGGTTTTAACCTCAAAGGCTATCTCATACCCTTCAAGTTACATCTCTAAAGACAAAATATCATTCTTCAAAAATAATTATTTTTATTAAACCTAAAGTTTATATATATATATATATATCATCCTAATAAAATGATTCCCAAAATATCATTAATCACCTCAAAATACAAAAACAAATTGAGAAATATTCAATCCTTTAATATGTTTCCCAAAACCAACTTAATATTTATGCACAAATTGTTTTTCAAAAAAATAATCTCATAATTACCAATACATCATGTGGGATAGTGGTAGGAATTTCCCCCTTTATCTCCCTTCGATTGTGGGTTCATGCCTCAGGACATTACCAGATGTGATGGGTTATCACCAAACATGCAGGTTTTTCTTTTTCTAAAAATATGGAAAATCTTATGTTATAACTGTATTCATAATTATACTTGATCATACAACAATATAAATAACATGATTAATATCATAGAAAAAAACATTAGTAATTAAATCATCTTTAACCCCTAAGGTTTTCTATATAACTCATTAATTTCCACAAATTCAACTAATTAAAATATTATATAATTACCTCAACATCAATAACATATCCAAGATTATATTTTCCTTAATAATTTGTTTTTCAATAGAATACCACCTTACACTTACATCACCTTTCTATTCAATTAATACCATTAAACATATTCTTACAAATTCAAACTACTATGGAAAAATCATTATAAGTTTCATGATTCTTGTAACCGGAACACCATTAATAAATAATACTCTAACAAAATTATTCTCAAGTTCAAAGAACTAAACACTTAAACCATTCAACTTCAATTATTTTCATACCATAAAACCTTAGGAATTAATATCTTTATTAGTTATTTAACTCAGATAATGACTAAGTCCACCACATGTAAGACATTAAACTATTTGTGGTGTATTAGGTTGAAGTTTATCTCTTTGCATCTTGTTAACTAAACTCTTCATTTTTATTCAAAAATAGTCTATTTGTGCCCTCATTTTCCATGCATAAATCATATTCCTGTTCCTCTAAGTCTTTTTTCATTATTCCACTTCCTGTATTTTTTATATGTAGGAAATTGAATCTTCTTGTATCTGTTATCTTTATCACTTAAACATCTATGAGATTCTATGCTTATATTCTTTGGTGTTTTGGAAATTAATCTATGTTTTATTCAATTAATCATAATTCGAGAAAGCTCATTTGGAATGATCACAATATGTAAAACTATAATTCCTATTATTTTAGAAATCTCATAAGGAAAATCATTACATTTCATATAAAATTGGTTATTGGCATGCATCATACTATTCACACTATTAAATAAATGAAATCAGAAAAAATAAAATAAGGTCACATAAACATACAAAAAGTAAAACCTATAAAATTATAAGGAATAACTTATAAATTTTAAGTATACCCTAACTTATGTTTCCATAGTTTCAATATAGTTTATCCATGGTATTGATTTTTATTAGGTTTCCCAACCGATCAATTTATTCAGGTCCTATATAATGGTTCATAAAGAGTTTGTGAATTTTCAACACATAACCCCCATGAGTTTCGAACCTGGTGTGTAGTAAAGACAATTGACATTTACTATATAAAACTCAAGTCAATACTGGTGATAATTTTTTAGAGTTATTAACCCGAGGTAAATCTATTCCTGAACCACACACACTTTTATTATCTCTAGAAGGATACAATTACTCTGAAAAAGCTTTTTATATACTTCACTAAGATTCCATGATATTTTTCTATAATTAGTCTTATCCTTAGACTTATCCCTACGGTTCCCACAAATTTTTTCCCATAATAGTTTTCAAATGTTAAGTAAAAATTTTGTATAATACCAACTATATAGACCCAAGAATTTTACACATATAAATACATTATTTTTAATAAAAAAATACTAATTTCAACCCAAATATTTTGAGTCCAAGTGTATTAGAAAGATAAGATTCATAATACATCAAAGTGAGACTGAAAATTAATTTTTTAATTTTATTCTCTATAATGAGTTCTTAAATAATTTTGATTTCCTAAATTACATGATATAACCTAAGGAATACATAGATAAAATGAGTGATATAAAAATATCATTAATGGAATAAACATGATAAGGAAACATAACATGTGAGTAAAATTTATAACATGATATCAAAAACGAGAATGCACATGAGTAATCATATGGGATCATAATAAAATGATTATTGTATAATAAGAACAAGGAATAATAAGAAATATTGAAATAATAAAAAACAATATATAAACATCAATCAAGGCTAAATTCCATTAAAATATCAAATAGTTGATAGAGTGTTATAAAGGATTAGGTTAAATCCCGAATCTCATACATTATATCTCATGATACTAAAACATTAACAAATTAATTGGAAGAATAAATAATTCTAGGACCAACCATCACATTCATTTCATATACATGAATATGTTTGCATTATAAGGATATAAATCATAAGTAATAAACATAATAATTTCCCATGGAACACAAAAGGGTTACATATTCATACCTCATATCATAATAAAAGTAAATTCCATAATGAAGGCGTTTGAAAAATGAGAATAATGCATGTAATACTCCATCAAAGGAATGGAGAGTGAGAAGGGTATATATGTATGAGAAATATATACATGTTTAATGAAAATTAAATAACATTGATGGTTTTTTTCATTGGTGAATAGAAATACTTTTAAAAATATTTATATAAATTATTGATCAAAATAACCTAGAAACATTTCAAAAGCACTTTTTAAAAAAAAATTAAAAAAAAATACGGGAATAAATTCCATTGAAAATATAATTGTAAAATAATAATGGAATATTCTACTAAATTTATGGAGGGTAATTTTTTACACATCATATAAGGTAAAAAACATTCTTTTCAAATTTTGTATGAAAAGTAAAAAGGTGACTCATTCAGAAAACATTGGGAAAAATCATTTTAAACCAAAATTTTAAAATTAAATCATGGGTAAATTTTTATTTAATAAATTATTAGATAATATATTAAAAAATTTATTTAATTTTTTTTAGAAAAATGGATGTGAAAGGAAATGTATTTTAGACAAAAGAGGGAAATGAATTTGTATTTAAAAAACATTTTTTCAGTAATTTTATGTTCCAAGGAGAGAAAAAAGGTATTATTACTTGAAAATTTCAAAAATAAATAGACGTTGAGAAAATAAAATGGTGTTATTGTAAAATAATCAAATAATTCCATTCAATGGAAATTCAATCACAAAAAATCAATATTATAATGAGATTGAAGTATAAACCCTTTCTACTTTGGTAAATTTGGAATCATAACACTCGTGAATTATGTAAGTGAATTATAATTTAAAATAACATGCATTATGAATTATTCATTACATAACATGTAAAGGGGAAATATATATAGTATATAAATTAAATGTTGTCTTTAAAATAACATGTGTCTTAAAGAAGAATGTTTTGAGATAGAAACTCTTTCCACGAGTCATGGCTTTTAATGTATGTATTTTATCTCCAATATAATAAAATTATATATTTTATTTTTCTTCAGGAACTTTTCAATGTTTAATCCATTATACTTAATTCCTTTAAATCTTTTATTTTAATTATGTATAATTATATAATCCATTATTTCCCCGTCATCAATGTTAAGGATGCTCAGTTCATAATTTCAAAATGGAATTTGTGTGTTGACTATGGTCAAAGAGGTAATTATTAATTAATATATATAATAATACTAATTAAATAATTATTATTTTTTACACATATTATAATTTTAAAAATAACCATGAATTATGTTTATGAAAAATGAACTATGTTATAGTCATGTAGACTGTAGGTTGTACGTACCTATGTGTAATGTTTCCATTTTTCAAAGATCATGATGGGAAGAAGATTAGTGTTATTTTAACTTTATATATGACCATAATATCAAAAATATTATATTAGTTCATTCAATACACTTACATATACCATTTATGCGATTCAGTAAAAGAACGAATCACATCGTTGTGCGAGGCGATAATCCGCCAAACACACAAATAGTGTTATCAGTTTTCAATGGATGGTAATGTAGGAAGTTATATGATATATTAATGATTTTATGAATGATTAGTATTTAATTAATATAATATATAAATACTAAACCCATCATTATTAATGGACATCATAGGGAATGATGGGAAAGGAATTACATCGGTTTGCGTGCCGGTAGTCCGTCGTACACCCGAATGATGGTTTCGTTTACCATTTGATGGAATAGGAGATGAATAAATATTATTAAATCAACAAAATAACATATTATTATCTATTAGAAAAATCTTTTATTATATTATAATATTTATTACATAATTTATGGTGTAATATAATAAGTAAAAAAGAAGGAGCTCTGTGAAGATGATTTCCTTCACTTGGAAGAACATCCTTTAGAGCTCTTGTTAAAAACCATAAAGTTGGTATTTTGGGAATAAAAAAACTTCTATAATGTGGATAATAATTTTCTGGAGATATTATGGTAGGGTTTTGTTGAGCCAAATGTCATGATATGTGTGAATAAGTAAGGGGATGGGTGCCCTTTAAAATTGATAAGGTGTGGCATTCTTGAAAACACACAAGAAAATTCAATAATGGGAAGTTACTCCCATGATAAGTGCCTAAAAAATTGACCAATAAATTATTGGATGAGATATCAGAATAATGGAAACATATAACACCAATAAGAAACTAGTTTTAAACATTTTATCCTTTTTACCTCTAAGGTTATTCACTTTTACTATTTTAATTTTTACCAAGGTAACTATTTTTTCTATTTTAAATATTCATTATGAAAAAAATTAAGATAACCTTTTTATATAATATAAATTATTATTATTAATAATATATAATTTAATTTATCAAATTTAATTAATATAATTGGTAGAATATAATTTAAAACAAAACCCACAGACGTGTCAAAAAAAAGGTTTTTCAAAAATGAAATTTTCAAGCATATAGTGATCGTATAACAACTATATGAAAATTAATCACAATTAAATGAATTTTTATTAATATTTATAATTTATATTTCATTTAAATTATTACTAATTACTGGTTATTTTAATTAGTTAAAATGTAGAAACATTATGCGCTTTGAAATCATTTTTAGATAAATATGCCTTAAAGCATAAAAATAAACTTATATTAATATCTAGTATAAAGATGAATTAAATGTAATTATTTGGATTAAATATAACTAAATAATACATATTTTACTTCTAAATCATATTTAAATAATAATTGTTCTTTAGAATTAATTAATTTTTTAAAAATAAAAAATAGCTTTTTAAAAAAAGGTATTTCTCATTATTCAGTAAAAAATCAATATTTTCTAAAAAATTACAAAACATATCCAAAGGTTAATATATATATATAATGATGTTAATTTAATTAAATAACATTTTTAAAGTTTCCAAAAATTAATTATAATGTTCTCTCACAAAGGTAATAAAACCCATTTTGGACGGAAATGTATTTTTTATAGAATAAAATATCTTTATTAAAGTTGAGTTATTATTTATTAATTATTTTAAAATAAGTTTATATTTAGTTGTACCTTTATTTATATTTTGTAAATTATTTTATATTACTCATACATATCAATTTAATGGATAGGTTATATCAATCATGTTTAAATAATAGTATTTTAATATTATATCATGGTTCATTTAAGATCAATATTGCATATTAAATATGATATTCATCATGATGTTATTTTAAATATTTTGGAGTGTTACATTTATAACTTCTTGGTTGTGAAAAGTTGATAGATATTCCAACAAGTTATGTAATAGGGGAAAGAGAGTGGCTTTTGATACTACCAACATGATACATGGGAGAGTATAGTATAATATTGATCTTTGAATTTCAAACCTAGTGGTTGGTTGGGTGTTATTATCCCAATATGAAATTTGAGACATGTTAATGGGTGGATTTTTGGAAAAATATATAGGATATGAAGATTGTGTATGAAGAATACCAATATCAATGGGAGTAATCTTTATGATTCTTGGCGATGCGTAATAAATGATTATGATGCCTTCTTAGTGTGAGGTACATGCTATGTATGAAATATTTTGTATCCCTTAAGACCAATATACAGTGTAGGACCCTGGGAGATGCATTTTTCTAATGATGGGTTCTAAGAATCATTAGTTCTCCCGAAATTCTTGGATCTAGGTCATAGGATATCAAAGATTTCAATTAAATATTGAACTTTGGTTTGTGATAAAATATAGGTTGACCCATTCACTATTGGAAATCTATCATTTCCCAATGATTCTATACAAACGGTTTATAAAAACAGTTGGTATAGGACCCATTTCTCAACGGGTTCACCAAACCGTTGGGAAAATTCCACTTTGAGGCCACTTTTCCCAACGGTTTGGCCAAACCATTGGGAAAGGGTATGGCTTTCATAATGGTTTGTTCAAACCGTTGGAAAAAGTTAACATTAAGGCCACTTTTCCCAACGGTTTGGCCAAACCTCCATTGGAACTCTTTTTTATATATTTACCTATCCCAATGGTTTCCTCAAAAAATTGGGAAAGACCTATCCCAGCCGTTTGTAAAACCTTTGGGAAAGACCTATACTAACGGTTTAAAAACCGTTGGGATGGGTCTTTCCCAACGGTTTCCTCCAAACTGCCGGGATAGGTCTTTCCCCATGCCAAATCACCCAAAGGCTCCCCAAACCATTGGTATAGGCTATACCAACGGTTTGGGGACATATACCAACAGTTCCAAACCATTGGTATAGGTAATTTTTCCATTAGTGATTGGGAATGTGTGGGACTCTTTTATATAAATATGGGGTGGATAAGGTAGTTATACTCATAAATCCCAGTGGTGTGATTACAGATCCCCAAGCAAATAATGCATTTATTCTATATAATATCCATAATTAAAACATTAACTTACATAATAAACACAACATAATGGGATTCAAGAGGATTAGTGTCTTCAAAGGTTAGGTAAATAATGATATTATTTTAGAAAAATCATGATTATTTCTCCTTAAAGGCACCATACTAAACAATATTCTAGACATGTCATTAGTAAGGCTCATCCTCAAAACCTAGGGAATAAAATCATAAGAATGAGGTTAGTTAAAACACTCATAAAGGTATAAATAAACATTTCATCAAGTATTATTACGTAACAATAAGTGAAAAAAATGAGCGTATGGGAAATATCATAACATTATGAGTGATAATCATAAGGCAAAAGTGAACTTAAATGTATATAGCATAATAATTTAAAGCCACAAAATATCAAAATGGAATCAGAATAGTTGTATCATAGAACATAATAATTTAACATAAACCATGAATCATGTTATAGTAAAATCATAATGAATAACATAATTTAATAATATAGAAAACATTATCATAGGAAAATATTTCATTCATATGCCGCACCATTAGTTCCCATGATGCCAAGGAAGTAAAATGTACTCACGAATACATATGTCATGAAATATAAACTCTTAAACGATGAATTATAGAGTGATATAGGATAAAAAATCTCATCATACACACATATGTGTTCCACATAAAAATTAATTAATTTTCAAATAAAAAAACATGAAAATAAAATGGGTTTCATAAAGCATCCAAATGGTAAAATTGACATCATCAATTAAATCGATTGAAACCAAACAATTCATCACCCAAAATAATCATGTAGTCAAATAAAAATACATTATTAAAAAATAAAAACATCACCATTAGATATATATCATTTAAAGATAATTAAATTCAAATAATGAAAAAAATTGGATAAACTTTTGTATCTATAACTATAAAACACATAATTATAAGGCTCTTTTCAAAAAGAATAATTTTTTAAAAAGTGAAAATAAATCATTTAATGGAAATATATTTGAATAAAAAACTCATATTAAATAGAAATAAAATATAGAAAATAATTCTAAAAGTAATGTCCTGGAAGAATGATGTTCAATAAGAAACTGTATAACTCAAATAAAGGAGTTTGAATTACTATGTGTCTTACCTTTACACTTGATTTCTAGGAAAGAATTATAAAATCATATATCATAAATATAGAAATATGAATTACATAGTTCTTAACATTATTGAAATATATTTCTATTTATACTCTTTAGTAATTACAATTCTCTTTATTTATTAGAATGTTATAATCAATTTTTAACATTGAGTGTTAATAATATTGATCGTTTTGAACTATATTTTTATAATTGGTGTCGATAATCCTTATTTTTAAAACTATAATCATTAAAAAACATTAAAGGTATTGGAAATTATGTTTTATAAATAAAAATAATGTTATAATTCCATCACATGGTTGTTTTAGTCATGCTTTGTGAGGATGAAATCAGTGTTGATCTAGTTTTTGGTTATTTACCGATATTGATGGATTAGATAAAAAAGAATATTACTTTTTTCTTATACATAAAGAAATATATTAAATTTATATATAACCATGTATATAATATATAATAATAAAATATAAAATAAAACCATCCATGAAAAATAAATTGAAAAATGGAATGCATCATTCTGTGGAGGTGGTAGTCCGCATATACACATGAATGAAATTTTATTTTTTCAAGGAGAGGAATAAAGAAGTAATATTATTTTTTATTTAATGAAATTAAATATGATAAATATATCATTCATATTTATTTAATTTCTATTTTTTAATAACCAATTCAGTAATTGAAGGAAAATAAAACTTGTTTCTTCATAGAGGCGGTAGTCCCCATGGATGCTTGATTCACAATAACATTTTTCTTAAGGGAAAAAAGGATAGGTGTTTAATTATTGTAACATAATTATAATAACATAATAGTGTATTAATGCTACTTATTTTACAATTTTAATATTTTTTTAATAGAAATTTATTAAGAAATTGCGCACATAAAGAAATAGAAATTAGAAAGGAGTGGTTAGAAATTTATACCTCATTCTTGGATTATCTGATTAGAAAAGAGGGTAAGCCTTTGAAGGATGGTATTTTGAGAAGAAAAGAACCTATTAAAGTTTCATATGAATGTTAAGGAAATATTGGGTCTTTTTTGGGCCAATATAATATGGTTTTGGTGTGAGGGGAAGTGAGAATATGATTTCTTCATTTATAAGTGAAATGGGATGATTTTTTTTGTAAATACGCAAAAAATTTTAATAATAGGAAGTCACTATAAAGGAAACTAGCTAAAAAATTGAAAAATAATGTATATTATAATTTATAAGGTTTATAAAGGCCTCAATTAAACATCCTCGCTAATGATTTAAATATTATTAAATTCCTTTAATGTTATATTTTTACTGTTACCATTTTAGTTTTTAGCACAATAATGGATTTTTACCTAAGTAAATTAGCTATGATGATTAAAAATAAAATGGTCCTTTTTATATATATTTTAACCTATTTTTAAAAATTTTAAATTTATTTAATGAAATTTAATTTATAAAAGTAATACAAATTAATTATAAAATAATATCTAAATAATTTTTTTTAAAAATTCTTCAGAAAAGTATTACTTAAGTTCTAAAAGGTCGAATATGGGTGTGTAAATTAAAAACCCATTTTTTAAATTTTAAATTCACTTATAAAAAACATATTTTGTCTTTTATAAAGTTTTCATTAATTTAAAATTCATACTTATATACTATTAATTTCATAAAATTCATGTTATTTGAAAAATTGGTATTTTTCATTATTCACCTAAAAATTAATCTTTCAAGAAAAATCCTAAAAAAATATTAAGTTAATATTTTTATGATAATTTCAAATAATAATTTAATTTTTTTAATAACTTTAAAAATTTATAAATTAATATTCAATAAAAAAATCATAATGTATTTTGAAAAACTGATCTTTATGGGATATCATTTTTCGCTATATTAACTATTCTTCTAAATTTGATGTAAATCCTAAATATATAATACATAGGAAATATCCAATTTATAAAATAAATTTTATTCATAAAAACTCTTTTATTAGCTAATTAGCCAAACTTTTTAAAATAGTATTAAAGGAACTTTTATTTCATAAGTTGGTTATTACTATTTATGTTCTCTTATTCAATGGATACCAAATACAAGGCCCTAGCCTAAAAACATTACATAATCTAGAGTTAAATCAAGAATTCACATTGATGATTTTTCAGGTGTAGAGTTTTAGAGAATTAGGCCATAAATATTACATATCAACTTGAATATTACATGTAGACACTACTACTCAGTATGAATTTTTTTATAAAATAAAGACTCTTAAAAAGAAACATGTCTACTTCAATGTTTTAGACAACATGCCTTTTCCTTGATCCCATCCTTGACCCTATTCCACTTTATCTCTTATTAAAAACATTTCAAAAACTTGGGATGAGATGAAAAGCTCAATAGTGGATACACAAATAAGGAAAACTGTTAGTTTTTCAAAACAATATGTAAACCATGAATACTTTATCATAAGAAATACTTTTCTCCTTTATGAAGTAGTAAATACTCTTCACTGAATAAAATATCAATGCTTTCCCTTTTGTAAATAAAAGATTACCATAAAACCCATTAAAATAATACATAACATATACAGGACACTTGGGACATAAACATACTTAAATGGAATAACCATACGGTTGACTTCCACACATATCACTAAATGGAATAGTCATACGGCTGACTTCCATACCCAATTCATTGGAGGTTATAACATAACCACCCATCTTGGTTTATCACAGAACCACCTGTTATTTGGTTTATCACATAACCACCAGTCAAATGTCCATGTACCATTATAAATGATAAAAAATATTATAAAGTAAATATAACATTTCCACATTTCAATCATAATATATAATTTCAAGATATTGACGTAATCTATGCTTTATCAAAACCATTTTCAAATCCATTTAAAACATTTAATAAAAGATATTTTTGAATCAAAGTTTCCCATACCACTTTTAAGATTTTAAAGGTATTAACAATTTAGAAAATTAATGTCTATATAAATAAATCCTTAAAACCATTTTGAAAATGTGGACATTAATGATAAATATTTAAAAGAATAAATCTTTAAAAACAATATTTTAGTTAACGAGTTCTTAACCAAATGAGAGATGCTTGAATACAAATAATTGAGGAATAAAATTTAATCAAAACATTATAATATCATGAGAATAAATGGATTCATGATATAATATACCAAATTATAGTATATACATAATATAAAAGTTAATTGGTGCATAACAATAGTGAAGTCTCAATGGAATGTAAATTGAGATGAAATCCCTTATAAAGAGAGTATCCTTAGATTAATGATAAATCCATTACATAATTATGTGTGAAGAATATAAATACACCCAATATAAGTTGATATTAAGTGTAAAACAATCAGAGGTAATTAAAACTTATTTATATCATGACACAATCAAGAAGTACAATTTTAACCCAAATAATTGAAATTGGGTTAAGAAGCTCCCTTACATATATTCGACAGCCCAACTACGTCACTTTAAAATTCAGAAAATGAGTTGATGAGAGAGAAAAGGGTCTTTCATCACATGGAAATAAAGTGTACTGAAATTAGGATATATAAGAATATATCCCAACATAAGAAAATGGAAATTAAGAGACATTATATAGAAGAAGTCTTTGAATAAAAGAGGAGGGTGAAAAGTTCCCTTACCGATTTGGTATCATACGAAACATTCACCCCATGAAGGAAAGAGTATAACATGAAGATGTAAATACCCATAAATTAAAGTATATTACACAAAGAATACAATAATGGGGAGTACATACACAATACAAAAGTAAATATTGGCAAATATTGCATGAATCTCCTGGGAATAAAAGGTGAGATAAAAACCTCTTACCATGTTGTAATCAATCGAGCCGTATGACCAAAAGTTAATAGCCACCAAATGAATCATATAATACCATGAATATAATAATATTCATGATAATATATATCAAAATTCAATACACAATACACCACATTCAATAAATAATTGGTGAAAAATGGAAATCTCATAGAATTAAAAGTGAGATAAGAAACCCCTTACCTCAAGTCCAATTTGTCATGTATGTTCCTTGCTCTTCTTAAATAATAAACATAAGTTAATTTATAATTTCTTAATAACCTTTTTCTAGTTTTATTATTACTTTTATACCATTTATTATCTTTCTGTAAAAATTACTTAATTATTTGAGTTCATATCAGACATATTGTCGATGTTCGGAACTTGAGTCAAAAATGAACTTGTTATAATTACAAATTGTCCTTATGGTCAGAAGTCTATTATCTCTATAATAATATTTATTATTTAAATATAATATATATATAATATATATATATATCCAGTATATATATGTATTTATAATTGAAATAACATTTGGATATAAGAAATAAAATGCACCGTTCATGGAGACAGTAAGTCATATATACACATGAACGCTACATTCATTTATATTTCTTATTTTAATGGATTGAAAAATTAATGATACATATTTATATTATAATTAAAGTATAATATCATATATAATTTCATTAAATCCATCATTTATACAATCCACGTATGGCATGAATGGGTCATATCACTTTGAGGGGCGGTAGTCCGCACTTCCTCAACCGAAATTGTCATATTTACCCATTATAGAAACCATAAAGGTATGATAGAATAAAAAATACAGAATTAAAGAGACAATATAAATATAATATATATCACATATAAATACAGTTCCATAATAATGGCCACCATGAGAGGTGAATGGATATATTTGAACAATCATCATTTCGTGAGGCAGTAGTTCGTCGTCTACAGAAACAGTATGTTCGTATTCATTAGATGAAGGTGTGTATAAGTGTAGTTCGAATAATTCTCATAAAAAACCTATTAAATTGAGTATAATAGTGTTTCTAAAAAATAAATTAATAAGTAGATTTTAGGGGTTAGAGAAGTAAAATAAAAGAAAATAACTTAAGGGAAGATGTTACCGTTAAATCGGGTAACTCCATTTGGGGTCAACCAAACGGTTTACTTGAATTTCCTTATGAATAAGGTAAGTATTATATGAGGAAGAGAAGGATATAGTGAGATTAATTGGGCATATTTTGGACAAGGAAAGGGTGTTGAGAAGTGTGAGTAATGGGTTATAAGTGGTGTCCTTTTATAAGGGGGAGGAGGGGCTCTTCAGGAAAGTTTGAAAATATTATTTTATTATATAATTATTTTTGGTTAATAAATGTAAAAAATTCATTAAATTATAATATATGATGAATAATTTTAGAAATAAAATCATCCAATAATAATTGGACTATTTTTTTATATTGATTTAATTTTTATAATATTATTTATTTAAATCATTCATTAATGAGGTAAACACTACATCATTATTGTGTCATAAATAATTTTATTTATTTGATGTCAAAAATTGTAAAAAAACTATCATGATGTAGGAAATATTTTTATATTTCTAATGAAAATTTATAGTTGAAGATATAACTTAAATAACCCCATGTAAAAATTGATTTACTAAAAGATATATGTTTATGTCATTTTTGTCTTTACTTTAAATCAATTAATATAAAGTGTCATTATCACCCTCAAGTTGCTCCATAGGGTCCCCAAATCGACCCAAGCATGCCCATGGTCAGATATGTATTAACCAATAGGATTAGTACATGTTTTAGGGTAATTTATTATTATTATTATATTAATTGTTTACCCTTATTTACCAGATTTACCCTTTAAACATGGTAAATAAAATATTTGCTGAAGTAAATATTCAAAATGTCTAAAAATAAATTTAACCTATTTAAATAATTTGGACCTCCTGATTCAAAATATGGAATCCATTTTTCAAAATTCAAAACACATAAGTGGTAGAAATTAATTTAAAATTAATTTCTGTTGTCAAAATAAAAAACTTGTTTTTAAGAAATAATAACTATCAAAAGATTGACACTTGTTTATGTCCAATTTCAAAGTAAAATTACTTAAAATGACAAAAATTGGATTAAATGGTAAGAATATAATCCAATTAAACTTTAAAACCATTTAAAAAGATAATCTAACCATATAAAAAAATTATATTAAAAGGTAGTTTTGAATTATAATACTGTATTTTCACTATTCAATAAAAAAATGAACTTTATCAAAAAAATACCAAAAATTTACCCAAAGAAAATTTTGATGATAAAATTATAAAAAGAATAATTTTATTTTGACAAATAAAACTTCTAAAAGTGAAAAAAACTAGATTTAAAAAGGGTTCTCCATTAAAAGGTGGTAAATTGACCTTTTAAAGAATATTAGAGTATTTATGCTTAAAATTGGATTCATTTACATTTTATGCCTCTAAAATTTATTGAATAAATTTAAAAACATTTAATAAACATATATAATTATATTTTAGTTAGTTCTATTCATTCCCACAAATACAATGGTTATGTGTTAACTACTATTTAAATTAATAATATTACTATATTATTTTTCGGTATAACTCAACGTTGTGTGTAACGTAAGTTTTCAAATAAACCCATTGTTGCATAACAGGTACACCATCGAACATAGAATCCCATTTAAAGTAAAATTAATATTTAATTTTCAAATATTAATAATATGAAAAAATGTCATATTCTTTATTTACCTGGGATGTTACATACTACATTGGTCAATATCTATTTTAATAAAATGTTTTGTGGTCTGTTATGGTTTGTTTTAGCATGTGGAGTAATCTATTTAACACGAAAAATGATTAAGGAGTAATATATTACTAAAATATTGGGATTTTAAATTCTATAACATAAAAAATAAGTTCTTCCTCAATTTGTTTTTCAAGGATTATGAAAATTGAGGGTGATTTTCCCTTGTTATATCTTTAGGATCCTAAGAGGAATCCTCAAACTTGTGACTCGTCCAAATGAATTTCCAAATATGAGTCATATTTTTTCATATAATATTTTCTATATGATCCATGATCTTCACTACTTGTTCCTTATATGATATTTTATTCTCTAATTTCCAAGTTTCCTAGCTTGACACATGTGAAGGGTCAAGTATGTACTTTCTCAAAGGTTATATATGGAACACATAATGTACTAGGGAGATATATAGAGGAACTATAAGAGATAATATACATCCTCGACATGATCAAGGATCTCAAAGGTATCAATATACTGAAGGATCAGATTCCCTACCTTTCCAAATCCCATAACATGCATCTAAAGAGATATCAGTATGAACACCTTGTCACTATGATTTAACTCTAGATCTCTTCGACAGTTATATTTATAACACTTATGTTGAAATTATTATACTTTCATATATTTCTAAATGTTTTGATCCTTCACTTTCATTTCCTATAAATGGTCAGTTCCTATCAGTTTATTTTCTCCAAATTCATCCCAATATATTGGAGACATGTATCTCTTTCCATATCGATCCTCATATAGTGTCATATGAATTCAGGAATGGAAAATATTGGAGAACTCTACTGGAGAGATATATTTATCCAAATATCCTTGAAACTCTGTTGAAAAATATCTCAACATTTCTTCGTGTGTTTTAAGGGTCCATTAATATTCACCATAGGTGTAAGGGTGAAATGTGGTACAAGAACTCTTCTCTATATTTAACAATTTATGATGACTTCTCCGGAACGTAAAGGTAAACCTGGGATATTAATGAGATACTATAGATAGTGGTACTCTATGAATCCTTTACACTTTCCTTACATATATCTTTGTGAGTTTTTCAAGAAATAAATAGTATTTGATGGAAAAAACATAACGAATAAGTAAGGTGACCAACAACAACCCAGATAGCATTATGACCCTTATAAGTATTTGGGATTCCTATGCTGAATTCCATGGTAAATTTTCCCATTTCCATACTGGTATAGGAAATGGTAGAAGAATACCCTTAGAAATCTTTTGTTCGACCTTAACTTGCTGGAATACCAAGAGTTGAGATGCATATTCAAGAATCCCATTATTTATGTTATCCCCTAATAAGTTTTATATTATATTTTTATTCATCTTCATTCTTCCTAGATAAATAGAGAAGTATGGGCTATAATCTTCATTCACCAACTCCCTCTTTAGTTCTATTTTTTATGTAACACATATAGATGTTTCAAACCTTATAAATCTATCTTAATCAAAGTTGTAATTTAATATCTACTACCTTTTTCTATAGGCCTGCATCATATTTATGTGATTATTTAATCTTTTCATGAATGGATGGATGAGTATTTATTTGCTAAATACATAACTTATCACATTACTTTAAAAATTCAGGATCTATCCTTTAAAAATTCATAAATTTTAGGTCTCTTTTAACCCTCCACATTTACAATATATCTTTATCATTCCTACTAAAAGCATTAACCACCTTGTTTTTTTCAAATGTGGTAATGTATTGACCAATCATACCTTTTAATCATTTT
Source organism: Viscum album (assembly GCA_963277665.1). Lineage (NCBI taxonomy): Eukaryota > Viridiplantae > Streptophyta > Magnoliopsida > Santalales > Viscaceae > Viscum > Viscum album. The sequence continues at coordinate 737,701,763 of OY728127.1, read as the reverse complement.
AAACCTCTTACTATAGTTCACATTTAACTCCTTATTTGTGAATATATATTTCAAACTATTTTTTTACTATAAATATCACACTCCTCACCATATAGATAATGCCACAAAATTTTAAATCCAAAGATCACTCCCATTATCCCCATATGATGCATTGGATAATTTTTCTCATGAGTTATAAATTTTCATGAGACATATGAAATTAACTTATCATTTTTCATTATGAAATATCCCAAGCCCTTCTTCAATGCATCACTATATATTAAAAACCCCTACCAACTTTAGGGTAATGTAATTATAAGTGTTTCAAACAATCACTTCACCAGTTCCTTAAAACATTCTACACATTCCTCCATCCAGAGGAACTTCACTCCCTTCGGTGTTAACATGGTTAGTAGATTAGATAGTCATGAAAAATATATCACAAATCATCGATAGTAGGCAACCAAATTAAGAAAACTACATATCTTGGTTTCTTTGGTGAGTTTGGCCCATTTTTCAATGACATACATCTTTAAAGGATCAATAGATATGCTCATTCTAGTGATTACATGACCCAAGAATGAAAACATCTATTTCTATAATTCACACATACTAAATTTTGAATAAAAAATATGATTATAAAGGTTATAAATACAATCCATAAATGATCATCACACTCTTCCTTTCACTTGGAATAAATAATAATATCATCAATGAAGACAAACAAAAACTTATCTAGGTAGTCTCTAAAGACTATGTTCATTATATATATGAAAATAGTGAGGGAATTATTCAAAATGAATGAAATAACTATAAACTATTAGTTTTTATACCTCATTGGAAAATATGAATTTGAAATATCCTCCCTTTTGAAACTTAACTAATGATGTCCATACCACAAGTCAATCTCTAAAAAGTATATATCTCCACTTATCTGATCAAAAAAATCATCAGTATATGGTACATGATACTTTTTATTAATGGAAATCTCATTAAGAAAATAATATTCAATGCAATGGTGCATTGGTCCTTCATTATTTCGTAAAAAAAGTATTGGTTCACCCCACAGTGAAGCACTAGGGAGGATAAAACCCTTGTCAATATTTTCTGTTACAACTTCCTTAATTCCTCAAATTCAATAGCTGTCAGTATATATGGGGTCTTTGTTATAGGAATAGACCAAGGTATAAAATTTATAGAAAAATAAACTTCACTCTCTAAGGAAAGATCAAGTTTTTCATTTAGAAATACATTAGTATATTCTCATTCAATATGAATTTCATCAATTCTTACTTCCTCTCTGAATATTTGAGCTTGAAATCCCTTTTTATGGGTATCCAGACCCACATTATAGAATTTTTTTCTAATATAATTTAATGAATATTCCAATATTGATACATGATAATAGGATGATTCAGGATAAGAAATGATATCTCAGTTCTTCGACAATTGAATTTTTCCTTATGAAAGGAAAGAAAATCAATGCCTAAAATCTTTTCAAATTCAACTAAAGGAAGAATAGTTGAATCTTCATGAAGTATCCTACAAAAAAAATATAAATCGGAGAAGATTAAAATATGTTAGACACAATAATAATTCCACTAGGTGATTTAATAGATAGTTCAATATTCATCTCTTGAGGTGGTGATTCCACATTCTTAGAAAAACTTAATGATATGAGTGTGATAAAAAAGAATTAAATAAGTTACTTACAGATATTGAATAGAGGCTAAGTTTACCTCACATAACTTAATTATTATGATCTAATTAAATAGAAGTGATCCTGAATTCCCTTCCCTGTTCCCTCAGTTTTGGAATTTTTTGGGACATATTTTATTCATCGCACTAACGGTTGGTGAAATTATTCACATAATGTCCAAAACCTTGTCACTTGAATCATTTAAATGGGAGAATATTATTAACTGGGAACTCCTTTTAATTTTTTGTTTTAATTAGAACCTTAGCCTTAATTTGAATGTTTTTTCTTGGTAACATAGCATACCACACTTAAAAAACATCCCTTGTCCTTTAAGGAAATTATCTAGGTTCTTCTTTCCACACTTTAGTCATGTAGGGTTAGAAATTTCTTCCACCATTTGACTTACCATCATGGTCCCCCTGATATTCTAATTTACTTTTCTATATTCGGAGTACAGCGAGTCTCCAATTTTCATCACTACCTTTAGCACACATTGAATAATTTTTTTATATATTCAAGAGTCTCTTATTCCCAAAGGCATTAGAAGACTACATTTTAATCAACTTAAAAATTGATTGATTTTAATTTTTGGATTAGAGATAATACCAAAGGAATATCTTGCAAGCTCATGTTTTTTCTTTGTAAGTTCCAATAGATTCACACTCCTTTTATTTCTAATTTAAATGTGACCTCTATATTTTTATTCGAAGAGTTCAAAAAACACTTGTTAAAGAACACTTTATTAAACTTGTTCTATTCCATTGATTCTACTTCTTCTTTAGTCAATATGTTATTAATGAGATTCCCCCATTGGTCAGCCCTACCTTTCCAGTAGTAAGTATCTAGGACAACCTTCTTAGGTTATGATCACTAGAGAATAGAAAATATCTTTGAAATCACATTGATTTGTTTCTCAAAGATAAGTGTATTTGAAGAACCATTGAAAGATTGTGGAAACTTCCCCATGAAAGACTCAATAGTAAGGTGATCCTTCCTTTCCAAATTCAATGGATAAATATGGTTTGAATTATTATTCATAGATTATAAATTTTGATTTAGAATTTTTGTGATTTCTTTTACTCTACCTCAAATTCCATTGGTTTGTTCATTGGGACGACCATCACATTATCCCTCACACCTTTTCTTAACCTGGTTCCTTCTAGTTCTATCCATTACTAAAACCAAGAAGGAGTTGGACTTAGTGTAAAAAATTAACATCATAAGGGAATAAGAGAATAAAAATAATTCAACCATAAAAAAATTACTCTTCAACACAATCATGTTAGTCTATATTTCTTTTAGTTTAACCTATGTCATCCTAGGTTAAGCTTTAGGATGGAGTTTTTCATAATTCTTAACCCAATCCCTCAAAGTAACCATAAAATGAATCCTTTATAATGGTTTATAAAGGTAATGGATTAACCAAACAAAATCCCCCATGAGTGTTTAGCCAAGTGTGTTGTATTAATCCCACTCATTTTGTGTTAGAGTAATGATAGATTCAATTCTCAACCAACCCTTTTGGGGTGATTCCACCTAATTTAATCTTTTAAAAAACTACATCCACCAACCAATATCCTAAAAAGGATTTATTACTAGGGAAACCAAATACTCAATACTTATGATATTATCCTATACTCAGAAAAAATATTTAGGGTTTCCACTATTTTTTTCTAACCAAAATTATAAAAAATAGATTCTCTAATCTCCAAAAATAACTAAATTTTTTATTTAATACTAGTTATTGAAACCCAAGATAATAATTCCTTTATTCTAAATCTTCTCTATAATTAAAACATTAAATTAAAAAAATAAACATGTCATCTCTATAATCTATAGGTTTAGTGTCTTTATACAGTAGCTACATAAAAATATTATTTTACAAAACTCATTATTATTTCTCCATAAAGGAACCATACTAGACCACATTTTATATTTCTCATTAATAAGAAACAGGTGATCTTGAATGCTTGTTAAGGGATAAATTAACATTTCATCAAGGATTTATTCATAATCATAATTGAGAAAAAATTTCATAATGAAAATATCATCATATAATGAGTGATAATCATAAGACAAAAGTATGCTTCAAAGTTTATGGATTAAGAACTTACAGCAAAAAAGGATCAATATGAAAGCATAATAGTAATAACACGGATTATAAGTATTTAATATAAACCATGAATCATGATATTATAAGATCATAATAAATAACATCCTTTAACTGTTTTACAACCATTAATATTGGGAAACATTAATTTCATGGGACATAGTATATGTTCCCTAGCTTAGAAGAAACTAAAATGTATTCATGAAAACATATATCATGAGGTATTAACTAATTCATTGGAGGGTGACATAAGAACCCACCCATTATAATCCATACATTTGTGTGAACATAAAAATTATTCACTTTTAAAATAATAAATAAACCATTACAATAAAAAGGGTTTCATAAATCTCCTAATTGAAAATAATTTAATTTTCATAAATAACTCACTGAAGTAAAAAATGGGTTTCATGAAACATCTAAATGGTATAAAATAACATCATGAAAAAAATTGATAGATACTAACAACATGATCACACAAAATAATCACATAATAATGGAAATATATTGTTTGAAACATGAAACATAACTCTATTAGAAATAGATCATTTGAAGATAATGAGAACCAAATCATTAAAATATATTTTTCAAAAACATTTTATATAAATCATTGTAAATGTAAGAGTTATGAGTCACTTTTCAAAAAGTAAAATTTATTTAAAAAATAAAAATAAAACCATTAATTGGAAGGTATTTTGATCAAAAACTCTTTTCCCCGGAAATATAAGATAAAAAATCATTAAAATGTGAAGTCTCAAAAGAAAAAAGTTTAATAAGAAATTTTATAACTCAAATAAATGAGTTAGAGTTACCAAGTCCCTTACCATTACCCTTGATTTACATTGAAGTGATTTAACCACCTATATAAAAAATATAAACATCTTAATTACCTATTTAAGAACCTGATTCATATAAATTTTCATTTATACTCTTCATTAATATGAATTATCTTCATGTATTATATTTTTAGAATCTCTTCACAACAGCAAGTGTTAATAATCCCGACCATTTTGAACTAGGTTTATAAAAGAGGGGTCAATATTCCTTATTCCTAAAAATATAATCATAAAAATCATTAAATTTACTAAAATTTATGTTTTAGCAAGACCAATATTGTTATAATTCCATCAAATGGGGATTTTAGTCATGTTTCATGATAACAAAATTAGTGTTGAATTAGTTTCAGGTTATTTACTAATATCGACGGATTATATTATAACGATTGTTACTTTTTGTTTTATCCATAAAGAACCATATTAAAAATATATATAAATTATATATATATCATATATATACTCATAAAAATTAAACTAAAACCATCCATTAATGTGATAGTGAAAATGGAATGCATTATTCCATGGAAACGGTAGTTCGTACGTATGTATGGATAATAATTTCATTTTTAAAATGAAGGAAGAAATAAGTAATATGGTTTATTATTTTTGTAATTTAAATATTATATATATAATAAATATATATATTTAATTCAAATTTTGGAACATATAGTTTATTTTTGGAATGAAAATGAAATATGTTTCTTTGTGGAGGTTGTAGTCTGCACATACGTACGATTCACTTTTCCATGTTTTTTTAAAGGAAAATGGAAAGGTGGTTAATGTTTCTATCATCATTATAATAATAAAACATTGTAATAATGATAATAAGTTTATCACATAAACATGGTGTAATTTAATTTTAAAAATAATAATTGAATATAAATAAATATAAATGAGAAAGTAGCGGTTTTAAATTTTACCTCACTTCTTGGTTTTTCTCCTTTGAAAACGAGGTTAAATTTTTGAGGGATGGTTTTTTAGAATACAAAAAACTCTTGAAGGTGGATAATAATTTTTAGTAGTGTATTTAGTAGATTTTTTTAAAACTAAGGGGGGTTTTTGTGAAACAAATTGAGGAGTGGAGCTCCCCACTTATAACTAAAAGGCATGACATTATTGTAAATAACCAAAACTTTTTAATAATTGGAAGTTAGTATCAAGGAAATAAGCTCCAAAATTGGGAAATAATGGTGAGTTTAAGTGATAATTTTTTGAAATTACTCAATAAAAAATTCCCACACTTGTTTTCAATATGTTTTAAGTCATTTAATCTTATATGTTTACTTGTATCATTCAAGTTATTACCATGGTAACTAGTTTTTGTCTAAGAAAATTATCCATTATGATTAAAAATAAATTTTCCTTTTATATATTTCAGTCCCACTAATTAAAAAGTTTAAATTAATTTAATTTCTATGTTATAGAAATTAACTTTAAAATATTAAGTATTAATGTATTAAAACCAATTTCCTGAAAAAATATTTATTAATTTATGAAATGTAAAATATTGATTTATAAAATAAAACAATCGTTTTTAAAACTATAAATAAATTTATATATTAAACATTTTTTCTTCTAAAAAGGTTTCTGGAATTTAAAATTCAAACAAATATACCAATAATGTCAAAAATTCATGTTATTTATAAATAAAATGTATTTTTAACTATTCACTTAAAATCTATATTTTTAGAGAAATCCATAAAATTTATGTTAAGTTGAAATTTTTATGATTAGTTAAAAAATTAATTTAATATTTTCAAACTCTCATTATAAAATTTATAAATTCATCTTTAAAACATTTTCATAAAATATTGTTAATAAACTTATTTTTTATATGAAATCATTTTCTTTGTATATATACTATTATTCTAAAATGAATGTTAATACAAACAATATCAAACATAGAAAATATCCATTTTATAAAATAAAAATTAAAAATTAAAATATTTTATTAGGCACTTAGCCACACTTTCTAAAATAGGTTTAAATGAAACCTTTAGTTCATAAGTTGGTTATAACAATTTATACCCACCTATTCAAGGGCTATCATAAATTGGTCAATATGTATTTTTATAGAACATAGTTATGGTCTAACAAGGTTTGGTATTTCATGTTGAGATATCTACAAAACATAACACTTATTTAAGTAAAAAATATTACTTAATTATTAGGTTATAGTGATTGTTCGTGTAGGAGATTCTTAGAAAGGATGGTTAAGTATGAATAGACAGTAAGAACCAGTGAACTCGGGTATGATCAGTGAATTAGGCCACGATAAGGTTTTGAATTTTTAGTGGATATAAGATATGGTCAAGGGTTGGTTAGAACGCAAGAGGATTTTGATAGTGATATTTTCATGGAACTTGAGATGTATCCTTGAATACCAGGTATGTGATGAAATATCATCAGTGAATTAGTACAGCTGCTATAAGGAGTTCCATTATATTATAAATCATAGATTGGTTTTTTAGATGGTTCTAATAGGATATAATGATTGAAAATTGTGAGTAGAAACATTCAATTTATGATGATATAAAACCATGCTTGTTGAGTGATTATCAAGTAAGATATTGTGGTAGGGAGCACACCATTTGGATTTCCAGATTTGACCCCTACAACAAGTGTATTTTTTGTGGGTTTCATGAGTGATTCATGTAGAAATATAGAACCACTAATGGTAAAAGATTTACAATGGAGTTGAGGTGAAAGAATCTAATATATTCTTCTAATAAAATTGGATGGATAGTATTATCATCAATATGGGATGATTGTTTATAGTAAGAACATTCATTAACTAGAAAACAAGAGTTGAGGGTTAATATATAGTGGTAATAATAGATATATGTTTTGGGAAATAGACTTATTGGTTGACTTGGTTTATGAAATTTCGATGCTTCTAGGAAATAATGATGAACTTTTAAAAAATCAAGGATTCATGAAATGATCAAGTCACAATTGAGGGAATGATATTGTGAGGACTATATGTTTTAGATATGGTTGTGTGGAGTACCGAGTGAAATACAATATTATTTATACTAGGGACATCATCCTTTAGTGTGCAATATTGGTAAATTGGGAATTCATGAATACTGTTGGGAGTAGGGAATAATTGTGGAGTTGGTGAAATTAGTTAGTGTGAGGGGTGTATGGGCCATCAGAGTATTTAAATATAGTTTGTGTGAAGTGGTATTGACTTGTATTTTTTATGCACATTAAAGTGCATTGATTAGGATATGGATATGAGATGAATCGAATGTATGATGGGCTAGAGACATAGGTAGTTGGATTGGGAATCATATACATTTCATGGTTTAGTTATGGTATTTTATTTACCATAACTAGAGAAATATCATAATTGGATCATGTATTTGATATCAGTGACCAAGGAACATTATAGAAGATGAATATGGGGAGTTTTTAATTACCTACACCAGTGTGTGTTGGTATATATAATAAAAATATATGTTCCAATGATCACAGAACCAAGGATTATTTGAAATTTTACAAATGGATTAGGAATTAGTATTTTTAAACATGTTTTAAATGTCTGAAAGGATGTTATAAAGGGGGTATCTCTTATAGAAGAGGCCAAGATAAAATCTTAGGAGTGTGTATAGTCAAAATATAAGGTGGCTACAATGAGCCACTAGTTATATGGTTAGGTCGAAATGGGTACCCGGTGGCAGTGATATGGGTGAAATACCCCTAACTTTGGATATCATGTGTCTTCTACTTATGGTATCATTACTTGATGCTACCTAGATCCATATTTTATAAATAGAATTTTAGTAATTTAGGGTTTTTTTTAAATTACCACTAATGGTTCCTATGATTTTATAAGGATCTGACCTTAAATAATCAATAAATTCGATCCTTAGACAAGAATTTTTTTATTCGCAAATATATTTTAGGTTTAGTTTTTTATAGAATTATTTCATCACACATAACTAAATAAATATTACATCAAAAAGTGGAAACTTCCACTCATTATCTATTTTTTCCACAATATAAAACTATTGTGATATAATATTTTTTATTTTCATGAAATATCTTCATGATTTTTATCTTGACCTCACCCTTGTTGCTAATCATCCATATAACCATTTGAAAAAATTGAAAATATGGTATGAGAAAAAAACGATCAGTAAGGGATATATAAAATTAATGGAAGAAAATCATAGGTCCATGAGTAATAATTATAAAAAATTAATTTTTCATAATAAAATTTTAGGTCAAAATAAAATTTCCTTACCAAGGAAGTATACTTTATTACCCATATTTTTTTACAAATAATTTCACAATTAATCTTAAATGAAAAATAAAACACATAAAGTTTTCTTGTAAATCATGAAAAAATCATGAAATATTTTTCAGAAAGGTATAATTTTAACCCTCAAGAAGTAGAATAAATTTCCATTTAAAATTAAGCTCATTAAATTACCTTTTGAAATGATAATTTTTCTATCAAAACCCATAGAAAGCATATATAAATCATGTAGGTAAATATGGATGTCATTTTTATATCACTCTTACAACTACTCTTAAAAATAGAATAACTTAACATGTAAATTAAAATAATCTATAATGAGAAACCTAAAACATCTTAAATTTTCATATTTACCCAAAGTAATGGAGAGCTATATTGAGCTCACCCATCATCATGAGCTATATTGGGATCACCCATCATCATGAGATATAATGAGATCACCTGACATCTTAAATAATTACCAAGAACTGTTATATAATCTTAACACATTAAATCTTTCATTTCCATCATCATAACCATAAAATATTCATTCCACCCATGGGAATAACATTTATGGATATAAAAATATCTATTCCATTTAAAACCATTTTTGAAAATAGCTAGAAAAAAGGCAATAAAGTTTTTCAATTAAATAAAAAAATAGAATATATTAAATGAATCCAAACACCAAATGATGGTTATGGTGGTTGAAGAAATCATTGATGTAATATATATTAAATAGAACAATTCTTTTTCCTTTTTTATAAAACATTCCATATAAATTTTGTAAAAACATTCCATATGAAAACTGTTTAGATAAAGTTAAAAAGTATCCCAAAATTTTCTTTATAATTCATTTATTCCCATACACATACATCCATTAAATAATGTTAATGATATACATGGAAGGAAAATATTTAGAAAATAAATATTTAAAACATTTAAAATAAGTTTTTTTAAGGTAAAGTGTCACTTACCTTGAGTCTGACTCATCACATATATTCTTTTTCTCCCTAAATAATAAACTTATGTTAATTATTTAATATGTTAATAAACATTTTCACGTGTAGTATTCCTTCTATTTTCTCTATTAGAATGTTGTATCCAATTACTTAATTAATTAAGTTCATGTCAGATTATTTGATGATATTAGGCTCATATATCTAAAATGGCTTTAGTATGTTGACTATGGTCTAGATGAACCTAACTACTTTTTATGTAAACTTGGTTTGTGGGATAAAAACCATATACTTTTTTTAACAAACTATCAGTAATAGAATTATAATACAAGAAAAATATTCATCTAAATAACATTTATAGGTCATCGACATTCATCAACCACTTTAGTTTTAGTCAAATCAATTGTTTCCATATTTACTTATAGTACATTCAAGGAATTAATTATGTTTTTAATAAAAATCATATTTTTATTTTTCCATATAACATATTTTCTTTCATGGTTTTTAGAATAATCCTTTGGTTTTTTTATAATCCATATTACATTTTGAATAAGCTAAAATATCATTAATAAATACAACCACAAAATTATCCAAATATTCATTGAAAACTATATTTATAAGATCTAAGAATTTAACAAGAGCATTCGTCCACCCAAAATCAATAACAAAAATCTCATATTGTCCATACCTATTATGAAACACTACCTGAAGGATATGATACTTATTTACCTTCAACTGATGGTACTTGGACCTATAATTTTCCTTTGAAAAATAATGAGCTCCCTCCTACTGATCAAATAGGTTTTCGATATGGGGCGGAAAATACTTATTCATAAAAGTGATGTAATTCAATTCTCTATAATCAATGAAAATATTAATAGAACAATATAAATTTTTAACAAATAAAATTAGGGCACACCATGGATAAGTTCTAGGATGAATGGAACCTTTGTCAAGAAATTCTTAAAACATCCTTTCCAACTCTAAAAGTTCCACTTGATCCATTTGATAGGGGTGTTTTGAAATTATCCTAGCATCAGGTACTAATTCAATAGTTGATTAAATTTCTAGACTAGGTATAATACCAAGAAACTCATGAGAAACAAAAAATAGATGTTCTTTTATTGCCATCAAATAATTAATCTAAACAGTTCCCTTGTTTCAAATAAAATGATAAAGATAAATTTCATTTCCATATTTTAGTAGTTTACCATCTTCTTGATATGTTATCAAAGTTATGAATTGATTCTTATATAGAAAGAGGAACTCATTTCAGTTAATAATTTCTTTGGCTCAAAAATATATCTTAAAATAATAAACTGAAATACAATCCATACCCAGAATAAAATAAAACTAAATAATGGGAAATTAGATAATATTTATTGGAAAAAAACCTTCCACAAATGTTAAGAGGAATATATTTTTAAATTTTTGCTTCATTAATACAACCCCTTTGTATAGTTAACAACGTCAAAACTTTTATCTTGAGTTAAAATTTATATTTTACCAGAAAATTTATTATAAATGAATGAATTTCTAGTCCTCGAATAAAATAAGAAATTATCATAATATGAATAAAAATGTAATATAGTTGTAACCACTTCATTTGATGTCCCAGTATCTGCTAATGTAATTGCAAGGGATTTAACCAAACCCGTCTACTTATAGTATATATGATTCCCATCATTAATTCTCTTATTTAGACATTCATACACATAATGACTCATCTCATTACAATTAAAATATCATACTAAATGATTATAAAATTTTGTCATACCACAACGCTGATTTTTTGTGGAAATCATGATCCATATGCACAAACTTACCCCCTCATAAAATCATCCTAGATTTCATAATACACTTACCAATTTCATTATTAAACACCTATTACATCATGAAAACTTGATTTTCATACCATCAAATTTATTTATGCATTTTCCCATTTCCCACCACCCACACCACTTTTTCTTCTTGTTTTCATAAGAAGCATGATCATCGAAAAACTAAATTTCCACTATCTCAGCACATCGAATAAGTTTTTCATAAAATTTATATTAATGAGATTCAAAGTATTTTTTGAATCTTTGATTTCATAAAAATTAATACTAATTAATTTTACTATCAATATATTTCATACAATTTGGTAATTACATTGACAATCAGGTGAATATTTCTTTATATGTGGCCACTAAATCTTCCTCCTTTTTCCTCAAATACATGAATTTATTTTTCATCCTACCATAACATAAATCTCTTATATTTCTCTAGTATTATTAACCATTTACCACCATTGATTAACTTCACTATAAAAATGGTATATACAAAGAATTATCTTTTGATGATCTGAATAACCCATGACTTAAAATATATTTTCTAGCACATTAATCCACCCCATTTCAACCACTGAGTATGAAAATAAACTTAGAGATAGAGGGGTTTGTATCACAATATTTTTCACTATCGACATATTCATCTGTGATATATCTAGTTTCTTTCTAGCATGGATCCACCAACATTTATAACCCACATAAATAGATCCATCTTAGTAACAAACGACTCAGTTATGATTCCAACAGTTCTAGGTTGCTAATTTGGAAGGATATCATTCTCTTGGTTCCTTCTTACTTCGTCTTCCTAGTTTACTCTATTGAAAACCATACATAATATACATTTTTAGTTGAATTAAATGTTAATATTCAAATGTTATATCACGATGGCCACAAATTATACTCTCTAAAGGGTACTTACTTATATTATCCAAACCACTAAAATTATATCAATGTTTCCTATTATACCAACTAAAATGACCAGACCTTAAATAATATATAAATTGAATCCTTAGACAAGAATTCATTTTCTTTCATTGCTAATTTTATTTTAGGTTTAGAGTTTTAGAGAATTAAATTATCACCCTTACATAAATAAATATTACATCCTAAAGTGTGCACTTATACTAATTATTCATTTTTACAATATTATAAAAAATTTAAGATATGAAAAGTTTTTTTTCATGAAATATCTTCACAATTTTTATCTTGACCACATAATTTTCTCTACTCATCCTTAAAGTCCCATGAAAAATATTTTAAAATGTTGGATGGTCATAAAATTATTAGAAAGGGATATATAAAAATAATGAAAGAAACCCATTCATCCATGAATACTCAATATAAAAAAATTTAGCTTTACTTAATAGACATTAAGGTCAAAATAAATATCTTCTTACCAAATAAATCAACTTTACTGCAATTAAGTTTCATAAAATATTTCATAATAAATATTAAAGGTAAAATAAAAATCATATAGGTTACATTTAAATAATAAAATACTTATGAAATCTTTTTCAAAAAGTTATACAATTTACACTTAAGAAGTAGTATAAACTTTCCTTTAAACTGATTCAAATTATCATGCCTTGGGAAATAAGAATATTTCCATAAAACCTGTAGAATGAATAGGTAAATCACATAGGTATTTTGGGACATAATTTTCATATCACTCTTATAATCACTCTTACAAATGGAATAACCTTCCGAGTAAATTCCAATAATCTTATAGGAGGAACCTATAACTAGTTAACTTTATCCCCTTACCCAATTCATTAGATAGCTATATCAGTCCAACCCATTATCATGAGTTATGTTGGGATCACTTCCCATTCTTATCTATATCAATCTCACCCATCATCATAAATAATTCCAAAGAACCATAAAATAATCATAAAACAAGATATATTTCATCATCATACTCATAAAAATATTCTTTTCACCCATAATAATAAAAAATTATAGATATTGAAATAACCATCTCATTCAAAACTATTTATGAAAATTCACAGAATAAAGAAAATTAGGGTTTCTTTAAGAAATCCTAGAATATTTTAAATGAATAAAAACATTGAATAACTGTTATAATAGAGAGAAAAATCATTCATGTTTTATTTTTTAAAATATAAAATTCTTTTTTACTTTTGGATTAAAAGGTTCCATATAAAATATATAAACAGATTCATTTTAAAAACATTTAAAATGAGGTTTATAAGGTAAAGTGTCTCTTACCTCGAATCTGACTCGTCACATACATTCTATATATTCTGAAATAATAAAAACATTTCAATTATTTAAATACATAATGAAATTTTTCAAGTCTATTATTACTTTTATTTCATTTATTATGATGTTATATTCAATAACTAAATCAATTAAACTCATGTCAGATGTTTGATGATATCAGCTCATAAGTCCAAAATTACTTTCATAGGTTCACTATGGTCAAAGAAGTCATTATTACATAATTTTATGAATAATAATAATTAAATTATAATCATTTTTATAAATTAATTATACTTTTAAATCAAACCATGAAATTTGGTTACGAAAAATGAATTATGTTACAATCATGGAGACGGTAGGTCGTACGTACCCAAGAGTAACATTTTCATTTTTCAAAGAGCATGAGGGAAAGAAGGTATGTATCATTTCATCACTATTTAATTATTATTATATCATTAATATCATATTATATATTTAAATAAACTTATATAAACCATACATGTGATGAGGTGATAAAAAATCGCATCGCTTCGTGAAGGTGGTAATCTACACATGTGCACGAATAAAGTTATCATTTTTTATGGATAGAAAAGTAATAAAATGTATTATATATTATACTTGAATAATTATTATTATTTCATTAATATAATTTATATAAAATTTATTTATCCTTATAAAAATTTGTGAGAGGAAGTGATGGAAAAAGAAGTACATCATTTCACGAGACGGTAGTCCGTAGAACACATGAATAACGGTTTCATTTACCACATAATGAAAGAGGAGATGGATATAAGTTATTAAATTAAAATAAAAAATATAATTTTATTTAAGATAAATATTTTATTATTTTTTCATTGTTTAATAATAATTTATGGAGGTATAAGATTAAATAAAATTAAAATTCTTGGTGAAGAACTATACCTCTTCTTTAGAAAGCCTCTTTAGCTTTATACCTGATGACTTCCAAGGTTGGTTTTATAATCAAAAATATTATCTAGGTAGTGGGGAGGGATGTTAGGAAGATGTTTCCTAGATAAAAAATTATCTTTAATTGTGTAGAGGAGAGTATATTGGTCTCCTTTTATAAGTATTAGAGATGAAACATTTATAATTTTTAAAATGATAAAAATATTTTAATATTTTACTGAAGACCAATGGATCCAAAATAGACAATTTGAAAATATGAGATTATATAGGGTGATAATATTCCAATATAATATGATTTATCAAAAAATATATTTCATTTTTACCATTATCTCTTTAATTTAACCTCTGGTAAATCTGTTTTATCCTTAATCATGGTAACAAACTTGTACTATTTTTAATACTCGTTATGACAAAAAAAAATAAGGTGGTATTATTAATTAATATTAATTATGGTGATTCAAAATATGGAAAAAATTAGAAATTAAATTCAAAAAAAATTGTATAATTTAATTTAAAATTTAACCAAAGAAATAAGATGATTTTTTTTATAAAAAAAATCCTTTTTATGTATACAAATGTTTTTATACCAAATTCAATTATAATTTCGATTCTAATAAAATTTATTGGATTATTTTTAATTAAAAAATCAAAAAAATTAATTTTAATACTAATACAAAATATAATGTTTCTTTTAAAATAATTTAGTAGAAAATATAATTTTCAATCAGAATTAGTATTTTTCACTATTCACTGAAAAATACAAATTTTCAGAAAATTATAAAAAATAATCCTACAATAATTTTCTCATGTTGAATTACAAAATTAATTTATTTTTCTAAAATTAAATTCATAGAATTTTTAAATCATTTTTAACATATAATCATAAAATTCTTTAAAACCCAAATAGTTAATAAATAATGGTTTTTTTCCTTCTGACTGAAAATTTACTTAAAAATTTTATAATGAATATAACTATATAAAATATGATTTATGAATAATTAAAAGGCATAAAATGATTAATTTTAATACTAACTGCTTTTTTATAGCTTTAGTCAGTTAGGAAAAAGGGGGAGATACCTCAGTCCCCTCCTTTATATCCCCTACATCTACCATTGATCTTTGGAATACATTTGTGTTTTCTTCATCAATAAAGGTGAGTTACTCCATATATATTTATTATCTTATTCTCCCCTACCTATTTCTACATCATAGTGATATTTTTATTAGTTATTTAATAGAAACTCCACAAAATCATGGTGTAATCGCATTATTTTGAGAGGGCTTCAATAGGGGATGCTAAAGGATGATTCAAGAGGATGAAGGCATGTGGTTGCGTATTATTTCACACAATGTAAATAATTTACTAAATTTATTTATATGTTTTCATCAATGTAGGATGAAAATTTTCACATCCCGATATTTCTTCCACGTACAAAATACTTGTTTGGGTTTATTTGTCTCTCTTTTACTAATCTCATCCATCGTTTGGGTATTTTGGATTTTTGAAGGGACTATAGAACTACTATTGCAGAAATTCATGGAATGAATATATCGAGGTGGAAAGAATATTTTTTATCTATTTTCCCACAAAAAAACTATTGCATCCCACCTTTTATTACATAACTTTACAAATCATTTTATAAACAGAGGATCTTTTAATGTTTAGAGTACTAGAAATAAGGTACATAATACATGTAAATAGGAAAAATTCTTCAAATACACTTGAAAGTCATAAAGTAAAATTAATAAATCTCATAACCTAAGTACATACATCAAATAAAAGGGTGAGAATAAGGCCCATTAAGGGAAATTAAGGGAAACAATTTACTTCTGATCATGAGAATTATTGATAAGATGTTAAGGAATATAATAAAGGCATGAGAAATGGTAAAATAGGCATATCATAATTCAAATAACATGATTAATAACATATAAATGCAGCTATAGAATTTAATTAATTCATTCAAAACCTTTTCACCAAGGTTCATCTTTGAGTTTTAATAACTTTTACCAAGGTTATTCACCAAGGTATCATAAAACATGCCATCTCTAGAGATTAAATTCCTTACCCAATGTATTTAAAAACTATTAAAAAGAACCCTTAATATGTATTAATTAATTTGACCCAAAAATATAACAATTAAAAATTTCAAAAAGAATCATGGAGAACAAAATAATGGGTTTTATATCAAAATATTGGTATTTTAGAATATGCTTAAAAACAAGATTCTTTTTTCATTTTAAACACACAAAAAAGGAAGGTGGGTTTCATATATGTCAATACCAGAATTAAAAATATAACTTTTAAATATATTTGAATACCGCTATAGAAGAAAGAGGTTTGGGTATTCAAAAAATAAAACTAAATAATTTCTGGGGGAAAAGAGTGGGATTTGAGAAGTAAAATCGGCAACATAATGGGTAAAAAACATGGATTTAGAAAAAATAAAAAGATATAGGAAAAGGTTATACCAGTCATAAAATAATAATATTATGAATCAAATAAAATTTACAAAAGAAAATATTATATAAATTTTCAAGACATACCACATAAAAAGGGAACATGAAAGTAAAAGAGAAGTCATGATTTCCCATTCCTTGAAGAGTGAATCCTAAAACTCACAGATCATGACCTAGGGGGCCAGAGGAAAACATGGGAGGACTCAATGAGAGATAAAAATATAAAATATTAGTGTATAATGAATTGTTAATTAATGTAACTAAATAATTTGGTGTGTATTTATAGAAAAACTGAGGGTGTTTTTTTATTAATTTCCCCTGACTCTTAAGTAGAGGTATTTGAAAAACCATGGGCTTTCCTATGGTATTTTTCCATGGTATTTTCCACTTGGGAAACCTATTATCATATTTTTTTACAAAATATTTTACAATAATTTTATATTAATTATTACATCATTATGATTTCATTAAACATACAGAAAAACTCATACTGTATTTTTACTATTCATAAGAAAATGAAGTATTTTATAAAATTCTCATAAATTCTCGAAAACCTAATAGAAAAACTCTGAGTTAAAAAATTACATATATTCTATCATAATAATTCTCTAAATATGATAAATATAACTTTTATATATAATAAAAATTATTTATTAAAAATAATAGTGGACAGAAAATGTATAGTAAAATGCATAGTAAAATTTTCAACACTTGAAAAAAAAATTTATTTGATAATTTATTATTAAAAATGAGTGTTTTTATAATGATATTTAATAATTATAAACATTATTAATACACCCTTAGTTTAATATATTAATTTATATCTTTCTAAAAAGAATAATTTTTACCTGAAAATTCAATTTATCAAATTCAATCTCAATTTTTAAGCAAAAGAATTCATAAAATAGAAATGATGAAATAACAGTTTAATTTATAAAAATGGATTATACATTTATGAAATAATTCCTTGACACATAAACCCTTATAACACATGTATATAAACTATGGGTAAGGTATGTGATGGTGATGGATTCTTGGAGTGACTCAGATAACATCACCCAAGTGGTAATCTCCACTAACATGAACTTCTCCCAAAGGAGATTTCATTCAATATTAACATGTTGAAGATCATCTTGGACTTGGTCAATAGAGAAGCCCAAATTTTCTACCTCCCTCTAATGTAATGAGAAATGGGCTTCGTATGACATGTATTTAATAGAGGAGGCCATCAACTCTTATTCCTTCCTTAAATAACCCCTATTATTTCTATTTATAATACTGATTATAACATTAAAATTATTATTAAGAATATTTTTCCCAATGTTCATATTGAACATTGGTCATAATTTACTAATGGTCATATAACGTTCAAACTCTAATGGTCACATTTCAATTATACTCACTTCATTATTAAAGGGGTATAGTTTTGTTTTGTACAAAATAATAAAGCACACTTTTTCAAGAAACAAATATCATTCAAAAAGTTCGGGTCATTACATTATTCCCCCTTATGAAATTATATCCATGAATTTTCAACTCTCTCCCTTAGTTGGGAAAAGGTGAGGGAATTTTTGCCTCATTGTTTCCTCTCGTTCCCACATCACTCATTCGTATTTATGGTTCCTCTATAACACTTTAATGAGGTGGGTAGTCTTGTTGCATAGAACCTTGTCCCTATGGTCCAAGATCTCCACTAGTTACTCATTATAAGAGAGGTCATGTTTCAATTATACCACCTTTTAATTTAGTACCAGTGGAGGGTCAAGTATATACTTCCTTAAGAGAGATGTGTGGAAAACATCATGAAATTGAGCTAGATTTGGAGGAAGTGAAAGTTGATAGGCCACATCTCCTATGGGATCGAGGATTTAATAGGGTATAATGTACCTAGAGGTGAGATTTATTTTCTTCCCAAACCACATGACTATATTCCAAGGTGAAATTCAAAGTATGTCTTTGTCTCCAACATCAAACTCCAAGTCCCTTCGATAATTTTCATCATAGCTCTTCTGTCGACCCATATCAAACATTATGTGTTGTTGGATGATATGAAACTTTTTTTACATCACTTTCATGAGATCAACCCCAAGGAAATTTCTCTAACTAGCTTCATCCCAGCAAGTATGAGCTCTACATTTATTCCCGTATATATCTTCATATAGAGCTATTTGGATACTCAAATGGAATATGTTGTTGTATTAGAACTCAACTAATGGGAGATGTTGATCTCATACACCTTTTAATTCCATCATGCATGTTCTCTGCATTTCCTCGATTGTTTAAATAGTCCTTTCAGACTGTCCATCAGTTTGAGGGTGATATGATGTATTGAAATTCAATTTTGTATCCAGAGGATGTTGAAGGATTCTCCAAAAATTTTATGTAAACCCTAGATCATGATCAGTTACGATAGAACGTGGAAATTCCTAAATCTTTACCGCTTCCTTCACATATACCTAATAGACTTGGTCAAGAGAGAAATATTCCCAAACAGAGATAAAATGGGCAGTTTGGTGAGATGTTCCACTATAAACCATATCATATTTTTTCCTTTGGATGTTCTTAGGAGACCCATGACAAAGTCTATAATAATATTATCTCACTTCCATGGTAGTATGGGTCGTGGTTGTAATACCCCTTTAGGAAGTTTTTTCTATGCCATCACTTGTTGACACACCAAGAAACTAATAGTGTAGTCATAAATATCCCTTTTCATGTATCCCACCAATAATGATCACGGAGCTCCCTATATATTTTAGTGCTTCCAGGATGTATTGAGTATGTAGATCTATGAGATTTATCCATCAAATCCTTATTTATTTCAAGAATATATGGAACATATATCTTTGTACGAGATTTCATTAAACCTTCTGGATCAATATTGAACTTAGGAAATTTCCCATTCTTCACAGCCTCTATCTTCTTCTATAAAAAAGAATATTATCATTGAGATTTCTGGATCTTATCCAGTAATTATGGTTGAGAAAAAATTTGGCATAGGGTTAATGACTTACCTTACCTTAAAATTCCAATGTCCAGTTTTACTATGTCTTTGATCAAAGGATCTCTTTGAATCCTCATCATTTCTAGTACAATAGGGTATTTCTTACTTAATGCATCAGTAACATTGTTTTCTCTTCTTGTATGATAATGAATTAAAAAATCATAGTATTTAAGAAGTTCCAACCATCTCCTCTATCTCATGATCAATTCCTTTGGACTAAAAATGTGGTTCAATCTTTGACAGTAAATGTATATATCACATTTTTTCCCATAATGATAGTGCCTCCATATCTTCAGAGAAAAAACAACTGCAGCTAGCTCTTGGATATATATAGGATAGTTTTTCTCATGAGGCATCAATTATTGATATGCATAAGCAATCATATTGTCATTTTTCTTGAGTATTCCCTAATCCCTTTTAGAGATTAATCACTAAAAATAATAAAACCTTCTTTGATAGAGGGTTGAGTTAACATGGATGTAGTATCAAATATCTTATTTAGATCATTAAAACATACTTCCCATTCATTTTTTCAAATGAACTTGACCCCTTTTCGAGTTAACTTGGTTAGCGGATTAGGAAGTCATGAATTTTTTTAAAAAACCTCCAATAATATCCCACTAAAACAAATAAACTATGAATCTCTATTATTGTTTTAGGATGAGGCCACTCCTCCAAAACCTTTATCTTAGCAGGATCAACTAATATTCCTTCATTGGTTATAAAATCCCTAAAGAAAGAAACTTTTTGTAACCAAAATTCAAATTATTGGAACTTTCCAAATAGTCTCTGCTTCCTCAGAGTTTTCAATATAACCCTGTGATAATACTCATTCTCCTTGAGACTCTTACAATATATCAAAATATTAGTAAAAAACCAAAAATTTATCAAGGCAGCCCTTAAAGACTCTTTTCATCAAATCCACCAAAATAGAAGGTGCATTAGTTAAGTCAAAAGAGAAAAACAAACTCATAATTACCATATCTTGATCATAAGGTGGTCTTTGTAATATATTCTTTCTTTACCCTCAATTTATGATAACCAGATCAAAGATCAATCTTGGATAAAAAATAATACCCATAAAGTTGTTCAAATAAATCATCAATTCTTGGAAGAGGGTACTTGTTCTTCAATGTGATCCCATTAAGTTTCCCTATAATCAATGCATAACTGCATTGATCTATCCCCCTTCTTCATAAAGAGAATTGTTGCTTCCTAAGGAGATACACTTGGCTGGATAGACCCCTACTCTAAATGATATTTGATTTGTTTCTTTAATTACTCCAACTCCACATTTTCTTTTATATACAAGGTTTTTGAAATCAGCTTAGAACCAGGAATGAGATCAATGGAGAACTCTACCTATCTTTCTGGGGGAGGTCTAGGTAACTCCTCAGGAAATACATAAAGGTATTCTTGAATGATGGGTACATTATCTACATTTGAAAACAAATGTAGGTTTTCCATTCAATAATTCGGATAATTCCTAGCTTCAATAGTTGGTCATAGCATTATAATTTGAAATCTAGTCCATCCTTACTATAATTTCAAATTCCAATATAGGAATGAATACTATATTTCTGATGAGATTGTGCTTCTAAAAGTGAATACTAGAGTATCTATACACAATTGATGCTTGGATAATCCCTCTTGGATTCATAACTGATAACTCTACTTTTACCAATTCGGGTATTGATTCTAAATTCTTTGAAAACATAGAGGAAATAAAGGAACATGTAGAACCAGAATCAAACAAATTATTTTCTAGATTCGAGACTAAAATGAGAGTACCTTCCACCACATCATTTGGGAATTCAAATTTAGCTATTTTTGATAGAAAATTCATGACTGTTATCCCTTGGACTATGCTAACATTGATGGTGATTCCCCTCCACAACCCTCATATTTGGACAGTTATTGGAAAAGGGCCCAAGATTTACACACTTGAAGCATTGTATTTTAGGTAGGGATTGTACCATCCTCCCTTTTTATTTAGTTTGGATAAGATGAGGCTTTACCTCACTAAGATAGTTCTGAGAAATATGGACTTCTCTTCCACACTTGTAAAATTTATTACACCAAGGAAAAAAGTTCCATGGATGCATCTTCCCACATTTATTCTTGTGGAAAGTTGAACTTTAGTTCCTCCTCTACCTTGGTCAAATATCCTCCCCAAGTTTGGCTCCAAAGATATCTTCTTTTCATTCAATATATGGTTCCACTACATCTCTCTGAACTCCATTTCAACTTTCATAACACTCCTCATTATGTTCTCATAGTTTCCATAGTCTCTGTTAGAAATATTCTTCTATAGATGAGGTCATAGTCCACAAAATAATTGGTCAACCATAACAATAGGATGCATGAAAAAACAAGATGTGTAATGGGAAAATCTTGTGAAGTTCATCTCATAGCATCCCATAGATTCATTTTCTGTTAGCTTTAGATCTAGAAATTCTATCTCTATTTTCATTCACATTGAACGAGGGAAATATTTTTTGAAAAAGGATCCCCTAAACTCTTTCCACTCTATAGCTTCAACCTCCCCTCTTGGATTCAAGTTTTTAACCAGTGTCCACCACTGATTAGCTTATCCCTATAAGCGTTACAAATCTAGGGTGACATTCTCTTATTTTGAGTAATAAAGTATAGAGAATATCTTTTATATTGAGTTTATTCATTGTTTAGTAATCAATGAGTCAACATATCCACTAAATGAAGGTTTTCATTAATTTATAAATAACTCAATGGAAAGTTATTCCCTTGGAGGTGAATCTAGTCTCTCAGTTTGATTCATGTTATTTTTCACAACTAGAGTAATTTAATTAATCAATATCATGAAGTTTTCCATTATGGGTTCCATTGGAAGGTTTTCATCACTTGGTCCATTACACTCACCATTTATGCAGTTTCTCTGATTTCCAACCATTTTCTAAAAGAAGAAAACGTTAGTGAGAAAATTGTTTCATTTTATAATATTATAATTCCAAGGGATATTTTATGTCATATAACATCATGATTAAAAAATTTATTCATTAAAAAAATTAAATTTTCTATAATTCCTTCATAATGGTTCTTAAAAAACTTGTGATTTAACAAACTTATCCCCTTGGAGAGTCAGACTAAAACTGTAGAAAGTCCTATTGTCATGTACCAATTCGCATTCAAGTCTATATGAAAGCATCTTTTTCAAGTTTAACCCTTAAAAAGATTTTTTCCAGTGCCATATCCAGTTTTTCATATCCAAACAGAGTTTTATTTTTTCAAAAGCCACTTACATTATATTTCACCAAAATACCAGCATGTTTCGATATATTTAAACTTATTCCTAATATTATTAAAAAAATTATAATCTTAATTTATAGAAATAAATAAACCATACTTTGATACTAACTATGGCATCCTGCCTTTTTATTACATAACTTTGCAAATCATTTTACAAACATAGGATCTTTTAAAATATAGTGTCTTGGAAAAATGGTAAATAAGATATGTAAACATGAAAAATATTCTTCTAATCCACTTGAAAGGCTTCATAATAGGTACATCCTAAAGTAAAATTAATTCATATCATATCCTTGGGACATAGATAAATAGAAAGTGTGGGCATAAGACCAAGTAAGGGAAAGGAAGGTAAATAGTTTACATGTGATCATAATAATTATCAATAAGAACTTAATGAATATCATAAAATAATGGCGAATGGTTAAAGAATCATAAAATAATGAAAAAACATGATTCATAATATAGAAATGTGGCTATAAAATTTAATTGAGTATTTCATAATCATACTACCATGTTTCATCATTGAGGTCTCATAAACATTAATAAGGTTATTCTCCAAGGGGTCATAAAACAAGTCATCTCTAGATATTAAATTCTTTACCCAATTAATTAGAGTGAGATCAGGGTAAAAAAATCATACGAATTAATTAATTTTAACCAAAAATATCATAACAAAACATTTTATAAATAAATTTTGGATAATAAAATAAATGGGTTTCATATCAAAATCTTGGTCTTTTAGAAAGTTCTTAACACAATATTATTCTGTCATTTTAAACCCATAGAAAATGAAGGAAGGTTTAATTTATGTAAGTAACAGAATTAAATATATCATTTTGACATATTTTATAATTCCCATATATAATAAATTGGTTTTGGTATTCACAATATAAAACAAAATAATTTCTTGTGAAAAATAGAGAAATTAGAAAAGTAAAATCGTCAACATAACGGGTATAAAATGTGGTTTTAGAAAACATTAAAAAGAATGGGGAAAAAGGTATAACAATAATAATGTAATATTAATATAATAAAGGAATATAATAAGTTTTATATAAGAACATATTATGGAAATATGAAATGCATACCATATAAAAGAGGGAACTTGAAATATAAAAAGAGAAGTTGTGATTTCCTTTAACTTGAAGTGTGAATCCTAAAAATCAAAGATTGGGACCTTTGGGGCTTGAAAACACCTTGGGAGGAATCATTGTGTGGTAATACTATAATAAATTCATGGATAATGACTTTTTATTTAATTTAAAGGATTAAATGGGTTGGTATTTATAGAAAAAGTGTGTGAGTTTTTTATTAACTCCCTTGGACACATCTGTAGTGGTATTTGCAAAACCATGTGATTTCTCGTAGTATTTGCCCATTTTATTTGACAAATAGGACAAATGTTATCATATATTCATCAAAAAGAGTCTAAAATTATTTTATTTAAATTATTACATAATTATTATGTCATCAAACATACAAAAAAAAATGAAACTGTATTTTCCCTATTCATGAAAAAATGAAGTATTTTATAAAATTCTCATAAATTCACCCTAACCAAATACCAATGTTATGATTTCAAAAATAAAATTTCTTTTATCAAAATATTTCTATAAATAGGATAAATTTAACTTTTAACTATAAAAAGAGGTATTTATTAAAAATAATATCTGACGGAAAATTCATAGTAAAATGCATAGTAAAATTTTCGACACTTGAAAAAAATAAATTTATTTTATCATTTAATATTAAAAGGGGGTTTTTTTATAATAGTATTTAGTTATAATAAAAATTATTAATACAACTTTATTTTAATGTAATTATTTCTATATTTTTCAAAATTATATTTTTTACTCGAAAAATCAATCTACTAAATTCCATCTCAATTTTTATGTAAAACAATTATTACAACGGAAATGATGAAATAACAATTTTATTTATACAAAGGGATTATACATTAAGTAACTAAGTACTTTAAAAATAATCCCTTATAACACCTTCATATGACCTAAGGGTATGGTGTGTGATGGTGATATATTCATCGGGGCGGCTTGGATAACATCGCTTGAGGGGTAATCTCCACTAACATGAACTTCTCCCATATGTGATTTCATTCAAGATTAACATGTTGAATCTGGGTTTGGGATTTATCAAGAGATAATCCCAAATAATCTACCTCCATACCAAGTAATAATAAATTGGATTTTTCTGACATGACTCTACTGGAGGAATATATAAAATCTTTTTTCTGTATTAATTAACGACAATCATTTCTATTTATAATACTAAATATAACATTAAAATTATTATTAATATTATTGTTTCCAATGATCATATAACGGTCAAAAAAATGGTCAAATTTAAATTATAATCACTTCATTATTAAAGGAATATTTATTTTTTGTGTACAAAATAATATAACAAACATTTTCAGGAAACAATTATCATTCAAAAAGTTTGGGTCATTACATGAACCACATGTTCACTCCTTGAACCAATTGATTCAATGAGATTTAATATTTCACATAGTGAACCCATTGGACCAAATTTTAAAATTTTAGTCTCCCAAGGTTTTCCATTGTTCTATTTAATAGTATTTCCCCATATTGTTTGAAATTATCAAATCTAGTCATATCTTTCTTGTCCATACTTCTTGTATCATTCATTATTGGTATGAATTAAATGAGAATTCCCCCAAGATATTCAGGGATCTTAATTTAAAGTGGTTTTCACCATCATCCATTGGTATTTATTCCTTCTCTCTTAGATTTTAATTACACTAAATGGAAATTATAAATAGGGTTAATTAGATCTCAATTTCTAGAAGGTAATTTAGGATTTAGGAATTTATATTGATTCTAAGGATCCTTATCTCCCTTCAGGTCAGGTATTTTATCTCGTTGTCGGTAATTAAAAGTGTTTGAGGTGGATGGTATCAGAAAATGGATTTATCATATGAATCTTGGTTTATTTTACATCTTTAAATCAGTTTTAAAATTATTTAAAGGCATGGGAATATTTCCTTGAAAATTGTTTGAAAATTAATAAATGAATTTGTTTTGAAATTTATTTTCCACAGATGATTTTGGTCCAGTTTTGGGCTATTTGTATTATATTTTATGTTTTTTATATTTTATAAAATAACACTTTGAAATGATATTTAATTTTGAAAATGATGCCTCCTAGATTGGGGGAAATCCCACAGGAGCCTAGATATTAGGTTAATTTCCTAGGAGAATCACATATATGTATGATTAGCCTCTCTATCATTAGAAATAAACTTCTACCCTAACTAAACATGGAAATTGAATGGAGTTACTTGTCGGGGTGATATCTTATACCTATGATTGGGTTATAGAGAAACGCTTATATTTGGTTTTATTTTGTTGATCATTGATGCCTGAGGATTCTCACTTGCCTTGACCTAATATGCCTCAGGACTCCTTACCATGGTGCTACAATATTTTTCTTTCAAATTGATTATTTATTCATGCCTTTCTTTTAAAATTCCGTAAAGAGACTATTCTTCTTGTTTTTATGTATAATTTTGAAAATATTATTTCCTCATATTTTATTCTTTTAAAAATCATAATTAATTTATCTAACAAATTTTTAATATCGAAAACCTAATAATATCATATCTATCTTTTTTCTCACTCCCTAAATACACCAAATGGGTGTGTACAGACATGGTTATTTCCAATGTAGGTAGTGATAAGGCACCTCTTATAGGTGTTTGGTTCTCATGTTAGTTAGGTACGAGTTATGGTTTTTTCATAGTTGTATTTTTGACCCACATATCATATGAAGATGTGTTACAATATTTTTATTTATTATATTTTATCCCTCAGACTAGTACTAGTATTAATTTGTGGCACTCCTGTCATCTATTATTTGTATTTAGATTTAGATTTTATTATTTTTCACTTGTTTAGAGTTTTCATTTATTTTTTATATAGGTTGGAAGGATGTTTTATTCTTAGTTTTTTGATAGATTCTAGTTTTAATATTTTATGGAATAAATCATTCCCAATGTAGTTTTTTATTTCCAAGTCACTTATGCCAACCCATGGGGATCCGGAATTCCCTTTGGTCCCTATGAATGGCCAGCTTGGGTGTCCTGTTTAGGGATATCCCATGTTGGTTCTTGAAAATTTGGTATCAAAGGGGGTTTTCAGCTTATGTGTTTTTCATATATTTTGGTAGATAAAAGTTATGACTATCGAAACATAAGGGGTAGGTTTTGAGTGAGTTCATGTCCATCTATCATCATGAGGAGCCTTGAGTTACCATGCGATGACAGGAAATGGAATTTATTTTCATTATATTTTGATTTTATTTTAGATGTCATTAATCATTGTTATTTAACTATGATTTTGATTGAGTTTGTTTCATTATTTTAAGAATTCCCTCTTTATATGATATTGTATAGTGTAATTCCCCCTAGAAGCCTTTGGTGAATCCTTGATAGGGTGTTGTGGATAATGTTTCATGGGAAATATCTTTGTTTGATAAAAATCATGTCGATGTTTTAGTGAACATAATATGTTCTATGAACCTACGTGTATATCTAATCCTCATTAAACCTGGAGAAGTATATCTAGAGAATGGTGGAGATAGGTATCGAGCCCAAGAGTTTATCCAACATAATTAACCATCCTTTTAGGGGATGAATTCTCCTCAAGAAGGGGAGGAATGATTGGGAAAATTAAAATATTATTTGGATTCTTTGAGACTCCAGATTCCATTAAGGTTAACTGTGTTGTCTTTAAGCTTGGAAGCCTTAGTCAAATATGGTGGGATTTATTGATCGTTGAAAAGAAGTATGATGTTTTAGAATGTAAATAAAAAAAATCCTTCTTTACTCAACAATTTTACCCAAAAAATATGGTTTTAGTTAAGTATATGAAGTCCCTCACCCTTCAACAAGGTGACTATATTGTAATAGATTATGTCAACTATTTTATCAAAAATTCCCTATTCTCTCTTAAGGTTGTATCACATAAAAGATAAATTCCCAAAGGTTCAAGATTGGTTTGTTTCTAGATATCCATTCTAATCTAATCAAGCTAAATCATTCAACAAATTTTGTGATGACAGATAAGGCACTGATGGAATAAATTGATTAGGGTAAGTCGGGATTGGATGGAATTATTCCCATTTCTAGTTGTAGTTATAGTGGCCCTTGTGGAGGTAAGTGGAAGAAAAATGAGGTTCATAAGGGATTTTTCATTGTATTAAAGTAGTTAACATATTATATGTCTTCCATAATAGCTATAATAAGACATATAAATTTCTACCAGTGCAGAAAGATAGGGAATACGATTTATTATTTCTTGGAAGAGTCTCTAGTTGAAATTTAGGTAGGCCCTGCAGCTGTGAGAGGTATTATTTTTATTGATTTTTCTATAGCGACTTTTTCATTTGATACAAGTGACTTTCACTTGTTTATATCAACCAACATTGATAATATTATAAATATCCATACATAAATAATTTTTTATGTCATGGAGATTACCAAACTAGTCAAAAATAAAAGAGATTATGGGTTCTAATTCCCCACATACTCCTTTTCTATATCTAAAGTTGAGTTAGCTTGGGGTTTATTAGTTATTAAAATATATATCTATGATGTTATTATTTAGATGGATGATATGGTTACTAATAAATCTCAAATAGATTTTCATCATTGATGGGTGTCCTTTTGTACCCTTTATGGGGAATCCTATTTATTTTAAAGAGATTGGGATCCAAGGTTTATCTATGTAATGATCTCCTCTACAGGTTCTTGGTAAGTCAATTTCCACATTTATAGTTGTGCTCAAATAGGAAACTATAGGTTGTGAACTACCCCTAGTGGTCAAGAAATTTCCTGAGGTGTTTCCATATGACATTCATTTTCTTCATTTAGAAAGAGAAATGTAGTTTTATATAGAATTAATTTTGGGGGCCCAACGGATATATATATGCTCCTACCATATGGCTCCATTAAAATTAAAGGATCTAAAAATTTAGTTGGACGATTTGAGATCAAAAGGAATAATCCATCCTATTGTAACATTATGGTAACCTCTAGTACACATTTCATATAATTTCAATGTGACTCTTCATTTATGTGTTCATTATCTGAAATGCAACTGAGTTGTGATTCTAAATAAGTACACATTGTATCACATTGAAAATTTATTTGATAAATTGAAGGTATATAGGTATTTCTCTAAAATGGATGTTCAATTTGGATACCATCAACTTAGAATTAAGAAGATAGATATTCCAAAGGATATCTTAAGAAGTGGGTATTGTCATTTTGAGTATCTTCTGATTCCATTTCAGATGACTAACACCCCTATATTAATTATGGAACTATTTAATATGATATGTCACCAATAATTTCATTCCTTCATCATGGCTTTCATGGAATACATATTGGTCTATTCAAAAAATAATCAAGAGAAGAGGCATAATCTAAGGACTATTTTTGGAACCTTGAGAGATTAATTACTATATGTAAAATTTCAAAAATGTCACCTTTGGATCTAAGATGTGAAATTATTAGGATATGTGATCTCAAAACATGGAATCTCATTCCATACTGAAAAGATCAAGGTCATCATTTCTTGGTAGGATCCATAAAATGTTTTTGATATTTGAAGTTTCTTAGGTCTAGAACAATATTACAGGTAGTTTTTAAAGTATTTTTTGAAACTTCAACCATTTTTGAATTCACTCACTTGGAAGAGGGTGAAATTATTATAGGATTCATAATTTTAATATTTCCTTGATAAATTTAAATGATTCCTAACCTAATCCCCAATCATAGGCTTTTAAAATACTATAAAGGGCTATGTGGTGTATTTTTATGCTTCCGGTGTAGTTTTGGGTTGTGTCCTTATGAAAGGGGATCACGTAGTTGTGTGTGGATCTCATCAGCTTCAACTGCACAAGAACTTTCCCACCTATATCATAGATCTTGTAGGTGTCATGAACACCATTAAGATTCTAGAAACATTAACTTTTTAGGGAAATTTTTATTGTCTATCCTAACCCTAAATGTTTGATCTATATCTTTTCTGAGAAGGACATTAACATTAGGTAGTGGTGGGGAGTGGAGTACCTTCATTTTTTTACTTTGATATCACTTACTCCCCAAGAAAGGGGAATGTTTCTATTTATACTCTATGTATAAATTCAACATATAATTCTATTAAAGGTATTAAGGGATTAATGGAAACTGATGAGACTATTCCCTAACATACAATTGCATGTAAAATAGAAAGTTAATGTTGTTTTCAAGTAAAAACTTAGTGGAAATTTTATCTTCTCAAGTTAGTTTTCAAGGCACAACAACCAGATGGGGAACTATAGAATATCAAGGATTCTTTATATAGTGGTGAGATGATACTTGAGTGGTATATCTCCCTAGAGGGTTTCCTTTATTTTAGAAACTGGTATTCCATTTTTTTCACCAATGAGAAAGGTTGTGATGTAAAATTGACATTTCTCTTAGTGGGTATTTCACCCATGCACTACTAAGATTTATTATTAAATGAAGAATCCGTTTTGGTGGTCCAATTTGAAGTGGGATATAGTCTATTTCATATCTCATTGATAAAAGTTCCAAAATATTATGACTTAGAACCAAAAACCATCCAATATTATTCAACCCCTCTTTGTTCCAATATGGAAATGGGATGAGGTGTCAATGGACTCTGTTTTCATACAAAAACAAACACCATGAGGAACTAATTCCATATGGGAGTTGGTTTAATGAATAACAATGCTGGATCATTTTATTATTCTTTTGGATACCACCATGGTTGAAGAGTCGGAAATATTGTTTGTTCATGAGATTTTGAGGTTTCATGGGGAACCATAAATTATAGTTTTAGATATAAACCCCCTATTTTACCTCTTGATTTTTCAAATTTCACAAGGAGGTGACGAAATATCATATTAGAGTATGCAAAAACTACCATGCTTAGATTAATTGATAAATATAATATTCAAATTATATTCTCGAGCATATGTTTCATGCATTCATCCTGGTCTTTAGAGGCACTTGGGATTTCCATTTGGGACTGGCCAAATTTTCCTATAACTATAGTTATCAACAATCCATCAAAATAGCCACCTTTTAATCCTAGTATCGATGAACACATAGATCAACCATTTTTTATTTGAGGTTGGTACAGCTTCTTTGATTGGTATGGTTATTGTTTCGTAGATGATGGAAATGATCCAAAAAATTATTTAATGGTTGGTGAAATATTCGAATCAGAATAAATATTATA
This sequence comes from Viscum album, assembly GCA_963277665.1. Lineage (NCBI taxonomy): Eukaryota > Viridiplantae > Streptophyta > Magnoliopsida > Santalales > Viscaceae > Viscum > Viscum album. Next base: position 737,669,915 of record OY728127.1, on the reverse strand, counting down.
TAGATTTTTAGTTCTATTATGTAGAGTTTGTAGTTGGTTACTATGTGTTTTTAAAAGTTCAACCTTGTTTGGTTCACCAGCATCTTAGAAGGTACGGGAAGTTGTATCTAAGATATGTTGGTCCTTTTCATATGTTAATCATATTGGAAAGGGGTCTTATTCATTGGGATTTACATATTAGTTTATTTTTATCAACAATGTATTCAATGTGTCTCAGCTCTAGAGATATCAACATGATCCTTCTCATATTCTGAATTGTGCGGATCTTAACATAGAGTTGAAAATTTTGATGGTTGTGTTACTTGTTCAGATTATCAATTCCCATGAAAAGATCCTACATGGGAAATTTATGTTTTTGGTTTGATTTCTATGAAATCACAAAATAGATTATAAGGATACATGGTAGTGAGAATCAAATATAATAGATTAATAGCCTCACATAATATTGGATAATTCTTCCTCATCATGAATTTATAATGGTGTAATGAAATATGGTGCGGAGAATTGTCACACCTTGGTATTAATTTCAAGTATGAAATTCTTGTTTTGAATTAATTTTGTATCTCTTACTAATATTATCCATCCTTTAGTTATTTTGGCCCTTTTAATGGTCTAAAACACTAATGTTGTAGTGATTAATGGTGATAATACATCATTCACATCATGAATATATCAATGAAGAGGGCCAATTTTCCAAAACTAGTAGTTCAATGAATGAATATAAATTTCAAACCATGAACTAATCAATTAGAAGAAATTCACAGTGTGAATCACTATTTCCCCTCGTGAAACTCTCAACCTAGATTTCCAAATTTTTGTTTCCCTAAGTTAACCTTATTTTGATTTCACCCCATTACTTCCTCATTTTTCATGTATCAAACATATTCTTCTCTCTTTAACTCTTTTAACCTTATTATCTCATTCATTATTGGTGAAAATTCACTGGTAATTCCCCCAATTTCTTCAAGTGTTATCATTGTAAGTGGTTTTACTCTTCTTCATTTGAGTATTCATCATTCTCTATTTTTTTCCCTCCACCCAAATGTATGGGGTCCTTATATCCAAATTTATTAAATGGGATTTTTTTGGGGTTTTCTCTTGATTTTAAGGATACTTCTTTCTCTTAAACTCATGGATCTTGTCCTGTTGTTGGAAATATAAATTTTTGGAGGTATGTTATTTCATAAGATGGATTTTTCAAAGAAAATTTTGTTCCTTAAACATGCTTAAATTTATGTTTACATTATTTAAAGGCATGGATTTGATTCTATGAAAACAATATTGAATGTTATAAATGTCTTGATGCTGAAACTAATATGAAGGGCATGATTTTAACCTATTCTTGGTTATTTTTTATTTTTATTTGAAAAATCCATTTTATGATTGATGAAACATCAGTTTTAAATAGTTTTTAATTTAAAAAAAGTTCATCCTTGAGAGGGGGAAATCCCACAAAAGAATCAGTATTGGGGGGGTAGTCTAGGAAAAGAATGAATATGTATGGTTAACCTCCCTATCATTAGAACTATGATTTCACACTAATTAAAAAAGAAAATATTATTGAGTCACTTTATGGGGTGTTATCCTATATCTAGGAATAAATTATAAGGATATGTGTACATATTATTTTATTTTTTTACTCCTTGAGGTGTGAGGATTCTAGCTATACATAATCTAATATGGCTTATGGAACCTTACTATGGTCCTTGAATGTTTTATTTTAAAATTGTATATTTATTCAGGCCTTTCTTTAAATTTTTGTAAATCAGTTACTTTTCATATTTTATGTAAAATTGTGAAAATATTATTTTTATATGCTTTATTTATTTAAAAAACATAATTATTTTATTTAATAGTATTGTTATTGAAAACATGGTGAGATCCTAATATGCTTTGATCTCAAACCCTACACACACCTCGTGGGTGTGTATAGACTTTGTTATATCAAATGAATGTAATAGAAAGACACTACTTTGAGGTGATGGGTTCTCATTCTATTTGTGAATGGGTTATGGCAGTGGTACTCTGGGATGTTGAACCACATGTCATATGGAGATATTTTGTAGTATTCTGGTTTATTCTATTTTATCCCTTGGACTAGTAATTCTATTTCCTTTTTGGAACTCTTATCATCTCTTTTTTTATTTGGATATTTCTTGTCTTACTACAAACTTGTTTGGAGTTTTCATTTATTTATATTATATTATAGAGTTATGTTTTATTCCTAGTTTCATGAAAAATAATGGTTTTTATGTTTCTATAGGATAAATCATTCCCAAGGTGGTTTCTCAATGCCTGAGAACTTATATCCAGTCCATGGGGATTGAGAATACCCTTCTGGCTATATCATGGGTTGGCTCAGGTGATTGGTTTAGGGAATTTTAGGTTGGTTCATAATAAAATTTATTAATTATCAGGTGTGCTTTGTAGTGGATTTGGTTGGTATTGGACTCGGGGGTGTGACATAAGTGATTCATACCCTTTTGTTTGAGCTTTTAGTGAAGATAAGTCACCTAAAGAGGTATTTATTCATTATGAATAATTAGATTAATTATATATCAATTATTTTAATTAATTCGAATGGTTTTATATTAGAATAAAATAGATTATCAGTGGATATAGAGCCTTGTGTATGTTTTCAATATCTAATATGGAATTAGAAAATGTTGGTTGAGGATAAAGTATGCTTTCTTAACGGCGATAACTCTATATTTGAGGTATATGGTGCTAAATATTACCATATAATAGGGTTATGTTTATATTATTTAAATTGTAAGAACTTGTAGGATGATGTGAGAAACTCAAGATGGAACCATGGGTGATCCCTATAATGTGATGTGAAGCTAGGGATTTAGTGATACTTTCGAAAATTTCCTTAGGAGGTACACATTTATTAACTAGACATGTGTGGATATGATGCCTAAGATTGAGGCTTAATTAAAGTAAAACTATAACCTAAAAAGGGTTTCAATTTTCTATATAAGGATTTGGATACCTATTTAGGTCTCATTCTTCTATTTGATTCTCGTATATAGTTATAGTTTGGATTGATCCCATTGATGGATACTGAGTTATTCATAAGATATACGGGATTGAGTGGGCAAGTAATGGTGACCCAAAATATAAAAATTTATAGATCCCTTACTTATTTAGTGATGAGTATATTCTATCTAGAACAATATAGGTATCTTAATCCATGTACATTAAACATGTGGTCATCAATTGTCATGTCATATTTTTAAGTGACTTGATACTTAGGTAATTGAACTATAATCGATTCCCTCGTCCCTCTCTTGTTAAATAATACTTTTATGGATTCCTTGATTGTTCCTTGATGATCGGGACTCACATATTTGTTATTCTAAGTGTGATTATACTTTTGATGTGATTTTAGTACAATGAGTTCCCTTTATATCATGAATCATGTGAGATGGGTGATAGTAGGGTATTTAATGTCATTTCAGGGATAGGTCGGTCTCGGTATGTGAGTGCTAGGTGTGAAACATATTGATAATTCGTATCCTAGTGAGGTAATTGGGTTTGTGGTACTAATTCATAGAGTGATAACTCATTCACCACAGTTATGTTTATTGATAATGATGTATCACATGGTGAATAGGTGAATAATTTGTGATGCATCATTCACCTGGTGACACATCCTTCACCATCATGATGTTTATATTGGAGATGAATCGTTCCCCATGGGGGTTCATATTTGGATAGTGATACATCATTTAGCTAATGATGCCCCATTCACCCTAAGGTTTATGTTTTGGTGATATATCATTTAAATAGGGTTTTTATGGTGGTGATATAACATTCATTTGGTGATATATCATTCACATAGTAATATTTCATTTGTTATGTGGATAATAGTTTCATGATAAATAATTCAACTTGGGGTTTTCTGATGGTGATACATCATTCAACCAATGATAAATCATTCACCCTGGGGATTGTGATTTGGTGATGGATCATTTTTCTATGGAATATTGTATTGGTATATCATTCTCCCAAGAATTGTGATTTGGTGATAGATTTTACACTAAGGGATTTTTGTTGTGGTAGATCATACACATGGGAATTATGATCCTATCATGGGTCATTTTACTAGGGGTTGTTGTAGTGGAATATCTTTCACTTGGGTATTGTGATTTCGAAATGGATTTTTCACCTTGGAGGTTGTTATTGGAGATAGTTTGTACATCTTTGAGATATTTTTCAATGAAGAATCATTAAATAGAGGATTATGATTTGGTGATATATTTCTCACTTGGGGGTTTTGATTAGTGACAGATCATTCACATTGTGAGTGTTATTTGGTAATTCATAATTCAGAAGAGGTCTATTTTTTAAATGATACCCAATTCACATTAGGGGTGGTATAGATGATTTTAAATTGGTTGTTGAATGAGTGAGTTTGGTAGATCATTCACACTCAGGTAGTATTCAGAAAATGGGAGTGTCATCCCATTCTAGCACTGGATAAATCATGTATGATTTGGCCATCAGGTTGACATCTTGATGATCCAATAATGTGATGAGTTTGTTCATGTGACGTTGAAGTTTAATTTTTTATTTAGTATAAGAGATCATATATAAATTTATTTTTAATTGGGGTGTTACTGGTGGTGGACTACTAAGTTTTATGTTTACACATTACAAGGGAACATTGGTGCTCATATAGACCTTATGTTTGGCATGAATTAGTGGTAAATTTACTAATCACAGGTTTATGATCTAGCATAGATCAATGAGGTTATAGAGATAAATCAAATGTGATTAAGAGGGTAGTGGTTGTGTATATGTGACTTTTAGTTTTAGATTATATTATCTTGTGTATGATCAATTGTTTATTTTCCCTTTAATATATTATATGATGGTATAACCTGCATGTACATATTACTATATCATGACTATGTTATTAATATGGTTTAATTTTTACTATAATTTCATCTTCTATGCTCTAATATTATATCTATTATAGATGTTCCTATTATTTTTTTTTATTTGTTGTTATGATATTAGGGTGTAAAGTCTCCCCACATAATTTGTTAAACCCTCACTACTAGTAGGAACCCTCTATCATATGAGGAGGAATTCATGAGGCCATGTGGGGACCCAACTTAAACCAACACTCAATGATGGGGATAGGGATTCTACATATGAGATTGATATTTAGAGTTGATCTATGTTTTATTCATATATATATGTTGATATATGGTTTTATATTTAATTATTGATTTTTCCCATATTTTTTGTGCTGATATAAAGTTCTTGGGATGATAATATATTTGTTTGAGTGGTAACACATAGGGTTTTTGGTCTTTGAGGTCTTTATGTTTTAAAGGATTTTTTTGTTCTTGATAATAATAATTATTAATTTTTTATCTAATTTAGTTTCTATAATTCTCCTGGATCTCTAATTTTGGTTTTCCATGAGTTTGAAATGGTAGAAGTGGGTTTAGAAGATGTCTGATCATGAAGGGATGACTTTTGGTCCTTTTGAGGAAATTATATTACAGTCTTAATCCTACCACATCTTGGTTGGGTTGAGTTATTCATTTTTTCCATAGCCACCATAGTATGATCAATTTTATTTATATGTGGAGTTATATATGATATTGGGAAATTGTGGGAAAAACAGTGTTATGGTATAAAACATGACATGGCCTCAGGAAATTCCACACTTTTCTTTCCATGGTTTATGAGTGAGGACATTTTTCACCCTAAGGAAGAGGAAAATTCTAATAATATTCATCATGGTGGAAGATAAAATGGTTTAGAGAGTACCACATCATTTTTCAAGAGTATTTGGATATTAGACGAAAATTAAATTGTTTTATAGGAAAAAGTTTGGTCCTGGTGAAAGGAACATTATTGGGAGTGAAACAAAAAATTACATTTAAGGGGGTCATTTTTAATTTCATTATTTTAGGGTTACAATTGACCAAGATGAACCATAATACTGTTTAGGTCACCAAAACATGGACTGATCACCCATGATTTTAATTTCAATTTGATTACCCCTCCCCATTTATCTGGTTCTTTTTATTCAATTGAACCCTAGGGGGATATGAAACTTTTTTTTTAAAATTTCAAGAACCCTTTATGGATCTTTAAACCCTTGGCTTTAGGAAATTGATCCCTAATGGTTTAAGGTGACCTTTTCTATATTTTATCATTATCTTCACTTGATATTCTTTCTTTAGGAGAAATGGAAGTGATGGTTCTTGGTTTTGTTAAATATTATATTAGGGACTCATAAGGGATTGATGTGTTATAGGTTTGTTAGTAGATCCTTTTTAAGTTTATGGGAGTTCGTTCATCTATTTCCTCTCTTCTAAGTGTTTTCTTATTCAATATTTATTCAAGGTAGGTGTTTTAAATTCTCTATTTATTATTACTATGTTATTATAAAATATTCATTATTTGGTTTTCTTTGGATAATTATTTGGAATTTTCTATAATAAATATAACAAATTGGACTAAATCCATAAGGATTTAGGGTTTTTATGTTGTATATGTTTTCCCCTTGTTATTTCAATGCTATTGATTAATTATAGTGTTATGCAATCAACTATGATTTAATTATTTTGTTGATGTGTGAAATCATGCTTCTAACTAGTTGGGTAATTTAAATATTGTAATATGATAAAGAAATTGTAATTATGTAATTGATTGTTTGATATTTTTGTATTGCGTTGGAATTGGTAAATTATTAGAGAATTCATATATAAATGACATAGCTTTTTTACTATTATGGTGGAGTCATGTTTTTTATTGTTGTAGTAGTGGAAGAGGTTATGGTGTGGATTTTTTGTTATGGTAAAGAAAGAGTTATTGATGAGGTTAACTATTTTAGTGGAATACTATGGTTGATATGGTTAGGGAATGGTAGTTTCTAGGGGATATTGAATCATGTTGAACTAATGAATGAATTGGTAAATGTGAAACATGAATGAGTTGTGATAAATTAATTCACAGATGAATAAATAGAAATAAAATGGTTGATTATTTATATGGTAAATCAACATTAAAGAAATATCTTTTCTTAATTTATTACAGGTTTTGAAGGAAAAAATAGTTTCTATAATAAACATGGTTTTGAAATTAATTTGGTTGGTAAAAGGTTAACATGGAATGGGTAGTGAAATATTAAATATAAATAATTGATGTGGTTATTATGTGGTGGTTGTGTAGTTGATGTGTGGTTGTTTTGTAGTTGTTGTGTTGGCATGTTGTGTATTAGTGATGATGTAGTGATGAGATATGGTTATAAACAATTTGGATATAGAATATACCCTATATTGAGTTATTTTATTATTATACATATAATTTATGTTTTGTTATTTCTTACACACCACATCCTATGTCAAGTAACCTTATCAATTCCCATATATGGACTTGGGTTCTGGGTGTACCCTTAATATATTGGATGTGGGTGATATAGATCGCTATCTTCTCCCACACTCACACTTTCTATTCCAAACATTGTATGGATATGTGGAAGTGATGTGATGATGTCGTAATGATGTGATGATGTCAAATTGTTCCCAATAGAAATTGTTGACGGATTTTGTGTCTATGATAGTTCAATGAAAACATCGTTGAGGTTCTACATTCCAACGTAAGGAAGTCATTGGATCTCTTTGCTAGGGACACTTCAGAATGTGAATTGGTCGATTGGATTGGAGGTCGGGCTCACCACACCTTATTGAGGGGATTATTTCCTACACCTCGACTCTATTGTTGATTTAATTCGAATTCTGGAAAACTTCTTGAATCCTAGTATAGGGTTTGATACCCCCCATGAAAGCAGTGGATTGAAATTATGAATCAATGTGAACTCATATATACATTAAAGGCTCTGTATATTTAATTTAACTACTAGTGATGCGTAATTTGATATTATGTGGTTTAAATCCACACTAATGGGATTTCATGAGTTTATTTTCATCCATGGAGGTGATTTTTATTTTAGAGTTGAGATCAATCCCATGGTATGGGCTTCTAATGTATCCCTACAAAGGGAATCAAAAACCATGTAGTTTAGTGCCACTTAATAGGGAATGTTGTACCTTTAAAGGTCACATTATAAGGACTAATTCCAAGTAGTTTAACATAATGAGGAATGAAAATCTTGGAAAATGGAACCAATCAATTTTTTGGGTGAGAATTATGAATGATAATTCCTTCTTGATTGGTCTCAAATGTATTATGGCCTATCAAGAGAAATTATGATTCACTAGGAATGTATCCCTTTGATATATGTGGTAGGATTTTCTATTTGGAATATATCCCACATAGAGACTCATAGGTAATATAGCTAAGATGATAACGATATAATGATTATATAAAATGAATATCTCCCTCTAGGAGAGAGAATAACATTGTTGGGAGTATTACCTAATGGGAATATGAGAGTTTTTAATGCTGGTTTTGAACCTCAAAAGGATTCCTACATATCCTATTAAAACTGGATCAAATACCGCATTGTTTGAGTGATATAGTTTAAGTCCATATGACTAGATAATACCATGTTTTTTAACATCTGTGAAAAGGATGTTGTCATGAAATTTTACATCGTACGACTAGGACATTGCCCATGTATTTTGACACTATATTGTGATTATTTCTTTGTCATGATAGGTGAGACAAAAGAGGATTGAGTTTTGATTACTCATATAGGGATTATCTTATAAGTATTTATTTCTATCTATTTAATGTTTGGGTAGTGAAGGATGTTGGGAACCATGGGGGATATGGACCCATGAGGAAGATGTGTTGGGGTTTGCACATCCGGGCTACCCATCTTGGTAACCCTGCTCAACGAGGATAAGAAACCCATGACTGAGTAGGATTTTGGGACTTACACCAAGAGGAATCCCATTTTTTCATGGATCGTTAATTGGATTCTAGAATCAACCAAGTTCCCGTGATAATTTATTTTGGTCCCGGGTTGGAAAAACTGATTTGTATGATCCATGAAATATTATCCAAATATAAACATGCCTAATACCCTCATTATCAGTGGAATAAAATATTTTTATTCCTTAGGGGTCTTATTAAATTATAAGAAACCCCAAGAAATTCATTTTATCAAGGTAAGACATGATTGAAGTAGTCCACATGTCTATTAAATCCCTGATCACATATATTAGGTAGTTTTATAGGTGGATTTATGTTTTCCTTTGCAAGGATTTAACTTTATAGAAAGGATGTTGGGGAGGACTTTTGGTTTTCCTTTATCTAGATATGTGTCTTGGATGAAGGTTCTGATATGAGGGATGTTTTCCATCCCAAATTGATGTTGGTTAGTGGAACCAATGTGGATCACTTAGTCTCTACAAATCATGTGATGACTATGTGTAGTATACTTAATGTATAAAATGGTTTTCCTAGGCTCGTACACAACTTGATTTCATAGTACATATTTCATAGTCCCATCCATGTATTTCATTCAGGAGGGTTAGTTCACATAGTGTATAATAGTGCACCAACATTGGTGAAGAGAGGTTAGTGTGAAAACCACATGATGAATATTCTATGTAGTGAAGTTCTAATAGTGAATTTATCCTATTGAGGTTCTCCTGGTGTGTTTTTCCTACTAACCACCATTAGTATTAATACCTTTACACTTCCTTGGGAATGGGGAATACCATCAAATATATCCCATGGGGGTGAATATACTATTATTTTCTTTTTATTCGTCTCCTTTCACCCCTTCTATTGTGTTTCTTCCCAAAGGAGTAATCCTCATATTTATAGGAAAGGGTGGGGTATTTGGTTCCCAAAGTTGGTGGTTTCACTAAGTCTCCTATAGAAACCATGTAAGATAAAAATAAATATTTATCAATTAATATTACAATATAGGATTTCCTAGGTTATCTATTAAGCATCTCCCATTCAGGGGTTTTCAATCATGTATAGCATGTAAACTTGTGAGGTGAGAGTTGGCACATAGGTAGGGTCCGTCTATGATGACTTCCATCAACATATCATGTACCTAGGATTGAGAATGAACCCTCAAGGAACTCCATCAATGTTTCACAAAAGTCATCATCTTCACATCATCATTGAAGAAGGATGGAATGGGTACACAGTGGATGACCATGAAATTTATGGGGAATATAATAACATGGTTTTTCAGTGGTCATCCCTTCCATTCATGGTCATGAATTAGATTCCATTGTCACTATGAATAACTCAACACAATTACATACACTCCCAAGAGTTTCCACATGGTTTGATACTGATGTAACTAAAAGTGCAGTGTGTTTTCCTCTATGTGGTTTATTTAAAATTGTGTGTCGGGTGATCGTGCATGGTGTCTTCATTCCAAAATAGGTTCCTTATTAAAAAATATATAATTTTGATATGTAAATCCATTTTGGTTTCACAAGAGGTCTAATAGAATATTGTGAAGTATACTAAACCCTAAGCTACTTAGAACCCCTGAAAAATGTATTTTTTAATGTAAAAAATCCCATAGGACCCTAAAATTTATTTTGAAGGATTTAACATCCATTTATCATTATCGATGAGATCCATGATATGTTCCAAAAAGTTGGTTCTCACCACCACATCACTAGGATGAGAAATGTTTTTGAGGAATTTTTATCTCTTAGGGTGTGAGTAGGTAAGTGTCACATGGAAATCCAATTTTATTACACTTTAGGTGTGGAGATACATTTATACATAAACTAAAATTAAGTTTCTTGAGAGAGGAATATGTCCTTTATTCCCCCATCAAAATTTGTGGTATCAATTTAACATTGCTAATAGGCATGAATTGATTATATAGTATTGAAAAGGTATGTGGCTGTGGGATGATGATTTATGTCACAACCCGTCCTTAGGGCCTGTATCGTGACTACCCCAAACCCGCCTTCCATAGGACAGAGGCTGGAGAATAACACCAATGCATAAATCCTGATAAAAAGGGAAGGCATTGCCTTTGTAAAGTAAACCACAAACAGCACAGAGCAAGCAGGCAGAAGTAAACACTAAGTAAAAACTGAGTACAACAGTAAGTGCGGAAAAGCAAGTGGGCCAGTATACAAACCCAAACTGAAAGTAAAGTACAACTGGAAAGGGAAAACAGAAACTGAAAATTAAAGCCGCAATGTTGAGCTATCCACTGAATATTCCTCCTAAAGGGTGGGTACAGATAGCCTCCACTACTCCTCGGGTCCAGCCAACCGCTCCGAGTACGTCCCGCCCAGTGGTCCACCTCCAGGTATCGTCCTGCTCCGCAAGCCTCAACCACGATCAGCGATGTCCGTTGTCTGAAACCAACACAACGTAGTGTGGGCATAGCCCATGCAGGGGTGTGTATAAGCTACTCAGTAGGGATCTCAAGACTCCCGAAGGTCTCCCATAATCCACAAAGGATAATCCACAAAGGAAAGATACAATCACGAAGTAACATTCGACACTGCTTAGGTATATGCCCATACATATACCTAAGTCATCAATTCTCATTCGGCTCCAAAATACGAGCCCAAGTACAACCCAATCCACACAGGAAAGCAAAACGTAATCCACACAAGATAGCACAATACAATCCACAAAGGAAAGCAAAATAGGATTCAGCTCACACAGGAATACTACTTCGTAAGACGATAGAGATGATCAGATGTAGCTACTGATTCATCTAAGCCATCGGACCCACAAAGGATCGGTAGGTACTAACCCCCGCAATGACCCACACAGGATCGATCATGAAGTTGAAACTATTGGGAAACTCCTTCTCCATCAAGTACAGTGGGTATGCCCCTACAACCAAGCGCTTCCCTCTAACCTTGGACTGTTTTAGTACTCCACCTATCAAGTACCGTGGGCCTGATTCTACAACAAAGCGCTTCCCACCATGGGTCTACCGCTACAACCAAGCGCTCCCCCTCATGGCCTCTAGAGGTACTCCTTCTGTTGAGTACCACAGGTCAGCCGCTACAACCAAGCGCTCCTCCGCCGTGGGTCTGCTGCTACAACCAAGCGCTCTATTGTGCTGCTACAACCAAGCGCTCCTCCGTCGTGGGTCTGCCGCTACAACCAAGCGCTCCCCCTCATAGCCGTCATAGGTACTCGTTCTGTTGAGTACCGTGGGTCTGCCGCTACAACCAAGTGCTCCTCCACCGTGGGTCTGCTGCTACAACCAAGCGCTTCCCACTGGGCTATCTGTAACACACCGGGTCGTTCGATCAACAGTCGTCAAGTCTCAACCAGCTCTAGAGTTTCCGCACACAGCATGCTCATTCCGGGAGGATCCACTCCACGAGCCAAGAGGTCGATGCATCAACTAACATGTATTCCGGAGTTGATGTATCCCAAAAAGTACCGTAGTGGTCACTACCGAACCCACGGAGGATTCCCGTATTGTCTTCATTGTCGTCGCAGACACACCCAACTCTAGGGTTCCCGCACACAGCAAGCTCTCTTGGGAGGGTCCGCTCCATGATCCGAGAGGCTGATACATCAACTGACACCTAGTCCAGAGTTGATGTATCCAAAAGTTCCATATCGCCAACAGGAACTCAACGCCAAAGATGGCTCGTCAATCGGACGCCCGGTCTGAGAGTTATTGGCTTTTTCGTTCTAGGGGCCCGGTTTCTTTTTAAGAAAAAACCAACCCGACCGTACTCCACCTGCATCAAAACCTCGGGCGGAGTAAGCCAAAGGATCTGTCTCACTTAGAGGAATCCAATAAAGTCGACAGCACGTCAATCGGACGTTTGGAGCTCAAGTTATGAGTGTTTCCGCTCCGAGGGCCCGGTTGGTTTCGTGTACGAACCAACCCGGCCAAACCCAAATTACTCTGAAACCTTGAGTGAAATATACCAAAACGACCGTCTCGATCCAAGGATCACATCTCCACTTATGGTTCGTCGATCGGAGGCTCATAGCTCAAGTTATGAGCAAAATACCGAAAACGTCTGAAAACAGGGGGTCTGGGCCCGGACCGACCCGACCCCACCCCCCTAGGTCGGCCCGAACAGGGTCGACCCGACCCGGCTGGCGGGTCGGCTCGGTAGGTTACGTCCGAGTGGAGCGGGGGGCGTGCTGCCCCCGCATGAGAGAACTGTGGCCCCGCGTGGGGCCGCCCTTGCCAGCGGACGCGGTCGGACCGCGCGCGTCCCGTGCTCCTCTGGTCCCGCGTGGTCGTAGGACTGCGCTACTACGGCCATGGCTTCAGTCGCGGCAGTTCACCACGGCGGCGCGCCGGGCGCCACTGCCTTCCGCCGCCGGCGCCGCCGTGCCGGCGGGTCGCTTCGCGGACCCCCGGACGAGTTCCGGTGGTCGGAAATTCACGCCGTCTTCGCCAAAGGTCCTCCCGGGGTCCGTCCTTCAATGCGAGGACCCCACGTCGCCCGTGCGGCCTGCTTTGTCGACGTCCGCCTTTTCGCACAGCAAGAACAAAAGGGGCGGTGAGTTCGGACTTGTTCGTTAGTCCACACCCACCGCGTTAGCGGTTTTAAATATTTCACAACAAAAGTTTAATCAAACGTTGTGGGTATAAATCACAAAGATTTAAAGAATCAAAACCCATACCTCTTTGTTGTCATCGAACGTGAGTTCTTCGTGGAATTGACTGCCACGGAAGAAGAGGATCGTCGCGTCGTGGAAGGGGCGTCGCGTCGTCGCGGTACAGAGCGTCACGTCGACGATCTGTGAGGTTTAAAGAAAACACACAGATTTAATTGCACATTTAAACACATGTTGAGGATAAAATCCACAAAGGAAATTAAAAGATCTGTAATCCCCTACCTCAATCGGTTGTTGATCGAAGATTGTTACATGGAAGGATTGTCGCGGAAGGAGATTCGTCAGCGTCGCAGTACACGACGTCGCATCGTCGATCTCCGAGGGTTCGGCATTCTTCATCGTCTTCGCATTCTTCGCATACTTCGCGTTCTTCGCAAAGGAGGTTGAAGAACTTAGAGTTTCTCCAAATCCTCTCAACAAGCCACCCACAAGCAAAATGTGTGTTGGTCTTATTTTATTCCATGCCAACAATTTGAAAAACAATTTAAGAAACAAACCATTAATTCGATGAATTAATGGTAATGACTTAACTTCCCAATTAATAGGGGCGTTAAGAGTTTAATGAAACGCACGAGTTGGCTTTCATTTAAAAGGGGTTTTCGCGGGTGCGTTACTTAGAGGAAAAGAAACGGTGGGGCTCGTGCGGGCCCCACCTCACAAATATCCTAACAAGAGGGTAGGATATTTTGGGTTCCACTTTATCCACTTCAACTTAGCTTAAGTGGATTTAAGTGGATTTAAGTGAAATAAAATACTGTTCTCGCACCACTTTATTTTATTTTCTTAAATTAACCCCAAAAATTAAAACCAAACCCGAGAAAACGCATCTCCGGAAAAGGCATTTCTAAGAAAATACCGGCACTACGATTCTATCGGTTCCCTCAGAATTTGATTCCGAGCACCGGTTCAAAAGTTAGAAAAACCCGCTCGTTCATTCACTGAACGTACCCAAGACAAACTTCAGAAAATGATTCAGGGCACACTGGGCCTCAGAATTAGGTTCCGTCTGAAACCGCGTTCTTGTAAAATTCCAAAGAAAATTAAGAAAAAAAAATTCATTGAATTTTACGGGTCTTTACATCACTCCCACCTCAGGGTTTTACGTCCCCGTAAAGATACATCATAAACTAGGGAAACAAATGTGGGTACTGAGCATGCATCTGAGACTCCCGCTCCCAAGTGCTCTCCTGGAGGTTCCTATGCTTCCATCTGATGCGCACAACAGGAATCGATCGTCCACGTAGGACCCACTCCTGTCGATCCTCGATCTCCACTGGGACCTCCACAAAAGTCACCCCATCTTCAACGTCCAGCTCCCCATGGTCAATGATATGTGTCGGGTCATGCACGTATCTCCTCAGCTGAGATACGTGGAAGACGTCGTGCACCCGGTGCAACTGAGGTGGTAGAGCCAGGCGATAAGCCACCTCGCCAACCCTGCCGATGACCTAGAAAGGTCCGTTGAACCTCAGTGATAACTTGTTGCCTCGACCACATCCCCGTAACTCACGTCGAGGTGTGACCCGTAAGGAAACGTGGTCTCCATCCTCGAACTCTAGTGGTCTCCGCCTCCTATCAGCATAAAAATTTTTCCGGCTCTGAGCTGTCCTCATCCGCTCTTGGATGACTTGGACCTTTCTGGTCCTACTCAAGCTGCTGAGATTTCTTCTTTGCCGAGAAGAGAAATCTGGTCTCATCCCCTCGATGAACCACGTTCTTCGCCTAATACAGTCAATCCCATCATGGATGATACTACCCCATACCAAGGATGACGTCGTAAGGCCTCGATGCTACTACCAAGAGATCCAACCGTTACTCTTTCCTCCAAGGGTTGAGTCACACTATCGGCATCAGTGTGTGGTCACTGGGTCTCCTCCAGTAGGTATCCCAAAGTGAGGGTCAAGTCAACGGTTTTTTAACCAGAACCTCTTAGTAACAACACAAAGAGAGGACAGGAAGGTAAATTCCAAAAGAAAGGTGTCTTTTATTACTGCAGCTCAAAGTAAAAAGACACAAAACATCTACAGACAAACATCAACAACGCTATAAGCAGCATAAACAAAAGTCTCATGTCCTGGAGCTAGTCCCGTTCCTGTCCATCTGCTCCCTGAGCTCCATGATCGTAGGCATCAGCTGCCTGAAGCTGAGCTCTCCTACATCCACCAGCTCCCTGTGGTCGGGGTGGACCTCCTGGGGGTGGTGGTGGAAACACCTCAAAGCGTCGTCCACCTCCAGCTGCATAGCCAGCTCCCCTGCCACGGTCTCCTTCTCCATGTGGTCCGCCTCGATCGAACCTCTTCCTTTTCCTGGGAGGTCCTTCGTTCATCTGCTGGTCATCCGCATGGCGGGTCGGACAGTCACGAGCCATGTGACCAACTCCGCCGCATGAGTAACACTTTCCGCTCACGGTAAGTCGTTTTCCACCCCGGGTGTGTTGCAAAAACGATCATGTGTCACGCGGTCGACCACCTATAGGTCTAGTCCTCTTGGACCCCTGCATCATCTGTCTACTACCCGCTGTAGAAGACTCTGCCACATGCCGGCTAGTGGTGGGTCGTACTGTTGGAGACTGCTCAGCAAGGAAACTCTCCACTAAGAGGGCTCTCTCCAACACCCCTATCTGTGTCGGAATGTTGTGAGAAACAACTGAAGCTCTGATCTCTCGCCTGAGCCCCTGCTCGAAGGATCAGGCCCTGGAAAATGGGTCCCGTACCGTGTCTGTGGAATAGCGTGAGAGATCGGTAAACCTCGCCGCGTACTGGGCTACTGTCATGCTGCCCTGCCGCAGCTGTAGTAGCTCCTGGATGCGCACCGCTCGGAGGGTGGATGGGATGAACTCTGAGTGAAAAAGGCTCTCAAAGTCCGTCGAAAGGAGAGATGCCTTGTCGTGCACCTGGAGAATAAAGCTCCACCATCAGCCCACTGCCGCGTGAAGGAGGCTCGCTACAAGGACCACCATAAGGTCAGCTGGTGTCCCTACCAAATGAAAAACTCTTACAACTGCCACTAGCCAATCCTCAGCTGCCTGGGGGTCCATCTCCCCGCGGAACCTGGGCGGTCGCTGGCGCTGGAACTCGTGCAGTGCACTAAGGCGACGTGCATCATCAGTGGTTGGGGCTGGAAGCATCGGTGGCTCGGCGGGTAGAGGTACCGCCGGTGCCTCAGCTGTCAAAGTGCCATGTACTGAGGCCTCATCGCTCGGTGGGCTGTCGTCACGCTCAACTCTCAGAACCCTAGCTGGATACCGTCGTGGGGCCATCCTGAAAATAAACAGGTGCGCCACGGTCAAACAGTATACCTGGTGAGCAGACATAAAGTAATCACAAAGAAAACTTGAAACACACATGCAATCAATATTTTCGTGCATTAAGTCAGAAATCAGAAATCAGGGTCCTGGTGTACGGATACGTCGGTCGCCGCACCAACACTGGACTCCCTGGACTGATAACTGCACTCAATACGCTTAATATTATTGCCTCACATAGAAAAAGATCAGAGTCTTGAGTTCTGCGGTAGAACCGAACTCCTCTGATACCACTTTGTCACGACTCGTCCTCGGGGCCCGTGTCGGGACTACCCCAAGCCCGCCTTCCATAGGCCAGGGGCTGGCGACTAGCACCAAGGCGTAAATCCCAGTAAAAAGGAAAGGAATTGCCTTTGTAAGGTAAACCACAAACACCATAGAGCAAGCAGGAAGAAGTAAACACTAAGTAAAAACTGAGTACAATAGTAAGTGCGGAAAAGCAAGTGAGCCAGTATACAAACCCAAACTGAAAGTAAAGTACAACTGGAAAGGGAAAACAAAAACTTAAAAGTAAAGCCGCAACGTCGAGCTGTCCACTGGAAATTGCACCTGAAGGGTGGGTACAGATAGCCTCCACTACTCCTCGGGTCCAGATGACCGCTCTGAGTATGTCCCACCCAGTGGTCCACCTCCAGGTACTGTCCTGCTCCGCAAGCCTCAACCACGATCAGCGTTGTCCGTCGTCTGCAACCAACACAACATAGTGCGGACATAGCCCGTACAGGGGTGAGTATAAGCTACTCAGTAGGGACCTCGAGACTCCCAAAGGTCTCCCAGAATCCAAAATGGATAATCCACAAAGGAAAGATACAGTCACGAAGTAACATTCGACACTGCTTAGGTATATGCCCATACATATACCTAAGTCATCAATTCTCATTCGGCTCCAACATCCGAGCCCAAGTACAACCCAGTACACACAGAAAAGCAAAACTTAATCCACACAGGATAGCACAACACAATCCACAAAGGAAAGCAAAACAGGATTCAGCTCACACAGGAATACTACTTCGTAAGACGATAGAGATGATCAGATGTAGCCACTGATTCATCTAAGTCGTCGGACCCACAAAGGATCGGTAGGTACTAACCCCCACAATGACCCACACAGGATCGATCATGAAGTTGAATCCATAGCTATTGGGAAAATCCTTCTCCATCAAGTATAGTGGGTATGCTGCTACAACCAAGCGCTTCCCTCTAACCTTTGACTGCTGTAGTACTCCACCTATCGAGTACTGTGGGTCTGCTGCTACAACCAAGCGCTTCCCAAAATGGGTCTTCCACTACAACCAAGTGCTCCCCCTCATAGCCTCTAGAGGTACTCCTTCTGTTGAGTACCACGGGTCAGCCGCTATAACCAAGCGCTCCTCCGTCGTGGGTCTGCTGCTACAACCAAGCGCTCCCCCGTGCTGCTACAACCAAGCGCTCCTCCGTCGTGGGTCTGCCGCTACAACCAAGCGCTCCCCCTCATAGCCTTCAGAGGTACTCCTTCTGTTGAGTACCGCGGGTCTGCCGCTACAACCAAACGCACCTCCGTCGTGGGTCTTCTACTACAACCAAGCGCTTTCCACTGGGCTATCTGTAACACACCGAGTCGTTCGATCAGCAGTCGTCAAGTCTCAACCAGCTCTAGGGTTTCTGCACACATCATGCTCGTTCCGGGGGGATCCACTCCACGAGCCAAGTGGTCGATGCATCAACTGACATGTATTCCAGAGTTGATGTATCCCAAAAAGTTCTGTAGTGGTCACTACCGAACTCACAGAGGATTCCCGTATTGTCTTCATTGTCGTCGCAGATGCAGCCAGCTCTAGGGTTCCCGCGCACAGCAAGCTCGCTCGGGAGGGTCCGCTCCACGAGCCGAGATGCTGATACATCAAATGACACCTAGTCTAGAGTTTATGTATCCAAAAGTTCCGTATTGCCAACAGGAACTCAACGCCACAGATGGCGCGTCAATCGGACGCCTGGTCTGAGAGTTATTGGTTTTTTCGTTCCAGGGGCCCGGTTGGTTTTTAAGGCAAAACCAACCCGACCGTACTCCACCTGCATCCAAACCTCGGGTGGAGTAAGCCAAAAGATCCGTCTCACTTAGAGTAATCCAACAAAGTCGATGACATGTCAATCCGACGTCCGGAGCTCAAGTTATGAGTGTTTCCGCTCCGAGGGCCCGGTTGGTTTCGTGTATGAACCAACCCGGATGAACCCAAAGTACTCTGAAACCTTAAGTGCAATATACCAAAACGACCATCATGATCCAAGGATCACATCACTGCTGACGGTGCGTCGATCAGAGCCCTGTAGCTCAAGTTATGATTGAAAGACCGAAAAGGTCTGAAAACGGGGGGTCTGGGCCCGGACCGACCCGGCCCAACCCCCCTAGGTCGGCCCAACCCAGGTCCGGGTCCGACCCGGCTGGCATGACCCGACCCGGCCTGGGCGCAACCCATCCCGGCCGGCGGGTCGGCTCGGCCGGTTACGGCCGAGCGGAGCGGGGGGCGTGCTGCCCCCGCGTGAGATAACCAAGGCCCCGCGTGGGGCCGCCCTTGCCAGCAGACGCGACCAGGCCGCCGTGTCCCGTGCTCCTCCGGTCCCACGTGGTCGCGGGACCGCGCTGCTGCCGCCGCGGCTTCAGCCGCAGTGGTTCTCCATGGCGGCGCGCCGGGCGACGCTGCCTTCCGCCATTGGCGCGCCGGCGGGTTGCTCCGCGGACCACCGGACGAGTTCCGGTGGTCGGAAATTCACGCCGTCTTCGAAAAAGGTCCTCCCGGGGTCCGTCCTTCACTGCGAGGACCCCGCGTCGCCCGTGTGGCCTGCTTTGTCGACTTCCTCCGTTTCACACACCAAGAACGAAAGGGGCGGTGGGTTCGGACTTGTTCGTTAGTCCGCACCCACCGCGTTAGCGGTTTTAAATATTTCACAACAAAAGTTTAATCAAACGCCGCGGGTATAAATCACAAAGATTTAATGAATAAAAACCCCTACCTCGTCGTTTTCGTCAAATGTGAGTTCTTCGTGGAATTGACCGTCGCGGAAGAAGAGGATCGTCACATTGGGGAAGGGGCGTCGCGTCGTCGCGGTACACGGTGTCGCGTCGACGATCTCTAAGGGTTAAAGAAAACATACAGATTTAATTGCACATTTAAACCCATGTCGAGGATAAAATCCACAAAGGAAATTAAAAGATCCAAAATCCCCTACCTCAATCGGGTGTTGATCGAAGATTCTCGCGGGGAAGGATTGTCGCAGAAGAAACGTCGTGGAAGGAGATTCGTCGGCGTCGCGGTACATGGTGTCACGTCGTCGATCTCCGAGGGTTCGGCGTTCTTCGTCGCCTTCATGTTCTTTGCGTTCTTCGCATTCTTCTTGTTCTTCGCGTTCTTCGCGAAGGAGGATGAAGAACTTAGAGTTTCTCCAAATCCTCTCAACAAGCCACCCACAAGAAAAATGTGTGTTGGTCTTATTTTATTCCATGCCAACAATTTGAAAAAAACGTTAAGAAACGAACCATTAATTCAATGAATTAATGGTAACGACTTAACTGCCCAATTAATAGGGGCGTTAAGAGTTTAAGAAAATGCACCGGTTGACCTTCATTTAAAAGGGGTTTTCGTGGGTTCGTTACTTAGAGGAAAAGAAATGGTGGGGCTCGTGCGGTCCCCACCTCACAAATATCCTACCAAGAGGGTAGGATATTTTGGGTTCCACCCTATCCGCTTCAACTTAACTTAAGTGGCTTTAAGTGGCTTTAAGTGAAATAAAATAATGCTGTCGCACCACTTTATTTTATTTTCTTAACTTAACCCCAAAAATTAAAAACCACACCCAAGAAAACACAACTCCGGAAAAGGCATTTCTAAGAAAATACCAGCGCTTTGATTCTCTCGGTGCCCTCAGGATTCGATTCCGAGCACCGGTTCAAAAGTTAGAAAAACCCGCTCGTTCATTCACTGAACGTACCCAATCCAAAATTCAGAAAATGATTCCGGGCACACCGGGCCTCAGAATCAGGTGCTGTCTGAAACTGCGTTCTTGTAAAATTTCATGGAAAATTAAGAAAAATAATTTCCTTGAATTTTACGAGTATTTACAATTTATTTATGTGTCTATGATATATAGATGTGGTTTGTGGATATGGTAATGGATAAAAGAACCAAGATCTTCTCCATTCTCATTTGAGGTTAACTATATGGGTGAGGATGTAGGTGCCAAGTACATCCTTTATATTATAGGTACTATTATATTATCTTAATTGAATATGAATTTTGTGAGTGAGCTATCACTGAGATGGGATTGTAGTTAATCTAAGATAGGGAGTAACTTGGTTTTTATCTTTATTCATTGAGGCTTTAGTATGACTCTTCCACATTAGCTTGAGTGTTTCTATAAAGGAACCAATTTTTTATATTTGTATGATCAATCATAATTCTATATATTATTTTTACATATTTTGATGACAAATTAAGTTATCTAGTTGGACATTACTAGCTCATAGGGTAGTGAATGGTTGGAGGTGGAGTCATGACCTTAGTTATTGGTTCAATTTGATATTTATTTTGGTGATTATTTTGTTTTTTTATAAAATAGCATGCATTGTGTGGTAACTATGAGTTTTATTTTATTTATGGAGTATTTTTTGTTGATGAGTGATCGGTTTATTAGGATAAAATATATTAATGCCTAAAATATTATCTAACATATAACCATGATGTTATCCATCAACCTGTGGCCTGTTAATGGTAGGATTTAGGGGTTACTATATCCTTCACTATCATATTAGGAGGGGTTCTGGCGAGGACATGTCATAAAAAATGTGGTATATTTTTTCCCCACAGAGTTTATTATCTAAATCTTATTTTTTGACGTCAATTTTTAATCAGTATTTATTTATTTAATCCACTATAATCAATAATAATTTATCAATTTAGTTTAATGTAGTTTTAGACTGATTATTAGTTTTATTTTAGTCTGTTTCTTATGTAAATTTATTATGAATTGATCAGTTTAAATTGGTGTTTTTAATTGATTGAAAATAACCATGTACTCCCATACAAAAAAATATAAAACATTTATATGTGTTTGTGGACACACAAACAACATATAACATAAATTTACAGCATAAATTATGCTTTTTGAAATATTAGAGATCCATTTTTTACACATTTTAATAATTTTTAAATCATAGAACATTTGTCATGTATTTTTTTGTTTTATAAATGTTTTTTCTATGTTTTTAGTTTAATTATTTTTAGAAAAATTGTTGGTATGTTTAATTTTTTAAACACATATTGCATGTTCATTATTTCAAAAAATGAATTTTATTTTTTAATAAACTTCTTATAGTTTTTAAAGCACATAATATATAGTTTTTTTTGGTAATTTTCTTTTATTTATGGGGTTTAATATATTATATATTATATATTTTTTGGGAGATAAAAACATCTTAATAATTAATTTTTAACTTTTTTCAATATTTAGTCCACGTAAATTTTCTTAATCGACAAGAACTCGCTATAATCAATATAAAAAATCAATTTTTATTAATGTGGTTTTAGGGTGGTATGTTTTGATTCAATTTTTCTCATATAGTGATTGGTTTTAAATTAGTTGTTCCAAATCTGTTCTCTTATCTAATAAAAAATGATCATCAACATATATTCACATACATAAAAAACAGAGATACAAAAACATGTGTGAAACCATGTGTTCAAACCCTTATTCCCCCTGTCACACATGTGTTTGCCCACATTCACATACACATGAGTACAACCACATGCACATGTCACTCCCCCAACATTACAAAACATATATTATACATTTAAAAAAATTAACATGTGCACACAGACAGGTGTTATATATATAAATACACACATATATATATAACATATATAAATTCAAAATATATATTATGTAATCAAAAAACAATGTATTTATTTTTAATAACTTTGATAATAGATAACATATGTGTTATTTATTTTTTTAATTATTTTATATTTTTTAATTTTTTCTAAATATTATTTGTCACTATGTCAAAATTATTTTTTCAACACGCAAAAATGGACTTATTAGTGCTAAAAAGTCATTGAGAAATTTGGTGCATATAGGGTGTCCTTTCTTATTGATAAAAAGGTGATAAGAAAGGCCCCTACCAACTACTAAAACTAATATTTTATTGTTAAAGCATCCCAAAAATACAAAAAAAAATATAGATATACATTAAAATTAGAAATAGAATCGACGTGATTCAAAGAAAAATAAAAAAAAATTATTTTCATTATTTTACAATATATTTTTATATTAATTTATTGTTAAAACATTTTTAAATGAAACATTTATGTAACAAGAGAATGTTTAAAATATTGTGTGAAAAAACAATAATCCTTTGATTTTTAACCAACCAAATAAATGTACGTGTAATTAAAATGAGTAATATATGAGTAATAATTATACATTATACGCTTTATTAATAACACTAAATAAATTTTGAACTAAATAGAAAGTAAAAAAATATATATTAGTTTATTTAAATCACACTAACTATATGGATGATTTGAGGTTAATTATTATATGTTACAAATTAAGAAACAATCATTACTGTATAGTTTCATGAAAATCCAAGAACGTTTGCTCTATTTTGTGTCTATGATGATTTTTTTATATGTATTTAATGCTTAAAATGAAAAAATACACTTTATATCATTTTGAACACACCATATATAATAATGAAACATGATTCATTCGAAAAATTAAAAAATAATTGTGTTTATAAATCTATGAGTTTAATAACAAACCATAATCATTTTCTCATTTTTTATCATGTGATGCATGTTTATGCTATAATATAATTTATAAATTAATAAAACAAACTTTATGTTTTTTCCAACACATCATGTATTAGAATAAAGTTTAGTTCATTCCTATATATCACAAATTAGTCATAAACCATTTCCCTAGATTATCACTACATTGAACCAAACCTTTTTACACATATTATTGCCTTACTCTAAACATAAATATCCATTAATACAAAACAGGGATCCAAAAATCCTAGTGTCTTTCGAATAATAGGTTCATAATACATTAAAACGTACTTAAAACTTTTTAACCGTATTTAATTCTTCATAATGAGCTCTTAAAATCGATTTGATCACCATAAACTGAATGTGATAACCTAGGGAATTCATCAATGAGATGGGTGATCTAAAAATCCATGTAAGGTTTTGAAAATTACTAGGAAACATAACATTTGATTCAAAGGTATAACATGATATTATAAAAGATAAGGTAAATGATTAGCCAAATGGGAGTATAAAATATAGATCATGATATTATAAGATCATAAAAACATTGGAAAGTGGGAAAACATAAAGTAATATGTAAACATAAGTTAAGGATAACCATCAAGAAAATATCACTTGGTGGACAGATTCCCATAATGGATTAAGTTCACTCCCAAGACCCATACATGACGTCTCATGAGACTAAAAAAGTAACCAATACAATGTAGTGATATATAGTTTGGGACCACCCATCAGATTCATATTATGTACATTCATACGTGTTCCACATAAATAAATCAATCATAAGGCATAAACTTAAGAAATATCAATGGAAATAAATGGGTTTCATAATCTTGTCTCATAACATAATCAAAAAGGTTTCTTAAAGAAAGAATTTGAGAAATAAAAAAAGGAATGCATTACCCAATCAATGAAATTATATTAAAAATAAATATATACATAATTTAGAATAATTGCATAACACTAAATAGATATATCGTTTGATTTATAGAGAAAAAGGTCATATCTTGAAAAAAAGGTGGTTTAGAGAGATCCCAAACCTTAAGCGTGATTTTTCATGTCCATTATTTATCTTCCTGAATAATAAAATTATGTTAAACATTTAAATTATTAAGAATATTTTTCTAGAATATTATTCCTTTTATTTTATTCATTTCCAAGTCATATTAAATTACTTGATCATTTAGTTTAATGTCTGGCATTTTAAAGATATTCAACTCATATATCCTAAACTACTTCAATAAATTGAATAAGTTCAAAATCAATATTATTTTATCATATAAAGGATAATAATAATGACATAATTATAAGTTTTACATTTTAATTAAACGTTAAAAAACATTTATTCAATAATATTATTAAAAATACACTGTGATACAATCATGAAGACAGCGGGTCATACATACACATGAGTAATTTTCTACTTTTCAACAATCATCATGGAAAGAAGTTAAGTGTTATTTTATCATTAAATAATGATAATTATGTCCTTAATATCATTTTATTTCATTAAATACACTTACACATACCATCAATGTGATTCGGTAAAAAAATGAATCACATCGCTTCATAAGGTGGTAATCTGATGTACACACGAATGACGTAATCATTTCCAATGGATGATAAGGTAAGAAAGTATATGATATATTAATTTTTCATAACTATCTATATTTGAGGAATATATTATATAAATATTAATTCCATCATCATCAACTTTCATGATAGGTGCTGATGGAAAATTAATTACATCAGGTCGCGAGGTGGTAGTCTGCCACACACATGACCGATGGTTTTGCTTCCCATTTGATAAAAGTGCAAATGTATTAAAGGTATTCCATTAATATAATAAAATAATATAATATGGGAGATAATTATTTAACAATAAAATCATGATTGAGTAGTATTTTAAGGAGTTGGAAGTAGAAATAAAGCAAAGATATTCAATTAAGAACGTTACCTCTTCTTACGACCACCTCTTTAAGAATATACCTAAAGCCTTCTTAGATTGAATTTATGATCAAAATAAGGCCTCTAGGATTTGGGGATGTAGGTATTGAAGTTATTTTTGAAAGTATTGTCTAATAAAATGGGTATTGGAAGTGTAGAAAGGATAGGAGAGGGGGTTCCCAAAGGGAGGGGAGTGGCATTATTATAAATAACCAAAACTATTCAATAAGGGGAAGTCACTCTCAAGTAAAGTGGATAAAATATTGAAAAATAAATAATGATAGTAGATATAAGGTCGATAAAAAACAATATAAATCAAAAGATACTTTCTTTAAACATTTTATTCTCTTTACCTCTGATGTTAATCACTTTTACCATTTTAATTTTTTCACCACAGTAACTATTTTTTTTACTATTTTTATTATTCATCATGACCAAAAATTAAGTTTAACTTATTATATATTATAAATTATTCATATTCTAAAAATGGAGTCAATTTTATCAAATTAAATACCCAATAGTGGAAGAATTTGATTTAAAATAAAACCAATAAGAGTAATGAAAAATCAGCTTTCTGAAAAATGAAATTTTCAAGGAAACGATAATCTTATATTAATTGTATGATTAGAAAATGTAATTATATGAATTTAAATTCATATATATATATATATTATAAATTTCATTTAAATAATTCCTTATTAGGGGTTTTTTTAATTAATTATTAAGGATAAACCATATACATTTTAACACAGTTTTTAGAAAACAATGTTTTTTAAGTTGAAGAATAAACCTCAACTGAAATCCTACATAAAGATGATTTAGATATAATTAATTAGATTAAATAAAAATAAAGAATAAATATGAAAAATTATAATTAAATTAAATGAATAATGGTACTTTAAAATTAATTAATTTATTAAAAATAAATGATAGTTTTTAAAAAATATTTTATCATTAAAATTCACCAAAAAAATAACAAAATTTTATACCAATTTAATATTTATATGATTATTTAAAAATATTTTAATTTTTTTAAAAATAAAATTTCAATTATTTTGAAAAATCAATTACAATATTTGATCGAAAAATAAATAAAAGTCATTTTTGAGGGAAATGTATTTTTTTATAGAATAAAATATCTTAATTGAAGTTGAGTACTTATTTATTAATAATTTTTCAATAAATTTATATTTATTATTAACTTTATATATATATATCATAAATTATATAATATTACTCATACCAGCTAATTTAACAATTAGGTTATGATGGCCATTTTTAAGAAATAATATTTTAATATTATATCGTGGATTTTTAAAACTCAGTTTTCTGTGGGGAGTAATATATTAAACATAGTGTTATTTTAAAATTCGGGGGTATTATAATCACAAAAATATAATCATGTATTGTTATTTTTAATCATGTGATGTGTGTTTTGAACTAAACTATCACATTTAAATTAAAAACACGCATTTTTTGTCATATTGAACACACCAGGAACTAGAATGATATGAGGTTAAATACTATATATTAAAAATGAATCCAAAATCATTCTTACATAGTTTCATGAAAGTCAAAGAATATTTTCTCAGTTTTGAGTTTGTGGTGCTTTTTTTAAACCGTTTTACCACATAAATGAGAAATTTTAACTTTTTCCATTCAAATGACCTTACGTTTGAAATGATATGTGGTTTATTATAATAGGTCACAAATGAATCATTGATCGTTATCCACCTATTTCATAAAATTTTGAGAAAATTTCCTTAGTTGTGAGCATGTGACACTTTATTCATTCGAACCACATCGCATTTTTTAATGACATTTGATTCATTCATATTGTTCAAAATATAATAATTAATCATTTTCCTATATTTTTAGAACAACCCAATTTTTTTCTTTTTTTAGCATGTGATGCATGATTTGAAATAAAATATCAATTTTATATTGAAAAAATGTGATTTTAACTATTCTAAACAATCAACATGTTGAAATGACCTGAAGATTGTTCTTAATTATGAAAAATAAATCATTGATTGTTATCCCAAATATTTTTGAAATTCATAATTAATTTTATTTGTTTTGGGCATATGATACATGTTTTTAACTATTTAACATTTATAATGAAAATATATGATTTAGGTCATTCTGAATATACCACATGTCAAAATTATGTTTGGCTCATTCCTACATGTCACAAAAAAATCATTGAAAATCTTACAAGATTTTTTGACAATCCGAGATTACTTTCTCATCTTTAACCAAGAAATGCATGTTTTGAACTAAAATATCACTTTTAAAATCAAAACATGGACTTTCATTACGTTTAACTAAAATAAATGTCACTAAATATGTTATTCAAGGAAAATTAATGAAAATCTTTAGATTCATGTGATTATATATATAAGTATCCCATAATTAAAGCCTTTAATAATAATATAGTAATGAATATGATTATTAAATCCCATAAGCATAGGATATAAAAACACAATCTTCATTTGCATGAAAATAAAATTTATCTTCTTTACTCAACTTCACATGCATTAATTTTCGAAATTTATTTTTTAATCATGGTTCTGTAATCAACTTTTTTTCATATTTTTAGTTAAGAAAATTAAAATAGTAGTTTGGAGATGAATAATTTTTACGATTTTTTTGAATCTCGTGAAACAACATAACCTGGATATTCATACCTAAATGCATCTATTTTATCATATGTAAATTATTTAGGTGAAATTTATAAATATTACAAAAAAATAATAAATGGTTAATGAATTTTGCAACTAAAAGTATATATACTAAGAAAATATATAATAATACCCTTAAGGGGATTTGAGTTATTCCATGGGTTATTAAATCCTTAAAAAATTAAAAATATAGTAACCACAACCATAACCATTTTTCTATTTTGGGAACTATTATGACCTCTAAAATTATAATAAATTATTTGTAACATACATTTTAAAATTAAACTATATATATACATACCGCATTAAATCTCTATATATGGCAGTACATTGGTTTGTTCTTATTATTAATTTTCTTTAAACCCCTT
Source organism: Viscum album (assembly GCA_963277665.1). NCBI lineage: Eukaryota > Viridiplantae > Streptophyta > Magnoliopsida > Santalales > Viscaceae > Viscum > Viscum album. The sequence goes on along the minus strand of OY728127.1, from coordinate 737,641,261 downwards.
AAAGATCAATACTTTAGAACTTTTCTGACACAGAAAACATGAATTTTAGTACATATTATATAACATGTAATTAAATTTATACAAAATTTTGAAAATATAATTTTAACCCGATAAAAAGGGACATTTTGAGCGACTTTTTTTCAAATATATAAGAAGTGGATCTAGAGAATATATTATCAGATTATCTGAATTTATTAGAATTATCATTCAGTGTATATTAGAAAAAAATTAAAAATTAATAAGTATTATCTAAAATAATGATAAATTATTTCCACTTTGATGGTGGCGTGATGTTGAAGGTGAGTGGTTTAAAAACATCCTTCTTTGGGTGGTTCAGGGTTTGAATTATGGGAGTCCTCTATCAGGACGAGCAACTCCCATGGTATCCATCCATCTTTATAGGTCGCCTGGTTTCAACGGGGCAAGAAACATGAGGCGCATTCCACTATAGTGATAGATTTCTTTGAATAACCAACGTTGACCGGGTCGTTTCCCTCTAGGATGCTCATCTATCTCAATTGGAAACAACTCCTTCCCTGGCTTGGGCTCTACATTTAGGCAGTGACCACTTTGTGGGGGAGAGGGGTTTCCATGTTTGGAGGGTTCCAAAGGGCCACCCATGGGTGTTCCCTTTTTTAAATAGAAAAAAATAATGAAAATTTATTATAACATTAATTGGTGTATATAGTTTTACCATTGAAAATTTGGTATTAAAAATAGGTTATATTTTTTCATTTTATTAAATCACTCTTGAAATTTTCTATGATATACATATAATTTGTTATTTTTCCACTAATATTATTTCTATATAGTGAAGATTTTAATTTTAAAATCTGAGAATATTATTTATGTGTCAAGTTGAAACACCCTAGATTGGCCTTCCCAAATAGAAACTAATTTTATGGTGCTACAAGTACTCATGAATGTCTCCCCATATTCCAATGTCTATTTAATATCAGAAAGAGTCTATAACCAACCTTGAGAGATTATACTTTTGGTATTATTAGGTAAAATAAAATAGACACAAAAAATACCACATAAAAACTAGAGTAATCATAAGTAATTATATTTAAATAGATATTCAATAATAAGGGATGATAGAGAGAAGGAGGGTGAAATATCAATGAAATCAATCCTTTCCATAAAGAAAACAAAAATGAATCAATGGAGAAAAACATAGAGGAAATGAGAGGAGAACACCATGGTAGGGATGGGGTGGATGGATTTTGTGAAGAAAAAGTTAGAACTCAAAACTCATAATAATATAAATGTTATTTTCATGTTACTAAAAGGCTATTGAGAGGAATGGATTTCTTACCATCAAGTTTTTAAGCTAAAAAAATTGGATTATCAAGAAAATGTGTTAAGAAACCATCGTATGTTTAGTTAAACATAATATCTAAATACAAAGTGAAGCTTAATCACTAAACAAAAACAAAATGAGCATTTAGCAGCGATTTATTAGGGGCGATTTACTAAACCACTACAAATATTTTTTTAAAAATTATGCAGCGGTTTTTTATAAACCACTTCTAAATAATTACATTTTTTAAACATTTGACATTCTACCCCTCCCCTAACACCCCTAAACCCCCCACCCAGCGACTCCTCGAAGCCCTATCCTCCCTCGCATCGCCGCTCTCTACTAACCTTCCCCGTTCCAGACACGTCATCGGCCATCACCGCCAATTGCCTCTGCTCGCCTCAGATCATCATTCCCCACCGACCCTCACCACCCCTCAGCTCTTCGTCTCTCACCATGCCTCACTCTGCTGTGTATTTGACATGGATATCCAAATACATTGTTTTATATTGCACATATTTTGATGTGAAAAATAATCACTACACCCTTTGAATATATTATCTTGTGTGGGAATACTTAAGTTGTGTTGTATTAACATATATTGTATGGAGTCACAAGACCCTCAATTGAAGGTGGTCATGTTTAGGTGATCTTTAAGGCAAAGGAGTGGATTAATGACTGGATTTTTTAGATTTTAGTTAGTGGGTTATCTATATTAATACACATTGTTTACATTATTACATTTTTTATCAATATATTAAGGGTTTTACTAGACCTTGGAGTGTTTAAAAGTTTTTCCATGTCCCAATCACGTGATCGGTTGCCCACAGGGTTTTCCATGGATCAGTTATACGATCAAAAAATGATTGAAGTCACGTAATTGTGGTCAAATAAATTGATTCATGTGAAATTATTTGGTGAAATATATCATATTTAATTATATATCTAGACTAGGTATAATGAAGGAGATATATTCGTGGGGTCCCATACACAGGCTCTTATAGGGAGGGTTATGCATTATCAGTCATGTGCAATAGTTATATGCTCATGGTTACGTTTCACCAAGGTTTTTGAAATTATATATCCCAAAAAAGTATTCACATAAACTAGTACTCAAATGGGTCATTATTGGTGAAAACATGTAGTATTAAACATATAAATTCATTGATTTTTAAAAATATTTAAGAGTTTATAGTCATTTTCTATGATTTATTTTGGTAAAATTTAATTGTTTCAGTTATGTATGACATTAGATTAATGAATTGGAATTTAATTTATATTTATTTATAGATTTTATTAGTGGCAGATCAATTTATCCCTTGTTTATTTTAATTTATAATAATGAGGGAAATGACTCCCATTTAAGATTATATACCCTCAGTTAATGTTCATGTCTAATGTTCATATCATATGGTCATTATCCCTTTATTAAATCTTGAAAATTCCTTTCAAATGTGAATAAATGCAGTCTAATAGATTCATAAATTGATATAAGGTTGGTGGTATCATACTTTTACTTAAATTTTTCAGGTTTTTATATTAGGTTTTTATTGTTCCATATTACATACTTCCCATGTGTTTCCCCTAAAATAGATAAACCCCAAAATTAATTATTGGAATTGAATTATATATAGGATAAGAGACCTTGATATATTCTTATAGGTTGATTAACTTAACCAAACCACCACATCAGTCAGTTACACTACATTCCTTAATGAATTATGTTCCCTTTGTGACCTAAGCACAACTAATTCATTTTAGGATTCGATTTAGCTAGTGAACTTTGATAAAGTGAGTTAATAAAATGATGCAGTGGAATAGATTATACACCATGTCCCCTCATATTTTTTAGAAACAATATGGATTAAATGATTAAATTAATTGAATAATGTATTGAGTGTTGTTTTTTATCCATGAATATAGTTTGGAAGGTTTGTGATTACATCATTAATAAAATCTACAATATACATGAAATTTATTATTTTTATTTTTATTTTAAGGACATGACATTCATTAATGTTCAATTGGAATATATAGGCAAGATGTTTCTTATTTATAAGTGAAATTAAAAAAATGAAACTTTATATTATTTATTTGGAGTCTACATACATGGTAGTCCTATATGTTATTCATAATTAAGGGTCATGATGTCCCATATTGTCAAAAATTAATTAATGGACATGATGTCGCACATTTTCCTTTTTCAAATCAACTGGAATAGCATCCTCTTAAAACACAACACCCTCACTATGACATAGAGATAACTAAATTTATATTTCCACTAAAGATCATAGGACTATCTTATATAGTTTTACATCCATCATGAAATGTGGAAAATATGTTTTCAATACATCCCCTTATATATGGAATTTATTTATTTATTTATATAGGAAAACCTTAATTAATATATTCATACTTAGTAATAGTTATATGGTTTAATAGTTATATGAATCTATTTTCCAATTTAGTAATAGTTATATGTTTTAATTTTTTTTAATAATCTATAGGTACATTGTGATATATATGGATAAAAGCTGGATCGCATTATCAAGGAACACACCTCAGTATGCTAAGGGTTTGGAGGAGGTTTTAGATTTTGAAATTTATAATTTATCTCTTGATGGGAGGATAAGATTTCCATGTCCTAAATGTAAATTTAAAAATGGTTTAACAGAGATGATGTTTATGAATACTTGATATTGAACTAATTCTCTGCTCAATAATTTTTTTGTATTTGGTATGGAAAATCGAACGTTACAGAAAGATTGATCACTGATATCAATCCACATAATGAGCCCCCAACTTCATCGACAATGGAAAATGAAATGAAAAACCTTATAAATGATGAATTAGTCATTGCAAGACACTGACATCAACATCCAAACATATCATAACAACCAGTTGAGGGTACTATAAAAAGAAACGTGACAAGTGATGTTTTAGAGACTCTTGGACAACTAGATCAAGATTGTAAAATGTTATTGGATCCTCATCTTTACTCTGTGGAGATTGATGTAAGAGAAAAATTCACTGAGAAAAATGTGTTTCATTGTTTAGTTGATGATGGAAATCAAGATTTGTATACTGGATTTTTAAATATTCAAAACGTTCTTTTCTACTAACGTTGTACCATATCAAATGCCAATGTGGAATTACAAATAAAGAGATCTCCATTATATTGGAATTGTTGTGGGATGCATTTTCTGAAGAAAACATCCCCATGTCTTTTTATGATATGAAAAAAAACTTTAATAGGAATGGTCTGAAATATACAAAAATACATGCATGTCCCAATGATTTTATGCTATACTGAAGGGAGGATTCAAGTAGACATGATTACAAAAAAAATATTCTTCTAGATGGCAGTCAATGGGTGATGTTGGAAGTCTGAATCAATATACAACCGTGAAGAAGAAGAAAATGATCACACCTGTAAAGGGTTTACGTTACTTTCCTTCAAAGCCTCAGTTGCAAAGATTATTCATGTCATTAAAAATTGTCGAACACATGAAGTGGAATTCTACAGATAATAAAAATGTTGGGTTAATGAGACATCCATGAGATTCACAATTTTGGAATAAATTTGATTCATTACATCCTTATTTCTCATATGATCCTAGGAATGTTCAATTGGGATTTAAATACTAGTTCATTCAACCGATTTGGGACTTTTAGTACTAGTTATAGCATTTGTCCAGTTGTTTTGATCCGTTAGAATCTGCCTTCGTGGATGTGTATGCAACAAACTGTTTGGGCAGAGAGTGATGGCAAGAGGGGGGGGGGGTGAATTGCCTTTTAAAAATAATTAACAATTTAAAATAAAAGTAAAAAGTGCAGCGGAAATAGAAGAGGCAAGACACAAAACTTGATAACGGAGTTCGGCTTAAACCAAAGCCAACGTCTCCGCTCCCAACTCAACCGTTGAGAGATTTACTACCGCTTTCTTTTTAATGGTTTTAGCAAGAAACCCACTAGACTTTAAGGTAGTCTAGAACCTATTACAGCTTGCTTTTTAATGGTTGAGCAAGAACCCACTTGATTTTAATGGTTGAGAAAGAACCCACTAGCCTTCTTACAGGTGAAGGCTAGCTCACCTATGACTCAAGCCTTTTAAAGGGAAGGCTTGACTAACCTCTTCACACCTTGAAGGTGGTGTGAAAACCCAAATGAAAGGGAGATGAGAGAAAGAGGGGTTTGTAGGCACAAACCCAAATTGATGCTCAAAAAGATAAAATAATAAAAAACCGTAATGTGGAGAAGTCTTGGGCGCCAATGGATTGATTGGAGTTGATGAAGAGCGCTCTCAAGCTTCTTTGATGATGCTCCTTGGATGTGGAAATGGGTTGGAGCAATTGGGGATCTTTGAAGGAAAGCGCCGGAGGTTTTCCAAATGATGGAAAAATGTTCCCGTGGGCTACCATATATTTCCGGGGCTTCCTAGTCCTTTATTTATAGAGGGGGAACCCTCAAATGGCCTTTGGGGGTCTTCGGAGCCGTTGGAGAGGCCTTCGGAGCCATTGGGAGTCAAGTGGACAAGTCTGGTCAAAGCCCAACGGCTAGTTTGACTGGATCCACCGACTGACCGGTGCTTGGCCACCGGTTGGCCGGTGCTTTGAAAAAGGGAGAGGCCTCGGGCTCAGGCACCACCGGCTGGCCGGTGAGGAGGCCACCGGTTGGCCGGTGCTGAGACAGTAGGTGTCACTATTTGTCTGGGTTCCACCGGCTGCCCGGTGATGGGACACCGGTTGGCCGGTGGTCTGGACAGAGGGGATGCCTTCTGCCCAGGCTCCATCGGCTGGCCGGTGGTCATCCACCGGTTGGCCGGTGGACTGAAAATCAGTCCACTTTCAGTCCTTCTTGGCCCAATTCCTTGGCAACCTTTTGCCTATCAACAAAAACACTTAAAACAAGATTAGATAAATAAGAGAGTGATTGTGATCATGAAAATTAAACCACGAGGGGTACGAGAGGTACAACAATCTCCCCCTATTTTGATGATCACAATCACCAAAACAAGCAATGTAAAAGACTGAAATTAGAGGCATGATTTAAAGGATAAATTGAAAAGTAAAGCAAAGCATGAGAGAAGGATTTCTCCCCCAATCAACCAATAATTTATCCCCCTTTGTGATTATCAAAATAGCACGGGGCAGAAAACTTGATTGAGGGAAAGGATTGAAAAACAAGAAAGAGTTTTTAAACCAATTGAAATTTTTGAGATTTGAATTGAAAGTTTTGAATTGAAAGTTTTGAATTGAAAGTTTTTAATTGAAAGTTTTAAAGGAATGTTTTGAATTGAAAGTTTTGAATTGAATGTTTTGAATTGAAAGTTTTGAATTGAAAGTTTTGAATTGAAAAACGCAAAAAATCTTAAACGATCCTAACTCCCCCTAAATAAAAAAAAATCACCGGGGAGAGGATTTTGGAATCAAGACAAATTTTGGTCCGGTGAGACTCGCTAAAAGGGATTTTTCAATCCATACTTGTCTAGTGGCGGGTCTTCTCCTATGAAATTCATCGTTAAAGGAAATGGTTTTGGTCCTTCCATACCGGGCATTTTTTCAATCGCACTCATAAATTAAGTGCCCGGGTTTTTTACAATAGATGCAAAATTTAAATTGGGAGCTCCCCCTTACAAAAATAGTTGGAGCATGGGAAGAGGAAGCATGCTTGGAATAGCCAAGACCTTGGGTGGTTCTAGATACGCATTGGGAACCTAGTAATTTGGTCAAATTTTGTTCACCTTGAGTGAACTTGGCAAGAGATTCCCTTAAATCTTTAATAGTTGAATTCAAAGAATCAACATTTGGAATATCTTGGATTTTGAGGGACAACTCCTCCTTTTCTTTGAGAAGTTGTTCCTTTTCGGAAAAAAATGTTTTTTGAAATTCTTTTTTAAAGAAATAAATTTGGAAGAAAGTTCATGAAAACCTTCCTCCAATTGATCTCTAGCATGTTGTAGATCCTCGTAAGATAAATGATTGAAAGAATTTGAAGAACTAGAGGAAGAGGAGTCGGAAGAGGTTACCTCATGAAATTCCATTAGGCATTTTTTACCGTTGTCACTTGAGGAGGAGGAGGAGGAGGATGTGGAGCTATCACTCCATGTGGCCTTGAATGCCTTCTTCTTTTCCTTTTGCTTGGCCTTTTTCTTGTTGAGTGGACAATCGGTCTTGTAATGGCCTTTCTTGCCACACCCGTAACATGTTACCTCGGGCTCGGATTTTTCGTTGGGTTGAGCCTTGCGGGATTTCTTCTTCTTGTGCTTCTTCATGAATTTGTGCATCTTGCGGGCAAGATTCTCCATTTCTGAATCGCCGCTTGAAGAGGAAGACGATGAGGAGGAGGAGATTTCTTCTTTTTGAACTTTGAAGGCGATGTTCTTTGGAACTTTGATCAGTTTGCCTTCCTTTTCAGCTTTCCTCCTCATGGTGATATCGTAGGTCATGAGAGATCCGATGAGCTCTTCGACCGACATGTTCTTGATGTCTTTTGCTTCTTGAATTGCCGTGACTTTTGGTGCCCATGAGCTTGGTAGGATCCAAAGGATCTTCTTGACCATCGTTTATGCAGACACATCATCACCAAGGGACTTTCTCCCATTGCAAACATCAGTAAAACGCGTAAACATTTCAGTTATATTTTCAGATGGATGCATGGTAAAACTTTCAAAATCTTGGCGATACATATCCAATCGAGTATCCTTGACTTTGTTGGTCCCCTCATGGGTAACCTCCAATATTTTCCATATTTCATGAGATGAAGTGCATGTGGAAACTCGATTGAATTCATTACGATCAAGGCCGCAATGAAGAGCGTTCATGGCTTTGCCATCAAGCTCGAAATTTTTAATATCGGCTTTAGTCCATTTGGATTCATCGGGAGAAGAAAGAGAATAACCATGCACGACAATTTTATAAATAGGATAACCAATGATTCTAAGAAAAGTGGTCATTCGGGTTTTCCAATAAGTATAGTCGGTTCCATCAAAGAATGGAGCACGACCCAAAGAATAGCCTTCAGGGGCGAAATAAGATGAAGCCATCACAATGGATCTTGAATTTGAAACCGGTGAAGGTATTACTCAAATTTTTCCTCTGATACCAATTGTTTGGGCGGAGAGTGATGGCAAGAGGGGGGGGGGGTAAATTGCCTTTTAAAAATAATTAACAATTTAAAATCAAAGTAAAAAGTGCAGCGGAAATAGAAGAGGCAAGACACAAAACATGATAACGGAGTTCGGCTTAAACCAAAGCCTACGTCTCCGCTCCCAACTCAACCGTTGAGAGATTTACTACCGCTTGCTTTTTAATGGTTTTAGCAAGAAACCCACTAGACTTTAAGGTAGTCTAGAACCTATTACATCTTGATTTTTAATGGTTGAGAAAGAACCCACTTTCTTTTAATGGTTGAGCAAGAACCCACTAGCCTTATTACAGGTGAAGGCTAGCTCACCTATGACTCAAGCCTTTTAAAGGGAAGGCTTGACTAACCTCTTCACACCTTGAAGGTGGTGTGAAAACCCAAATGAAAGGGAGATGAGAGAAAGAGGGGTTTGTAGGAACAAACCCAAATTGATGCTCAAAAAGATAAAATAATTAAAAACCCTAATGTGGAGAAGTCTTGGGCACCAATGGATTGATTGGAGTTGATGAAGAGCACTCCCAAGCTTCTTTGATGATGCTCCTTGGATGTGGAAATGGGTTGGAGAAATTGGGGATCTTTGAAGGAAAGCGCCGGAGGTTTTCCAAATGATGTAAAAATGTTCCCGTGGGCTACCGTATATTTCCGGGGCTTCCTAGTCCTTTATTTATAGAGGGGGAACCCTAAAATGGCCTTTGGGGGTCTTCGGAGCCGTTGGAGAGGCCTTCGGAGCCGTTGGGAGTCAAGTGGACAAGTCTGGTCAAAGCCCAACGGCTAGTTTGACTGGCTCCACTGGCTGACCGGTGCTTGGCCACCGGTTGGCCGGTGCTTGGAAAAAGGGAGAGGCCTCGGGCTCAAGCACCACCGGATGGCCGGTGAGGAGGCCACTGGTTGGCCGGTGCTGAGACAGTAGGTGTCACTATTTGTCTGGGTTCCACCGGCTGGCCGGTGGTCTGGACAGAGGGGATGCCTTCTGCCCAGGCTCCATCGGCTGGTCGGTGGTCATCCACCGGTTGGCCGGTGGACTGAAAATCAGTCCAATTTCAGTCCTTCTTGGCCCAATTCCTTGGCAACCTTTTGCCTATCAACAAAAACACTTAAAACAAGATTAGATAAATAAGAGAGTGATTGTGATCATGAAAATTAAACCACGAGGGGTACGAGAGGTACAACACAAACGTCATTTATCTTTTTGATGATTATTCATAAAAACAAATGAATGGAAATGATATTGATGTATACTTTCATACTATAATTGAATAATTACAGGATTTATGGAGCAATGGTGTTGAGACATATGATGCTTCTTCTAAAATAATGTTCAAAATGCAAGTAGCTCTAATGTGGACAATTAGTTACTTCCCTGGACATGGTAATTTATCTGGTTGGAACACATACAAGGGTTTGGCTTTTCCTATTTGTAACTTTGATGTTGAGCCCCAACGGCTACCTCATAGTAGAAAATGGTGCTTCTTATTCCATCAAAGATTTCTCAATCCATCTAATATATTTCGGATGAACAAGTAAAAATTAAATGGTTTCATTGATCGAGACAACCTCCAAAGTTGTTAACTGGTTCTGAAATATTGGCACAACTTGTGAATGTGGAAAAAAAATTTGTGAAGGTGAATCATTTACTGAGAGTGGGAAACGATTTCAAAGTGCATCATCAAGTGAAATCAGAATGCAACAATGGAAGAAAAAAAAGAATATTCTTCCAACTTCCATATTGGGAATTTAATTTGTTGCGGCATAATCTTGATGTGATTCATATTGAGAAAAATGTTTGTGAAAATTTGATCTTCACATTTCTTAATGAGAATGGAAAGTCAAAGGATTATATCAATTCTCAAAAATACTTACACGCAATGAACATAAAGTGTGATCAATGTCTATATGAGAATGAAAAGTATGCTCCATAAATTTTTTCAATGAAAAATAGGGATAAAGATGCATTCCTTCAAATTTTAAAACATGTGTAGATATATGATGGGTATTAAAGTAACATCTTAAGGTGTGTTGACTTAAACAATCCTAGGTTACATAGATTGAAAAGTCATGATTCACATTTTTTTACAGTAGTTACTACCATTGGCATCGTGCACATTATTACCTAAAAAGGTTACTGTTGTTGTACCCAAATTCATCTCATTTTTCAGACAACTATGTAAGATATCTATACATCCATTTGATTTTGAAAAATTTCATTAGAGATTTGTATTGAAACTTTGTTTAATGGATATGGTCTTTCCTCCATCTTTTTTTACTATCATGATGCATTTAATTGTGAATTTGGTTGAGGAAGCTAAATTAGGAGGCCCCGTACATCATCGATGGACGTATCCAATTTATAGGTACTTTATTTATATGTTTTCAGTTAAGTAAACAATTATTGGAATTAATTAAATACATAATTATGTTTTTTTTATTTTATTTCACAGATATCTAGGGCATTTGAAATCATACGTGAGAAATAAACCTCAAACTGAAGGCTCTATTTCTGAAGGCTATTTGGAAGAGGAGTGTCTTACCTTTTGTTCGAGATACTTGGATGATATTGATATAAGATTTAATATAGTTGGACGTATTGATTACACATCAAATGAATCTAAAATAGATGGTAAATAAAAAAAATATTTCCTTTTATTGGTCGATCAGTTGAGAGAACCTCAAATGATACACTTACAGAAATGGAATTAATACAGGCACATAGATATGAGCTACAAATAGTCAAATTTCATATCCATTTATTAATGATTTGAGAATAAAAAAAAGAGTCGAATGGGAGTCCGAACAAGAAATGAGAAAGATATAACAAAAGATGTTAATAAAGATATTTTAGAATAGTTTTCACAATGTGTAAGTTCATAAATATTGAAATAAATATAGATATTAGGTTGAAAATATATTTTGTAAATATAATAATGTATATTTATATTTTAGATCATGAATACTAATCCTTAATCAGAGTTTTTAGAATATTTGAAGTTTCTTACTCAAGGTCCCATAAAGCAAGCTATAAATTTCAACGCTTACAACGTGAATGGATTTATATTTCGTACAATCGATCAAGAAGAGGATTTGAAAGCACAGAATAGTGGTATAGTTACATTTTATGAAGTGGGATACTATTGAAGGTTTTCTATATTATCAAATTAAACTACCACATTCATTTTTATACTATTTTATTCAAATTTAATTGGGTCTATATTATCTGAGGTGTTAAAAGAGATTTTTTGAAATTTACTACTCTGAACATATCTCGCTTGATGGATATTGGTGACTATGAACTACATGATATGTATATATTATCATCACAAGAGAAAATGGTACATTATTTGGAAGATGTTGTAGATGAATGGTGGAGTGTATTTTCTCACGTAAACAAAGATATTTTTATGATATGGGTGATGAAGTGGAAGATTTGACCTCTGACATTGAATCTCATCAACAACAAGAAGTGGACTTATTATTCCATCATGATATTAAAAATATTAGTCTTGCAAGGGTGGATGAATTCGATGAAGTAATTGATTAATAAACTGACATGATTGAAGGGTAAAATGATTATATGTATAGTTATCCATTTATTTATCCACCATATTTGATATTTTTGCAGTTATTCATTATTATTGTCAGGTGTATTTTGTCTATTAGTACTACGCATATGTTATCATTTTTTATTTTTTTCCTGTATAAATTTTTTGAAATATATTTTTTGAACTTAATTTTATTTGATTAAAATACAGGAATGCCAAGGGGGAAGCGTCACATTGTTTCATCGACCACACCAACAGATGATGATCCATCTGTCTCCCTCTCTACACCATGTGAGACACCATCCTCTTTCCTCCTAGCACTATCTATCACACCCTCCATGAGTATCCCTTCAGCATATCAGGTGATGCCTTCCCCTTTAGAATCCTCAACAGTGATAGATCAGGGAACCACTCCAAATTCTTCATGGGGATACTATAGGGTGATGGTTATAGGTAAAAATTTAAATATGTATAAATTTATTGTACTTTTTATACTATCTCTTTATTCATAAAAGATGGAAACAATGAATGTATGGGGGAAAATATGAAAATTTCATATGTGTGAAATCTAACAAGAGGGAAGATAGTTGTTCCATTTGATTCCTATGGGGTCCCTACAGATGACGCAGTAGGAATACCTAGCATAACTATGGGTCAGTTGGCCATAGAGTTGGTTTCCCTTCATATTACTTATGATGATTGGAGGAATATGACTTAAACTTGAAAAAAATGATGTTTTTTATTTACAAATAAAGGTAAATTTAATACATTATGGTGTAATTAAATGTCATTATTTTTTTAAATTATTATATTTTCAAAATGAATTTATGTTTTCAGATGTTTTTACACTTTACAGTTGCTGATGTGCTTTCACGAAAGTGGAAATTGAAAAATCTAGGCAAAAAATTAAAATACTTTAAATAGAGATTGTGGAGTGATATAAAAAATTCTTTATTGAGTACCCAACATATGTATGGCACGGTACCAAATGAGGTACCCAAAGAGAAATGGAAAGGTTTTTTGACAGACATCATGTTGAGAAGCAGATGGAATTTAAATATATATTATTATATTAATCTCATTTTACATTTATATATGTACATTAAAATGAGATGAAATTTCATACATTACTATTAAATTTCCTTTATTTATTTCAGGATCTTTCTAGGAATAATTCATCGAGTCGGTCTAAGAAAATCATCTCTCACACTGCGGGGTCAAAGAGTTTTTCGATAAGTTTATCAGCTATGGTAATAATTTCATTAGATTAAATATTTATAAAACCATATTATCTATTTAATATATTATAATTTATTATTTGTCTTTTTTTAATGCAGTCTCATAGTTTAGGGCACCCAGCATCATGAATAGAACTATGGTTGGATGTTCATAAAACATCCGATGGAAGTTTTGTTAATGAGTCCACCAAAGAAGTTGGGGTATGAATTCATTTTTCATTATAATAACTTATTTTCATTTGTCACTATATTAATATATATTTCTTATAATGTGATTGATATTTTATTTATAGGTAAAATTTAAAGAACTATGGGATGTCAATCCCACGTAGTCCTACTCAGTCTCCGAGACTGACCCAATAGTTCAAGTGCTTGGAAAGGAGCATCCTGGTCGAGTGCACAGGATAGGTTTGGGACCCATACCATCTGAGGTCTTTGGAAGGCCATTGGAGATTGATGTTTCATCTACTCTTGGTTGTAGTCACTCCCTATCCTGAGATGCTCATAGAGATTTTGTTTCAATGAAAAAAAGATTGAGGATCATGGGACTCAAATATCCACTTTGCAAAAAGCGTTGATTGATTCATATCAGAAGATGACTGGATTTGTCCCAAATTATATTTCATCGATGACGGGTGGTGGTGAGAAAGTAAATCACAAAAATTAATAACCATTTAGTTTGAAAACATTTATTAGTTTTAATTTAAAATATAAATATACAACAATATTTAATTTTCAATATAATTGACTCATAGGTACTGGTACCCGGAAGTAGAGATGGAGGTTGAGAAGGTGAGGAGTTGTATTCATCATTGGACAATGATTAGTGGTTTTGTGGATATGTTGGAAAATTTTGGAAACAGTTGGTTTTTTTATCTATCATGTGTGGCACAGAGTAGTCACCAAACATATTTTTATTTTATTTATATTAGTGTGTGTATTAGTATTTTAGATGGTTGATTACTAAATACTATTAGATAGATTATATTATTCTGTCATATAAACTCTTCACATGGTTTTTTAGGGTATTGGAACTAGGACTAAGGAATAAGAAGCAATTTTTTATTTGTAAATATAAATTTATAAGTTTTTTAAAACACCACTATGTAAATGGTTCATATTTAGCGGTAGTTTAAACCACTACTAAAAAGTGGTAGCCTATTATCGGTGGTGGTTTAAACCACCGATAAATTATACAGTTTATGTATTTTAATAGTGGTTTTTCATTTTTAGCGGTGGTTTTCATAGGGAAAATTGGATTTTTTTTTTACCGGTGGTTAAAATCATTGCTAAAATTTTTTCTATGACACTTAATTAATACTGCTGCTATATTGAAGAAACTGCCACATACTAGTTTTCGACACCCAATTTAGTGGTGGTTTAATCCTCCATCATATGAAAGAAAATTATCACTATGCAGTGATTTTTTTGTAGTGCTACTAGATAAATATTCATCAACACCCTCTCTATCTCTATCTCCACATCCTGCTACCAGCACCTACATGAAAATTATGTTGAAAATTAAATAGTGTTGGATATTTAAATTTATACAAAAACCCAATAAAAAAATTGTACTAAAGGATTTTGAATTTGTATGATTTACCTTCTCACTACCATCAATTGATGAAATATTAGCGTGGATTAATCTAGTCATATTTTTATATAATTCAATTAAAACATTATACAGAGCATCAACCAATGCATCTTTCATCTTTATAAGATCCCCCTGTTATTGAATTTTTTTTTCATTGCAACAAACTCCATCTGTTCATCTCGATATATGGAGTCACTATAACAAGGAGTATTTGATGATGAAGTCCTTAGTGGCCTTTCGAAGACCCCATATGGTAATGGTCTAAAACCCTTCAGTGCACTCGACCAGGATAATAATTCCCAAGGACTTGGCCAACTGATTCATTCTGGCAGATCGAGGATGAACATTCCAGATTGGCAACCAATAGTTCTTTTATTTTAATCTATAAAACAAATATCAGTCATATTTGAAGCAATAAATATTATAATAATGACAACTAAAAATAAGTTATATTTAATTGAAAAGGAATTCAAACCCTAACTTCCTTAGCAATCTCATTAACATAACTCCCATCAACTTTTGTACGAACATCCAACCACAACTCTATTCAGGAGAGTTGGTGCCCTAAATTATTTGAAGGTATAAAACGAATATAAATAAATAATTAAATGTATTAAATAGATAAACTTGTCCTAGAAATATTTAAACTAATGAAAATATTACCAGATTTGATCTGTTTATAAAGAAACTCTTTGACCCGGTAGTGTGAGGGATGATTTTCTTAGCACGACTTGAGGCATTTTTTCCTGAAACATCCCAAAATAAATAAAATATAATGTAATAGTAATGTATTCAATTTCATCTCCTTGTAATATGCATGTATATATGTAAAATGACATTAATATGATAATATATATTCCAATACCACATGCTTCTTATGATGATGGATATCAACAAAACCTTCCACTACTCTCTAGGTGTACCTTCAGGTACTTTATCATACGGATGCTAACTGATCAATGAATTATCATTGAATTCCTTCCATATTATCCATTTAAAATCCGTCCATTTCATTCCAAAAAATTTCAATGTCCACTTTTGTGTGATCAGATCAGAAACGGTAAAGTGGAAAAATATATGTACCAAGAGATTCATTTTTAAAATATTAGAATTTAATAACACAACGACATTCAATTAAACCATAATTAAATAAAATTCCCTTTATCTATGAATCAAAAACTACACTTTTCCAAGTCTGAGTCACCTACCTCTAATTTCCATAGGTAATCGAAAGGGTAACTAGATCATCCACCAGTTAGTGTATAATCTAGCCAAATAATCTAGAAGCATTATTAGTGAGGCCCCTATAACATTCAAATAGGAAAACTATCCTTAATCCATTCAGATACCAGACATATTAATTGTTCAAATTTATCTCCATAGTAACATTGTTTGCATCTTTTATGAAATAAAATAGTTAATATTATAAAAAATGAAATAAATTTATTCAAATTAAAAAATTACCTATAACTATCACCCTCTAATATCCTCATGAGACAACCTCTTTCCTCGCTGCTAAAGTAGCGGAATGGGGAGAGATTGTCTTATATGATTATGGGACACTAATGGAGGGTGTGTCAGATACTAATAGAATAGAGGGTGTGAGAGATATTAAGGGGGGTAGAGGGTCTCTCAGATATTGTTGGGAGAGAGACTGATGGATCATCATCTATCTATGTGGTCAAGGGAACATCGATTGGGAGTAGACTATGATTATTTAAATGGTTTAACATTGACATTCCTATCATTTAATCAAATAAAATTAGCTTCTGAACATATATTTAAAATAATTCATGAAAAAACATTATAAATAAACTTCACCTCACCAATTATATTCCTAGGACTCCTATGACATCAAGAAATGGATGTGAGCAAGGAAATAACTACATCATCAATATATAATCAATTAAAAACATTATAAATAAACTTCACCTCACCTCAAATAGCCTATTACGAGACAACCTCATATATACATCACTCCTTCTTCACATACAATATGTTTTGTGCATTAAATGAAAAAAATTGTAAAGGTCACAAAGAGTGTCTAATTGTTTTTGAAAATATCTTTCTCATAAGATTCCAAATGGGAATTTTTGTGATAATATTAGGATTCCAAGCTAACTTACACTCATTGAAATATCATTTCAAAAAACCATTAAGATAAAATCATAAATGCCTCATTTTAAATGCATTTGGAAATAAATAATCCCATTAAAATGATTTTAAAAATATTGAAAAACATAAAAAAGTTTCAAAAAAATTCACAAAGGTCAAAAAAACCCTTTTAAAATCAAACAACCAATTTAAGCCCTTTTAAACACTTTAAGACACCTTGAAACCCCACTATGAGAATCAATTGATGTGAAACGCCCCTTTTAAAACCATTAACCAATGTTAACCATGGATTTTAAAACCATTTAGATCCTTGGAATATCATTTACGAATTTATACAAACATTTTTCATGGAACTTATTTTGTGCCAAGTGTTAAATACTTTTGAAAATCAACTTCCACCATTCATAGGATAGATACATGGGAATAAACATTTTAATTAATAACTTAAAAGGAATAAATCATCTCATGGAATGGAATATAAAGTGAAATAATATAAAGACCTACCTCATTTAAGTATAATATAATTGTAATATATCACCTACCTTATTAAAGCAGCCCAACCTAAAACCCAAACAATTTTAAAGAATTCATTAATACACTAATAAACATACAAAATTCATGATTCTATAAACATTGAATGTGAAAAAAAAATCCAAGGGAAGCATCAGTTATTTACACCTAAATGAACCTCAAGAATTCATTAATTTCTACCCTAAATTCACACAAATTAAAATAACTATAAATAGAAGAACTATAATCAATGATAAAGATTCAAAAACCAATACCAAGGGAACTTTCTTCCTCTGTTCTTCTTCTTCTAATAGGGAGATGGGATGAGGATCCATGATTGAGGGAGAAGGGGTGGCGATGAGGGGGAATGTTTAGTGATGAGGGGTATTAGTAGTGGGGTGGAGATGAGGGGAGAAATGTTAGTGGGGGTTTAGGGGAGAGAGGGTCTATCAGCTAGGGCTCGGGCATGAGGGGACCAAGTGAGAAGGGGGACCGGAGATGAGGTATGGCATTCGAGGAAGTAGGGGAGAAGGGGGCCAGTAGTGATGGGTCAGGGGAGAATGGGTTAGCGGAGAGTGCAAGGCCTTGGGGGATCGGTGGGGGGGGGGGGGTAGGGTTCATGGTGGTGTTAGGGAAGAAGTCAAAAACTTTCATTTTAGCAATGGTTATTTTAGAACCACCGCTAAAAATTTTCGATTTTTTTTAGAGGTGGTTTTTTAAACTGTCAGTAATTTCTAATTTTGGTGTAGTGTTACCAAAAAATCAAATAAAAAAGTACATTTATACACCAGGGTACACTTGGAGAGTGTAAGAATGAAACTCATTAGGTAACCACCAATGGGGATCCTCATATACACCACAATATGCAATGTATGTATGTATAAAAAACAAATAAATAAGTAACAACCAAAATGAAATAATTCATGTCAGGAAATCATGTGATAACTAATCCACCATGAAACTTATACCCGACTATTATTTCTAATACTGATATTTTTTTACATCTCAACATTGTAACATCCCAAGATTCCACGGTACATTTCCCTTTGAATAATGCAATGGCGTACATTGTACGCAACTTCGAGATTCTAACACACCACAACCAAACAAACTAGACGTTATGAATAGTAATACCTACTTTTTTGAAATTTTATAAATTCTATCTCTCAAAATGGACTTCATTTTTGGATTCGGAATATCAAAATTATCCTAGGGTGAAATTTTGGTACTTTTCGGATAACTTTTATATTTTGATTAATAGTGAAAATCACTAAATTTTAATTAAAAACAACTTTTTTAATCGTAATAATTAATATTGATAAATTATGAATTTGAGTGGTTATAAAGTATATTTATAATATATTTTTACCATTTAATTCAATTTTTGTCATTGGACATAATTTCACAATTAAACCAGACATAAACAAGTGTCAATCTTTTGATAGTTATTATCTCTTAAAAACACGCTTTTTGTTTTAACAACGGGAATTAATTTTAAATTAATTTCTGCCACTTCAATGTTTTGAATTTTGAAAAATGGATTCCGTATTTGGAATCAGGATGTTAAAATTGTGTAAATAGGTAACTTTTATTTTTAGACATTTTAAATAATTACTTCGGTAAATATTTTATTTACCATGGTTAAAGGGTAAATCCGGTAAATAAGGGTTAAAAAATAATATTATAATAATAACAAATTACCCTAAAACGTGTCCTAACCTTATTGGTTGATACACATCCGACCATGGGCATATTTGGGTCGATTTTGGGACCCCATGGAGCCACTTGTACGTGATAGGGACACATTATTTTAATTAAGTTAAAATAAATACAAAAATGACATAAGCATACATCTTTTAGAAAAACAATTTTTACATAGGGTTATATATGTTGGCCTTTCAACAATAAATATTCATTATAAATCTAAATATATTTCCTACATAATGGTATTTTATTTATAATTTTTAGACGTTATATATGTTAATTTATTTATGACACAATGGTGATGCAGTAATTACCTAATTAATGAACAATTTGAATAATTGATATTATAAATACCCAAATAAATGTAATTTGAGACTTTTTATAAATAAAAATAATTTTATAGAATAATATGACATGTTTTAATTGATTTAATTAACTTTTTTTGATGTAATCATTCTTTTATGATTTATACAAAAATCAATTATTGAATAGTGTCAAAATTGACATAAAAGAGTTTTTAAAACAAATATTATATTATTAATTGATATTAAATTAATAAAAATATAAAGTTCGACAAAGATACTTATATAATGATATTTTTATCATTAATGGACCACTTGGGGGTCTCTTGGATGTATATAGTAAGTTTATTAACCATATAATATAAAAATACAAAGAGACATTGTAAAAGTGAAACTAATTAACTAAGAGTTAATACTTAAAGATAAGGTTAATATAGTAACACAAACCTATCTAAATCCTATTGGTTGAGTGTTTTTAGACCTATATCCACCTTAACCTTTAAATATTCCACTTTGGAGCCATTATAAACTGAATATGAATTTATTATAAAATAATATTTCTAACTTTTCCAAAGGTTCCCCTCAGCCCTCTTATAGAAGGGCACTCCCCCTTATCATTAATTAATACCTTTAAAGCCTTTTGGTTCAGCCAAAAACTACCCAAATACTCTTTAAAATTCCCTAAATTCATTATAGAGTCCTTCCTTTTTTCATAAATCCAACCTAAGGAGCCCGTTTGATCAAATCAAAAGGAAGAACCCGAAGAAGAGGTAATGATTTCACCACCCTTTTTCAAGTTCCTTTCCTCTTCCACTTATTATTTATTTGTTTTCCCATTCTAAAATAATGAATCCAGTATATCCTATATAATTTAATATTATTATAAATATGGTACAACCATATTCAGTATTCTATCCATTCTTTGAATGACATGTCACCATACGTGCGTACGTACGGCTTACCGTCTCCACGTCATGGTGTAATTATTATTCAATAAATTATTATTTGGATGGGTATAGTAATGATGTGTAATTCATGTAAATAAAAAATATAACATGATAATTATTCTGTATATATGATATAACATCCAATTATATATTATTTTAATATCAAAAGAATGATATTGTCGCACATACGTACGTACGGACTACCGTCTCCACGAACGCGATGAGATTCATTCTCCATCGTATCCATTAAAGTATAATTCTCATTTGATGATTAAAAATAATGTTTAGGGACTTTATATAAATCTTGATATGAATAATATACAACCTATTCATAACAAACACGTCTTACGTAACAAATAATATAAAGGAAAACGAGTAAGTTGACACCCGAAATGACGATAATACTAAGATATTATTAACAAATAAAAGTTAAAAGATCATATATCATATTAATGTAAATGATTCTTTTATAATTCAATAACAATTATTTCACCTTTATACAGGAGGTTAACCTACCGTCGACCAAGGAAAAAGTACAAAGTAAGGGGTTTCTTATCTCACTTTTAATTCCATGAGAAATCCATTGTTCACCACTTATTTATTGCATGTGGTGTGTGTACTGCCCACGATTGTATTAATTGTGTAATATACTTTAATTTATGGATATTTACATCATAATTTTATGATCCTTCTTTCATGGGTGTATGTTTGGTAAGTTACCTAATCGATAAGGGAATTTGAAATTTCAATTTCCACTCATTCGGCTTTACGCATACTTCATTGATTATTTTACTCCAAGATTATGTGTGGAATAACTATTCATTTGATTATGTCATAATTTTGACTCCCCTTTATGTGGATATACTTTTTATACACATAATCACTCCATTGATAAATTCTCAAGTCATCGTTATGAACTTGATAAGAGTAATTTTTTCTCAATCTCGATTTGTTGAGATAAACATCCAATTCAGTGGTGTTGTTTTTACAAGAATATGTGTGAATGTCCTTTGATTGTTTGACACTGAATATCCAATCATATTTAGTGTATTTATATTTGTCACACATAATTATGTCATTGATTTATCCTTAACCTATGTATATGGTCTTTATAATAGAATTCACTTCAATTTACATTCCATTGAGACTTCTTTGTTGTTATACACCAAATCACTTTTATATGGTGTATATAATGTACTTCGACATAGTATATCATGAATCCATTTATTCTCATGATATTATAAAGTTTTTATTACCTCAAATATTTGTATTCAAGTGTCTCTCTTTTGGTTAGAAACTCTAAGTAAAATACATTTTTAAGTGTTTTAAAGATTTATTCTTCTAAATATTTCTCATTAATGTTCATTTTTTAAAAATGGTTTTAAGAATTTATTTATATGGACATTAAAGTTTTAAAACTAAAATTAATTTTAAAAGTTTCAAAGTGGTATGGGACACTTTGATTGAAAAATCGATTTTTAAATGGCTTCTTGACATATAGTGTGACTTTTAAACGATTTCAAGAAAAAGGGGGATATTTCTCTCTAATAGTTTTGACGATTATTTTAATCTATGTCAATATCCTTCATTATTCTTGATTGAGATTAATATGATACAATAACATCTTCCCTATTTTATCTAATGAGTTATGTTTGACTATGGATGTGCTATTTTTATACCATTCATGGTTTGTGGTTAAAGTATTGACATTTCGTATGCTAGTTTTAATATGAATGTTTATGTTATGTTTAAACATATTCATATGTGGAATGAATTGGAATTAGTAAGTGACGGGTGGATCCTGCTATATGTCCTCGATGCATCGGTAGGTCTCATGAGAAAAACTAGTGTCTTGGAACAAGGCCTTGAAAAAATCTTATTTGTAGTCTTGGCACGAGACTTTGGCTATGTGGTTATGATAGTCTGGAATTATGCATTCCATCACTATGAAAGTGGTTATTGATATTACATGTGATAATTTGACTAATAGAATATCCATGTGATTAATTAAATGGAACCATTTTATTTTATCTTTGCCATATTATGCTGAAGTTCAAGTTTAAAAGGCTTTTGTTTTAGTTATAAATTGATTCAAGTGTTTATGCTTATCTATGAAAGCTTTTGCTGTATTGTTATCCTTACTAAGCATCTGAGCTCACCCCTTTCAATGTTTTATTTTTTCCAGGATGTGAAGAAGTAATTTATGAATGACCTGTAGGGATAGTATGAGGGGATATGAAGACAAGAAGGTGTTATAATTTTTTTTTACCTTATGATGTAATGTAAGACTTATGAATATATCTAGTGTTTCCAAGACTACTAAACTAATCGGTCTTTCGAGACTTGATCTTTCTTGTGATCATGCCAATTTTATGTAATAATGCACCAACTCTGGGTATCTGGGGTCGGGGCGTTATAGTTGGTATCAGAGGAGGTTTAGTACAAACCTTGGAAGCTAGATTTAGATAAACTTTGATTAGAGCATGTAGACCTAAGATGAACTTTGAGGATTAGTATAGAAGAACTTCCTAGAATTTTGGTATTGTAGAGATTTTGTGAGTTTTCCGAGCAATACATCCATGTCTAGATATGAGCAGGTAGTGGCGGCTCTGGTATAGATGTACCTAGGGGTAAAACCCGAAAAAACCGCTTTGAGCTAGACTCGAATGGGAACTGGTGCACGACAACGTGCCTTGATGCACTCTTGGTTACGACACTCCCGGGTGATATGCTTAGGATAATTTAGATTTTCTTTACTAACCGATTTGAAGTATTATATATATAAGATAAGAGTAAATGACCTTGGTTAATCCTAATGTGTTTCAAATTGAGAATATGGTGACATGTTAATCTCTAAATGATTTTATGACTACTGTTACTCACACAATGATTTCTGGTTTTAGTCAATGGATGGATTCTGAGGAAGTCATAGTGACATTGAGAATGATGTACAAGGTGGGAACGGTGTTTTCAATGAGCAACAAAATGGAATGTTGATAGGCGTAAAAGATATCGTCTTTATACCAAATCAATTTTCCAAAAATATGATCAACAATATATATATTAACCAATTCCCGGACTCAAGAAAGAAGAAAAAGGTGATGAATGATAAGAGCTCGAGTAGAGGAGATCATGGATAAAGGAATCCTCAAATTCCATCATGCAGGAAATGTGGAAGGAGACACCCAGGAAAGTGTCTCAATGGGACAAAGAATAGCTTTACGTGCGGTAAGGAAGGACATAAAGTGAAGAATTTCTGAAGAAAAATGAAGAGTACTATGGAAGAAGATAAAAATGGTCCCAAGAATCCATTTACAGTCATTTCCCATAAATTTAGGGGACTGGACCATTACCTGAGTGAATGCCCTATTCTATAGGATATTTTCTTGGTAAAATAAGAAGCTATGTTGGAATAAATGGTTAGAGAAATGTTTAAAAAGTATTAGTGCTCCTTGTTGATGGGTTTACTTTGGAATAATTTTTTATTGTATTTTTAACCCTGTAGTTTTCCATGTGAGAATGATATTTTAGGAAGAATTATCTTTTCTCTTGTGGATATAGTTATAAATAACCCTTTGGTATTATATGATCATTGGGTTTGAGGCAATTATAAGTTATCATAATTTGGGATGAAAATGCAAGGTATGAGATAAGATTTGCGGTTAAATTATGTTATGGTTATTTTGAGGAATTTATCTCATTTTGGTAATGTTACAAAATATAGATTTTGAAAAAGGACAACACGCAGACTGTGTGACAACCCGTCGCGTCGGACAAAGCTGTGGGAATCGAACCCACAACCAAAGTGCGATTGGGATTTATCGCCTACCACTGGACTACGTGAAGTCCCTGGTTAATGTGACTATTATTTTTAGTTAAATGATTTTATTAATCAATAATAATTTGATTTGGGATCTTATTTCTTATCAAGTGAATGCCCTTAGTATCAGAAAATGATTTGGTGATTAAGTGATAAATGTTATTTTGGAAGATGTTCACTTTGTTGGGGATAATATATGACCAAGGAAAATATAATTCTATGGGATTTCGTTTCAAGAGTAATGGTGGATTTTTATCTACGTTTTTATTGTGGATTTATAGTGATTTGGGTTATTTATTGAAATGATTAACCTATAATAAAGAATATTTGATTAGGTTAATTACTTTTAAATATGTTACTTTAAGAGTAGTTGATGTGATTTAGAGAGACAATTTAACGTGGAATACTACATAACCAAATTCTAATAATTTTTGGGTTTCAATATTAGTTTGGATTATATTGAAGGATTTTAAGGACAATTGATTATTGAAGGGTATTTATTTAACTTTGGTGTATTGTTGGATTAATTTTAGAAATTAAGATTTGTTTTTTTCTCTAATGGAATAGCCATTTGGGGGATCATCAGATCTTATACTAACAGTTTTGTATTTTATTAATCTTTAAAGGAAAGGTAAATATATAGTTTATCCTATGTGGATCATGTTATTCTATAGAATTTTATTCTAGCTCTTCCTGTCTGACCAAGTCTTCTTGAATACTCATTGTTTAAAAAAATTAGTTAGTGGTAGAAATTAATTAAATATTGAAACTCTACTTAAAAAGTAAGTATATATCTTTATGTTCTTATTCAATATCAAAAATTAATTCCTCATCTTTATGTAATGTAAATTAAAACAAAAAAAATGTTGTCCATTTACTTTTCTTACTGGGAGACTAGTGACCGTTTTTCCCAACACAAGTTTGTGGTTTTCTTATTGTTAACTTTCTCCTGATCATGTTTTCTATCCCTTTCCATCAAAACTGAACACTTATTTTATCATCCATATCCATGTTTTTTTACATGGAATCCTAGTATGGGTTATCTTGGATGACCTTTATACCTCTCTTCCATTCTTTTAAAGTGATAGTTTTATTGACTCTTTTTCCGATGTGGGACTTTCCATTATATTATCAAGCCCAATTTCAAAAAAAATTCGAGGACGCAATTTATTGAAGGAGGGGAGAATGTAACACCCCAAGCTTCCATGGTACATTTCCCTTTGAATAATTCAATGGCGTGCATTGTACGCAACTTCGAGATTCTAACACACCACAACCAATCAAACTAGTCGTTATGAATAGTAATACCTACTTTTTGAAATCTTATAAATTCTATCTCTCAAAATTGACTTCATTTTTGGATTCATAATATCAAAATTATCCTAGGGTGAAATTTTTTTACTTTTCAGATAACTTTCATATTTTGATGAACAGTGAAAATTAATAAATTTTAATTAAAAACAACTTTTATTAATCGAAATAATTAATATTGATAAATTATGAATTTTAGTGGTTTTGAAGTATATTTAGAATATATTTTTACCATTTAATTCAATTTTTTTCATTGGACATAATTTCACAATTAAACCAGACATAAACAAGTGCCAATCTTTTGATAGTTATTATCTCTTAAAAACACGCTTTTTGTTTTAACAACGGGAATTAATTTTAAATTAATTTCTGCCACTTCTGTGTTTTTAATTTGGAAAAATGGATTCCATATTTGGAATCAGGATGTTAAAATTTTTTAAATAGTTAACTTTTATTTTTAGACATTTTGAATAATTACTTCGGTAAATATTTTATTTACCATGGTTAAAGGGTAAATCTGGTAAATAAGGGTTAAAAAATAATATTATAATAATAAAAAATTACCCTAAAACGTTTCCTAACCTTATTGGTTGATACATGTCTGACCATGGGAATATTTGGGTCGATTTTTGGACCCCATGGAGCCACTTGTAAGTGATAGGGACACTTTATTTTAATTAAGTGAAAATAAATACAAAAATGACATAAGCATACATCTTTTAGAAAAACAATTTTTACATAGGGTTATATATGTTGTATTTTCGACAATAAATATTCATTAGAAAGATAAAATTATTTCCTACATAATGGTACTTTATTTATAATTTTTAGACATTATATATGTTAATTTATTTATGACACAATGGTGAGGTAGTAATTAACTAATTAATGAAAATTTAGAATAATTGATATTATAAATACCCAAATAAATGTAACTTGAGAATTTTTATAAATAAAAATAATTTTATAGGATAATATGACATGTTAGAATTGAGTTAATTACCTTTTTTCGAAGTAATAATTCTTTTATGATTTTTACAAAAATCAATTATTGAATAGTGTCAAAATTGACATAAAAGAGTTTTTAAAACAAATATTATATTATTAATTGATATTAAATTCCTAAAAATCTAAGGTTTTTCCAAGAGACTTATATAATGCTATTTGTATCATTAATGGACCACTTGGGGGTCGCTGGGATGTATATAGTATGTTTATTAACCATATAATATAAAAATACAAAGAGACACTGTAAAAGTGAAACTAATTAACTAAGAGTTAATACTTAATGATAAGGTTAATATAGTAACCCAAACCTATATAAATAAAATTGGTTGAGTTTTTTTCGACCTATATCCACCTTAATATTTAAATAATCCACTTTGGAGCCATTATAAACTGAATATGAATTTATTATAAAATAATATTTCTAGCTTTTCCAAAGGTGCCCCTCACCCCTCTTATAAAAGGGCACTCCCCCTTCTCATTAATTGACACATTCAAAGCCTTTTGGTTCGTCCAAACACTACCCAAATACTCTCTAAACTTCCCTAACTTCATTCTAGAGTCCTTCCTTTTATCAGAAAGCAAATCTAAGGAGCCCTTTTGATCAAATCAAAAGGAAGAACCCGAAGAAGAGGTAATGATTTCACCACCCTTTTTCAAGTTCCTTTCTTATTACACTTTTTCTTTCTTTGTTTTCCCATTATAAAATAATTAATCCAGTATCTATTATATAATTTAATATTATTATAAATGTGGTACAACCATATTCATTATTCTATCCATCCTTTGAATGACATGTCACCATATGTGCGTACGTACGGCTTACCGTCTCCACGTCGTGGTGTAATTGTTATTCAATAAATTATTATTTGGATGTGTATAATAATGATGTTTAATTCATGTAAATAATAAATATAACATGATAATGATTCTGTATATATGATATAACATCCAATTATATATTATTTTAATATCAAAAGAATGATATTGTCGCACGTGTGTACGTACGGACTACCGTCTCCACGAACGCGATGAGATACATTCTCCATCGTATCCATTCAAGTATAATTCTCATTTTATGATTAAAAATAATGTTTAAGGACTTGATATAATTATGGATATAAATAATATATAGCCTATCCATAACAAACATGTCTTACGTAACAAAGAATATAAAGGAAAACGAGCAAGTTAACACCCGAAATGACGATAATACTAAGATATTATTAACAAATCAATGTTAAAAGATCATATATCATTTTAATGTAAATGATTCTTATATAATTTAATAACAATTATTTCACCGTTATAAAGGAGGTTAACCTACCGTCGACCAAGGAAAAAGTACAAAGTAAGGGGTTTTTTATCTCACCTTTAATTCCGTGAGAATTCCATTGTTCACCACTTATTTATTGCATGTGGTGTGTGTACTGCCCATGATTGTATTCATTGTGTAATATACTTTAATTTATGAATATTTACATCATCATTTTATGATCCTTCTTCCATGGGTGTATGTTTCATAAGTTACCTAATCGATAAGGGAATTTGAAATTTCAATTTCCACTCATTCGGCTTTACGCATACTTCATTGATTATTTTACTCCAAGATTATGTGTGGAATAACTATTTATTTGATTATGTCATAATTTACACTCCCCTTTCTATGGATATACTTTTTATACACATAATCACTCCAATGATAAATTCTCAATTCATCGGTATGAACTTGATAAGAGTAATTTTTACTCAATCTCGGTTTGTTGAGATAAACATCCAATTCATTGGTGTTGTTTTTACAAGAATATGTGTGAATGTCCTTTGATTGTTTTACACTGAATATCAAATCATATTTAGTGTATTTATATTTTTTACACATAATTATGTCGTTGAATTATCCTTAACCTAAGGATATGGTCTTTATAAAAGAATTCATCTCAATTTACATTCCATTGAGACTTCTTTGCTGTTATACACCAAATCACTTTTATATTGTGTATATAATGTACTTCGACATAGTATATCATGAATCCCTTTATTCTAATGATATTATAAAGTTTTTATTACATCGATTATTTGTATTCAAGTGTCACTTTTTTAGTTAGAAACTCTAAGTAAAATAAATTTTTAAGTGTTTTAAATATTTATTCTTCTAAATATTTCTCATTAATGTTCATGTTTTAAAAATGGTTTTAAGAATTTATTTATATGGACATTAAAGTTTTAAAACTAAAATTAATTTTAAAAGTTTCAAAGTGGTATGGGACACTTTGATTGAAAAATCAATTTTTAAATGGCTTCTTGACAAATAGTGTGAATTTTAAATGATTTCAAGAAAAAAGGGGGATATTTCTCTCTAATAGTTTTGATGATTATTTTCATCTATGTCAATATCCTTCATTATTCTTGATTGAGATTAATATGATACAATAAAATCTTCCTTATTTTATCGAATGAGTTATGTTTGACTGTGGATGTGCTATTTTTATACCATTCATGGTTTGTGGTTAAAGTATTGACATTACGTATGCTAGTTTTAATATGAATGTTTATGTTATGTTTAAACTTATTCATATAAGGAATGCATTGGACTTAGTAAGTGACAGATGGATCCCACTATAGCTCCTCGATTCATCAATAGGTCTCATGAGACAAACTAGTGTCTTGGCACAAGGCTGTGACAAAATCTTATTTGTAGTCTTGGCACGAGGCCTTGGCTATGTGGTTATGATAGTCTGGAATTATGCATTCCATCACTATGAATGTGGTTATTGATATTACATGTGATAATTCGACTAGTAGAATATCCATTTGATTAATTAAATGGCATCATTTCATTTTATCTTTTCCATATTATGCTGAAGCTCACGTTTAAAAGGCTTTTTTTAGTTATAAATTTCTTTAAGTGTTTATGCTTATCTAGGAAAGCTTCTGCTATATTGTTATCCTTACTGAGCATCTGAGCTCACCCCTTTCAATGTTTTATTTTTCCCAGGATTTGAAGAAGTAATTTATGTATGACCTGTAGGGATAGTATGAGGGGATATGAAGACAAGATGTTGTTGTAGTTTTTTTTACCTTATAATGTAATGTAAGACTTATGAATATATCTAGTGTTTCCAGGACTACTAAACTAATCAGTCTTTCGAGACTTGATCTTTCTTGTGATCATGCCAATGTAATGTAATAATGCACCGAATCTGGGTATCTAGGGTCGGGGCGTTACAAACATAACTATAAACACATTTTATGAAGGAATAACATTTATCCAGCCTCGCATATACAACACCCATTGAGGAAGGATGTAACACTTATCCAATCCTAGATATAATAAATACATTATGTAATTGTTTGACACTAATTCAATCCCATATGAAAAAGTGACTAAGGATCCTATCACACCATAGTGATCCTCATAGAACTTGGGATGATGATTTCATGGGTGTTGTAACTCCACACTCTAATCCAAAGGGACATATGCCACCCCTACTCTAAAATAAAACATCCTAGTTGTAGAAACATATTGGAAACACATCTGATTAAGCTACTAAACATAAATTGACATTTATTATATAGAAACTATGGGTTATCTCACTCAACCGCAATCTTTCCAGAACTCTAGAAGAACAAGTTCCCAGTTTGTGAAAATCATCACCCAGATCCCTAGGTTTTAGTTGAATTCCTACCTAGAGCTTATAAAATTTAGTTCATTACATCTTATATCAAATATTGATCTGAATTTTTTCGCTTCAAGTCGAGAAATTGGAAAATCGACACTCAAATAGAATATACACTTGAATATTAGTGTGATAATTAATAAAGAAAGTGGAAACATAGGTTTTACCTTAGCCTCATAAAGGGAATACCAATACTTCAGATACTACATAAATCAGACAACACATAGTGATCTAAGAGGGTTTTTTGTGGAGATGGAGAAGGGAGAAATAGGAGAAAAGAGGGTTGGGGGTTTTGTTTGAGAATATCTAAAAATGGTGAGGGGTCTATATTTAAAAAACTAATTATTTTAAAAATTAAAAAAAAACACCAAGATGGACATCAGGTGCCCAGTGGATGGACACCAAGTATTTAGTGTCTGCCTAAGGGTTCCTATGCCTATAAGGAACTCACTAGGTACCTGGTGGACCACTAATGGGTGCTCGATAAAGTTTACTTCTCGATAAAGAAAGCTCTGTCACTCCAATGACATTCATCTGCTCTCTTGAAAGCCATATAAATATCTAATCATATGTAAAAATACCTAATAGAGGGCTATAAACTCCTAGAATTCCAATATGAATCATAATTCCCAAAATTAACCCTCCACTATATTTATGGAAATTCATTTTCCCCTAGAATTTACCAAATTGAAATGATTGAGTTCATTAAAAACTCCCCACTATAGGTGTAAGAACCCGGTTCTTATTTTTGAGGTACGAGTTTCTTCCTTTCTCTTTTCCTTAAGTGTTTTTGAGAAAATAAGGAAAATCCCAAATTTTGGAAGTACAATCCATGTACTTTTCCACATACCGTGTACTTTTGGCCGTCTGGGATGAGTACATGGGGCGTGTGTCCATGTCGGTGATTAAGGGTGTAGAAACTGACTACACGCCGTGTAGTGGTCCTTTACACGCCGTATAGTGGTGCTTCACATGTCGTGTAGTCAGTTGGTAGGCGATTAGTAAGGCGGTGGCCAACTGTGCAACAGAACACGCCGTGTACTCAAGAATACACGTCGTGTAGTCATGTCGGCAGATGAACAGTGCCACGCTGGCGGGAAACCGCTAGAGGAACAGTTAAAAAATGGGAAGTACACGTCGTGTAATTGTAAATACAAGACATGTGCTTTGTTTTTTTCTCTTAAAAAGGATATTATCCTCCCATGTTCACAACAAAGGCTTAGAACCAGAGAAAGAAGCGGGAGAGGAGTCCGGAGCTTTGGATATCTGCCGAGCGCACGTCGGGAATCCGTTTTCTACACCGTTGATCTCCCTAGAACCGCACGGGTAAGACCTCCTAGCTCCTTGCGTACTTCTTTCCAATTATTCATCTAAGGGAAGTTATTTGTGTTTAAGAGAGATTTATTTTACCTCAGATCTACCACGTTCTTGGATGATTCATGAAACTTTGTTTGAGTATACTGATCAGGGGCGTTTAAGGTTGGTGGCTTGGTGTTTATATTCCTACTATTGTGAGATTTTGTGTACCGTTGTGCCACGGACCCATGTTGGGGTGTCGTGTGGCTGAGTCTGTGGCTATTTTAGATACCTAGAATTTAATAGGTAATTAATTGTCATAATAAACTGTTTTTTGGGATCATTGCTTGGATCCATGACCACCTTGGGGGTGCGTTCCTCTGTTTAGCTGTTTGCCCAGGATACCCGAGGGTATGTCTTTAAAGTAATGATTGTAGAATTCCCTTGAGAGGAATTGCTTATGTATTTCTTGTTTAAATGATGGGCATGGACCGGTTACCTGTTTGGCCTGAGGGCAGTGTTGTGATTATCCTGTGGGCACTGTACTATTTAGCCTGGCGGAAACTTCTTCTGTGCCTATCGGCAGTTGATTCTGTGCATGTGGGTGACACTTCTTATGCCCATAGGCAATATCCATATGCTAGTGGGCAGAATATTGCGTTTGGATTCTCTTTACCTGAGGGTAGGGGTTTACATGTCTGAGGACATTGGTTGTTTACTTAGAATATTCACTGTGGTGATATTTTAAATTAAATTATTAAATGGATATTAAAATGACAATATAACTGTTTAAGTTAGTTGCTTTTCAGTATAGCTTACTTTATTGCATTTTACTACTGCACAGTGTTGTTGCATTATTTCACACAGTTGGGCACAGGCCTTTGGTGGGTGCCTACTGGGATTTATTCTCACACCCTGTTTGGGTCATGCTTTTCGGCCCAAACAGATTATGTTTATGCAAGTGTAGATAAGGGCAAGGGCCCTTATACAGGTACTTGATTGCTATTGAGGAGTATTGGAGCATGGGACTGGGCTTAGGCTCACGATGCTACCGGCTGTTCTATTTTGTTTTGTTTTGTTGTACTCTATGTTGTATTGTACTGCTTATAACATGTTATGGATGTTTCTTAGAACTTGAGGCATGTTGCATCATCTTTATATATATATATATATATGACTGTTGGTTGTTTTATTGCAGTTGTTTATTTTAAATGTGCATGGTTTACTTCTTCCGTTGTTATTTTATGTTTTTTATTTATTTATTTTATTCCACTGTGCTACACTTTGACAAATGAGGGCATAGTTTCCCCACTATCATACCTAGGCCCTCGTTGCTAGTCGGCAGCCTCTGGCATTTGTGGAAATGCACTTGAGGTCATGTGATGAACCAGGTTCGGGGAACCCGTTGAGTGGCACCCAGAACCGGGACGTTACAAAGTGATATCAGAGGAGTTTTTTTCTTTGACTTACTATTTGGCATCATAGTCAGGGGTAGGACGGGAATGGTAGTTGGTAATAAGTTTTTCCTAGGCGTAGCTAACCCGTGTACAGGGAAAAGCCAGTCTACCTCATATTTTTTCAAATTTTATGATTTTGAAAATTTTACAGTATATTTGATTTCACCGTTGGGTGACGCACTTGTGATTGTGCTGTTTATATTTTATCCATGGGTTCTATTTGGTTTCAACATGATGAGATGAGGGTATTCCATCTCATGCATCATTTAGGCACATGCTAGAAATCACATGCCATGCATAGTTCCATGTCGTGTAGGTGCAATAGAAATTGCATGTTATTGTGATAGTTGTTGTGCTAGAAAAGAATGTTTTTTTGATAGTTTCTTTGGTAAATACCTGCTATGTGATAGGGTATTTTTTTGTGATATTGTTGAAATAATGGATGCAAAACCTTGGTTTTTCGGGAGTATGGACCCTCATTGAATGGACTATGGTGGATCATTAGCGGTTTATTTTGTTATAACATAGATAAGATGTCAAACTTTGATTCGTGGAGAGTATGGGCCCTCATGGGTCAGAATTTGACACTTAGGTGTTGTTTTTCGGTATTTTTTGGGTTTCAGGGAAGTTTTTGAGGCATACTGTCCGGAAACCCAGTATATACACCGTGTAGTACCTTAAACACGCCGTGTATGTTCTTCTGTTCGGGAAGAAAAATAATGTTTTTGAGTACATGTTGTGTACCCTCTGTACACGCCATGTAGTCTCTTCCCATGTCACAAACCATGTGGGTGGTGACACGGGGAAGGGAAGATCTTGGGGCGAACATGCCGTGTAGCTTCTGTACACGCCGTGTAGTGTTGACCCGGAGTCTGACCATGTAACTAACAAACACGGGTCGGTGTAATCTTTTCTTAAACACGTCATGCCAATGATGAACACGCCGTGAAGGTTGACCTGGGGACCCGACCATGTAAAAAACAACACAGGTCGGTGTAATCCCTTCGTGTACATGCCATATGTATATAGAACACGCTGTTTAGTGTGAGCCGTGTGTCCAGTCGTGTTACTAACAACACGGGTCGGTGGAGATCGTCTAGTACACGCCATGTACCTATGGGACACGCCGTGTCATCTTGACCGGTGACAGACCATGTAGACCTAGCCATGTGACTGGGAAACGGGGTGGTGTACACACCGTGTGCAGGTGTAACACGCCGTTTAGTATCAAGCCGAGTAGTCGTTCGTGTCACAAACGACACGGGCAGTTGGAAATTTTCACCATACACGCCGTTTAGATTTGTTCAACGGGAGCCGTGTGGCTAAGCCGTGTAGAAGGACCCGAGCAGGGGAAGAGAAGTCAAGTACATGCTGTGT
The DNA here is from genome assembly GCA_963277665.1 of Viscum album. Lineage (NCBI taxonomy): Eukaryota > Viridiplantae > Streptophyta > Magnoliopsida > Santalales > Viscaceae > Viscum > Viscum album. Next base: position 737,606,923 of record OY728127.1, on the reverse strand, counting down.
AGGCAGTATACATTCCATATAGTCTTGTTTTGAAAATCTTGAAATGCCTTATTCCTCCTGTTCCCTTTTTGGTCCCTTCATTCCCAGTCTTGATAATCTTGAATGTAAGGCATGTTTTTGACCTTGTATTGTCATGCCGCCTAGACGTTCACGCGTTGATCACCAAGAGAGCAGCAACGATTATACTCTAGAGATGGTGGGCCATGGGATACCAGTGGACCCTCCAGCAGAGCCAGATGCGGCACCAGCCGTTATACCATAAACAGGCATGGGTGCGCAGTTGTGTGAAGGCTTTATTTGGTTCATGCAGACCTTTCAGGGATCACCGCTGGCTGCAACATCTATGGATGAGCTAACTCGTATCTTCCAGCAGCAGCATCTGCCTACGTTCTAAGGGGATGGCAGACCACAGGCTGTAGAATCTTGGCTGGGGTCAATGCAGACTATTTTCGAGCATCTTGAGATGCCTCAAGGGCGGAGGGTCAATCTCACAACATATATGCTGCGTGATTCCTCCAAGAGGTGGAAGGATGTTACCACCCAGACAGAGCATCACAGAGACATGGTGTGGGAATATTTTCAGGAAGTATTCTATGAATTCTTCTTCCCAGAGATGCTAAGGGCCGATAGATCTCGAGAGTTCATGAATCTGCAGAAGGGCGCTATGTCGGTGATGGATTATTCTGCTCTCTTTACCGAGATTCAGTGTTTTTCACCCGTTCTAGTGGGTGATGAGATGTTGAGGGCTAAGCGCTTTGAGAATGGTCTCTGATATGACATTCGAGCCCTGGCGAATGTTTTCGGGTTTCCTTCAGTACATGCTATTGAGAATTAGGCACTAATTACTGAGAGGAACTTTCGGGAAGCTAGTGGTGTGGGCCAGGGAGGTTCAACACAAGTTTCTGGTACTATTTCTATTAGTAAGAGGAAGAGACAGATGGAATTATCTCAGGGTGGTTGTACCATCCATAAGAATGCTTCAGGTGGCTAGGTCATGTGCTACCAGTGTGGTAAAGAGGGGCACAAGAGACCGCAATGTCCACGTGATCTAGTGGAGTGCCGAGCTTACGGTAGTATGGGTCATCTGCAACACTTCTGTTGGGTGTTTCCACCAGTGGCTAGTGAGAGGGGTTCTGTGCAGACTCCACGTGCGAGAGTAGGACCAGTGGCTTCTTACCAGTCCGGGAACTAGAATTCATCAGGGCATTCAGGCACAGATGGTGGTTGAGGCCATGGTATCCAGAAACCAGGATCACAGAGGCAGTAGGGCGGGACAACTCAGGGTAGCCAGGATGTGTCGTAGGGCCGTAGCACTGGGCAGGCATATGCAGTGCAACGGACCCAGTAGAAGCAGGATCCCGGACCTTCTACAGTTAGAGGTACTATTCTAGTAGCTTCTGTCTTATCTTCAGCACTTTTAGATACAGGTGCTACACATAGTTTCATATATGTACCCATTGTGGAGAGCCTCGGGCTTTGTGTTTCTTCTCCTTTTGATATCATAATGCTAGACACACTGTTGGGGACTAGAACGGCTGGTGTGCATCAGTTCAGAGAGTTCCCCCTTGAGGTTGGTGGGTGTCACATTCTTTGGGACCTCTTTTTCTTAGAGATGATGAGTTATGATGTCATTCTCGGGATGGACTGGTTGGTTCCCTTTCGAGCCTTTGTAGACTGCTATCGTCGCAGTGTGCGTTTCACGTCACCGGAGGGAGGAGAGTTTCTATACAAAGGAGAATGGGATATTCAGGCGAGTCGAGGTGGACCAGAGCATCATGGGTGAGGTGGAGTCATAGCCCAGATTGCAAGCTTATTTCTGGATGATCAGGGGACATGTCAGATAGATTTCCCTCCAGTGGTTGATCAATTCTGGGATGTCTTCCCGAATGATTTTTCAGGTTTACCTCTAGAGCGAGAGGTGTATTTCTCTATTGAGCTTATGCCAGGAGTAGCACCGGTGTCCATTCCTCCTTAAAGGATGGCTACACTAGAGATTCAGGAGCTCAAGAGGCAGTTAGAGGAGTTATAGGCAAAGGGTTTCATCCGACCTAGTACTTCTCCTTGGGGTTCTTCGGTTCTCTTTGCGAAGAAGGAAAACGGTACCCTCAGACTCTGCGTGGATTATTAGAAGCTGAACTAGTTGATGGTTAAGAACCGATATCCCTTGTTGAGGATTGATGATATTTTCGATAAACTTCGTGGAGCACGAGTGTTCTTGAAGATTGAATTTAGATCAGGGTATCATCAGCTACGCGTGAGACCATCGGATATACCGCTTATAGCTTTTCGAACTAGATATGGTCTGTACGAGTACTTGGTTATGCCATTCAGACTCACGAACGCGCCAGCAGTTTTAATGGCTCTGATGAATCGCATGTTCCATCCTTATCTAGATTCTTTCATGGTAGTATTCGAGGATGATATCTTGGTGTACTCTCACACTCGACACGACCATGCCAACCATCTTGATATCGTATTGAGTACACTGAGAGAGCATCAGCTATATGCTAAGCTCTCAAAGTGCCACTTTTGGATGGACCAGATTAACTTCCTGGGTCATATCATCTTAGAGGCAGGAGTTGCAGTAGACCTAGAGAAGGTGAGAGAAGTAGTTTCCTGGGAGCATCCTAAGAACATGTTTGATATAAGGAATTTATTAGGGCTGGATGGTTATACAAATGCTTCATTCAGGACTTCTCCTGCTTAGCAGCGCTATTGACGAGTTTGACTAAGAAGGGTGTGAAGTTCTATTGGACGGAAGCTTGCGAGACAGCCTTTCAGGACCTTAAGGGAAGGTTGACATCAGCACCAGTCCTGATACTCCCAGATCAAGGGATGAGCTATACATTTTACTGTGATGAATCAGGTATTAGGCTGGGAGTAATGTTAATGTTGGGCGATCGAGTTGTTGCTTACAGGTCTCGGCAGTTGAGACCACATGATAGGAATTACCCGACACATGATCTCAAGTTGGCTACAGTTGTGAATGTGTTGCACTATTGGAGACATTGTCTATTGGGAGAAAATTTTGTGGTTTTCACCGACCACAAAAGTCTGAAGTATATCTTTACTGAGCATGAATTGAATCTAAGGCAGCGAATGTGGGTCAAATACCTACAGTCCTTTGATTTTGAGCTTGCCTACACACCTAGTAAAGGTGGTGTAGTAGCTAATGCACTGACCTGGAAGACTCAGATACAGGCAGTGCAGGAGGCCAGTGATGAGTTGAAGCTGATGGATTTGTTCTCTGAGATGCATTTGGAGGTGCACGACAGTAAGGGGAGAACTTATCTTTCATCTTTAGCTGTGAATTCTACCCTCCAGGACAGACTGAGGATGAGACAAATATATGATTCATAAGGCCTAGTTCTACGGGATTCAGTGACAAGTGAGGACCCTCCTCCTTATTGGACGATAAGTGATGATGAAATTATTTTTTTCCATGGATGAGTATGGGTTACAGGGGATATACATGAGGAGGTGATGCGGTAGTTTCATGGTTAAACTTGGGAAGTTCATCTCGGGGTTACCAAGATGTATTGAGACTTGAGACGTCAGTACAGGTGGTCGGGTATGAAGAGAGAGATAGCTGGTTTTGTTAGGAGGTGTTCCACCTGTCAGCAGGTGAAGGTGGAGCATCAGAAGCCAGTCCGACTGTTACAACAATTACCCATCCCGGAGGGGAAATGGGATGATTTTGTGATGTATTTCGTGTGGGTTGTGGTGGATAGACTCACGAAGGTATCTCACTTTTTTCCGATCAAGGATACCTTCGGTGTTGACGATCTTGGAAAGTTGTATATCCGAGAGATCTTCCATCTTCATGGGGTCCCTCATTCTATTATTTCAGATAGGGATGCTCGTTTTACGTCTCGTTTCTGGCAGGGTTTTCAGAGGGCACTGGGTACAGAGGTGCTTCTGAGCACAACTTATCACCCTTAGATCGATGGCCAGTCAGAGCGTACGATACAGGTGCTAGAGAACATGATGCATGCATGCGTCCTGGACGTTGGGGGCTCTTGGTAGAAGCATATACCCCTTGTAGATATTGGCTACAATAACAGTTTTCAGGCAACTATTGAGATGGAACCTTACGAGGCTTTATATGGTAGGCCATGTGGATCACCCTTGTGCTGGTTAGAGGCAGGTGAGATAGCTTTACTGGGACCACGTCTCGTGCAGGAGACTTCTGAGTAGGTCCAGTTGATTCAGAAGTGGATGGTTACCGCTCAGTATCATCAGAAATCTTATGCTGATCGCTGCAGATGACCTTTGGAGTTCATGGTCGGGGATCAGGTTTTCTTGCGTGTTTCGCCGATGTTGGGACACAGGAGGATTAAGAGACATGGTAAACTTTCACCAAGGTATTTGGGGCCATTTGAGATCCTGGAGAGAGTCGGGCCGATTGCCTATCGGTTGTAGTAACCTCAGAGGTACCGGGCCATGCATGACGTCTTCCATGTATCTCAGTTACACCACTATCATTCAGACCTGTCTCACGTCCTTCAGCTCGAGGAGGTTGAGATTCAGATAGATGCATCCTTTGACGACCATCTGATTCGTATCGTTGATAGGAGCACGAAGATTATCCGTGGCCAGTCAGTTCCTCTCATACGGGTGCTATGGCAGCATGGTCGAGTGTAGGACGAAACCTGGGAGCGGGAGACCGATGTACGTTCTCAGTGGCCGGAGTTTTTCATATTACAACCATGCTTTTATTACAAACATAAACAAGATTTATTACATAAATTATTCAATTGATACAACATGGAAGATCAAGTGCTCTTGTGTCTTTGGGGCTTAGGATCATTACATAACAACTTAAAATATGAAATACAACATCTTTATTGAAAACTTCCTTTATATGACCACTACATTCCCTCGTACTTATCATTGCATGGGATAACCTGAGGACATGCATAAGAAAATGGGTGAGCTAAAAAGCCCAGTAAGGGAATAAACATGGAATACATGGGGATTACAATACAAGTTAGAAAATAGGCATATCAACAGAGCACAAGGGAAACATGAACATAAATGCATGATAAAGCATGATAATCATAACATGGAAATGTGGCAACAACACTTAACATGGAATTAGCATGAGCCAACGCTCATTGCACATAGATCATGAGTAAATACTCATTTCACATGAAGTAGGAGTAAACCCTCATTGTACTGGAATTAGCATGAGTCAACACTCATTGCACATGACGTATCATGATACTATACTTTACCCAATGCATTGGAGTGCTATAAGGGCGCACCCTTCTTAAACATTTCATTTCATGCATAAGTGTGCCACATGGATTATAAAACATGGATTAAATAAACATAATCATTTATTCCACAATAATGGAATATGGAATTCATACATGGAACTTTATAATCAATAAGTAAATGTGAATAAAGTTTAATACTCTTGATGGAGAAATGGGCATGGTATTCACTACACAATGGAATTAGCTTAGAAAATCAGTGCAATTTTGGCACCGTAGCGTCGTGATATAAGAATTCATAAAAATTGTTGATGAGACATAAAGGGGTGTATCATCACATTTACATGAAATGGACATTAAGGGGGTCATATAGATACATGTCCAAACAATTGTAATGGAATTTAGATTCATGATACAAAAGTATTGCTTGAATGTAAAAGAGGAGAGAGAAGTTCTTTTCAGAATTTCGGCATAGTAACATGTGTACATGAGAGGCATTTAATGAGAGAGAAAGGGGTATCCCATCATTAAAACAATAAGAGGGAAGAATGGGGGAGGTTAAAAACCATACCCTAGCATTTATAATTGAAATTAAAAGGGCATAACAATATTAATGAAAATTTGACAAAAAGGTGAAATGAAGAAAAACCCTTACATGGAAGTGTGCTTCCAAAGGCTTGAGAGAGGCTTGAGAGAGGATTCTTGAGAGCTTGGGGCACCTTGGGAGGATTATAGAGAGAGTATGGCAGAGGTTGGACGAACTCCAAAGGCTTTTAGTGAGGAGGAAGTGGTAGCATGGGTGGGTTTATATAGGAAAGGTGAGGGAATTCTTTATTATTTAGGTTTGGGACCCCTTATATTAAATTATTCCAAACCAAAAACCATCCCATGGCTTTTGCCCATGGTTTTTTGAAAAGGGAAGAGGAAAAAAATATTTTATGAGGTAAAAGTCAGAACTTCTTAAAATAATGGGGTTTCTTATGTGGAGGTGAGTCACACTCCCATGGAAAATAATTTAAAAAGACAAGATGTTTAATAAGTCTTCACAGGTCCATTAATGCTTTATAAAATAAGTCAAAAAAACCCAAAATCACATTATTTTAATGGAAAAACATATATTGGCCGAACATAAAGCTTATAGTATTTTATTACATCACTATTGGGTCATTATGATGTTATAAAACACATTATATATTTAAACAATATTTAATTTTTACCCACAAAATTGACTGTCTCAGAAAATTATGAAAAACTCACTGTTGGATAATTTCGACATCCTGATTCCAGAAATAACATTTATTTTATCTAAATAATTTTCTAAATATTTTAATTTTCACTTTTAAAATAAAAACCGACATTTATCGAAAATTCACGGGTTTTGACAAAAATGGCTTTCAAACCATAATAAAAATTACAATTTCATTCATAAAATTATATGATAATTTATATATAATAAAATTAATTTAATAATAATAATAATAATAATATTTTATTAAAATAATTTTTAATTCAAAAATCCTTTAATTTAATAAAATAGAATTCTTAATTAAATAATAACTAGAAACACTATTTGCACTTAAAAAACTATTTACAATGTATCAATAATGACAAGAAAGTTTATTCATTATTATATAAAAAAATAATGTACATGAACATAGTACTAGCGATTTGTTACATAACCCCTTAAAAAGCCGCATAATACCTAAGGGTAAGATGTATGATGGTGATAGACTCTTGTGGTGGCTCGGATAACATCGTTTGAGTGGTAATTTCTATCAGCTTCCACTTTTCCCATAGATGGTCATGTTCAGGCTTGACATAATGAAGCTCATCTTGGGATTGGTCAAGAGTGAAGCCCAAATATGCCACCAATTTTCCAAGCTCCCAAAAATGGGCTTTGTTTGGAGAAATTCTACTAGATGAGGCCATCGCTTCCTTTGTCTGAGTAAATTGGGTTTGTTAAATCCCTATATTTATACTAATAATGTGATCACTGTTCAACGGCTATAAAATCAACAGTCACAATTCATAACATAAAACCAAAGAATTTGACATTTTATATAAACATTTTACATAAAGAGACATTTAATTAGATCAAGAGGGATTTCCATTAATGAAACTTTGGGTCATTACAATATTACCTCCCTTAAGAAATTTCGCCCCTGAAATTTCCTTTTCCCACACTAAAACAGATGTGGGTAACTCAGCTTCATCATTTCCTCCGATTCCCAACTCGCTTCTTCAAACATGTGGTTTCTACACAACACCTTGACGAGGGGCATTGTCTTATTTCATAGAACTTTTTCTCTACGATCTAAGATCTTCACTGGTTGCTCCTCATAAGAAAGATCATCCTCCAACTGTACCACCTCTGATGATAGTACATGTGAAGGGTTCGATATGTTCTTCCTTAAGAGGGATACATGAAAGACATCATCTACTTTGTCCATGGTAGGTGGAAGTGCTAGTTGATAGGCCACAGCCCCGACATGATCAAGAATCATGAAGGGGCCAATATACCTTGGACTTAACTTCCCTTTATTTCCAAACCTCATGACCTTCTTCCATGGAGATATGCGTAGAAAAACCATGTCTCCTAATTTAAACTCAAGGTCTCATCGATGATTATCTGCATAACTTTTCTGTCGACTATGGGCTGCCTTGATATTCTTTTGAATGGTTTTAACCTTATACACCATTTCCTCAACCATTTCCTCGGCCATTTCCGGTCCAAGCAGCTTACGTTCACCGAACTCATCCCAACATGTCGGTGTTCTGCACCTTTTCCCATACAGGGCTTCATATGGTGCCATTTGGATGCTCGAGTGGAAAATGTTATTATAAGAGAACTCAACCAGAAGAAGACGTTGATCCCATCCTCCTTTAATGTCCATCGAGCATGCTCTCAACATGTCCTCAAGTGTTTGGATAGTCCGATCGAATTGGCCATCAGTTTGAGGATGATAGGCCATACTGAAGTTCAGTTCAGTATTCAGAGAATGTTGAAGACTCTTCCAAATATTAGAGGTGAATCTTGGGTCTTAGTCAGACACTATAGATAGTGGTACTCCATGCAGCCTTACCACTTCCCTGATATATATCCATGCCTATTTATCCAATGATAAATCCTCTCGAATAGCAATGAAGTGTGCAGTCTTTGTAAGATGATCTCCCACAACCCAGATTGCATTGTTGCCTTTGGATGTCCTCGAAAGTTTAGGGACAAAGTCCACGGTGATGTTCTCCCATTTCCATTCGGGTATAGGCAATGGTTTCATCATCCACTTAGACTTCTGCCTCTCTGCCTTCACTTGCTGACACGCCAGGTACGTTGATGTATATTCAGTGATCTCCTTCTTCATATTATCCCACCAAAATATTTCTCAGAGATATCGATACAAATTTGTGATCCCTGGGTGAATAAATAAATTTGAACTATGTGCATCATCAAAAAGTTCCTTCTTCATCTCTGGACTTGATGGAACACATTGTCTTTTCCCAAACTGCACAATTCCTTCTTCATTAACATTAAACTCCGAGGATTTCCCTTTTTCAATACCTTTCACTTTTTCTTGAATTCCCACATCATCCTTTTGAGGATCCTTTAAAATTTCCAAAAGAGACAGTTGAGCAATCATTTGTGAAAGGATTGATGATGTTCCCTTCTCTATGATTCCCATGTCCATCGTCATCAATTATAAGAAAATTATATCCCTCTCAATTATCATCATTGGTAGAATCGCTGCGTCCTTTCTACTTAGGGCATCTGCCACCTTATTCTCTTTACCAGGGTGGTAATGTATTGAACAGTCATAATCCTTGATGAGCTCTATTCATCTTCTCTATCTCATATTAAGCTCTTTCTGTGTGAATATATATTTAAGACTCTTGTGGTCAGTATATATCTCACATTTCTCCCCATAGAAAGAATGCCGCCAGATTTTCAAGGCAAAGATCACCGCCACCAACTCCAGATCATGCATTAGATAGTTTCGCTCATGGAATTTCAATTGGCTTGTGGCATAGGATATCACTTTATCATTCTGCATCAGCACACAGCCTAAGCCCATCTTCGAAGCATCACTGAATACCAAAAAAATTCCCCACTTGTGGGTAAAGTGAGCACCGGAGTAGTGATAAGCCTCCTTTTCAACTCTTTGAAGCTTTATTTGCATTCATCATTCCATGAAAACTTTACTCTCTTTCGAGTTAGCTTGATAAGAGGGTTGGACAATTGTGAGAAATTTCTCACAAATCGTCGATAATATCCAGCTAACCCCAAGAAGCTATGGATATCTGTTACCGATGTTGGCCTCGGCCATCCCTCAATTGCATCTGTTTTGGAGGGATCCACAGATATCCCATAGCTTGTGATGATATGGCCAAATAATGAGACTTACTTTAACCAGAACTCACACTTTCTGTACTTTTCATAGAGCTTCTCCTTGCGCAATGTCTCTAGTACAGTTCTTAAATGCTCCTTGTGATCCTCCTTGGTTTTGGAGTATATTAGAATATCATCTATAAACACTACCCCAAATTTGTCAAGGTAATCTCGAAAAACTCTATTCATCAAGTCCATGAAGATTATTGAAGCATTAGTGAGTCCGAAAGGCATTACTATGAATTCATAGTACTCGTATCTTGTATGAAAAGTAGTCTTGGGGACATCTTCCTTCTTCACTCTTACTTGATAATATCCCGACCGCAAATCTACCTTGGAGAAGTATTGTGCTCCACAAAGCTGATCAATCAAGTCATCGATCCATGGCAGAGGATACTTGTTCTTTATCGTGATTTTGTTAAGTTCACGATAATCGAGGCAAATCCGCATTGACCCATCCTTCTTCTTGATGAAGAAGACTGGTGCACCCCATGGTGAAGCACTTGGGCGTATAAACCCTTTATCCAGATTCTCCTGTAGTTGTTTCTTCAACTCTTCAAGCTCCACGATAGCCATTCTATATGGAGTCTTGGATATTTATAGAGCCCCTGGTATATATTTAATTGATAATTAAACATCTCTTCTAGGAGGAAGACCAGACTGTTCCTCGGGAAACACATCAGAGAATTCCCTCACAATAGGCATTTCTTCAAGGATGGTTTCTTCCTTGGACTCAATCATCTAAGCTAGATACGTGTGCTCATAGGGCAATAATATCCATGCTTGAGATGATGTAGCTAAAGGAGATTCATCTTCCTCCTTACACTTGTAAAGAATCGGGGGTCGATTCTCCATATGGAGTGTGATTTCCCTCTCCCGAAAATTTATGTTGGCTCTATATAAGGAAAGCCAATCCAAGCCAAGAATTGCATCAAATTCCACCAGAGGGATTATGACGAGGTTATCCGCGAAATTCAATCCACAGATTATAACAGGGGGGGACTTATATTCATGGGATGCAATGATTTCCCCATTTTCCGTACACACCGACATCTTCACTTCCATGATTTGTGGTGGTGCTGGGATTGTTCTACTAAACTTTAGAGATATAAAAGAATGTGTAGCAACTAAATCAAAAAGTATGTTCTCTATTATTGAATGAATAACTAGCATACCTGTCACCACTTCTTTTTCGGGGTTCACTTCGGCAGAAGTGATGGAAAAAGCTCTTCCTTGCTCCCTTGGAGGTTGTTGGTTGCCTCCGAAAACCCTTGGATTAGGGCACTGATTTGCAAGATACCCAATTTCTTTTCATTTATATCAATGAACAATGCGTTGAGGTTCGAACGGTGTGTTTCTCTCCTCTTCCGTAGCCACGGGTCTTTCTTGCCGACAGTTAACAGCTAGGTTCCCTTCTCTTCCACACCTAAAGCATTTCCTCATCCCCTTGAGGCAATTGCCATGGTGCTTCTTTCCGCACTTTTGGCAAGTGTGGTGATGGATCTCCTTAGCACCGTTGGATTTATCCATCGTACCGCCAACATTGAAGTCCACCTTACACTTCTTGTCCCCATGACACCCCTGTGATTCCCCGATCTCCATTTCGACCTTGAGGGAACATCAGACAATTTCCTAATAGCTGTCGAAGTCACGAATCACTAATGCTTTCCGCAGGCTAGGCCTGAGCCCACCAAAGAAGCGGTCAACCTTGCATTCAGCGGTAACAACAAAGCCGAAATCATATCGTGCAAGCCTTGTGAAATTTTCCTCATACGATCCAACATATTCTTCATCTTTTTTCTTGAGGGAAAGGAAGTCCCTTTCTATCTTAAGCTGGAGGGTGCGCGGAAAATATTTATCGAAAAACATCTTCTGGAAATCCTTCCATTCCAATGCCTCGATCTCCTCCTCAGGCTTCGTATTTTTTATCAATGTCCACCATTGATCAGCTTCACCCTCCATACGATAAGCCTCCAGGAGAGCCTTCTCTTTTTTAGAACATTGAAGGATGGAGAAGATCTTTTCAATGGAGTTTATCCATTGTTCAGCGATCGTGGGATCAGATGATCCACAAAAAGTAGGAGGCCTTTGTCTCATGAAGCTCTCGATAGCGACTTGTTATTTCTTGGGGGGGGGCTGAACGTTCCTCTTGACCCGTGTTTCTATTCAAATCTTTATTTAGCTGAGAGAGAAGTGTGACAATGTTCACGATTCCCTCTCCCATTGGATTGGGCATCTCATTTGTACAGTCATCACATTGATCTTCACATCGGTTGTTAGCCTGAGTCCTCTTATTATCGGACATTGGATGGAATAAAAGGAAAGTTAGGGGAAACACATAAAGGGTAATCCAAAGGAAAAAGTTGATGACTTATAAATAAACTTTTATTTCCTTAACTCATGAGTCTATAGGCTTCAATCTAGGATTTTCATGATCTACTTTCTAACATATATTCTTAGGGGCATTTTTTTAATTCCCTTAATAAGGGTTCATACTATGCTTGTGAACTTATCAAAACATATCCCCCGAGAGTGTTGTAACAAAGAGTGTAGAAAGGCCCATTGTCGTGCACCAATTCCTGTTCGAGTCTAGCTCAAAGCGGTGTTTTTGGGTTTTACCCCTAGGATACATCTGTGCTAGAGCCGCCTCTACCTGCTCGTATCCAGATAGGAATGTATTTTCTTGATAAACCACTTACTCAGTACTTAACAAAACATAGGGATGTTTTTATCATACATAGTCTTGTCTCAAAGGCTTTACTAGGGTTTTCTAATCCTAATCCCAAAAATAACTAAACCTATCCTCTGATACCAACTATGTCAACACTGTTTTTATTACAAAATTAAACATGATTTATTACATAAACTATTCACTTGATACAACATGGAAGATCGAGTGGTCTAGTGCCATTGGTGATTAGGATCATTACATAATAACTTAAAACAAGAAATAAAACATCTTTATTGAAAACTTCCTTTACATGACCACTACATTCCCTCGTACTTAGCATTGCATGGGATAACCTAAGGACATGCATAAGAAAAGGGGTGAGCTATAAAGCCCAGTAAGGGAATAAACATGGAATACATGAGGAGTAAAATACATGTTAGATAATAGGCATATCAATAGAGCACAAGAGAAATGTGAACACAAAGGCATGATAAATCATGATAATAATAACATGGAAATGTGTCAACAACACTTAACATGGAATTAGCATGAGCCAAGGCTCATTGCATATAGAGCATGAGTAAATTCTCATTGCACATGAAGCAGGAGTAAACCCTCGTTGCACTTAAATTAGCATGAGTCAACACTCATTTCACATGAAGTATCATGATACTATACTTTACCCAATTCATTGGAGCGCTATAAGGGTGCACCCTTCTTAAACATTTCATTTCATTCATAAGTGCGTCACATGGATCATAAAACATGGATTCAATAAACATAATAATTTATTCCACAATAAAGGAATGTTGAATTAATACATGGAAATTTTTAATCAATAAGTAAATGTGCATAAAGGTGAATACCATTGATGGAGAAATGGGCATGGTATTCACTACACAATGGCATTGGCTTAGAAAATCGGTGCAATTTCGGCAGCGTAGCGGTGTGATATAAGAATTCATAAAAATGGTTGATGATAGAGAAAGGGGTGTCTCATCACATTTACATGAAATGTAAAGTAAGGGGGTCATATAGATACATGTCCAAACAATTGTAATGGAATTTATATTCATGATACAAAAGTATTGCTTGAATGTAAAAGAGGAGAGAGAAGTTCCTTTCGGAATTTTGGCATAGTAACGGGTGTACATGGGAGGAATTTAATGAGAGAGAAAGGGGTATCACATCATTAAAACAATAATAGGGAAGAATGGGGGAGGTTCTAAACCATACCCCATCATTTATAATTGAAATCAAAAGGGCATAACAATATTAAGAAAATTGGACAAAAAAGTGAAAGGAAGAAAAACCCTTACCTGGAAGTGTGCTCCCAAAGGCTTGAGAGAGGCTTGATAGAGGCTTCTTGGGAGCTTGGGGAACCTTGGGAGGACTCTAGAGAGAGTATGTAAGAGGTTGGACAAACTCCAAAGGCTTTGAGTGAGGAGGAAGTGGGTGCTTGGGTGGGTTTATATAGGAAAGGTGACAGAATTCTTTATTATTTAGGTTTGGGACCCCTTATATTAAATTAATCCAAACCAAAAACCATCCCCTGGTTCTTCCCATGTTTTTTGGAAAAGGGAAGAAGAAAACAATATTTTATAATGCCAAAGTCCAAAATTCTTAAAATAATGGGGTTTCTTATGTGGAGGTGAGTCACACTCCCAAGGAAAATAATTTAAAAAGACAAGATGTTTAATAATTCTTGCGGGGTCCATTAATGCTTTGTAAAATAAGTCAAACAAACCCAAAATCACGTTATTTTAATGGAAAAACATATATTGGCCGAACATAAAGCTTATATTATTTTATTACATCACTATTGGGTCATTATGATGTCATAAAACACATTATATATTTAAACAGTATTTAATCTTTACCCAAAAAATTGATTGTCTTAGAAAATTATTAAACATTCACCATTGGATAATTTTGACTTCCTAATTCCATAAATAACATTTATTTAATCTAAATAGTTTTCTTAATATGTTAATTTTCACTTTTAAAATAAAAACCTACATTTATCGAAAATTCACGGGTTTTGACAAAAATGGCTCTCAAACCTTAATAAAAATTACAATTGAATTCATAAAAATATATGATTATTTATATATAATAAAATTAATTTAATAATAATAATAATAATATTTTATTAAAATATTATCTAATTCAAAAATCCCATAATTTAATAAAATATAATTCTTAATTAAATAATTACTATAAACACTATTTTCACATTAAAAACTATTTATAATGTATCAATAATGACAAGAAAGTATATTCATTATTATATAAAAAAATAATGTACATGAACATAGTACTGGAGATTTGTTACATAACCCCTTAAAACAGCCACATAATACCTAAGGGTAAGTGTGTGCGATGGTGACAGACTCTTGGGGTGGCTCGGATAACATTGTTCGAGTGGTAATTTCTATCAACTTCCACTTTTTCCGTAGATGGTCATGTTCGGGCATGACATGATGAAGCTCAGCTTGGGCTTGGTCAAGAGCGAAGCCCAAAGATGCCACCTCTTTTCCGAGCTCTAACAAATGGGCTTCGTATAGAGAAATTCTACTGGATGAGGCCATCGCTTCCTTTGTCTGAGTAAATTGGGTTTGTTAAAGACCTATATTTATACTAATCGTGTGATCACTATTCAATTGCTATAAAAGCAACGATCACAATTCTTAACATAAAACCAAAGAAGTTGACATTTTATTTAAACATTTTACATAAAGAGACATTAAATTTGATCAAGAGGGATTTCCATTAATGAAACTTTGGGTCGTTACAGTTCACAGCTACATCTTCACCACCCTTAGAAGAGAAATTCCGGGACGAATTGCTTTATGGGGGGAAGTTTGTAATAAACTGGTTCTTATTTTTGAGGTATGGGTTTCTTCTTTTCTCTTTTCCTTAAGTGTTTTTGAAAAAATAAGGAAAATGGGGAAAATACCAAATTTTGGAGATACACGTTGTGTACTTTTCCACAAGTCGTGTACTTTTGGCCATGTGGGATGAGTACATGGGGCGTGTGGCCATGTCGGTGATGAAGGGTGTAGAAACCGACTACACGCTGTGTAGTGGTCCTTTACACGCCATGTAGTCAATCAGCAGGATATTAGTAAGGCGGTGGCCAGCTGTGCGACATAACAAGCCATGTACTCAAGAAGACACGCCGTGTAGTCATATTGGCAGATGAACAGTGCCACGCTGGCGGGAAACCGCTGGAGGAACAGTTAAAAAATGGGAAGTACACACTGTATACTTGGAAATAAACGCTGTGTACTTTGTTTTTTTCGCATAAAATGGACAGTAGCCTCCCCTGTTCATAGGGAAGGCTTAGAACTGGAGGAAGAAGTGGGAGAGGAGGCTGGGGCTTTAGAGATCTTCGGAGCGCACGTCGGGGAATCCGTTATCTGCACTGTCGATCTCCCTGGAACCGCACGGGTAAGCCCTCCCATCTCCTTATGTAGTTCTTGCCAATTATTCCTCTAAGGGAAGTTATTTTCATTTAAGAGATATTTACTTTACCTCCGATCTACCTCGTTCTAGGACAATTTGGGGAATTCCATTCGAGTATACTGATCAGTGGCATTTAAGGTAGGTGGCTTAGGGTTTATATTCCAACTTTTGTGTGATTTTGTGCACCTTTGTGCCACGAACCCATGTTGGGGTGTCGTGTGGCTGAGGTCGTGGCTATTTTAGATACCTAGAATTGAATAGGTAATTAATTGTAATAATAAACTACTTTTTGGGATCGTTGCTTGGATCCAGGACCACCCCGGGGGTGCGTTCCTCTGTTTAGCCATTTGGCCAGGATACCCGAGGGTATGCCTTTAAAGTAATGATTATACAATTTCCTTGAGAGGAATTGCTTATGTACTTCTTGTTTACATGTTGGGCATGGCCCGGTTACCTGTTCTGCCTGAGGGAAGTGTTGTGATTAGCCTGTGGGCACTGTACTATTTATCTTATAGGAAACTTCTTCCATGCATGTGGGCAGTTGATTCTGTACCTGTGGGCGACACTTCTTATGCCCATGGGAAATATCCGTATTCCTGTGGGAAGAATATTGCATTTGTATTCTCTTTACCTGAGGGTAGGGGTTTACATGTCTAAGGACATTGGCTGTTTACTTAGAATATTCATTGTGGTGATATTTTAAATTAAATGATTAAGTGGATATTAAAATGACAATATAACTGGTTAAGTTAGTTACTTTTTAGTACTGCTTACTTTATTTCCTTTGACTACTGCACACTATTGTTGTATGATTTCACATAGTTGGGCATGAGCCTTTGGTGGGTGCCTACTGGGATTTATTCTCACACCCTGTTTGGGTCATGCTTTTCGCCCCAAACAGATTTTGTTTTTGCAGGTGTAGATAAGGGAAATGGTCCTTATACAGGTACTTGATTGTTGCTGAGGAGTAGGGGAGCATGGTACCTGTATTAGGCTCATTATGCTACCAGATATTCTGTTTTGTTTTGTTTTGATGTACTCCATGTCGTATTGTACTACTTGTAACATGTTCTGGCTGTTTCTTTGAACTTGAGGAATGTTGCATCATCTTTATATATATATGATTGTTGGTTGTTTTACTGCAGTTGTTTATTTTAAATGTGCATGGTTTACTGCTTCTGCTGTTTTTGTATGTTTTTTTATTCCACTGGGCTACACTTTGACAAATGAGGGCATAGTTTCCCCACTATCAGACCTGGGCCCTCGCTATTAGTCAGCAGCCTCTGGCGTTTGGGGAAATGCGCTTGAGGTCACGTGACGAACCGGGTTCGGGGCACCCGTTGAGTGGCACCCGGAACCGGGACGTTACAATAGGGCTTCTCATCCCCAATAATCTTTTATAATTATCTTAAAATTCTTGATTCATGTATCAGAATCCATTACCAGAGCTTATTCTTGATTCTAAACTTGATACAGCTCTATTGCACATGCACCTGATTTAGTCAAATTGTATATTCTCTAAAAATCATTATTTTTTCCTCATGACACATCATTCATTATTCCAATGAAATTCTTAATATAGAAAAAAATTTCCCACACCCAATTACATGTGAATAGTAAAATTCATCTCTCCAATGCACAGACTTCTTCAAAATCAACAGTGTTCAATCATGATATCAACTCTTATCCCAAAATACGATGACTGAACCCAAATGACATAATGGGAACACACGAGATCTAATAGCCCAATAAATGTATATTAATTTTTATTATTCATCAAATTCATCAATTATATTAACTTCTATAGATGAATCATCATATCTGATATGGTCTTATTACCATATATGACTTTTCAAAGCTCTACCACCAAATCGGAACAAAACTTATTCACTTATAAGTTGTGAACATTATTCTCATAACCCAATTATCGACCACCATCCATCAAGTATAGATTTTACTCCTACAATGACTGATAGAGTTCTCCCCACCATAGGATATTTAATAACATCATCAGTTTATTACTAACACATTGATCTTATTTACCAAATGAGGATCACTATTCATAAACCTTACCAGAAGCATCGCAATAAACTTTTATACCTAGAAACCCACCGTAACTATAACCATACATCACACCCAACATAAGAAAAAATATGTAAATAAATTCAAAAATGTTATGTAATTTCACAAAAAAAAACATGACCATTAAAGGTGCAACTCAAAGGTGAAATACCAAAATCTTTCTAGATAAGTTTACATAGACCTCTTAAAAATATTTATAGATGTTTCATCCACTAAAATTTGTGACTCTTCATTGGTTAAATGATAACTTTTTGTTCACATGTTCATGCCAACCACACTAGTAACATACCCTGATATGCTTCCACTTTATCTTCGAAAGATATGGATTATCATACCGGTTGACTTTACCACAAGTAACCTACTTCTCATCCAACAACCAATAGATATACCCAGATGTTATCCTTATCCATATAAATTTATAATAAAATGAATCATATGTTAGAAAAACTAAATCATTCTTTATAACCTTCACATTGTTATCTAAATAAGAGGAATCCACTCATACCCATAACATGTACTTGAGATCCTTCTCAAAGTAACAAGCCATTATAGACTCATTAGATTTCATGGCTATTATAAAATGAAATAGCCTTTAAAATTTGGTATTGTACTCAATCATCGAATTCCCATGTTATTAGTTCTCCATGAATTAGAAAAATATTCCCTAATGTTACAACTTTTGTATAAACTCTCATAGAATAGGGAATGAAACTTAATCCAAAACATCACCACATTATTTCTTTTAAGATCATGGTCATTCCACCATTCAAATGTTTCACTAAAAAACTTAAAAACCTATATCTACACCCACATCCATTTTAGAGTTCAAAACCCTTCAAATAAGAACTAAATATTTTCAAACTAGATTTAAATATAATATAAACCTATATCACTATTGGAAACTAAATAATTCTCTCTTGAAACCCATGAATAACTTAGACAACAGTTAATCCTAATTTTTTAAATCCATGATAAATGACACCAAATGCACATAATATACTCCCTATAAAATATATATTTTACTAATTATAAGATCCAAGAGAACATTCTCTCACACTATATATTATCATATAGATGAATATAGATCTAAAATCAACCAACTATAACATCATTTCTAATTAAAAACCAATTTCATCATAATACTCTCATAAAAATACTCAAATCCAACATCGTAATCCCGTACATGAAAAATTACTATATAAATAATA
This sequence comes from Viscum album, assembly GCA_963277665.1. Lineage (NCBI taxonomy): Eukaryota > Viridiplantae > Streptophyta > Magnoliopsida > Santalales > Viscaceae > Viscum > Viscum album. Next base: position 737,587,891 of record OY728127.1, on the reverse strand, counting down.
AATTTACTTTCATTTGTACTTCATAAGGGAATTTCATTGTCAAAAAAACTATAAAACTCGGATTCCTACAAATTAGGAAAGGTGTACTATCCAATACACTTTCTGTAATAATAAATAGTGGCTCACTAAAAAAATTCAAAACTTTATAGGTCTAAACACTAGCCTCACACATGAAATAAATCATATAAACATATATTTAGTCTTATCTCATCACCTTGAGAGGATACCTCATGTCATATAGACCCACCCAATGGTCTCCCATACACTATAATATCTCACACCACTACTAATCACGCCCCATGCACTCAATACCCAAGCCTTCCAATGATAAGTATATAATCTACCTTGATCATGAATATGAAGTCATAATATAAGAAAAATAATCATCAAAACCCAACATTAATATTTCAATTAATTAATACACCTCCAAAAGGTTATTTATGAAAACACCAAAAAATAATATTTACAATTTAATTAATCTAAACCTATTTCCAAAACAATTATCCTTTCCTGATTTTTTTCCTTTTCTAAAAATATTTTTTCATTCATGAGTGGTCGTGAACATGTAAAAGTATACCTATGTTCCTAGTATAATTCATAAACACATGAAATCATTCCACCCCATGCCAAGTGTAAAAAAATAATATAAATCTCAATTCAAATCATTATAATTAAACCAACACAATAATAATAGAAAAAAGTAAGAACAATAATCCCACACCCCTGAAAACTTGGTATTCCACTATATAGGTGTTTGTGTTGAACAATACTGAATTACATCCCAACTCATAACAATTTATAGGTCCATCTACCACATCTCAAGTATTAATATAACTAAACCATCCTCTGATAATATTTTTTAAATTCCACCACCTGGGAAACCTTGAACAGTTGTCAATCTGATGGTGGTACAAAGTCTCAGGAATAACTCTCCATATTCTAGAGGCTAATAACTAGTTTTTAAAGCCTATAACCAACATTAGGAGACTATGATATTTGTTTGATCATGTATAGTAACAGAGAAATAAAAATTTAATATATAACATCAAAGTAAGAACAATGATTTATAGTTAAAGGAAACCCATCAATAACATATAAATACTAATATGTTGTAAAAATATGAGACCATGAAGAAAATATACACATACATAAAAAATAATAATTCATTGTACTATCCATATACGGTATAAAACAAAAATAACCAAGATATCAGTGGATACATAACAACAAAAAACCATTACCTTCCTCAAACATCTCTCCCAAAACTCATCCAGCTACTCCAACTGGGTCCCCTATCAAACATGTTACCTAAAATCATATATAAATGTATGATGATAGTCTAAGAAACCCATGTAATATATTATGATGAAATTTGATAGGGAACTAGGAATTTGGTTTCTTATATATTCTAACCTGGCCACCACAACACCTAACCTAAACTGCTTCATATTTTTTCATTAATAGGTTTATCATCGCACCATAAATAATAAAGTCATATGAGGAAGGAATAAATATTAGTCAAACTCACATAAATAAAATCTATTAGGTAAAGTGGTAACACTTATCCAGTATTGGGCATATAAAAAACATCCAGGAAAGGAATGAATTTTAGTAATTCCCACATTATAGAAAAGCTAGGGATATTATCACCCTATGGGGACCCTATTAAAACATAAGTTGATGAGAACCTAGGTGGGGTAACTACATACTAAAATCCCTAGGTCCCTATGCCTTCCATTAATCTAAACATCATTATCCTACTAAGAGAAACCTATAGGAAATACATATGAGTAATCTGTAACCCTTGGCCAAACTCATATAGTAGAGAAACTAGGGATCAACTAACTTCATCTTGATATTCCTAGAATTAGGGAAGAATGATCTATCATGTGGTATAACTCCACACTCGATCCTTAGATCTCAGTCCTAGAACATAATATATAGACATGGTCAGGATATAAAAAAATTGTGGTAGACATATCACATATCCTACATCTTAGGTAGCATCTCATCTAAAACGAATACAATGTGAGAGGATTTTACACATGAAAACCAAACACAACCCATCCTGAACCATCTCTCTATACATGGTTGTCTCAAAAAAATCCTTGATGGGTTTTATATGACCATATCATGTCTAACTTAGTATAATAAACCCAATAAAAACCTTATATACATTTACCAAGCCAATATTTGAATGAATAACTTAATAAAAATAGGCATACCTATTTTCCCATCACAAATGATCATGATGAAGTATGTTTAAGGGATATTATAAATTGACATCCAAAGGACACGGACTTCAATAATTAGTACTTTGGCCACCTGATTCATCATAAACTCTTAGATGTCCCATCAAACTCCAAAAGTGTGTTACCAATTTATCAATGAAGATAAATGCATAACATGGAAGGAATATAGATTCTTCATTGTAAGAAAAAAATACCACCAATATAAGGATCAATACATTTATATAGGTTTTCATCATTGAAAGAACTTGAGCATCGACTTCCAAAATTTATAAACTGATATAAAATATCTAAAAATATATGATCATTGTAATTTAATCATTGAAACATTTGAAAAAAATTATAATTTTTTCCCATACCACAAATAAATCACCTTTTTGACTTATAACTAAAGGAGAACCATTTGGAAAATGTAGTATAAGATTATGAATTTGATCATATATCATATGTTGTACCATATAATTTCATATAAGCATCATATAATTATAATTATATATTTATGTCAATGTTTGTGGCATACATTTTATTCATATCATAGATTACAACCCAAGGTATATCATATAGTATGATATATAATTTTTAGTGAAAATTCAACAACCCCACACTTTTAATAAAATCCTATAACAATTTTATAAAAAAAAACACAACATTTATGGATATATATAAACTTGTTTTGATATAGTTTTATCAACTCTCTACATTTTGGAAAAACACTCTTTCTGAAATTTGATTCTTATTACAATGCCTAACTATTTAACACTATGGGAATTTATATAATTAAAAATAAATATGAATCCCCTAATTCATAAATGTAAGAAAAGATCATCTTCTAGAGAAACCTCATTTCTACTCAAGCTAAAAGGGTATTTAGTGTGATTTAATTAAAGATACCCATCTCTTTATATGAATATGTAAGTTATAAGATATATTATTTACATCATATTTATACTTAAATAATCCCTTTTTTTATGAAAACATGTGACCACTATACAAATAACATATCAATCTAGTATATTTCACCCCATATATTCATGTTTTTTCAGGGCTTACTCCTTTGAATTAATATATAACATATCATTCATCCAAGTATTTGATCACATCACATGTCACTTAACTGATCATGGAAATAAATTTCCTTAGTCTATTTCAATCATGGAATGAGTTTTATTTTTATGACATATAAGTGGGAAAATACCTTCATGGTTGGACTCAAGGTATGACATGATCAGTAATATACAAAATCACCCCTAATTATATTTTCATCAAGGCTGGAATAAGAATGTAATCAATGTATGAAGGTTCACATAAAAGGTATTTTTACAACCTTTGGTAATATGAGATCATAATAAGGATACACCCTTAAGTATATAAATGATTGTATGAAATTTTATGTGATATATTTTCATGGGTCAATATAAATAATAAGTCTCAACTTGTTATATCATGAGTCTATTGTATTTCATACTATTCTTTGAATCGCATAAAAAAATTCTCATGATAATATTGGCATATCTTTAAAACCCATAATACTCCTTGATGATAAATAATTATGGAAAAATAAAATTCATATTTTTTGTATCTTTTTTTTAGCTTTTCCCACAATGGGTCCATAACAAGATAGAAAATTTGTGAGATATTATTCTTAGTACATGGTGGAATTTAATATGGGTAAGGTAGAATTCCCAAAGTTGGAAAAAGTATGAGTCGTATCAACCCACCCAGTATATGTATTTCTCTCAAGATGCACTGGTGTATGTAACACTTTCATAGCTTCCATTCAAGTGTCCAAGGAAATGATTGAACCAAGGATTTATGGTAGGACTATTAGTTGGGAAGAATCTTGAGTAGAGGCAGTGGGAAGTCCCTAATATGATTAACATGAATTCCCTAACTACTGATATTTAGTATGAGTGGTTTAGGGGTAACTTTCTTGACTTAGATATGACTACTACCCAACCATAAAAAAATCTTGATAATCATAAACCATAGGGTCTAGATATACTATTTTCCCAGACATAGAGAATAATGGGTGGTTAGACACAACCCTTAAGGGTTGAGTGGTTTAAACATATTGAGGAAGATTTTTCAAGGGAGATGTATTAGTCTCCACCTGTATGTTATTCTTGGAAGCAATATTTCCCAGAGTAATTATAAAATGAGTCACCGTAACTACTCCAACTGAGAGGATGACCAATTATACTTTCATAAAGAGCCAACATATATCCTTAACCTAGTTGGTATACACCATTTTAGAAAAATATTTAACCTTGAGATGAAATAAACTAGCCCGAGTCGACTTGACACGTCACTCAATATGGTTCTTCACAAGTCCTGAAGCACATTTTCAATCACCATAGGCGCACAACAAGAACCAGGGAATCTAAAGATAACTGTTAATAATTATTCCACCATCATAATCTAGCTAAAAATCACAAATATTCCTCTCATAAATCTATCATGAACCATACATAGGTTGGATTCCCATGAAAATAAATAAATATTTTTGTAAAACTTATAAATGAAAAATTGAAAAAAATGAATTAATACTCATCACAAAACCATAAAAGTCACACCAAAATATTCAATATTGTAATAATAAACATTCATGAAAATAATTAACCAAAATATTGTCAAGGTAAAAAATGATGATACCCAAACTCCACAAAAAGTCATTTAGGATCCAAATATGCTCCACACAAGCTCCAAACTCTTCATGCCCCATATTCACCACCACCACCACACTAAGGAGGGGTGATGAGAATACACAAGAGCCACCAAGCTAAATGTAACAACTTATTTTATATGTATCGTACAAAACCAAGCATATATATATACCCCATCTTTATATTCATGGTGTGATGTAAGGCCTAGTAGGATACCACTATGAATCTACTAATTTTTTTCACAATGAAAACCTTTAGCTCATGTTTGAATATTTTAAAAAAATCATTCTTCAACTAAATTTTAGAAATAATTTTTTTATAAAAACAAACCATGTTATATATATATATAACATGAAATATTTAATCACAAAATAAAAATAAGGGAAACAAGGAACAAATACCATAAAATTAAAAATAAATAAATGGGAAATAAGTAGTAACACATCCCAATAAATTAAAATACACACACCATGGGATAAAACCTATGGGTTTAAGTAAACTTGGAATCACTCTAGAAACACTTACCAAAAAACATGAACTGTTCATTTTGGTATCTCACTCAATCTCATGAGGGTTATTATCCATCGTGTTAGCTTATTATTTTAACTAGGCCACTAAACGTGTCTAGCATGCAATCTACACTAGTGGTTGCATCTACTTGGGTAACCAAAAAACTCAATATATCCCATGTATAATAAATTAACAACAATATAACCAATATAAACATAGGCATGAGATCTAGAGTTCCCAAAAAAATAACAACATCATCCTCAAAAAAATTATCTTTGATAACCTATTTTAAAATCCAATTGAAATCCAAATGCAATTTTAAAAATTTAATCAAACACGTTGAGTGCATAAAAATGGTTTTTAAAAGGAATCCTTTAGAAAATACCAGTTGATCTAGAAAAAATCAATAATCATAATAAACTAACACAAACATTACCATTTAAAATCATCACAAGAATTTCACATAAACAAAATAAATGTAAATCTAGATATCCAATGGTGTCCCAAGGAAAATAATAATTAACTAGAGACATCGGCCTCAAATTAGTGTGAAATCATCACCTTCACTTAAAAAACACTATAAATGGAAGTAAAGATCTTAAAAATACTAAAAAACCAAGAAATTACAATAAAACTCATACCTAACCATAGGTTTGACCCCCAATGTGAACTAGGGTTTCTATTTCCAAAATAAGTGGAAGGAGATGATGATATAAGGAAAGTTGAGGGTGAATCTAAAACAAATTAGGTTTTACAACAAATATTTCTACTTGAATTGAATTATATTCACTATGTTGATAAGATGAGGAAGGACCCCTGGTTGGAACTCCATATATTGTGGAAATAGAAAAAAAAAGTTAAGAGGGGGTATAAGAATTAAACTAGGGAAAATGGAGTCATTTAAAAAAAAAAATGGGAAACATGCCTGATGATGTGGTCTTAGTGACCATGGTGTTTTTATATATTTTATATGACTCTGAAATATGGTCTATGAACCATAATTCACTGGTTACCAAAATGGTAGGGGGTTAGTTCCCCTAGATATCCCCTCCATAGAACACCCTTTTGTGTTGTAGCGTGGTGCCCCTTCCTAGGGTCCCCAATGGTATGGAGTTCTGGTCTAAGACATTGATGTTCTAAGATAGCTAGAGCCTAATTTTTGTACCCCATGCCTCTATGGAATAGTTCTTCACACCATGATGCAACCAAACCTCAACACCCTCACCATGGTCTGGCGATTTCTAGCTAAGGAATGGTGCCCTAAAAAACACAGATTCTCTTACCTGGACTACAAAATAACATAAAATTATATATAAATCCATAATAATTGAAAATTAAGAAAAATAATTCGATAAATAATAATTTCACACTAAAAATTGACATGGGGGTGTCACAATTCTCCCCACCATGTCACTTTATTCCCCTAGAAAGTCTTCTTGGTTCCAGATATGTTAAAAGGTGTGGCCACTACTATTTTACTAATACCTCATTATACCAAGTCTCATTACTATATCAACCACACAACCATGGGTCATGGACTAAAATAATATATTTACAAGGAAGTACCTTGCTATGATAATCCATGACATTAACATGCTACTAAATAATTGAGGTGCTAGGATCTACCTTTAGACCCTCCCACTCAATCACATTAGAAAATTTTAGATTGTACTTATTTGGTTAGTTTACATAGAATAAATCATGAATTAAAATGATGTGTGGTGCTAATTCAATATGACATGACTCTTTTCTAAGGTGTTCCATGATCTTTAATGCTTTGAAATATCATGACATAAACTTACCCGGCCTTCTTAACCAACTTTTCCCCAAACAAGGGGAAAGCATCCGAAACTCCTCATCACCAACCTCAAATTCTAGAAAATGCTGATGGTAGATAGAATATTATTTCCTACTACTCTAAGTTTTCACCAATCTCTTTTGGATCAATTGCACTTACTTTGTTGTCTCTTGGATGAGGCTCCCACATAATAAGGAACACTAACCCAACTCTATCCAATAGAAAGGATATCAACATATTATCCCATAAAAGGCCTCAATGGGATCCATTTTGATCAGAAATTGATAAATATTTTAATATAAAAATACAAAAAATGATTGATGTTTCGCCCAATAACTGAAAAAATAAACTGCACACTCTCGAAGCATGTCTTTAAGAATCTAGATTGATTTCTTAGTCTAACCATCCATATAAGGATGTTATGTTGTGTCTAGATTTAGCTAAGAGATTTTCACCTCCTAAATTACTCAATGTAATTGAGAAGTAAAGCATGGTTCATGATTAGATATGTTAAATTAAGGCACACCGTGTAGCTTTAAAACCTCCCAAAAATACAATTATCAATGATCTTGGAATTTATTTGACTCCCTAATGGGATGGAGGTGGGATAATTTCATTAAATAATTACTAACCACCAAAATTTTACCCTTACCACTCATATTCTAAGGTAATTAGATCATGAAATCCATAAAAAACATCACCCTATAATGATATATCTTGTATTTTAATTACATTATCCCAGAATTACAGTAAATTAATCCAAACCATTTTTCATTTTTAAGTAAAATTTGACCATTTTCAGTTTTTAGGGATGGTTTGGATTTAATTGTTAAAATGTAAAAATTCACGGTTTTAAGGATTTTTAATCATTTATGGAAATAGTTGAACAATCAATTATTTTAATTATGATTCTATGAATTATTTGGAAATTCTCATTTAGAACTCTAAATATATAATTTTGGCTAAGTCTAGGATTCATGAGATGTTTCTTTCCTTATTACTCTAAAACATTTTCTAGAATCCTAATGTTACTTTGTTATCCTATATAATGTTTTGATTTTTTAATATATTTCTTATCCCACAACACCTTTTTTAACCCATAACACGTTTTCCTATTCTAAAAAACAAATTTTGTATGACTTATTCCAAATAAGAATATATTTCCTTAATATTGTAATAGTTATCTAGGCTCCGATAACACTTTTTAACCCCATAATATGTTTTCCCTAGATCCTATATGAATTTTAATCCCATGATTCTTGAAAATTATTATAATATGAATGTCCTATATGGTGAGATACTCTATAACATTTTGAGAATGTGTGATTTTTTTACATTGTAAAATTTTAGGAACCCGCAAAGAAGAAGATTTGAATTGTAAAAATTTCGGCCAACTCCATGTCACATACATGATATTTAATTTAAAGTGGAGATGAATATTTTAATTGGAATTAGCTAACCCAAATCACAGGTTTTGATCCAGAGCGTTTCCGGACCTCATGTACATTTCCCCAAATGAAAGAGGTTGTTAGATAGTGCGTGGGCCATAATGGTGCCATGTGGATACTATTCCCTCAGTAATAATAGAGATACAGCATAAACATAATAAAGATTGATAAATTATCATTGAATATAATAGTTAAAATTAAATGACAATATCATACAATAAGAAAAGCATGCATGTCATACATGAGAACCAAAGGACCCTATATGTGGTAGGTTTACCAAGTGTATGATGTCAAAAAAATATTATATATAGTAGTAGTTAAGTATCTATACTGAAATTACCCATATCATCCAATATCCACTTTCATAGATTCTTGATATTGGTCCCTTTATTTTAGCTGGATTCCTCAGCAAAAAAATTATACACGCATCGAGATGCTCATGCAGGGTGTGAGTAAAAATACAGCAGAACACCACCAATGTTTCCTTAACATAATTTAATATTATATAAAAGTGTATTCAATTAAAACATGGTAAAATAATAAATAATAAAAAAATTATTTTATGTTCTAATAAATCTTCATTGAGCCTCAACTCTACCTGCATCGACACCATGCCAAATTCAATGTTTAAAAGTAATTGTTTCATGACTTAGATCATGCTACGTGATCCACATGTCAGCTTAATAAATTCATCAAACTATCATGTATTCATGTTCCACCTTTGAATGAATTTTTATTCCCACATTAAATGGAAATTCGTGGTGTCTACATGGAAACCCAATTCACGGTTTTGGGGTAATCCACATTCACACATGTCATCCCAATATCCAACTCTAGGGAAAGCAATGTCCACACAAGCTGACCAAATATCCACCTTTAGATAAATACATACTTCCAAGAGTCATTTATAATGGAGAAACCACAACTTTCTGAACAAAATGATGCAACTCCACTACAAAGGGGTAACTAGCCAAGTTAAACCAACTCGATACCTTGAAACCAGTTAAAAGGAAACCAAACATGTAGCTAAATAGAATCCATAAGTAAGAAACTAATAATCATTTCATATGATGAAAGTTTTTCACAGGATAAACACACAACCACATGAATATCATATCATATAATTAATATATAACATATGTAAAATGGTATTAAATTCCTACCTTGTGAGTTTCAATGCCCATCGCTAAGAATTTCAACTCTAATCAGGCATGTACACCAATGATTCATAGAACCATAAAATATTACTCACATGAGGTCTCTATAATCAAGATCTAAGAGGAAGAGAAGTATAATGGATTATATTTTTTTTATGATTACCAAACAAGAACCCCCACTGCCAACAAATCTAGAATTGATAAAGGGGATATTATAATTATCCATAATTATCTCCCTATCCATTTATAAATTGGGAATATCTTATTAGATCATAATATAATTCTTAGATATTTCCATGAGATAGTAGATATATGATTCATTTTTAAAAATATAGAGGAGATCTCGAATAAACATGAATAATGGTTGAAGAGGGACCTCATACATTTATTTCTGAGGGGATAAAGAATATAAATCCACAATAATTAGAGTTCAAAGGTAGAGGAATCACAAAAAAAAGCCACTAGAGTCCATAGATTTGGGAAACATAGGTTTAGGATCAATAATGAATTGTTTTATGGAGTTTTTAGTTTAGAATCACCATTTCCATATTAATAAATTTTTTATGCATGGTTTAGTGACACGGTTTACCAATATGTGAACCAACTATTTGAAGCTCATTACCTCTTTAGGGATGCTGCATGGTTTAACCACATAGTTTGGTAAATCATTCACCAACTATGGTTTTTCCTATTTTCAATGTTAGAGAGTTTCCTTGGTAATTTCACATGGTTATCTCTAACCATGTTCCATCTTTACGCCATTTACTACCCCTCTATAACAAGACACATGTTTATTTTGGATAACTACATGGTTTCCCCAAATCATGCAACCCTTAAAAAGATAATAAATCCCTCCAAAACCACCTATAAGTTATCTGAGATTTTACCGAAGAAATTAATAACTCAAAAAATATAAAGAATGGATGAAATAAAGGTTTAACGCACCAGAAAAGTCTAAACTATTGCAATATCCCCTATAAGTACTTCTCATTATCAAGAAGTTTATCTATAGTTCCTACTCAAACCAATCAAGACATTGAGCCCAGACATCTGTTTCTTGCTCCCAAGTCTCCACTTATAAGTGATTGTTCAACTATAAAACTTGAAAAGGGGTTTTTTCTTCCCTCAAAACACTTTCTAACTCCAATACATGACCAGTACTAGTCAGTCCACAAACAAATCATTTGGGTTCAACTCAATGTCCTCATTGTCGATCAAATCTAAAAGATCAATCTCACACCTCCAAAGTTGAGCCATTTAGAACATGTTATGTATACCTCAATGTAGTGGGAGAAGATCCAAAAGTTAGGTTATAGTTATAATATGCACAATAATCTCAAATGGTCCAACAATCCTAAAAATTAATTTCCCTTACTTCTAAAATTTGTGATTCCCCAATGGACGTAACACCCGTAAGAAAACCAAATCACATAAAGAAAAATTTAATGGTTATATCCTCCAGTTATAATTTGACCATTTTCTACTATAAGAGGCAACAAAATACATTTAAATCAACTAATCCTGATATGTGGAATCTTGGACCATACATGTCTAGATAAATGCTACCTTTCTATCTTCATGCCTACATGGTGATGAATGACACAACCAAATATAAATACCCTTTAACTATGTTCTATGAAATAAAGAGTGGTAGCTTTTTTTGTACTAAAACTCTAAAAAGTCCAAATCATCATCCCATGCTCCACCCAAATCATGGAAATATTCCTGAATAATATCCTCTAAAATCTAGATTGTTCTCTCTAACTACCCATCGGTCTACAGATGATACAACATACTCATCCTCAACTTAGTCTGCATCACCTTATACCATTCATGCCAAAACCATGAAATGAAACTAGTATTATAGTCAAATATCATGTTTTTAGACACTCCATTTACCTACATTATCTCTTAAACAAAGAGTTTTCAATACTCATCTACAGAAATATTTTGATTGATCAATAATACATGTGACACCCTTTTCAACCGATAAACCACAGCCCACATAACATCTCGACCTCTTGGAAGCTTGGGAAACCCAATAAAATAGTCAACTCATCCCACTTCCACATGGTAATAGGAATTATATTAAGCAAGTCATGGCATCCCTAATGCTTGGCCTAATTCCTCTGGTGTGTGAGAAAATTAGAGACAAAACAGGTGATGTCCCTCTTTTATTTTTGGACACCAGAATTATTGTTTGATATCATGATATATCTTCATCTGTCTTGGGTGAACTTACCACTATGAAGTGTAATATTTCCTCATAATATATTCCCTCATATAATCATAAACCAAAACTCTCACATGAATTTATATTGCATTACCTCCATATAAATACCAAACTAAAACTCATTCAATCCCCACCAACCATTCTTGCATTAATAAGAACTCAAAATCGGACTCCTGGATAGCATTCAGTTGGTCCACAAAATAACATGTGATAATCCTAGGGAGACATTTCCAAAACCATAGATAGTCAAATTCACCCAAATTCCATTCATCTAAAAAGATCAAAAATCTATATTCATCCTCCAAAGGCCACTCTCCAAGATCTTTTCTATTTTTGATAAGTGAATTTGTAATGGAATCACCTTTTCGAGGAGAATAAGACATCTCAAAGTCAAAAATCTACAAATAATCAACCCAATTTATCGACAAGAGACTCATATTTGAATGAGGGATGATATATTTCATATTCTTATAATCTGTGTCGATGATAATCATCTCACCAAAGAGATCATTTCATAAACATTTCAAGGCATGTACCACTACAACTAACTCCAGATCATGAGGAGGGAAGTTTTTCTCATGATATCATAGATTATTAGACCCATAGGCAACAATTTGCTCCTGATGCATAAAAAAATCTCTCAAATCAATCCCTAAGGTGTCATAGTAAGTTGTATATCCAATTTTAGACTCGTTTAAGGTCAAGGTTGGTGTCTATTTCAATATCCTCTTTAGTTATAGTAATCCCTATTCACATTGATTTTTCCAATCAGTCTTTACCCCCTTATTGGTGATCCTAATAATTTTCACGAAAAAATAGGAGATTTCATAAATGAACCATATGTAGTACCCTACCATACCTAGGAAACTATTTATTTGCAACACATTCCTAGGAGATGATTAAGAAATCACTGCATCAACCTTCTCTAAATCAACTGGTATTCATGCCTTGGAAATCATGTACCCAAGGAATATGACCTCTTGGATCAATAAGTAACACTTTAAAATTTTTTCATAAACTTGATATGCTCAAAGTTTACTCAACGTGATCCAAAGGTGTCTAGAATTCATGTTCACAGTCCATGAGTATATCATAGTTTCATTGGTGAATACAACAATGAAGGAGTCAGTACATGGATGGGAAATCTTATTCACGCGATCCATGAAAACTGCTGGAGAATTTTTTAACACAAAAGGCTTGAAAAGATAATGAAACACCCCATACATTATCCTAAACATTTTCTTAGGCATATCCACTTCTTTGACCCAAAGTTGGTGGTATCCTGATCAATATTTAGTATTGGACAACCACTGATCTCCCCTAAACTTATAAAACAAATCATCGATCCAAGGAAATGGGTATATATTCTTCACAATGACCTTATTTAGATTTATATAGTATATACACAAATGAATTATTTCATCTTCCTTATTAGAGAACAAAAATAGATCAACCCAAGGAGAAGTTATTGGTATGATAAATCCCATCACCTCTAGATCATCAAGATTCACCTTGTGTTTCTTCAAATCATTCAGTGTCACATGACAAGATGGTATAGATATAGGTGGTGTTCCTAGCATGAATTTGATCTTGAATTAAATTAATCTACCAGGATTAATTTCTGATAAATATTCTATGAAGAAATATTTGTGATGGCCCACCACTAGAGGAAAAGATGAGTCAGCTATTGGCTCATCTTCCACAAGTATAATGACTACTACCTACATTGTTATATCTCTAAACATAATTATGTATTATACCATTCCACCTAACCAAAAATCTCATTAAAAAGTCAAAAAAAATCAACCCCTTAGCTGTAGTAATGGATACTTGTCTTTAGTAGTAGTAAATTTATGCTTGATAACTAGTCAACCAGTCCATGCTAAAAATCACATAGAATCTAGTCATCTCTAGGATCATAAAATCCAATAAATTTTTATAACCAAAAACTATTATAATACACTCTATAAATATTTAGATATGTTCTATATTCTTTCCCAATGTTCTATTAAGAGAAATCAATTTTGGGAGATGACTTAACCTTTAATTCTAATCCAACTATAACTTGAAGAGATATAAAAGAATGGGAAGATAATGAACAAACAAAGTAGTAGAAACCATAGAGGTAATCAGAATCATACCTATAAATGCATTAATTACCTATAAACCATCAACCAGATCCTCATCCATTAAATAAGCTCTTCCTACATCAATCTTGGGACTCTATCCTTGAGACCCTTAGTTTGTTCGATTCACCTACCCCTATGGAATATTGTCCTACTATAGAGGTCCCCTAGCCACTTCATGGCATGATCTCCTTAATCCCAATTGTGATTCTATTGCACAAATGTTCTTGATAAAAATCATATTACAACTTCAATTTAGCTCACTAGGATTATTGGTAAAAATCATGAGACGATTCCCTTTCCCTCGATAATTATAACATCTTGCAGGGCTTCATTCTATAAAGGGAGCTTAAGAACCTCAACTCTTCTTTGGTTGTCTGCTGAAACCACGACATATCTCTTCTTTTTTCTTATTATTATAACTATAATAGGATCCCAGGGGTTCATTGGGACTATAAATAAAGATAATAAGAGATCCATTTTCCATGTCCTCCTCCAGAACCTTCTCAATAGTAAGGTCCTTTCAAGCACTTAATGGTATATTATCAGGTTGAAATTCTTGAGCTTTCACCTCAACTTCTGTAGAATTCAAATATTGATCTTCTAATACTTTTTTGCCTCATTCCCATCCAAAATAATTTAAAATAAAATAATCTATAAAAAAACCGAATAAGTATTCTCTGACATTGTCCCCTATTAAAGATTTATAAACTACTGAGTGTGGTCATGCTTTAGTGTATCAGGAAAAAACTCATCAAAGAGGAGATCAAAAAAAATACTCCAAGTAAGACCCTTAATCCACCAATTATAGTTAATGTTATCCCACAATATCATCATGGTACCATGAGTCATGAAGGTATCTAGCTTAAACCATCAATCCTCCTGAGTATTTACTAGATAAAAAATTCAAATATTGATACAATACTCAACATCTTGGGGTCCTCCACTACCCTATAAGGATAGGGGATAATGAAGCTATAAGTTAGGATTATAATTGGACATCACACAATGATATAATCCTCCTTGAATAAACACAATCTAAAAGACTCCAGGATAAATTGGTTCCACTACTTGAATCACTAGAGCAGTTATGGGAGCATTCGTATATGCACCCTCCTGTATGATTGGAGGCACTATGGGAACTACCACCCATGAATAAGTATCATAACTTATGTCACTACATAGTATTATAAGAAAATTTCCATGTTACATTATTTGAAATCTCAAATTCACACTTAGAAATGCCTATAATGGTTCACTTAGGGCAACAAATTGAGTAGTTCATAGGTGCACATAAGGGATTTCTTTGGAAAGGCTTGTTCTAAGAGGCTACCCACAACTATAAGTTATAAACCACATAGAAATACCCAAGTCCTAACACAATTATCCTCTACCTACACATTACTCACAATCATATACATATTATAAAGCATAGTATTCTCAATTAAATTAATTAAAATTTCAGTACATGTATATCTTAAAACCATAGATCATATATTACAAATGACATTGAATTAATTAAATTTCTATATATGATAAGTAATAATATGAATCACATGTGAACCAATGTTAATATTAATGATGCATGAATGTACCCAAATCCCATAAACTATAATAGAAAAATAGTACCCAAGATCAGCATGAAACTATAATAGCATAATTGGTAAATGTAATCCCATCACTAGTAACTCAGAGGTTTGTTACATAAGACCTATCTAGGATCTTATGTGACTCCTCTACCCTAGTTCCACATATCCAATCTCCTTTATACCTTTCTTTATACATATTTAATAAGAAAATAAAAATGAAAACCTCATTTGATGCCACTTTATAATGCCTTGACCTAAATAATTGGGTCTAGGTTGTAGTGTTACATGACCTTATCTATTCCTCCCCATACGTAAGAGGTACTGACTAGTAGCAAGGACCTAGATTATGCCATAGGGAAACTATTCCCTTTGTAATAATATAATTTACTTATAAACATACAAAAAAATAAATATACAGCCATATAACATCGCAAGAGAAAGTGAACAATGGTGTTATATAATAATAATGGCATAAAATTCATACAAGTTAACCAAAGAACCCCTACATCATAGGTAAATCGGGTGTATAAAGATATAATAAAATAAACTAAATACTTTATAGAAATATTATGGATTTCATCCCATCATTTCCCATTTTCTTAAAGATCTGTCGGGTCAGCTTCCTAATACAGCGCCCTTACACTTAGCTAGATTATTGACTATAAAATCTTCATGCACATTAAGTTGCTTGTGCATAGTGTGAGTAAAAACCTAATAGGAAACCACCAATGGGTCCTTAACATAAGTTCACAATATATAAAATTATATTCCAATAAAATAAGGAATATCATAAATAAAAATACAAGTGATGATTCATCATGCATTAACCTAGCTGCCACGAACCCTAGCTCTACCAAATTTGGAACCATGCTAAAAAGAAGGTAAATTTTAATTGTTACATGACATAGTTCATTCCCTATTATCCATATGTTAGATCAAAAAATTAATCTAACTATATTATCCACCTTACTCCTTTAAGGAAAAAATACATGCCTATATTTAAGGGTAAACCATAGAGTCTACATGTTGACCCAATTTATAGCTCTTGGGAAAGCCACATTCACATATGTTAACCAAGTATCCTTCTCTGTGGTAATCCATATCAACACATTTAAACCTAATATTTTGATCTGGGAAAATACATATTATTAAAAGTATTTTTGAAAGGTGAAATCAAAACCATACAACCATAATGGTGGCACTCCCACTACAAGGGGATAGCTAGTCAATTTATACCAAACTAGTAACTTGATACTAGTCATAGAGAAACCAAACATTCATATAGATACAGCCCATAAATAAGAAACTAATAACCATGTCATATCATGAAAGGGTCACATGGGACACACACACTTATATGCATATCATATCATATAATTAATATATAAGGTCCATGAAATGGTAAAGAGTTCCTACCTATGGAGTATTGATGCCCAACACCAATAATTTTCACCAAGATCAAGCCCGAACACCAAATACTCCTAGAACTATTCCCAATTCATCACATGATGATTCTGTATTCAATATCTAAGAAGAATAAGAACAAGATAAGGGATTGAATTCAAATTGTTTTACCTAATGAGAACCACCACTACCAATGGATCTATAATCTATCTAGGGGAGATGAAAATTCTCTTAATTCTGCATCCTATCCATCAATAAATCGAGAATCCCTTATTAGAGAATAATATAATTCATATATTTATCCATGAAAACCCCAATTTATGATTCCTTTAATGAATAAGAGAAGAGGTCTAGAATAAATGTGAATAATGGAGGAATAATGGACTCTTACCTTGAATTTTAATGGTATAAAGCCTCTAGATGCACTAGAATTAGAGTTTAGAGGGAGAGGAATTACCAAGAATAACCATTATAGTCCCTAGGTTTGTGTCCACAAAATTTTAATATTTTTTTACCAAAATGAATTTATAATGATAATTAATTTTTAATTCACTACTACAAAACATAATATTTCTTAATTAAATATTTCAAAAACTATGTATGTATCATTATAAAACTCATACTTTTGAATGAGTTTCCGAAAACATACAATGATAGTTGCATAGTATTTTCCACATAAGACTCAATATATTTGTATTCATCTTCCTTGAGTTGATGAATTATTTTACCATATTGATATAGAATATAATAAATTATACTTACTGGATTTAATTCTATTTAATAAGCACAATTCCATCCTTTAAATGTGTTTCATAAAATTTTACACATCTGATTCATCTCATTTTCAAAATAATAAATAACAATGATGAAATTTTCATGCCTGAAGAACTAAAATTAACTAAAAACATATCATAATATCCCCAAATGGAATGACATGGTATTACACTCATCTTTAGTTATATACTATAACCAAAAATGTTTAGAACAACTAAATATAGTACCCAAATGAAATATGAATAAACATTCATATGATGAAATAATACATTAGTGTCCAAATAATAAACAATAACATGAAAATTTCAACAAAAGGCATTCCAAAAATTATTTATCTGATAATTATTCAAAACATTCCTAACCAAATTAGAAACCCGAATATTAAAAAAATATCACATATTATTCTGAAATTAACTTAACTTTTAAATCAAATAATTATTAAAAATCAATAATAATTAAAAAAATATTTTCAAACATATGATAAACCTAAAAAATGATGGAAATCTAGACTTCCATAAATATATTAATCAGTCCCAAAATGACCTGAATCACCTTAAAATCAAATTACTCTTAAATCCAAAATGTTATCCATACTTATCAACTTATATTACAATCATAAATTAACCCATTTTCCCTAATAACCATAATTACTTCAACAAAAAATAAAAATCAATATATTCAAATCCTTTATAATGGTCTATAGATAGTGTCTATATTGACCAAAGAACATCCCTCAGGTATGTTAAACTAGGTGTAAAGTTAGGAACACTTATTGTTCATTGAGTGAAGATTAAGTTAATACCCAACCAACCTTTTTCAAAGTAATTACCCATAGTTTCATCTATGTGAGATAATGGATCAACATATTTTTATCCATATAGGGAAATTATTTTTTGGAAGCCACACACTTTTTACTTTACCTAAATTGTATGAATTTTTCTTATTCTTGGACTTATCACTATGTTTTTCCCAAATTTTTTCACATACTATACTTTAATAAACTGAAATTCCATATCAATTAATATTATATTGAAATTAAATCATGTTCAAATCTAAAGTTTTTCCTATACCTCAATTGTAATACCCCCAGCTCTAGTAACCCAAAGTCAGTGTTTGCTTTATTAAATTGCAATAAGATAAAAGGGATCACATCATAAAGGATTAGTCAGTTTAATAGTCTTGAAGAAATAGATAAATATATGATTCCAATTTTACAATGGAAATAAAATATAAAATATAGTAAAATTAAATATTCTACATCCTTGAAACTAATCATATATTCGTTATTCAAATCATAGAGAAAGAAAAAAAACATTTATGAGCTCAAATGCTCAGTAATGGTTACATACTGTGGAATCTATCAGGAGTAAATAAGGAACCATCAATACAGAAAGGTAAATAACTGAAAACTCATTCCATTTAACCAATAAATTGAACATAAAATTAATCCATGGATAATATCAATGTAATAATCTTATGGATAATAATAACCGTATTTTCAATGAAGGAAATGAAAAATGTTTGATGTCTTGAACAAGGCCTTTTGCCAAAATATTTTCAAATATAGGTAGGTATACATTAATAAAATATTTAATAAATCTATCTAACAGGGTTGTCTTTTGATATTTTTTCATTAATTGAGGGGGTATTTATAACTAGGCACTATTGTAACTGCATGTCTGATGAATTAATTATATATTGAAGGGTCAATTTAATTCATAAACAATATGCATATACAATAAATATCTATATTGAGTAAAGAATGAAGAATATTAACATTACTACATTAAATAAAATAGGTTTCATAGTAAAAAACCATATGTATAAATGGTATATGGTTTAGGAATAAGCATATCGATGATACAAAAAAATAAGGATATGGAAGAAAATATTCCTAATCTATAAGAGAAATAATATAAGTTTTCTTTTAAACATTTATTTTCAGGTTTAAAGCATTAGAGAGAGAAAAAATTATCATAAAATATTTAAAAACATTAAATATCTTGATGATAATAATATATATGGGGTTTATAAGGGATATAGTATACGATTACTTTAATGAAAATATAAGTAATCCCAAAAATTTGATTATAAAAATAATTTCCAACCACTTTGCTAAATTTTTAATTGTAAACCCTTGAATGAGTAAACTTTAATTGAATACTTAAATAAAATGAATAAATATATATTCATGTTAAATATTATAAAGTTTTGCTATATAAACCACATAAAAGAACATAGCTGCATATACAAAGTATGTCCCAAGGAAGTGGAAATCAAGACGAAAACTGATTATCATTGTTTCTTATATAAACTTCTTCATTTTTAATGTATATTTTGATTCACCAATCATAGTCCTTGTGTATTGATCGTGGTTATATAATATAAAAAATTTATTCAACATATAATTATCATAAATATTCACTATGTACATATTTATAGTCATTATTTAAAATAGGACATTAAAAATGAATCACATTGCTTCATAGAGGTGGTAGTTTTCCCATACACATGATAGATGTTATCATTTTTTAATGAGTGGAAGGGTAAGTAATTAGATGAAATATTTTATTTATATAATAATAATTTTTCCCTAAATATCATATATATTCATTATTTCCATCATTATTACTATCCTTGTGAGGCGGTGATGGAAAATTAATTACATCGGTTCGTAAGGTGATAGTCTGCCGTACATATGAGCAATCGTTTTGTTTCCCAATTAGTGGAAAAGAAGGTGAAAAAATATTGTGTGTTCAATATAATAAAATCTAAATATATTGTAGATTTTTTTGTTATTATTTTGGAATTTTTAGGACATAATTGATGGTGTTAAAATAAGAATAAAAATGAAACCTTTTCATTTGAGATAATTACTTCTTATTTGAAAGAGATCCTCTATATATCCACTTAATGACCTTTGGGTTGGAATTTTTGGAAGACCATAAAATCTAAAACATGTATAAGGATGTTTTGGATAGCTTTTTGTAGGGTTTTTTTATCTAAATGGATTATGAGGTGTGAATAATTAAGTAAAGTAGGTTCCCTTTTATAAGGGAGATGTGTGGCACACTTGTAATTTTTCAAAGGTTTAAAATATTATTAAGTCACTTTTTTGAACAAGTGGCTCAAAATATATTCATTTTAAAATTTTATATAATATAGGTTATAAATATCATCATACAATATGATTTATATATGTTTTAGGTCCATTCTAACCTTTATCATTTTAGACTGACACCCTCGTAAACTCGTTTTAACCTTAATTGTGCTAAACAATTTTTACCATTTTTACTATTCACAATGACCAAAAAAGAAAATTAAATATCTAATAAATATTTAAATTATTATTTTAAAAATTTAAACGATCTAATTAAATTAAATTTCTACAATTGGAAGAAATTAATTTAAAAATGAACCAAAAAATGCGATGAAAATGATTTTTCATGAAAAAATATCCTTCAAGCATAAGGTGATCTTAAATTAATTATATGACTTGTAATCACTAATTATATTAATTTAAATTTATATAGTAAGATATATATTCTATAAATTTCATTTAAATAATTCCTTATTAATTATTATTTTAATTAATTAAAATTTAAAAACATTGTTCACTTAAAATAGTTTTCTAAGAAATATCCCTTTTTACCTCCAAATGATCTTATCTTTATTTTGATAAACATAACAATAAATACTTGGTTAATTATTCATATTATAAAACATTATCAAAAATAAAAGGATAATTAGTTAAACACTAAATTTTCAGTTATTTAAAAATTCTTATTTCTGATGGAAATTTTAAAAAACTCACTATAGGCTTATTTTTCATACTTAAAAAAATGATATTCATCATATAAAATTATAATTTATGTTAAATTAAGTATTAAAATGTGAATTTTAATAATTTTTCATGGAAATAAAAATTTCACCTACTATAATTGATGCTCATTTTTTACATCAATCAGTGCCCATAATCTCATTAATCGCCTAAAAATATAGTTATATAAGACCTCAAATGGTATCTAGGACTTTTAAATTATGATCAAACATAACCTTATTAACCCATTATTGTATCTATGTTACTTAAACCATTTTCATCTAATAACATCCTAACCTATAAATTTAGCTAAATATTTCTGTCATACCAACTTTGACGCCAAACATAAATATATATTCCTCAAATAATGACTTTGATGCCTACTAAAGAGACCCAAATTTATAATTCCTTAATTAAAATTTAAACAGAAAATAATTATTTTCTATTCATGTTAAAGTAATTTTTGATTTAGAGTTTTAGTGAGTTATGAAAAAACTATAAAAAAAATTGAATCCCATATCTTTATCATCTAAAAGATATTTTTTCTATAATACCCATATTTAGTTATTCTATAATATGTCTATATAAAATTTCAAAAACTTCTCTACATATGATACCCTTATAGACATATATTAAATAATATCATTATTCATAGTCTAGGGAAATGTAAACATAATAAGGGTGTGACCCGATGATCAGTAATGTAAAACACACATCAAAAGATATCATAAAATAAACAAGGCATGAAAAATATAGAAAGAATAAAAAATAATCAAATAATTCCTTGTAATTAATCATATGAACCTAACGTATATTAATGAATAATAATATAAATATTCTCAGGGATAATTATAACTAATTCCATAGTGATGAAATGCATAATTATGGACATCGTAAATATTACTATGATGGCATTGTGCCAAGGCATCATAAATAATTGGGTTGGCATAAACCAAATACCTAGGATTGTTTGTCTCGTGAGACCTAATGATGGATCAAGGGGATATTAAATTTTTGTCTCCATCTATCACTAACTAACTCTATTTCATTCATCATATCAAAGAAACAAATTAAAAATCAATACACTATCAACATGCCTTGGTAATAAACATTCACGTAGGAAAATTAGCATAAAATTTCTATATTTTCATAGTACATATTAAACCTTACTTAGTAGTAAATAATAATTCATATAGAACTAACAAGTATAATTATTGTAAATTTTTTCCCATCCAATAAATGATTTATCTTTCTTGGTAAAAAATTACTATCCGATTCATATAAAATGAGGGGTTTACATCATATAGAGCATTGAGTATATATCTAACTCAATAATAGAAATTATGTGTAATATATCCATGATAATAAATAACATGGAAATGAATGATACCATAAATTCCTCAAAAATGAAGGATTTTTAGTAAAGACAAGTCCTTTGAAAAATAGAGAGAAAAACATATGTGGAGCATTTAAAAATAGTTCTCCTTTAATGCTTTTGTAACATTGTTTCAAAAATAATGTTAAAAGTCACTTTCAAAATAAATTACATGAGATTTAATGAATACATTAAAAAAAATATTTGCAAATTAATTTAAAATAATGGAATTTTAAAGATAAACTATACTTAATTAATAAAATGTAGAGATGAATATAAAAATATGCATAAGTGGAATAAAATTTCTTTTCAAAAATTTTAAGAAAATAATATTATTTTCATTGGAAAAATTTATAGAGTAATGGGTATATATATTAATCTATAAAAAGATAAAAACATGGAAACATATCTTAAAAAATATCAATGTTCACGATGAAAAAAATTCCAATCATGTATAAAACTTTTAAAAACAAATTCTTTTATCCCTTTAATAATTAAAGTCAAAAAACGACTTGCTTAGAATAATTAAATAGATTAATTTTAATATTTTTTATATAAATTTAAATATAATAATTATTATGGATATAGAAGATAAAGGTTCTCGACCAAGAATGAAAAATAAGTTTTTCTTTTCTTATAAACATTGTTTTAGTGGGTTCGAATACCAAAAAGTGTGAAAATGGAAATAATTATCAAAAACACAATAAGTAGTTATTTTATAATAAAAATAAACATTTTTAACAGTTTAAGAGCATATAATTCCCCAAAAAATGATTCAAGAAAAAATAATCTTAATTAAATGTGCAATTGAAACTTAAACCTTTATGAAGATTCATAACATTTGAAAGATGAATCCATAAATTAATTTATTATGTGAAATCAATGTAAACCCAAAAAAAGTGTAAATATACCCAAAAAATAAAAGTTCATAACAAATATAATATTGGCATAACATATTCCATTGAGAAGTGGTATAACCCAATGAATGGAAATTGAGTTAAAAATACTATTACCTTAGACTTCTTCTTGGTCAAACACATTCTAACCCCAAAAAAGTTAATTTAGACTTACCTTAAATCTATAAAATAACATTATTCATATTTATATTACAATATTACTATCCATTATAAATTATTATTACCCAGGTAATAATAAATCGTTGTTAAAATCAATATTTTTATGTTAACTATTTAGTTTTCCACACATATTTTGATTAGAAAGTCTATGTTCTTGCACATTGGTAGTGGTTTCATCATCTAAAGAATTTTCATGAACATTTAAAGTGTTATTTTAAAATAGTTATATATTTTCATAATCACTTTATGGAACTTATGTTAATGGTTTCGTGGAACACTTAAAAATTCCCTTTTGGTGATTATTGTATTTAACAAATGAATTGAATATATAGTTAAATATAAATTTTAATATTACCATTGAATAAATACTAAAACATATTAAATTAATTATTATCACATAATATTACCAGTATATAACATTAATTAATCATTCATGAAATAAATATTATAGCAATGTTCATGTAGGTGGTAAAACCAACCAAAACAAGAGCACATTATAACAGTTAAATGAGGAAAAACAATTATTGTATAATGATAATATCACTTTTTAAAAATATTGATAACGATATAAATATTATATTTATTAATTATATAAAATTTCATAGTGATCAATTTAAGTTGGGGATAAAAATTCATTTACATCACTTCGTGGAGGTGGGAGTGTGCATGTATGCACGGTTATGTTTCCATTTTTCAATAGATAGAGTGAAATAAAGGTAAAAAATAATTAATTTTAATAAAATAATAAATATATCATAAATATAATATATAGTCTATAATTATTTTTATATAACCATCTATGAGAGAAGGTAATGAATAGTGAAAAATATTACTCCATAGGTGTGGTAGTATGTACGTACTCGTGAGCGAGGTTTATATTTCCCATTAAATGGAATGGAGAAATAAAATGGTGATACCATTAACATAACAACATTTAAGTATATTAACTATACTAATTTCACATTTTCATTACGTTTATATTAGATTTTTAGTGTGTTTAATAGGAGAGAAACTTAAAAAAGGCAGGTAATAATATATACCTCTTCCTAGGATTGTATCCTTTGAAAAACACATTAAGGATTCTTAGATGGGTATTTTGGGAATAAAAGAACCTATTAGATGTGTATATTATATTTTGTAAGGTAATTGTTTAGATATTTGGAAATATATGGTGCCCATGTTTTTTGGATTAGTGAGAATAAGAGGTTCCCTTCAATAAGTTAGGGGAGTGCCACCCTTGTGAATATTAAAACTATAAGATGTAATGAATTAATTTCTCATAGAAAGTGGTTAAAATTTATTAAAATTTAAAATATATGATAATTTATTGTTTTAATATCCTAAAACAATCAAATATATACAATGTTAAGAGATATGTTAAGCCATATCTCTTAGTTCAACCCCCACTCCCATTAGTCCTTTTACCCCTTACCATTGTGAAAAACAATTTACAACGGTAATTATTAATTTTGACCGAAAAAATGAAATGGGTTTGACTAGGTAATTTTTATATGATGGCCCCAAATATTGAAATAATTTTACAAGATTCATTTTCAATTATTGATAAAAATTATTTTAAATATAAGTTCTTAAAACACAATGAAAATTTATCTTTAGAAAAAAGACTTTTAAGCACAAAAATATTTTCCACTAAAATCAAGTATTCTATTTTTAAAAATTAAATTAATTTTATTATTTTTAATACAAGGACAATTATTTGGCATTAAAAAATAAAAAAAGAATGTAACCTTGTGAATACTTGATAAAAATAGAATAATCTGAAATAGTTTATTTTGAATTAAATCATTTCTTAGATTTCCTAAATTTCAAACACATATTCCTAATTCAAAATCATATTTTAAAATGAATTATATTACATAATAAATATATATTTGTTCCATAATGATTTTTTATAATCAGTAAAGTCATTATTATATCTTTATAATGTCATAAAATGATAGTGTTTATAAAATTGTACTTTTTCTTTATTCAATAAAAAGTCAACTATTTTAGAAAAATTAAAAAAAAAATCGCCTAAAGATAATTTAGACATATGAATACAAACATTAACTCCATTTCATCAAATTAAAACTATATAATTTATGCAATAAACTTTTAAATGAAAACATAAACTACAAAGAAAATAAATTTTATGGAAAAATGACTTTTAAAAAATAAAGTGTCTCTAATTTTATTTCATATCAATATATAATTAATGGAGTGTTAAATTATAATTTTATACATTTAAATCATTTAAAAGAGATAAATTCATTAAAATACATAATAATTAAAAAATGTACTTTGAAAAAACCCATTTCTTATATTGAATTATTTTAATTATATCACATTAATTATTTATCTTATAATCATAAAATTTTCTTAGTAAAAAAACAAAAGACAAATATCATCATCCTAATTGATTATAATACTTATATTTTAAAAATTATTATTTTAACATTGCATGACTCATTTTTGTTTGGTGTTGTGCATATTAAAGGATATTTAACATAATAACTATTTAACGGTAAAATACATACAAAAATCATGGTGTGTTAAAGTTTCTAGCAACACACCAAGAAGAAAAAAAAAATAAACTAGAAATCAAAATACATGATAATAGAGCTCTCAAATAATTGGATACATATAATGAATTAAATTATGAAAATAATGTACAATATTATAATTCACTTTTTATTTTTAAAATAAAATTTGGATTTATAATTCAACTTACAAAATTCAATGGAATTATATGTCACGATCAAAACAAACATCTTAAAGAATTTAGTAATATTTCTATTAACATGTAACCATAGGGATTTAATTGAGATCAAATTGAATTAAGGTATTTTGCTTTTTCTTTAGAAATAGTGTTTAGATAATGTTTTTTCTATTATCACTATACTTTTACTATATATTTGTGTATGTAGAAGAATATTTTTCTTTGAATAGATTTCCATATTCTAAGATTGATTCAATTGGAAAAGAAACATTTTGGATTAGGAAAATTCTAGGTGAAAATTTTTATGAATACTGGGAAATATTCAAGAGATTATGTTTTAGTTTACCAAGCCATCATATTAGTGAAAAACTTCTAATTTGATATTTTATGAGGGGATTATTATTATTGACATGAGCATGATTGATAATATTCATGGAGAATATTTAGTTAACAAAACCAAAACTATTCTATGGAATATTATATAAAAATGGCACCAAATTATTAAAAAAATGGAATAGGATTCCTTCTTCATATCAAGACTACTCAATAATTTCCCACCTTCAATTTTTCAAATAGCATTATTGTGAGTCAACGTAGTGATCTTACCACTATATTCATATTAATAATACTGTTCAAATCTTGAAAAATCCTTCAAAAAACTAAAATGTGTTATAAACTACATGTTCATTGGGGAATCTATGCTTCCATTAAACATTTAAGTGATCAATTCCCATAATTTAAAGAACCTTTTGAAAACTATAATGTTTTTTTAGAATGACCCATTAAATCAAACCAAAAAAGTCCATTTTAGTCTAACAAAAAGGTCAACCAAGGTTGGAATAATAAATCTAACAATATATTTAGACATCATGAACAATATTTAATATTACATCAAGGTTAGTTAATCAATTATCAACATAGGTATTTTAATGAGAAATATAATTCTCATTCTAGAAGGAATTTTTAGCCTGGAAAACCAATTAAAAAATAATAAAATAGACTTCAGGAGACAATAAGACAATTAAAAAATAAAAAAAATTATTCCACAAATGGATCTACATGATACTAATGTTGGTAGAATAATGAATCATATCAATAGAGTTTTTCCTTCACAATATCAAGTGAATCCCAAGGGAAAAGGAAAATAAAATGTGAGTTCAATGCAAATTAAAGAGTGGAACTAACTTGAACTACCCCCAAACTGATATTTCCAAATATAATACTAAATCTAAAAATCTTATAAAGGATTTAACAACTCATTCACTTAATATTTACCCTATCAAAGAATAAAAAACTTCTTTCAAACTTTTATTAAATATTGAACATAATTTTAATGAAAAATAAGTTACAAAAGAAGTTGATTGTTTTAATATTACCAAGAAAGATTATATAAAATGATAAGACCTTATGTCTCTCAAAATAGTGATCAAAACAAACTAGAAGTTTTCAAACCACCACTTCCTTACCCTTTCATAAATGATATAGTGAGTAAGAGTGATGAGAGTGAATTGTATAAAGAAGTTTGGATACTTTTCAAAAAGTTTAAGTTAATATAACTTTTCTTGATTTTGTGAGACAAATTACAAGGTATGATAAATTTTTTAAGGATATGTTTTCTCATAAGAAAAAATTAAATGGAGGAGATAAATTTAACTTATGGGGGAATTTTTCTTCTATAATTAAACATTTATTACCTATTAAATGTAAATCCTAGATACTTTTACCATTCTTTCATCATAGGGGAGTGTGAATTCAAGGATTTTATGCTAGATTTAGGATCATAAATAAATTCAATTCCTTATTCTATTCGCTCTATATTAAAAGTTGGAGTGGTAATACCAAATGAAATTTTAATTCATTTATCCAACTAGAGTACTATAAACCCTAATTTTATCATTAAAGATGTTTTGGTATAAGTAAGAGATATAATTTTACCTACTGACTTCTATGTTCTGTATATAGAATATCATAGGTTTAGTACACAAGAACCTTTTATTCTTGGAAGAATGTTTCTAAAAACTATAAAGGATATCATTAACGGTTATAAAGGAATACTTTAACTTGAATTTAAGGGATAAAAATATCATTTAAATAATTTTCAATCCATAAAACACCAAATGGAAAATCTTGTATATCATCATATAAATATTGTTGATTCTATTTTCAAAAACTTATTTCATATTTCAATAAGTAATGAAGTACCAGTTACTAAACCTAAATTAAACCTTTTTTATTATTAAAACTGATTTATATGAGAATGAAAATTATTTATGAAAAGAAATTTTTATTATTTTAATTTTTACATGTGAATTTTCTGGAGTTTCTGACACATATTTTATTATTAGTGAAACTGATAAAATATTGGAAACCATTGAAACTCCTTGTTATTTTCATAAAATGAGTTATAATTACTCATGTGAAATAAGTGATGAGTTCTATAAAACTATAAAAAATACTTCTAAAAAAATATATTTTTCAAGTTCTTTTGAATAAATAATTTTTTTTAAATCATACCTATAAACACACTGATGAAAAACTTATAATTGATGAATTTAATTTGAAATATTTTTTGGGGAATTAATTAAGAGATGAAATTAATATTATTGATTCAATTAAAAAGCCTTTAGTGAATGAAAATAACCCACATGTGTTATATTTGAAACCACTACATGAATACCTCAACTATTCATTCTTAGTAAAGAATGATAAATTTCATATCATCATTACTAAATATATGTCAACATATCATATAATACATATTTGTTAAGTCCATAGGGATCGTAGAAAAGTCATAGGATAGAATTTATCTGATTTAGAAGGAATAATTTCTTCATCTTACATGTATAGTCTTTCATTGGAAGAAAATTCAAAACTTGTTAGGAAATTTAAAATGAGACTGAACCCAAATATTTTAGAAGTTGTTAAAAGTGAAGTGACTGCCTTATTGGACGCTGAAATAATTTTTACCATCTCTTATATCCAATGGTTGATCTATATACATGTTTTTCTAAAAAATATTTTTTTCATAGTTGCAATGAATAAATTTCATGTTTTTTTCTTCTTAGAGTTCCAAGTAAATGGAGTATACTCATTGATTATAGAAAAATATATTTAGTAACTAGGAAAGAACATTTTCCTCTCCCAATTAATAATAAATTTCTTTAAAGGATAGCAAGTCAAGCTCACTATTTTTTTCTTTATATATTTTATAGTTACATTCAAATTCATTTTACATATAAAGATCAAGAGAAAAAAACATTCACTTTCCCTTTTATAATTTTTTCCTCAAAATTAATTCCCTTATGTTTTTGTAATGCTCATGGAAAAATTTAGAAATTTATGATGAGTATTTTTTCTAAATTTTTAATAGAATACATGGAAGTTTTATAAATTAATATATAGTTTACAGATCATCTTTTGAAAACTATTTGAAAAGTTTGGATGTTTTTCTTGAAACTTGTATTGGTAAAAAAATTGTTATTAACTATAAAAAATTTCATTTCATAGAATATAAAGTGATTTTTCTTATACATACTCTATCAAAAAATTAATTTCAAGTTTACCTATATGAATTTGAGACCATTTATTTAATTTCATACCCAAAAACAATAAGATGGGTGAGATTTTTCTTAGACATGCGTTTTTACAGGTGATTATTAAAATATTTAGAAATGAAACTTTTACTTTATACAAATTCCTTTAAAAATATGAAAATTTTGTATTTTATGTGAGTTGTAAAATATATGTTTCAGAGATAAAGAATAATCAGGTATCCCCACCCATTTTTACCTACCATAAAAGTGGAATTTTTCTTTGAATTTATTAACAATGAATAATATTTTTTCCTAGGAGTGTTTTTGAGTCAAAAGATAGATAGGAAGTCTCATGTGATATCTTAAGAATCTTTTACTCTATAAAAAACTCAATATCACTACAAAAAAATTGAGAAAGATATTTTGGATATATATTTTTCCTTAAACAAGATTAGAAGTTATTTGTTAGGGGTTCATGCTATTTTTTTCAAGTTCCATTCTAAAATCATATTTTTAATGAATAAACAAGATGTAAAACCAAGGTTTTTGAGATGTATTTTGGTTTTAAAAGAGTTTTATTTTAAAATAAAGGATATTATGGGAAGTGAAAGCCTTTTGTATAACCATTTTAGTAAAATACCTTCTATTTTAGGTGATAAATCTAAAATATACCCATCAATTAGAGAAGTCTTTCCTCAAAACTAATTTCATGATCTTATAATAGTTTGAACATGGTTTTATAATATAGTGATTTATTTAGATGAAAATTAAGTTACCCTCTATTTTATAAGAAAAAAAACTCTTATCTACTGATTGAATCAAGGTAATACATTTGGTATGGCCCTTACTTATGGCATATCAGTAATTACAACATAATTAGGTGATGGATTCTAAATTTTAAATTTTAATCAATGTAGAATTTTTTCTAATACATTGAGTCATGTTGGTCACCCTTGATATAAAATGATTACTATAGAAGTTATTAACTTATTTTTTCTCAGACCTTCAATTTTAGAGTTGATTTTAAATTTTTTAGAAAATATAAAAATTTCCAATATCAAGGTATCAATTCCAAGAAGAATTAAATTATTAAATGACCCATTTTATTCTTTGATGTGTTTGATGTTTTGGGTATAAATTTCAAAATACCAATTACCAATTATTTTTAATTTCTTTACATCATACTTGTTTCTAATTATAGTTCCATGTTAGTAGAATATATTCCCACTAGAGTTGATGATGGAAATTTTTTAGCCATGTTAATGAAAGAAAATCAGTTTTCAACATTATTTTTCCAAATCATACCATAACTAATCAAAACAACAATTTTTCTAAAAGAATCTTGGAATCTATTTTGAATAATTGTGGATTTCACCATTTGAATTTTACACTCTATCAACTAAAACAAATCAAATTTATGGATTTTCAAATAAAGATATCAAATATATTTTGGAAAAAACTAACCATACATATAAAAAAGATTATAGTTTGATATTGGATGATTTTCTTTAGTCATATAGTACTTCCATTAAAACTCCAATTACAATTTTTCCTTTCAAAATTTTGTATAGAAATTTTTTTAATTACTTATTGAGTTAGAATATAATTCTATTTATAATATTAAAATATATAAAATGAATATTTTTGAAGGTATAAAAGAGATACAATTATTCTCTAAAGAGTTATAATAAATAAGAAAAAATTTATTTAAAAATATAATCCTATATAATGAAAAAAACCAGTATTTTTCATGATGGAATCATCCTAAATAGAGAGTTTAAATATGGAGATGAAGTTTTGTTATTTTAAACTATATGGAAATTAGTTCCTTTTAAATATCATTCCAAATGTTCAATCCCTTTCATTAGTACTCATGTTTTTCTATTTAGATTTGTGCATATTAAAGAACCATGGAAAGAATAATCATTCATAGTCACTGAAAACAGATTTATGTTTTTTAGATATAATTCTCAAGAACCTCTTGGAGAGGACATCTATAATCAAAAAGTTGAGTACATCTAAACATGAGGTTTTATCATTACCTTTTTATTTTATTTTTATTTTTATAAACTTTTTGATTCTAATTTATCATCTAATCTATTAAAAAATTATTACATTAAAAGAAATGAGTGTGGGTGGAGGAACATCCTTTGTTATATTAAGAATTTATTTTTGTACTTTTCATTTTGTTTTGATACTATTTTTCTTTTACTTTTACATTTTTTTTTATTTTTATGTGTTTCTTTTTCATTTGTTATATTTTTTTAGAAATTTTGAGATCAAAATAAATATATTTTTAATTCTAGAATCCCAATTCAATTAGTGAACTAATAGGACCCAAAGAACTAAATTTAAATATTTATTGAAGTAAACATTATTTCAAATTCATTATTTTGGGTAATTTAGGAAAATAATTTTTAATTTTGAATCCCAGGCCTTAAATCACTATACATCTTTTGATTACCTTCAAGTGATGAATCAAAAACACTATTTAAATATTCATTACCATGACCATTTTTCTTGAGTGAACAAAAAAATATTTGATTTTGCCATAATTTTAGGTGTTTCTAATAAAACCATAGATTTCAAGATACTTATGTTAAGATGATTGAGGAAAATATTTGATATTAAAAGTTCATTTTCCAAATAACCTTTTAATTAAGGCATACCCTTTGAATTTAATCTTGGTGAGCCCGTAATATTCATGAATGACATGCTAGGAATCCATGTTACAAACCTAAACTTCCTATAAAACATACTCAAGAATTAAAATTCATGATCTAGTTGAACTCAAGTGTAGTGGATGTTTTCTTGTGGCTTTGAATAACATTTTTAACTTATTTGGGAGGAAAATAAAAGTTTTAAAAATGTTTTAAAGCATCACTACTAAATCGTTTTGGAATAATAATTCTTGATATAAAATTATAAAAAATAATCCACAGGGTGAATCATGATGAGAAAAATAATTGAAAATAAATTTTAGGAAAATTAAAAGAAGTGTGTAATTCCAAAAAAAAATTTTAAGTCACACCACAATTTAAATATTTAAAAAACCCTTTCTCACCTTAAAAATAATCCTATATAAATTTTGAAAACATCAAAAAAAAAGTTCAATTTTTTTAAGGAATTTGGTTGGGAAAATTATTATTGAAAAAATATTAAGGGTGTGAATTTTTTCATGAATATTTCAAGGTGTTTGGAGATGATTTATTTCCAAGGGGAGAAAATAAAAGAGAATTCTTGTGTATAAATTAGAATCATACATTTTTCATAAAATAGATCCAAAACTCCTTATTCTACCTTATAATTTTTCAAAATTGAAACCTACAAACCCCCAAACACTGAATATCCCTAAATTTTTCTCATGATAAACACAACTCCTTGAATAATATATGAAAATATTTAAGAACTTGTCATGGCTGTGGTGACCCTTTCATTTTTTGTGAAGAGAAAAAATTTAATAAAATAAAATAAAATATATATAGTGAGGAAAAATATTATTGAGGTAAGAGTTTTTTCTGTATAGTAGGATAAATAAAGTATAAATAAATTCAATTAATTGAATGAAAATTTTTAAAAAAATACCTTTGTAGGATTTGTGATAATTTATAGTGCCTTGGTGTTCAATTAGTGTATATCTTGGTATTGTGTTTTAAAGTTACATTGGTGTTGTTTTTATACATAATTTACCAATATTCCAAGAATTAAGTGTATGGGAATTTATATAGCTATTATTTGTATTACTTTATCCTCAAATTTTAATGATTTAATCCCTTCCATTTTTTAATTTTAAATAAAATTATTTTATTTTATATTTTTTGGGATTTTTTAGATTTAATTTCTAAATTAAAAAATCAGGGTTTGAAGTGTCTTTAATAATTTAATTAAATAATTTAAAATTCATTGATTTTAATAATAATTCCATTAATTAATTGGAAAATTTCATTTTTAAACTGTAATAGGATAATTTGGCTAATTCTGGACCTCATAGGATATTTTTCTTCCTATTCCCATAAGATATTTTCCAAATGCCTCGTAATATTTTGTTATCCTATATAATGTTTTGATTTCATAAGATATTGTTATTCTATAATACCTCCTGAATCCAAAAAGGTCATTTCTTTTTCTGAATATCATAATTTATATGACATCTACCAGATCATATGATAGTTACCTGGTCACATAAAGACTTTTCTATAATCCTATAATACTTGTAAACTCTTTAAGATGTTTTCCATGGATCCCATATGACTTATGTTATCCAAAAATACCTTAATAATATTATGATATGACAGCCTTATGAGGTCCCTACAATGTCTTACAGAGATTTATTGTATACATTTTTTATCCTTTATGACTTTCTACTTGGTGAAATTTTAAGAACCCGTGAAAAAAATATTTCCACTGCAAACATTTTAACTTACTCCATGCCTTAGGCATACGATTTCCTTTAATGGGGAGATGAAGAGTTAAATCAAATTTATGATTAAACGGAGATTAAAAGATTAGTGTATCTAATAATTTACTATTTATAACTCAACCATGAAAGTTAATAGGATAAAATCATTGTTTCTACTACCTTGAGGATATTTGTGAGAGGTTTCTACATATATAAAGAGGTTTCCCAGGTGTTATTTTAAATATATTTTCATTTTCAAGTATTTTTTACTCCATTATTGGAATATAATAGAGACACCAACATGATTTTAATATGGTAGGGATAGACTAAGTTTTTACATATGTTTTTCACACAAGAATATTTTAGTTCTAGTAGGTTAGATATATATATATATATGGATAAAGGAGATGGGAGTTAATTTATACATGTGTGACTAAAATATGAAGTGGTTGTGGGTAGTATAACCCCACATGAAATTACCTTTTGAGTTTTTAGAAACATTTTTTATCTTTTTGAATTTTTCTCTTGAAATTATTTTCTTGAATGAAGCTAGTTATTTTATTTCTTAAATAAAATTTCTTATAATCAGTTTTAGATGGTTAAAAAATCTATGAATATAAATAATTTATTTCTATATTTAACAATATTAGTTTATGTCTTACCATTTATTATAGTGATTTCAATTAGGTTTAAATTTTTTTAGGTCATCAATTAGTTGAATCACTTATGTAGGAGGAAAATCAAACATACTGAGGTCTTAGTTTGATTTTCAAGAATATTTAGTTGTTCACTCAGAGGTATGTGGGTGAACATTGAGAAGTTCAATTAGGTAATATTTTTACAAAAGGGGGAAGTGAGTGGTAAAAGGGTTGAAACTTGTCTACTTTTTCTTTATCAAATATGGTTTTACACCCCTTTTTAGTATATTTTTACTTATACTTTCAAACCATTCACTCTAAATACATTGTAATTTAGTTATTTTATTTTTCATTTAAATTATAAAAAAAACCTTCAAATCCTTAAAATTTCTTCCACACCTCCAATATAAAAAACAAAAGTGATGGGTTTGAACTTATATTACATCCTCCTAAAGATAAAACGGTAGTGAATTTTATATTGAATTTATTAGGGGATAAAATTTCGATTTGGGATCCAAGAAATATGACCTTCTATCACACTTCAATATCAAAATAAAATTGGGTTGAAATAACCTACAGGTCACTAATACCCAGCATTGATCTCCCAATAAGTGAGAACCCATGATATAAAATATGCAATCTTCTACCTCAAACTAGGATACTGATATTAATTCATTGATTCATAGAACATTTTGGTATCCCTAGTCTAAAAGAAAAAAATAGATTGGTTCCCACCATTCATAACCTATTATCTCAAATCTAAGTAGATAACAAGACTCTTTTTAAAATGAAAAGAATCATCAAGAGAATGTGACCAATCACTCATGGTCTCCCCAATATTGAAATTATTTTTTAATATGCTGATAGTAATGATCTATGTTCTACACAAACTGAATCTGATCATCTAAGGAAGACTTAGCTTGTACACAATCAAAATACACTTGTTCACTTTTCTCTTCAACATCCAATTGAAATTCAGTAAAGAAACCCATAAATTACCCTTCTCTATTTTATTATCCCACTAATTGGGAGGGTAATTTCTTACTCAAGTAATTTTCTACAACATTTCAATTTTCTGGGGGAGTTTTCAATATCAAAATCAAAAGTTCGGAGACTCTCCACCCAACATATATATAGAAGATTCAGGACTCTAGAAGTGGAAATGCGCTTAAAACTTTTATGATGTCAATAAACTATAAAATTCTCTCCAATGAGATCATGGAATCAGGTTTTCAAGACATGCATCACAACTGCAATATTCAGGTCTTGATTGGGGTAATTCTTCTCATGAGGATGTAATTGGAGTGATCCATAATCCACTAAATGGTCATGTTTCGTTATCACAAACCCCAATCACACACCAAAATATTCTTAATACACAACATAACATATAAACATATTATGAATTACTTGAAATTTTATTGAAGTCAATATCACTTTAAAATCCTCTTAATACATTTGATACTTTTCCTTTTAATCACCTTCACATTTTTTACCAGTTAAATATATCAAGGGTGAATCCCATATAAATAATTATTGGAAGAATCACTTATAATAACTAGATAAACCCAATATGTTATTGACCTTAAAAACTATTAGGCATCCCCCAAGACATCACTACTTGGATTCTATTAGGATCCACCAATATTTTTTTCTATGATATAACATGGCCCAAAAATATCACTTAATGATTAATAAACCTGATATTTTGACAATTTTGGATAATGGAGATACTCCTTTAAGGTGCCCAAAATAATATCCAAATGATATCCATACTCCAACATCATCTTGAAGTATTCCAAGATATCAACCACAAACACCACAATGAAGGAGTCAAGATAACGGTGAAAATATGATTCATAAAATCCATGAAAACAAATGGAGGGTTAGTAATGCAAAATGAAATAACCAAATACTCATAGTGCTCATACATACTACAAAAATAGGTCTTAGAAAAATCTATTACTAAAACCATCAAGTGATGGTATCTGGATATCAAGTTGATTTTTGAAAAACATTGGGCTCCCTTAAGATGATCAAATATATCTTCAATTAGGGGAAATGGATGTTTTTCTTAATGGTTACCTAGTTGATCGTTTAGAAATCAATGAAAATTCAAAGTCTTATATCTTCTTTCATAAATATAGATAATGATTCCCAAGTTGAAACACTTGGTCAAATAAATTCATTGGCTTAAAGATCTTATAATTAAACATTTATTTCCTTTAGTTTTATGGTATCCGTCTAATAAGATTACCAGGATATAGGTCTTGTACCCAAAAGTAAATCAATAGAAAAATTCACCTATTTCTAAGATGTTAACCTAGATAAATCATCTAGAAATACCTCGGGATACTTTTCTCTCATATCTGGAAGTTAATTGACTAAAAAAATAATCAATTCGATCAAAGAGAAAACTAGATAAAAATTGTGATATCAACCCAACAACTAGAACAAAAGGTCATGGCCATCCAAAAAAAGGATCTTAATCACCCTAGAAGACATATTTATTCCTTTTAGAAAAATGGAATTGAACCCTACAATGATAAAAATCAATCTATGATTTAAAACTAACTATCCAATCCATTCCAATAATGAAATAAAAATAATCCAGGTTGAGGACTGAGAAATTCAACACTGTCTCAAAATAAGAAATCATGACATGATACTTAGGACACTTGAAGCCACGCTTATTTTATTTTACAATGGAATAAAAATACCAATAATAAATGGTATCATCTCTGATTATAATCCCAAATCATCAATAGAATTAGAAACAAATAAAGGAATTATACATTCCTATATAAAATAATTCCAAAACCATAGAGAAAGAAACAAAAGCAATACATCTCATTGTAGCTGGGCTAACATTATTAAATTCTAGAACATACTCGATTGTATATAGACACTCAGACCTAGTCCCACTCTATGCATTTACAACCTTGTGATACTCCCCTTTAGTCTATGAATAATAACTTTCACCCTTAGATTCATCTGACCGAACCTGAGATACTTGAATATGGGAAGTCCCAACTCTACATCCCAATAGAGGACTTTTGAAAAATGTTACTTTTGGTTGGGATTCCCACAATGGTGGCATGTCATAGATGCCTCTTGGTAATCTGCATTAGTATGGTGAAATTTTTCATACTTGAATTATGTCACTTACCTCCACCAAAAGGATTCAACTATCATATAATCTAAGGAATGATGAGTTCATCCACCACTACTCCTACAAAACTCCTCCTACTTCCACTTATTTCTAGACAAAGAGCTCGGACTAGCCTATTCTTCTAAAGTAGTACCACATATTACTATTAAAACCAATATATAATTTCCCACCATCACATATTTTTCAACCACTTCTTTATAGGTCATAAATAATAGAATAACAACTCCCAATCGGATCTAAAGCTTCAACCCTATTTCAAATCATTTATCCTTGATATAATCATTCATCGTCATCTTAGGAGAAAGATAAACCAATTTATTTAACCCTATTTCAAAGCATCTATCCTTGAGAAAATAATTCATGATCAGCTTAGGAGAAAGATAAAGTAGTTTATTTAACCCAATTTCATACTCTATTAAGGAATGAATCCCTTTCTCAAATTTCATTAACTCACAAGCCTTCACCGCCTTCAATGTTTTCAAGTATACTTCTTATTTAACATATTTTTGAACATAGACCATTTGAGATCCTTATGCAACTTATATTTCACAAATAATTCCCAAAACATCCATCTAGGACCTTCCAACACATAGGTGGTGAATCCAAATTTATAATTCTCTAGGTTCGTGAGGAAATTGAAGATACATATGATCTTTTCCATCCAATCATTGGGTTCTTAACGCCCTTTCTCATAATGAATTTTCATTAGATTCTTATTAAAAACACTTGAGAATTATCTAGTATTATTTCTTTATCTATTCTACACTATGTGATAATGACTAAGTAGTTAGGATGACCAATTCAATGAAAAAACGGTTTATGGGATGGTTAGCCAGAAAAACATTCTTCATAACTCCCTCTCTTTGTTTAATAGAATAATTTCTAGGATCTGTGATCTATAAAACATAAATCATAAAACAAAGTCAATAAAAAACTAATTATAAAAGTAATAATCAACTTTTAACAACATAAAATTTCATCAATTTGATCCAAATATCTCGCTCAAATCCAAGACTTTATTCATGATCACCCATGGTAACTTGAGGTTTGGCTTGAAGAATAGTTGGCTAGTTACTCCCCCACACCCACTTCCCAAACTCAAATGGCCCTATATTCATTATTCCTTTACTCCCCCGATAATAATAGGGCACATATACTATTTTTTAACAAACCCACTTGAGTCGAACTAACACTTCACCAGATAAATCTCTATATAAGTCTTGAAGCATGTTCTCAATTTTATGGGCCTATAAAAAGAACTAGGGTAGTGGTGGTGACCATGAATTAACATAAAGTATTCCATAATGAAAATCATTATCTCTAGTTTGAAACAATAATTTAAAAGACTATTTCTTTAAAAAAAATCATGAATCACTTAGTTTTGATAAAAATAAGACAAGTTCTATATATATAACATAGATAATGAGGGTAAAAAATTAAACTAGGGGAAATAAGTCATAATTAATAAAAAATCTAAGTAACATAAAGGGAAATAAGTAGTGACACATCTCAATCTATTATACTACACACACTATGGGATCATACCTATGGTTCTAACGAGACTATGACTTTCTCTAAGAACATTAGCTGACATAAATAAACCTAGTAATTTTAAGATATCACTCAGTATCACTGGAGTAAATATGTATCTCATTAGTTATCTCAGTCTAACTTGGATAATAACCCTATAAAATTCATAATCTAAAATAGGGATTGCATCTTTCCAGGTTATCAATAGACCCAAGGTCTCCCTTGTGAAATAAATTAACAAGAATGTAATAAATATAAGAACAATCACATTATCAAGAGTTCTCTTAAATATAAAACCATCATCCTCAACTAAATTTTCATTAAAAACCTCTTTTAAAATCTATTTTAAATCAAAACAATCTGCAAAATATTTAATCAAACACTTAGTGTGAACAAGACTAGTTTTTTAAAGTGAACCTTATTAAAACACCATTTGATCCAACAAAAATCAACAATAATAATAATATAGAAAAACAATCCATTATTAAATCATTGCAATAATATCACATAAATAAAACAAATGGAAATATGAATAACCAATGGTGTGTTAAGGGAAATGGAAATTATGTAGAGATACATATCTTAAAATGGAGTGAACTCATCATGTTCACTTAAAACCACTATAGATAGAAATAAGGGAACTTTAAAATCCTAAAAAACCATGAAATTTCATTTAAATAGGATCCTTAACCCTAGGTTCCACCCTTATTATGATATAGGGATTCCAAAACCAAAATAAATGGATGGAGATGATGATATAATGAAAGAGGAGAGAGAATCAAATATAAATCACGTATTACCTTAAATATTTCAACTTGAATCAAAGGATAATCACCAAATATTTAAATAGGATGAATAACACATGGTTAGAAATCCCTATTTCATGAAAATAGGGATATAATATGGGTCACGGTAAATATGGGCAAAGTGTTCATTTAACTTTTCTTTAAATATGGTCAACGTGATACATGATGTAGAGCTCCATTCTCTAGGAATCCTATAGCATGGTGTATGTTCCATGATTAAGGGGTCCCAAAAAGAAATAGGTGTCTAATCCCATTAAAATTCCCTCCATGACTCATCATTTTAGGCTATGCCATGGTTACCCTTCTGAGGAACCCCTATGGCATGGCCCTCTAGGATGCAATGTGGGGGTACTTAAAAAGAAACATATAAGGTTTTTGGACTATGATCCCCCATGTAACAGTGATTTGAACCATGAAACAACTTACCCTATACATCCTCTCCATGACATCATAGTCTTTGGCCATAGCATCATGCCATGAAAACACATATTATTCAAGGAAAACGCCAAAATACCCCCAAAGTGATAGAAACAATCACCTAAATAAAAAACTAAGAACATTAAATTAATAAATAAAAAAAATCTTGAAAATGACATTGGGGTGTAACATGATATTACATAGATTTTTTCATATATTATTATATACATAATGTATTCACTCCTCTTTCAATGACTCCAAGATGTCATACTAAGAAGTGGATATAGTCTAGAGCATAACTAATATATCTCTTTTATATAGTTCTTTCTATTTAACCATGGTATTCTCTATATCCTAAGAGATATATTATTATACTTAATCTAAGGTGTGTGGTCATTTCCCAACTTCCCTATTGAGGGGATCGATATTTTTTCGAATCTACTCAGCTATATCAATAAGAATGCAGTGCAGGGGAGGTACAGATGATTAACATTACCCCAAATCTCCAGTTGAAGGTGGGGAAGTTCCATAAATTAAAGAACAGAAACTATGTGTGGTAAGTATTGAAATTTCAAGTTCTTCTTAACATGATGACATCTTTGAAGTAACTACTACATGGGGGAATTTCATTCCAGGGAGATAGATCACTACAGGGAGGACCTATGTAATGAGCACAATGGTGAGGACCTTAATGGTTATCTCCAAATTAACTATTATAGGGATATCTTCTATTCTTTATTGATGTAAACATTTATGGAGGACCTATATATAATATTCCATGGGGATCAAATATATCTTGTACTACTAGGTTTCCATAGGGAGGACCTTTTTAATTACTAAAATATAATTAACTGGAAATGGGGATTTCTTTCTAGTTGATATCCAAGATGTGGGGTGGACCTTTAAAACTGTTGATACAGGGAGGGGCTTCATAACTGATATTTATATTTTTTAGGGAGAACATTCATGATTAGTAATCTGGGGAGAACCACGAGAGTTGTGGTTGGAGGACTTCTATGGTTGATATTTATGTTTCTATAGGGAGGACCTATGATATTGATACTCTAGGTAGGACCTTAGATTTTCTAATATATATACCATGAAGAGTATCTCCATATTCATTATTTATTTCTCTTATTGATTGGGGGAGAAAGTGGCGTTTTTTAATTCTAATTCGAGATGTTATAGGTATTTAGGAATATGAAAATAGATTGGGGGAAGGATATAGGCATAGTCCTAATTTTTAGATTAACCTTGACAACACATTACAGATAATCATGTTGACTGACCAAGGTCAGATCCTCGAAAATGATTGTATTTTTGTAATTCTTACAACAACCATCATGTGTATGAACCCTCATAGAATACCTCCTACCCATCTCAAAATATATGGATGAATTACTTGGATATCGATGGGAATATGCCTACACACATCACAAGTACGAGAAATTATGGGGATATTGGATCATTTTTTATCTTCAATCACATTCAAAATATAAAAAAAGTCCATCAAGGTGAGGATAGGAATATTAATATGCTCCTCAATGGGTTCCATAGAAATGTTTTGGGAGCTTCATATGCCTGGGTAGGGATTTTAGCCATTAATAATTTTGTTTCAAGAACATGTTGTTAATCTTCTTTGGTAAGATCATAAATTTAAACTTGTACTAGATAAATTGTTATAATATACTTGCAAGATCCTATGATTTTGGTAGAAAAATGATTCAACTATCAAGGGGGATTTAGGGTATGTCAGTGAACTCTAGTAGAAATGGGAATATGATCCTAATACTATTATTCATTTCTCATTGGGATGTTTCAATGATCATTTTCAATTTTAGTGATAATATTGGATCCCTCTTCAGTAGCTACTAGAGTATCCTAATGATATTATCTAATAATGGGAGTAGAAAGATAGTTATTATTCCTACAATATTTATGGATATGCTGATGATAGTTTACTATTTCTTCTATTAGTATAGTCCCACAACACTCCAAGATATAATAAAGGATATAATACTTCCCCTCAATTGCCTTCAGGATATTCCTATAGGTTTCTTCTCTAAGAATGATAATATAAGCCTTATCTTTAGTGAGAATGGGGTTATGGGCCCACTCTAGTCCCCAATTTACCATTGGAAGATGTTGACAGGATTCATATACATGAGTACGAATATGGGATTTCTCTCTACCAAAATCCAAAATGTTTTGGAAGAATTTATCAAAGGGAATAGGGATATGGGATTGTTCTATAACTACTAAAAAAATGTGCCAATATCGAATTCATTCAATTACAAGACAAGATGGTGTGTGATTATTATCATCCTTCTATGGTATATATCCCCTGAGGAGACGTCATTTTGGGTTCCTGGGTCTGAGTAACCTAGGCTGGGATCTCTTGGGTGGCTTCCTTATGGTGTCCTTGAGGGACCAAGGATGAATGGATTTGATGATGGAAATAGTTAGTAAGAGACCACTTATATGTGTCTTAGATTATGGTGAATATATAGTATTCCCATTTTTTCACATCTATATGTTATGTGTGGATCTCTTTGTCACATTTTGGGGATAGGCTCCCGAAATGGTTTTATTTGGTTATGTGTATTGGTGGGTTTATTTTTGTTCTCTATTGATGGGTTGTATTTGGGGTTTTATAACCTAGATGATCTACCTAGATGCATATAAATAGAGATAGTTCTATTATCATTCTACTCATTCACCAACATGCTCACCACTCATTAATGAAGATTTTATGTGGATGAAAACTTCCTTATTGTTCTCGGGTCATAGATTTTGTAGATATCAAGGCATATGTGGGGTTACTTGGTTGTAGAGAGTAACTAGGAAGGAACCATGATGGATATCAGTCTATCCCAGAAACTTAACATCATAT
Organism: Viscum album; assembly: GCA_963277665.1. NCBI lineage: Eukaryota > Viridiplantae > Streptophyta > Magnoliopsida > Santalales > Viscaceae > Viscum > Viscum album. The sequence continues at coordinate 737,543,562 of OY728127.1, read as the reverse complement.
CAATCACCTCATTATGTCATGGTTTGGATTAAATGGGGTCATCGAGGATTATTAAAGTGACCTGGAAAGGATCAACAACCATAAATAAAAACCCCATTAATAAAAAATCATAAGTAAGAGAGTTCTTGATCGATCAATTCCATGGGTAAAGGATTTATATCAGGTTCACCGTTTTTTAATGATATCCAGCCCACTAGCATTATGAGTTATCATAGACCTACTTTACAAAGGTAAGAAGTCATTGGTAATTTTACCAGAAAAATAATAAAAATGTTTTTTTCCAATAGAATATGTGTTTAGTCTCATTACACCCTTTGGGTGAAATTAATTCCTACTCTAGGACTCTCTTATAGAAATAAATCAAATTTACAAATGATTCTCAAATCCCAGTATGGGACTACTTACCTCTTTACTAGTTATCTGATTGAGATCATGTGTTAATTTGAACATCTAAATATATCATAAGATCTCGTTCAATTATACCATACATAGATATTATAGGTTTTCCATCAATAACACCATATATATATATCAAAGGTCCTCCATTTTCTTTTATTTGTTTGTTCTGTTATGGTTTAAAGGCACATAGTTGGGAATTTTGAATTTTTTTCACTATTTAAGGATGTGATAGGTGTTGATGGTATTGGTATCAGGCCCATAAGAGAGGATTACAATGTATACATGTAAAGGTAATTATAACCCACATAGTTTGGTGCTACTAAATAGGACATGTCGTGTCTTTTAAGTTCACATGATAAGGATCATACCATATAGTTTAACAACATGTGCTAATGAATACTAGGAGAAAGGTGTCTACAAATTTTTTTTAGGAATAACACATAAATAAACCCTTTTAGGATCATAATATCTATTAATGACAAGATAGGTGAGGGTATGATAGACTCACATGGAAATATAGCCCCAATGATAATGGATAATAAGTAGTATGGATCATGGAGAATATAATTATATGAGGATGAGTTTATAGTTCAAAGTTAATGTGTCTCAATGAAAGTATAGTTTTGGATATTTAGTTTGAACTGAAAATAGGAAATATGTATATCCTAGTTAACAAGAATCAATTCTATGATTTCTTGAGCTAGATTGATCCCTGGTAGGGGTGAATTAATAGTCTTGTATTACTAATTCTTCAACTTGAACTCATCCTATTATACTTTTTAAGGTACCTATCCACTCAATAAATTCTCTTACTAGACCTTATTTGGAGAAGAACATTGATAAATCATGTCACATTGGATTTGAAAGGTTCATCCAAAATAGATTCATCGTTTTCATGATTGTTTTGTCCCTCAATCATGAATTCTTACACTATTCCCATGTGGTTACAACCATGGACTATCCAAGTCTTATCAGCATAGATTCACACTGTGTTCTAGCTTCTATACACCCATTAGAGGAAACAAATATCCTCTACAAAGTAGGATCCCACATGGAAAGACCCCATTCTACTTCGAATGATATCAACACTACTTGGCAATGATTTCCATCTATTAACGGACAATATCAATATGGTCCGATCATGTTTTCCTTCAAGTACATATTCCCAGTTATTCTTCAATACATGATCATCTGGTTCACTCATCTTTCAAGAACTTCACACAATCTGGAACTCCCCAGTACATTGAATACTCGGTCACATAGGTATATTCCTCCATGGATGGATCTTCAATTCAAACTAGTCTTCTCACTTCAATACAGTGAGGTATCGAGATCTCATTTCTTAGGAATTGTCACACATAGTATTTGTGAGTTCTCTCACACAAATATTATATACCATTCACTCTGATATGGGTATTATTTTTACATTTATAAAGTATCAATAATATTTGGTTTCTATGATTTATCTTTGGAAACTCTATGATTTTATAATGGAATGTGATCCATTTTCAAATTTGGAAGATATTTTCTAGTTTAATTATCATTTAAATTCTCTCTCAAAATCTTATTCAAGTATTCCAATTTTAATTTATTGAAAACATGATATCCATTTCTTATTTTTCCTCCATAAAATCCTCACTTTTATCCCTATTTAAATTATCCACATGCATGGCCCTATGACCTTGTAGATCCTCTTCTAGTTGTGGAACTCATCTTAGCATCCTGACATTCTCCTTGGATGGTCCTCCTTTTATCTTAGCTTGGATCAAAATTATTCAACTTCATTTTGATGTTATATCAATGAAGAAAATGAAATTTTATTTTCATGTTTCTTTTCTTGTTTTATTATAAAATTCAAAGTATTTTCAAAACATTACAAGTATAAAATATTCCCTAAGGGGTTAACTCATCAGTACATGATGAATACTCATCTGACCACCCAGGTTACTCATCTGATGTGCGAGTTTCTTATCTGAACTTCTTAAGGGTTCATCTGAAGTCCCAAAAGACTCTTATAAACTTCCTAAAAACTCATTTTAATTCTCTAATGACTCATTCAAACATGGGAATTAGTCACCTAAACATTGATCTGACTCATATGTACTCTATTTTGACTAATTCAAACTCTAGTTTTACTCATCCTAAGTTAGACTTTACTTTTCTAAAATCCAAAAATAATCATCCAAACTTATGGATTAGTCAATTTCTATTTCATCAAAAAATACCAGAACTTATTCTACTCAAATTAGAACCTATAAAAGTAATTTTTTGGACTTACAAACCACTACAAATAAATTTAAAAATAATCTAGAATATTTTAAATCATCATCCGAATAGATCTTTCACCTTTGCATGATCTCTCAATCGTTTTAGTATCTTTGTATACATGAATATTATCCCACTAAATCTCCACTTGTAAAAAATATGTAGGCCTTTAATTTTAAAATAAATTATTAATTAAATATCCATTTGATAAATGTTATGGATATATTTTCTTCATCCATAAACACCTATAATTAAATTGAATATCATCACAAATAATCATCACACTTAAATTTTTTCTTTTTCTCAGATAGATCTATATAAGATAGAAAGAAACTACCCCAAAACACCTCTACCATACAACATGGTAGCTCATATATAAATTGTACAAAGTTTCTCATCACATATTAATATCTTTTTCAACACTAATACATTATAAATTATTGAAAATAAATAAAATTCATCCAATAGTCATTATAATCTTCTCATTTGGATTTATTTTCACTGCCACCAAAAATATTTTTATATCAATATGTGTGCCTATCTTTCTCCCACTTGTTGATATCAAATATAAAGGGGATGTAGGGGACTTCTCATCTCATCTTATTCTATTCAAAATTATTAGAACAAATTCTCCTTCTCTCTATTTCATTTAGAATCACAAGGTGATCAAATTTTGAGATAAGTAAAGCACCACATAATTTTATTAGAAAAATCCTTTAGTTAGTAAACTCTAGGTATGTGTGGCCTAACCAGATGTTGAAAATAAGAGTGATTTAACCATGGTTATAATATTTTTCTATAAACAACTATACACATGATACAATTATCAAAATATTTTTTGAGGTAGTTCGAATATATTTATCAAAATAAAAACAAATTGCACTCTACTAAATATATCCATAAAAAATCAATTGAAAGATATATAAACTCCCCATTTTTTCTCATTTTTCATTAAAAAATACACCCTTTATAAATATTTTTAGCGTAAATAAAAAGAATGTTTATAAGTGTTATTGGAAAATCTGATTATATAGTTTTGTATAGTTTTCTAGAAATTATATATTCACTACATGATAGATTCGTTTTATTTTTCAACCCCTAAAGGGATTCACTCAACTCCTCCCCTTCATAGTAGTTAGAATACTCTATGAAGAAAAACTTCTTTGGTGTAAAATAGTGAAAAACTATATTCTTTTACTTATATTTCTTATATGTTAGCACAAATAAAAAATTATTTAATAAATAATAAATCACCTATTATTTACTCAATAATCATTTAAATACTAAGAGTTTCCTCCCAACCAAGACTATGATTTTCTTCCAAACTCATTGTGAGAAGAATTCGTCAAAAACTTTATTCTATTGTGTGTCTCAAAAGGTTGTGTGATCATTTTCTTCCCACAAGTGGATCCCTTGTTTGAAGAAGTTTTCACCATCACATTTACCAATAAAAAATAATATCTAATTATTTAATCTAATTCTTTAATAATTCTTCTTAGGCTGGTAAAATTTTAAAATAATATTTCAATCCATTCCTAGTTTATCCACACCTTTCACATAGTTTCCCTTACATTTATAGATCACCATTTGTAGATAGATTCACATAAATTTAATCTATTTCTTTTGAAACCACTTGATTTCCTTTATTAATAGCATTTAACTCTAATTTTTCCATTCTCTTATCCACCTCCAATTTATCTGTTAAATTTTTTTTTCACTCTTTCTAGGAATGCTTATGTTTCTTGGGCTTATCCCTATATTCCATTTAAAGACAACAAAGTATGACATTCTACCTTTTTTATTCTAAACTTCATTCCCTTTCATAGCATAAGGAACACATCTTGGCAACCTATTTACGAATTAATTATATATTTTACCTTTATTATCACATATTTCATATATCATAACTAGAAAAAAAATATTTTGGGTTAATATATTTAATGAAACTCTGGTCATAACATTATTTTTTTGAGAATTTTATCTCATTTCCTCATTATATCTCACCCTTAGTTCATGAATCTTTCATAGAAATTACATATTGTACTAGAAAGAGTATTGTTTTTGTGAATTCCTTACTTAACACTAGAAAATCCTCTAAACTATGATCTTCCACACTATGTGTAAATATATCCCAAAAATACTTTGATGTTTTCCTCCTTTAAACCAAGCCTATTTTTCCTTGGGATATTTGATAATGTTGGCATATTATTCTCTTCCTTTAATTTAGAATATGTCCTATACTTTTATTATTGGTCCAAATAGGTACATACTTGTTTCTAAAATCTAACTTATTAGAAATAAAAGATTTATTATGAGATAAATTATGTGCATATTCAACTTTATCAGTAGAGCCAATATTTTCTCCTACTCGGTAATATTATCATTTAACCTCATTAGACTTTGACAAGTATTCACTTATATAATCTAAATCATTTTGATCACTAATAAAAATATACTATGTCTCATAAATCTCTTTATATTTTCCATCCAAATTCTCTTCAAGATCACTCACCATATTTTCTTTCCCAGAGATATTTAATTTATTTATTTTAATAGAAAAATTTTAAAAATATTTTTTATTGATTAACTCTTAATATTCTGCAGAAAATTTCTTTTTATCTTTAAACATGTTTCTATTCTATTTCTTGATCTATGTAGTCTCCTCAAGATAATACTCCAAATCATTTTTTATAAGGAATCCTATCCTATTCTTTCATCTCCATCATAACTACTTGAGATATCTAAGTTTTTATCAACATGGGTAAACGAATTGATTTTATTATCAAACTAGTTTCCTAAGGAGACATATTTCTCTTTTATTTTAAAAAAATACTTTTATTGATGTAGGAATATTTATTCTTATTTTTTACCCTTTTTTTCTTCTGAAGCTACTCATCCTCCTCAACTGATTTAAATTTTTTTTCCATCCTCTTTTTGTAATTTTTTCTATAAAATGACATGCATCCTTAAAAATGTATTACCATGGTGAGTTATGTTTTTTTACTTTAAAATTTCTATTCATGTATTTCTTTGATATATTAGAAAAAATTGATGTCTTCATCATCCTCACCATCATCAGAATAACTAAATTTTGTATCTTCCTCTTATTTAATCATTTTTCTCATGTACTCAAAAAAATATATAATATTTTTCTTTCTTCATTAAAGATATATAATTTCCCATTTAATAATATATGATAATGTTTTAAATATCATCCAATGAAAAATCCTCTCTATCTTCCAAGACTATAATCTTAGGATCAAATCTATCTAGGAAGTTTCTGATATGTTTTTTGACTTTGGTGGAATCATCTAATTTTTCACCAAACCCTCATATATTAATAAAAATATAAATGAACATTTTAAAGAAGAATTTAATTTAATAATAATAAAAAATATATATATATTCAAATATGATCCTCCAAACATTAATTTTGGATTCCTTGACTTTGATATTCCCTATATAACTTCTTTTAAATTTATACCAAATCTTATTAGCAGTTTGGAGTCCCATAATATTTGTGTACAATTTTTATAAAAGATACATCAATATAAAAATTATTACTTTTCTATCAACTCAAAAATTTATCTTATTAGTAAAAATATGACCTTATTTATGAATGGTTGGAAAAAAAATAGTTACAACATCTCTTGCCTCCAGGATAAGTGATAAAAGTTAGGGAGACATTGTATTCTTCTAGTAGTGCTAGTTTTTTCCTCAAAAGTGATGAAACCTCATTTATTCATAGAATTTTTATTCTCTATACTCAGAAAATTATTGGATCATTAAGAGGTAATATAGATTTTATTTGATACTACTTGTGATTCCCCAATCCAGATTGACCACTAAGATAGGGTGAATCAGGGGTATTATTTTAAGAATTCTTCACTTTGAACTCAAAATTTTGGATTTTTTAAGGTCCAAAAAACTCAATATATTCAATCAATCTCACTTATTATATATAATAATATCGATAAATAACAACATGAATGATTTTCAGGGTTATATTGGAATAGAAAACTCTTTTTCATGATTAGTTAAACCCCCATTCATGGATTCTTCCACTATATACCAAAGTGGTTATAACCAAGAATAATCCCAGTCCTATCAACATAGAGTCCCATCATGTTTTGGATTATAGAGTCCCACTAGAATAAATGTCTCTCCTATATAAATTATGATCCAAAAAAGGACTCTTTCTACTATAGGTGATCAATCCAATACTTCATAATGATCTTCCTCTAGGAACAGACTAGATAAGAATTGTTTTCATATGTACATATTCCAGTTTTTATGACCAAGTATTATTTAGAACATGATCATCTATCTTTCTCACCTTTATATAACAATACATGTTTTCTATCTCCATAGCATTTTGAATACTCAGCTACACATGTCTCTTCCTCCATCTATGTATCCCTACTTCATACTCCTCTTATCCCTTTAATATATTGAAATATTGGGTTCTCACTTCTTATAAATTCTCACAGCCAATATTTTTTAGTTCTCTCTCACAACTCTTATCCACATTTCTCTTTTGCACGTGAACTATCAATATATATAAACATTATCATGAAAATTTAGTTTTAAAAATTAATTTTAGAAACTCTTATATTTTCATTTGGAAGGTGATCCTTTTTCAAATATGGAAGATATTCTCTAGTTTTATTCTCATTTTAATTATCATTAAAAATATCATTCAAGTCTTCCAATTTAAATTTCCTTAAGATTCAGGATCCTTTAATTATTTTTATTCCCAAAAATACACACTTTTATTCTTATTTTAATTCTTCATGTGCATGGAACTGTGACATGGAATCTCATCTTGCTATGGTGGAACTCATCTCATCATTCTATCATTCTCCTTATCTGGTCATCCATTTATCTCATCTTGGTTGAAAACTATTTAACTAAATTTTTATGTTTTTTGATTAAGAAAAGTATATTTAGGTATTTATATTTACTTTCCCATTGTATATATATAATTACCTTATTTTTATTAACTTTGGTGATCTCATAGTTTTTACTAAGGGATTGACTCATTCAAACTCCCTAATGACTCATCTGCACTCCCAGGTTACTCATATGAAGTTGGGATTTACTCATCCAAGCTCCTTAGGTACTCATTTAAAGTCCCATAGTGCTCTTATATACTTTATAAAAACCCGTCCAAAGTTTTTAAAAACTTATTGGAAGTGTAAAATGACTCATATGAACAAGGTAATCACTCATTGGAAGTCTGGACAAACACATTTGAAGTCTATATTGACCAATTTGAATTCCATTTTGACTCATTTTAACACCATATTTACACATATTAAGTTATTAATTATTCTTCTAAATTCTATAAAGATTAATCCAAACTTGGGACTTGGATAATTTTTGATTCATCTCTGAATTCCATAACTTCATTCACTAAAATTATAACCACTCCAATTAATTCAGAGGCCTTATCAACCACTCAAAATAAATTTTAAAATAATTAAAAAAAATTAAATAATTATCCAAATATTTCCTTCAACTTTGGATAATATCTCAATAATTAAAAAATATTTATCTTTATGAATCTAAAATCATTAAATCTCCCCTTATAAAAAAATTTCAATCCTTTAATTTCCAAAATCATTTTGTACAATAATCACCCTTTGAGATAGGTCAAGTATAATATTTATTCATCCATAAACACCTATAAATGACTTAAAAATCATCACAAATAGTCAAAACACATAAATTATTACTTATTCTTCAATTCTTCCAAGTAATATATCAAGTTACAGCCTCAATGTGCCTATGTCTCTTAACAAGGAATAACCTACATAAACTCTATATAATATCTCAACGCATATTGAAATTATCTTCAACATAAGTATATTAATCCTTATTGATAACAAATATAATTCATCCAGTCGATACTATAGGATACTGCACTGCTCAAAGTGCATAGTTTTAGGTTGTATGAGTGGATTGTACCATGCTATATAACGTCATGTGATAAGGACATTATCAGGTATTTTTGTATCATTTGACTATGGTGTTTCTGAAACAATTGGTGAAACAAAAAAGGATTGAATGGGGAATATGTATGTATATCCAATTTCTAGTTTTTCCACTTTTTGGTAAGGATATAGGAGTGGTGATTAAAATCATAGGTAATATGGACCATTGAGGATGATTTTATGGGGAATATGGACTAACAATAATGAGTTAGGGATTATGCATGAGATGCCCATGGGGAAAAACTAACTAATAGATCAACAGGGTGACATAATTAATGAGGGTATGATTGGGTATTATACTTATTAGAAGTCCGTAGGGATTACATTAAAGGATACCCAAAAATGAATCCACTTCCTACCACTTAATGGATAGAAAAGGAGGGGTGACTGAAATCATGGGGGATACAGACCCTTGAGGAAGTGGTTGGTGATTATTTATTTTTTCCAACCTATTCATAGAAAAAAAATTCTTGGATACCATCCAAGACACTCTCTTTCTTTATCCCTAGCACATTGAGAGGACTAAGAGGCCCACTAGGTGCCTAGGTGGATAATATTCCAGATATGGGGTGCCCAATTTGATAATCCTATGCCGAGATTAGTTTAACTAGTATCTTTTTTATGGTATCCCTCATTATCAAGGGAATACGTGGTCTTAATTACCCTGAGGGTCCTATTGTTCTAGGATGAAAACTCCAGATATGCCTCTTATCAAAGGAGTATATGGTCAAAGGGGTGCATGCAAATGTGCATATCCTGACCATGTATCTCATGAAGATACGGAGGAGGTATTATTGAAATGGTATTTTGGGGCTTTAAATTTGGATAAATAAATCCAATAAGATCATTTGGGTGGGACAGAACCAAATAGAGAACTTTATTAGAAGAAAATATGTTATGGAATCTTAATTATCCACATCCAATTTTCTTCATAAAGTGTATATGGATAGACCAAATTCTTCACATCTTTGTACCACTTGGAAGCGAGGAAGTATCCCCTATTTTGACCCCATTCTATATGAGATAAACTCATTATGTAAATGGGGGATAGACTATATAGGGACTATATTAAAATGGTTATTCACATAGGAAACCACATCATTGAGGCTCCCCTGATAGGGGTCACTCATGAAACTCCTTCATTCTGGCTCATTCAAGAGACTCGTTCATGAGGGACCATCATTGTGCTCCTTACACGCAAACCCCTTTAGCATAGTTCTTACATGTTTTCCCCCTTTACATATAATATTTCTCCTATATGGAATTAGTTCCTCCTAGGGTGCTCCCCACCCTCTTCAAAATTTTATTAGTCCTTAAATCATTTTTCTTTTACATGGCCACTTCACTAAGAAACTCAGCAGTTGATAAGTAGGATTTCATAGTATATTTTCTTCAAACAATGTTATCTATATTGGTTAGGCCCATCCAAATGACCTTCCATTCACCAAATTCAAACTCTCATAAATTTAGTTCCAATGATACCTCCTCTATGACTTTGTAAAATACATAGTCGGGAAATTCACATTTATGTTCACCCCTTCGACCATGTACTCCCTTTATAAAATTCATCACCCATGTCTTCCACCTACACTGATAGGATTATCAGGGTAATAAAAACTTGTATTGCCTTAATAATTAGGGTTACTATCATAAGGATATTGATGATTCCTCTCCATGTGTCGGCTTCCCATCTTAGAAACCCCATATCCATCATCTAATCTAACTAGACACCCAGTGTAACTCCTTGTTTTCTCGAAGAGATAGGGATAGATAAAGGGAAATGGGTGACATCCATGCTTGTCATTTTGAAGCATAAATTGAGTGAAACATTTTTAATCTCCAACCTCTTCCTCATGGGTCCATATCCCCCATGAGTTTAATCATACCACCATTTTTAGTCATCAAGCTGTAGGAAGTGAGAATATGCACCGGCCTCCTACTTTGGTGTAAGTCACAAGGAAAATACCAGATATAACCCATAATCATGATCTCCATAATTATCTCACCTTGATGATCTATTAGTGAGCTTCATCGACCATGGACATCCATGTGTAAGTCCAAACTCATTATCACAAATCCATATTCCTCTTAAAATAATCCCCAATGTGATATATTTCCTCCAAGTCCAATCACCTCTCATGTTTAATTTCCAACAAATAGGACAAATAAGAAATGGGATACCCCTGAGTAATCCCCATTCAATCCTTATGTTCCATATTTAACGATATAAAGGTCCTAATAACATGATGTAAAATTGTATTAAAATGTCCTTATCATTTGATATTAAATTATGTTCTATAGTCTTAACACACAAACTCAAACTATACACTTTGAACTATATGGAATTTGATTCCTCTTAACCTGGATACATAGGAAACATCTCTAAGGTTCAAAACAAATATCAAAAACCATATTTTCACCATGACATATTCAATTTGAATTATGAGCTCATCCACATAGGTTTAAAGTCCCCATGATCCATATAATCCTTTCACTATTATAATTTTAGTTATATTCCCCTATGATCCTATTATACCCTCACCTTTCAAGTAATTAACAAACAAGGTAATTCTCAAAGAGATAATCTATTCATGTAAATTACACACCAAATATTTCTAATCATTTTTTACCAAGAATTCCTCACCACATAATGTTAAACTACATGGTATGGACTTTATCATATGACCTTAAAAGTTGAAATAGATCCTAGTCAGTAGAAAAAAACTATGTGGCTTCCACTTACCTTCATATCTTTACATCAGAAGCCCCTCTAATGGTCCTAATCCAAATAACATGAACACCTACGACCTCTCTAAATATAAATAAAATCTAAAGTACCCAACTATGTTGCTTTAAACCAGAGTATCATAAATTTATTAAAAAAAATAAGGATAACCTTTGATATATATAGATGGTATTTTATATAGGGAACATATAATATATATATATATATATATATTGTATTATCTATGGAGAATCTATAATAAATACACATGTTTTTATTGATGAATGGTTTCTATTTGATCACCAGCATAGAGGTAGCTAGTCTTGCACTAGGATTTGGGAATAATTTATGAATATGACATAAATATACAAGAGAGTCCTAGAGTTAAAAATAATTCATCATAAAAGGGTGTGATAATCCCAACCTCCCATTCTCTCAGGAAACATGCATTATAAAATGTCATTGGTAAAAGTGTTAGTTACCACCTGCATTTGTAAAGTATGCCTCTGATGACTCAAAATGAATATAGGTTAGAAATCCATTGAAAATATTGTGATAATGGACTTAATTTTCTTCTGCTATAACTTTATAATGAATTAAATTGTTCGTTTTGATTTATGTATATTATGTGTTATGATTATGATGGAATTGTGATATCTCTTGAGTTAAGTGTCCCTGGATAATGGAACTCTAGTTCAGATTTCCCACTAGTATGGAGGCTTATTATTTATTATATAAAAGTGGGGGTTGACTATGTATGGATATAGGATTACTTGGTTGAGAATTACTGATTTCATATAATTATAAAACTTTGAATGAAAGATTTCCATAAACCTTATTCATATGATTCATTTTGATATGTGTGAATATAAATGTCTTTTGATTTTGTTTAGTAACACAATCTAAGAGTATTATAAATAGTTAAATAACAATACAGTTTAATCATATTGATTTCTTGGAAGGAATGGGATTCAAAATTAAATAATTGAATCATTGCATCCATATAAAGGAACTAATATGTGATAATATGGTGAGATTAAATCCCATTAAAAATAATAAGTGCTAGATTCCTTCTAAAAATACACTATTCAAGTCCCTGATCATCCAACCAGGTTAGTTCAGTTTAAATTTGGGTTCCCACTAAATTATATTATATAAGGAAATAAAGTCAAGGGTGGTTATAAAAGGATTATAATATTCTTTATGTTTTATTTGAGTCACATTTAGCTTGGAAACCTTTAGAGTTAGAATACCATAAGTATATAGTTGGATTTATCTATATATTAGGTTGGAAAAATAATTTTATTCTTAACTAACTAAGAGTCATATATGATATTATTGGGATAATTCCATAGATAAATACTAAAATAGTGAGAGTAAAATTATTGTATACTCATTTATTAGTGAAGTATGGATTATGTAACAATAAAGGATATTATGAAAGTCAAAATGGGTCATCATTTTATTGGAAAAACATTTACGAAAAGTCTTTAGTAAATGAATATAAGACATGATAATCATCTGATATAATATTGTGTTATAAATAATGGAACCATAATCATATTAAAGGATTACCTTAAGATCAATATAGTTTATGAAAAAAACTAATGTATAATAATTTCACTAACTAGTACTAAAACTTTAGAATGATTATTAAGTAAGAAAGAAAATTATATGTGTTGGAGAAATTCCTTCCTATGAAACTGAAAAGATTATTCATTCAATAAATAGATATATATTCCCATAATAATCAAAATAATAATTCACTAGAAGTATCTACTCTTATGCATGTGACCATGGAATATAATTTCAAAAATCAATATGAAAAAATGGATTCTCATAAGATGATAGAAAACCAAAAAAGGATCTATTCTGGACAAGAAAGGAATGATAGGTATGAAGAGTCAAATTCTCTCTTTCCATAAAAGATGTTTGAAGGAACATAATTCTTAACTCATGTGATCAAAATGAATGTTAATGTGAACGAAATAGAGTAATTGTGTTCAACTCTTATGCTTGATCAAGTCATCAGCTTCATTTAATAATCATTGTCAGAAAGGTACTAGCAGTTCACTGTGAACTATATCATGAATTAGTTCAATAAAAGTTTACAGGATCACATCAATACATTGAGTATTTTTGAGAAATACATTGGAGGAATATCCACCAAGTCTTTTAATATATAAATATTACATATTTTTAGATGAATATTCAATCCATATCACAAATACATTCCTGAGGACTGTAAAGGTTTAGTGTCTTTGGAAGCTCAGATACATAAACAAATGGTTTATAAGTTAAATACATCATCTCCCAAAAATTTATTCATAAATAGAACTATTCTTATAAATATCATACTTAATATTATTCTTCATAACCTAGGAAAATAAAACATAAGAAACGGTGAGCTCAAATTCTCAATAAGTGTAAAAAAGTGAGATATCAATGATCATGTAAGAATGTCATGGGCATAATGGTATGAGAACACGAGGTTAAAATTTAAAAATCACACCCTATATATCAAATATCATAATATTAAGAAAAGGAATAAATCTTTGAATTTAATAAGACATGAATAATAAAGGAATCAAAAAACATGAGCCATGAGAACATAAAATTGGCATAATCCATAGATTTGTTTCATACATGTAATCATAGAAAATCATTTCCTTAGTAGTCAATGATCATTTACAATACTATCATAGTGTATTGGGTTCACTCCTCAAACCATCATAGTAGTCAAGGTTCGCTCAAAAGACTATCATTGTGGAAAAATTCCCTTACTAATATGGGTTTACTCATCATTTCAGTCATATTTATCTCATAAAGAATAAATATTTACCCAATGCATTGGGGTTAGATGTAGGTCCCACCCATCAGATAAAAAAAATTATACATATTTCTGCCATAAGATCATAAACAATTCATCATATTGTGACCTATGAAGAAGAAATGAGTTTCATAAACATTTCGCTATATCATAACCCATAGAAATGAAAATGGTTTCATAATAATTTAATCAATTTGTCATAGTATAAACCATGGAAAAGGAACATGTTTCATAAAAAAATTGTCATAATCATAAATCATCAAGATAGATAATAAGGTTGGTATCATTTGATCATATCCACATTAAATATTAAGTAACATCAAATGATATTATCTTAGATGTAAAATTATTTTGAAAGATAACTTGGAAAATTTATTTAGGAAAATATCCTTTTCACTTTGAAATCACTTATTTAAGATCAAACAATTTACCAAATATTAAATAAAGAAATTTATTTTAAAATAACCTTTGAAAGTTTAAAAGGAATATTTAAATCATTGAGGGGTAATTATAGTAATAAAAACCATTCATGTCATACAAGTAAAAATAAATATTCCTTCACATTTTCAATAAAAGACAAAAGTACTGTATTTGGAAAAAAACTGGAAGATTCCTTTTAAACTATTTTATAAAAATTAAAAATAGGGTTAAAATGAAAATAAAAATCATTTGATAATATTAAAAACAATATTTAAAATATTTTTAGAAAACATGGACATGGAAAAAATGATTTTAGATAAAATAAAGAAAAAAAATTGATTTTCAAAATAAAATATAATTTCAGTTTCATGAGTACATAATGAGACAAAAATGATATGAAAAAATGTAATCTAAAAAAATAAAAATAGGGTAATAAAATTCAAGATTTTATTGAGTGATAGAACCTAATATTTCTATGTTTTAAACTTAATCGTAAACAATCCTGATAAACAATGAGATTGTATCATAAAATCCATACCACATTGGTAACTTTTAAATCATAATCCTTTTAAAAGAAAAAAAAAATAGATAGGAATTTATAACCCATAATATTCTGGATAATAATCATAAAATATACTCATGGTTATTATATACACCACACAAAAGATAGGTTTATTATTCATTTATTCTAGAAACATACACATATATATCATACCATATATGATTTTATTATAAACTTTTATTACCCATTTATTAATAATTCCTTATTAAATTCCCATTTCAAGTAATAACTACTTCATTTTTCATGTATGTTTCAATTTGGTAGTTTCAGTAATTTTACTTTAATCATGGTTCCACAATATCTTGAATTTTAAACATTATTTAAATATCATATGTATTCATTATACATCTATTTATATTAATCCATTAAATTTATATATAAAAAATAAACTACACTGTTCATAGAGATAGTAGGTCGTACTTACGCATTAATGTTGTTTCCATTTCCTCAATGGATTTAAAAAAAATAAATGTAAATATTAATTAACATTTATATAATGATTTTTAAATAATATATATTCATTAAATTTTCCCTTATTACCATCCATTCCAAAATAAAATGGAAAATGAATCACATCGCTTCGCAGAGGCGGTAGTCCACACGTACGTATGAGTGATGTAATCATTTTCTAATGGATAGGAAAGTGTGTAGGTACATGTGATATTATAATTACAGGAGAATAAATATTTCATAAAAATCATATATAAACATTAAATCCATCATTATATTCATCTATGAGAGGCATTGAGGGAAAATGAATTTCATCGGTTTGTGAGGCGGTAGTCCACCATACACAAAATCAATGGTTTCGTTTACTGTTTGATAGAGGATGAGATACATATTAGATATTTAATTGACATTATGGAATATTATCATATTAGATATATTTATTTTATTATATCATCATAGTTTAATAATATATTAATGAGCTAGAAGAATAAATAAAATAAAAACAATCAATTAAGAAATATATCTATTCTTCTGAAAACCTCCTTAGGTTAGAACCAAAAGCATTCTTAAGATGGTTTAAAAATAAAATAAGGCCTTCAGAACATGGTTGGGGAAGTAATGAAAGGAATTTGGAATAGATTTTCTGAACCAAATAGATTTAAAAGTGTGAAAAGGAAAGGATATTGGGTTCCCTTTTATAGTGGGGTAGAGGACACACTTTGAATTTTTTAAAGGAAAAAGGTTATACCCACGTTTTACAAAAGAAAAAAGGATAAAAAATGGATAATTTTTGAAAATTAGATCATATAAGGTAAACAAGAATCCATTTCATAGGAATTTTATAATTTTTTAGGTCATTTTAACCCATATATTTTTAGTTTAACACCAGATAAACCTGTTTTAACCATAACTGTAGTAATTAATTTTTACTTTTATTAGTATTAATTATGAAACAATATTAAGTTAAAATTTTTATATTGTATTAATAATGATGATTCCAAATATTAAATCCGTTTTTCTAAATTGAATTTATATAATTTGAATAATTTAATTTAAA
Source organism: Viscum album (assembly GCA_963277665.1). Taxonomy (NCBI): domain Eukaryota; kingdom Viridiplantae; phylum Streptophyta; class Magnoliopsida; order Santalales; family Viscaceae; genus Viscum; species Viscum album. Next base: position 737,526,858 of record OY728127.1, on the reverse strand, counting down.
ATTAAACCTTGATACGCGATAAAAATATTGTTTTCCAAAGAAAAAGTATTCATAAGTATAGAAATTTTTAATATCAAAATTCAATATAAAATTGATTAAAAGGAATTAATTGGATTAATTAGAATATAATTGAACTTATTTTACTTTTAAAAAATTTTAAAACAATATTTAACTTTGTAAATACTTTATACAAAAAGACAGTTTTTAATAAAAACATAATTTTTCACTATTCATTGAAAAATTAATCTTTATAGGAAATTCTAAAAAATTCACCCCAAGATAATTTTGACATGTTTATTTTAAAATTTTATTCAAATTTTTCAAAAAATTATTTATAAGATTCAATATTTTATTTTATTTTTTGTTCAAAAAAAGAAATGAAAATTGTTTTTTGAGAGAAAATGTATTTTTGAATAATATAATTACTTTTCGAAAAAAAATGAGTACTTATTTATAAATATATTTTATTTATATAAAACCATTATACATAATTTAAAATGTTTTTGTTACTATTGATACATCTAATTTTAACTTCTTGTTTATAATTTTCATGTTTAAATTATAATATTAATTGAATATTGTAGTTCATTAAAACTCATTGTTTCATATAATGAAAGATATCAAAGAAATTAAATTTATTTTTAGATAAATTCATAAAAACATAGGGTGTCATATTATACATCCCTTCAAATAAATTTCACCCTCAAAATCCATCACCATGATACAATAAATGAGGATGCGTCTTCCTCATCATATCCTCAGGTTCCCAAGTAGCTTCTTTAAATTGGTGGGTTTTCCACAAAACTTTAACCATGTGAGTGGTCTTGTTTCATTTAACTTCTTTTATATTATCCAAAATCACAACTAGTTGTTCCTAATTAGAAATATCATAAACCAATGGGATGAACTCTAAGGTTAGAACATGTGATGTATCGGTTATGTACTTCCTCTAGATAGATACATGGAACACATCATGAACTTGAGTGAGGTTCGGTGGAAGCACCAAATGATAAGATATCATTACTACCCAATCAGGAATCTCAGAAGGTCCAATATACCTAGTGGTTATCCTTTCTTTCTTCCCAAATCTCATAACATTCTTTCCTAGAGAAATTCATTGAAAAACATTCTCACCGACTTTAAACTCTAGATTACACCAATTATTATCAGCATAACTTTTATAAAACTTTGTGCTTCCATTATTTTTTACTGAAAGGTTATAACCTTCTCTACCATTTCCTCATCTAGAATTGGTCCAAATAATTTTATTTCCCCTAATTTATCCCAACATCTTGGAGTTCTACACTTCTTTCCATAGATTCTTTTCTAAGGATCAATCTAAATTCATGATTGAAAGCTATTATTGTATAAAAACTTGACTAGAGGAAGGTGTTGATCACAACAACCATTGAAATCCATCAAAAAATATCTTAATATATCCAATAGGGATTTAATTGTTCTCTCAGAATTCCCATATGTCTGAAGATGATATATAGTAATGAAACTCAACTCTATATCAAGAGTTTGATTAAGGATTCTCCATAACTTCAAGTAAAACCTCAGATCTTGATCAGATAGAATAAATCTGTACTCCATTAAGCCTTACAACTTCTTTCATGTATATCATGGAAATATTATTCAAAGAGAAATATTATTTGATACCAATTGTGTGTGATGACTTCATAAGGTGATCAACTACAACCCATATAGCATTATTCCCCTTAGATTTTTGTTGGGGGGGTCAATGATAAAATCCATGGTGATATTTTCTCATTTCAATTATATTATGGTTAATGTTTCTAACATCCCCTTATACTTTTGTCTCTTAACATTTAATTTATGAAAAACTAAGCATTGAGATAAAAACTCTATAATATTTATTTTCATTCAATCCCAATATAAATACTCTTTAATATATTTAAACATCTTCTTAATTCTAGGATGAATAGAGAATAAAGAACTATGAGCTCCCTCTAACAGCTCCTTCAAATTAGGTTTGAAAAAAATACATATGTGGTTCTTAAACCTTATTATTCCATCATAGTTAAGGTTAAACTTGAGAAAATTTCTACCCTTCTTCTATATATCTACATCTTTCTTCTACGCCTCTTTAATATTCACTTGGATAGATGGTTGAGCACTTATTTTTGAAAGATACAATTTTCCCCTTTAATATTTTTAGGTCTATCCATTTAAAATCCAAAAATGTTGGATTAGTTGTGATCCTCATCATATATAAGATAGAATTATCCTTTTGACTCAATGCATTTTCCACCTTGTTCACTTTCCCAGGGTGGTAATGTATTGAGGAGTCATAATATTTAATCAATTCCAATAATCTTGTCTAGTTCATATTCAACTCTTTTTCTATTAATATATACATTAAAATTTTACTATCATTATGTATATCAAACCATTATCTATAAAGATAATTCCTCCATATTTTTAATATAGAAATGACTATGTCTAACTCCAAATGATGAGTTGGGTAATTTTATATATGATCATTAAATTATTTTGAGGCATAAACTATCACCATATCCTTATGCATGAGAATGAATCCCAATAACTTATATGATTCACCACTATATATTACAAACCCTTCTCTACTACATGGTAATTTAATCATAGGTGCACTGGATAAATTTCTCTTCAGTTCCTTGAAATTATTTTCACATTCATCATTCCAAAGGAACCTGGCTCCCTTTCAAGTTAAATTGGTAAACAGATTATATACTCTTGATAAATTCTATACAAACCATCGATAATATATATCTAAACCAAGAAAACAATGGATCTAAATCACAAAGTTTGGTCTAGGGAAATGTTTAATAACCTTCATTTTTTATGGATTCACGCGTGAAACCTCTCTTGAGATTATATGACCAAAAAAGGAAACCTTTATATCCAAAATTCACACAATGTAAATTTTATAAGAATTTTATCCTACTTTAGGTTCCTTAGTAAAACTCTCAAGTGATCTTCCCTATATTCCATTCTATTTGAATATATAAGAATATAGAGTATAAGTACTACCAAAAATACATCCAGGAAATATCTAAAGACTCTATTAATTAAATCCATCAATATTGTGGGGGAATTAATAAGACCAAATTGCATCGCTATATATTCATAGTATCCATAACTTGTATGGAATTATGTATTGGATATATCATCCTTCTTAAACCTCAATTAATGGTATCCAGAACAAATTTCAATCTTGTAAAAGTATTCATCTTTGTATAGTTGATCAAAAAAGTCATCAATACAGGGAAGAAGATGATTGTTCTTGATTTTTATCTTGTTCAATTATATATAATCAATACATAGTCACATTGATCTATATTTCTTTTTAAAAAAATAATAGTTACACCCCCACGGTGACACACTTTGCTGAATTAGTCCCTTGAAAAGATTTTTCTGGAGTTTCTTATTCAATTACTATAACTTAATCAAAGCTATTCTATATGGATTCATCGAAATTTGTGTAGCACTAGTTATGAGTTCTATTGAGAACTTGAAATCATGATTTATTGGAAGACTGGAAACTCTTACTGAAATAAATCAGAAAACCCCCACGCAATATTAATATCATCAATGTTGATTTTCTCCCCAACCATCAGAGATAAACACCCTTTATTAAATGGAATCAGGTCCCATACAATGTATGTAATTCCCATTGGATATTCATATCTATCATCACATTGATAGACAATCGTAATTTGTCTTGGAATATTAAATTTCACTTACCTTCCTTGAGAATTGATGCGGGATTTATGTAAAGAAGGTCAACACATGCCTAAGACAACATAAAATTAAACAAGAGGGGGAATAAAAATATTTTCAGAAAGCACATTCCCACAAAATTCAACCAGATAAGAATAATATATATGTGATGTGAATATCATACCATTAGGAGGTTTCACTGATAATTCAACCTCTAATCATTGAGGATATTAATTAACATTACTTGAGACTTTTCTTGATATACATGAATTCATATAACTAATCTCAAATAGGTTAATTCAGTATTTCATCATTCCTATTACCATCTCAACATTATAATTATATATTCAGTCACATAATAAAACCCAAATGGTTTTCATGATCATCAAACATCATTGATCAGAGTAACAAATAATATAATCATGAAATATCATGACACCTTATTTTCAATCTATTTCACATAGTTTTATGATAGGTCATACATAATCATTATCTATTCAAATCCTTTAATATGGTTTGTAAAGATTTTTTGAATTTCAAAAACATATACCCTTGTAGTTTCAAACTAGGTGTGCAGAAAGGCCCATTATCATGCACCATCTAACGATTGAGTCAAATTAAAATGCATCCATTTTGGAGTTATTACCACTAAGAATAATTGTGTCAAAGCCACATTCACTTGTATTATCTAGTAAGGTATGTAATTTCTTATAAACCACATGCTTTATCCTTCACCAAATTTCCAGGACACTTTCCTATACTTTGACTTATCACTGGGGTTCTAAATAAAGTTTTATCATCTTTATTTTTAAAGGCTAAATAAACAACTGGTTCATAAGTAAACCACGTAATCACCCACCAAGTTCTTCATAAATCGAACCCTTCTTAGACATACCATACTTAATACATTTATTCATAACTTGGGTAAATGAATCATAATAAACGATGATCTCAGATGCTTAGTATGAGTAAATAAGAGAGATATCAATGATCACATAAGAATAACATGGGTATAAGGGTATGAGAAAACAAGATTAACATTTTAAAACCCTTACCTATATATCAACGATTTTAATCTTGAGACATGGTATAAATAGTTTCATTTCATAAGACATAAATCATAAAGGAATCAAAAAACATGACCCATGAGACCATGACATTGGCATAAGATATAGATTTTGGGTATAAAAATAAGCATATAAAATCATTTCCTTACTAGTCAAATATCATTTCAAAAACTATGATAGTGGATTGGGTTCAATCCCTAAACCATCATAGCAGTGAAGGTTCCCTCTCAAGACTATCATAGTGGACAAATTTCATTACTAAACTAGGTTCACTCCCCATTTCAATCCTATTTATCTCATGAGATATAATTCTTTATCCAATGAATTTGATAGAGATATAGTTCCCACCCATAAAATAATGAAAATCATACATATGTGTGTCACAAGATTATAAAACATTCATCATATCGTAACCCATGAAAAGGAATTGGGTTTCCTAAATATTTCATCATATCATAACCCCAAGAAATGAAACAGGTTTCATAACAATCACTTTAATTAATTATAGCATAATGTATGGAAAAGGAAAGAGTTTCATAAATAACTTTTCACCATAACCATAAACCATCCATAGAAAGAATAAAGATGGTATCATGGGATCATATCCCTGATAAATCTTTAGTAACATCAAAGGATGTCAACTTAGATGGAAAATGATTTTGAAATATCACTTAGAACATTTCTTGAGAAGAATGTCCTTTTCACATTGAAATAACTAATTCAAAGTCTACAAAAATTTTCAATTATTAAAGAAAACATTTTCTTTTAAAAAAATGGAAAAATTTAAAGAAATAATTAAATAATTGAACAGTCATAATGTTTGGAAATATTTTTCATGTCGTATATGTTTAAAAAAATATTCCATTTATATTTTTGATAAAATCGAAAACCGCCTTATCAAAAAACGACAAGAAGATTTATCTTAGAACATTTTTAAAAAATTAAAAAATGGTTAAAAATTAAATCAAAAAAATATTTGGATAATATTAAAGATATTCTTTAAAATATTTTTAGAATACATGGAAATGGATGAAAAAGTATTTTCGAATAAAGTGAGAAATAAAATTGATTTTTTATTAAAAAATATCCTTTTTATCTCTTGATTACTTAAAGAGAGTAAAATTAAATAAAGGTATTTAATATTAAGAAATAAATATAGTAGAAGTAAATTCATGAGTTTCTTGAAAGATATGTAATAATATTTCATCATCAGAAACATAACCATAAAAAATTCCAATAAATAATGAGATAGTAACATAAAACCCTTACCTCTTTGGTAACTTTTGAATCATAATCCCCATGAAATAAAGAACCTTATATGGGTATGTATATCCCATAATATTCATTATAATAATAATAAAATCCAATATTTGGTAGTATATACACCACACAAAAGAAAAGAGTGTTGTATAAGGCATGTGTTCCACATAAATAAAACTGAGACGAAAATCCCTTACCTAAAATATTGAATTTCATCATAAAAGTTCAAAATTACTATATAATAAATAAAAGTTTATTATAAATGTATTATATAACCCTAATAATATAAATAATACAATATATGATTTAATTATGTCCTTTTATTACCCTTTTATTAACAATTCCTTGTTAAAATCATGTTTTGGGTAATAATATCTAGGTTTTTCATGTATGTTCAGGTTTGGTAGTTTCAGACAGTTTACTTTTGTCATGGTTCAATAATCTATAGAATATTAAACATTATATAAATATAATGTATATTAATTATACATGTATTTATAGTAATCCATTAAATATAGAGATAGAAAATGAATAACACTATTCATTGAGATAGTAGACTGTATATATTCATAAACATTATTTATGTTTTCTCGATGGATGGAACAAAATAAAGGTAAATATTAATTCAAATTTAAATAGTAATTTTTATATCATATATATCATATATATTCATTAGATATATCCATATTACCTTCCATGTCAAAATAAAATGATAAATGAATCACATCACTTCGAGGAGGCGGTAGTCCACACGTACGCTCGAGCGACGTTATCACTTTCCAACAGATTAGAATGTAAGATGGTAGATTTGATATTATATTTATATAAGAATAAATATTTCATAAATATCATATATAAACATTAAATTCATCATTGTATTCAGATGTGAGAGGCGGTGATGGAAAATGAATTACAACAGTTCGCCCTGTAGTAGACTCTCATACACACGATTGATGGATATGTTTCCCATTTAAAAGAGGAGGATATGGATATAAATTATTCCATTAACATAATAACAAATAATTACAAGGGAGATAATTGTGTTATTATTTCATTGTAATTGAAGATAATTTGAAGGTGGTTGGAGAATAAATAAACTAAAAACAATTGGTTATGAATTATAGCACTTTTTCAGACCACCTCCATAGGTTAGCACAGAAAATATTTCCTAAGAGGAATTAGAGATAAAATTAATGAATCTAGGATGTGGGTATGGAATTAATGAATTTATTTTGGTAATTATTTTCCAAATCAAAATTATTTTGAAGTGTGAAGAGGATAGAAGAGTGGGTTACCTTCTATAATAGGGGGATAGGACACATTTGGATTTTTTAGTGGAAAATGTTATACACATGTTTAACAAATAAAAAATGGCACAAAATGGATAATTATCAAAAATTATACGATATAAGTTCATAATAAAGGTATAAAATTGGGATTAGACAAGTTTTTAGATCATTTTAACCCTATTATTTTTAGTTTAACCACTGCTAACCTCATTTTAACCTTAACTATCATAATTAATTTTTACTATTTTTACTATTTATTATATCCAAAAATTAAGTTGAAATTATTATATAAAATTAATTATGCTGAGTAAAAAAATTTAATATATTTTTTCAAATTAAATTCATATAAATTGATATTTTAATTTAAAATTAACCCCATAAACACGATGAAAAAGTGGTTTTCCAAAGAAAACGTTTTCTTAGGTATATAAAGTTTTAATATAGAAATTCAATATTAAATTGATTAAAGTGACCTGAATTTCATTAATAACAATATAATTGAACTCATATTATTTTAAAATATTTTAAAACTATATGTAAATTTTAAAATTCTTTAAATTATAAAGTAGATTTTAAAAAAATATTATTTTTCAATATTCATTGAAAAATTAATCTTTTCAGAGAGCTATTAAAATATATCCCTAAGTTAATTTTAACATGTTTATTTTAAAAATAGATTTAATTTGGTAAAATAAATTTCCAAAAAATAGAAAATTTTAATTTTATTAATTTTTCACAAAAAGCAATGAAAATTATTTTTTGATAAAAAAAATGTATTTTTAAAGCATATAAAGAATATACTAAAAAATATATACTTATTTATAAATATATTTTCTGAAACTAAAACTATTATACTTAATTTAAAATTTGATTATTCCTATTTATACCACCAATTTTAATGGCTAGGTTATAATATTCATGTTTAAATAGTAATATTAATATTATATATTCATTCATTAAAACTCAGTGTTGTATGTAATGCAAGATATTGAAGAAATTAAATATATTTGAAAAAAAACATAAAAACTCAGGGTTTTACAGAAGTTACATTCTCAAGTGGCATTATAATGTTCCATAATAATAAGGCTAAAAATATTTCTAGAAAGATAAAAAAAGAGGTCATAGAGACTCCAAAATACTAACTAAACCCATGAAAAGTAAGAAGCGAAAGTGCTTTTATTATGGAAAACCTATCCATTAGAGAGAAATTTTCCAAAATACTTAAGGGTTTTAAGAAACATCCTGAATACTTCACCTTAGTTATTAATGTTATATAATTAAATTATTCTAATCTAAAGGGTATTTGATACCAACTATATGTTTTATAAGTGTTTTAAATATAAATGTGTTCAAAAAATTTAAAATAGTTGAAGATAAGATGTCAAAGTATTCATTCAACAAGTGAAGAAAGGGGTTGATGCATTATGGTTTTGAATATAGTGGGTTACTTAAATCTCAACTAGATCGGAATAAATATTGTGTTATTATTATCTCTTTTACTTATTATGTGATAAGAATTGTTGTTGCGAACAAGTTATTATTAATAATAAAATGAAATGGTTGTTTTGATACACATTTTTGTGAATTATCTAAAATCTATAAAATGCATGAAAATAAAAGAAAGATAATTTTTGTTTTATCCATGATAATTTATTTATCCATGAATATGAGGGAATATGATTCCACCACCAAAAATGGTATTTAATAAAGTCTTATTTTAAAAAAAAATTCTAAAAATATAGAACATCATATATGATATGGAAATAATAGTTTATTTTTTAAGTATTTCCATTAAAATTAAATAAGTTTTATTTCTAAACACAAATGAATGTGCATTTCTTAGTATTGTATTCTAAAAGAAATGTAGTTTATAAGAGTCTATTGAGAGTATGTTTTTGACATAGATAAGTTCAAAGTCAAAAATTAAAGATAATTCTATTAAAATATGAAATTTTATTTCACTAAATATCCAAAAATATATTACGATATGATGGAAAAGAACAAATTTAAAAGCTAAATTTAGTTACCATAACAAAGTGAAAATCACTTTGTATCTTAAAGAAGTTTAGGATATGTTGATAAATATACTATGTGAAATTTCACATAAGTCACAAGAATAATTTAAGAAAAAAGTTTATTAGAAATGGATGTGATGATGATTATGATGGTGATGATGAACTTATAAATAAATCCATGTAGACAACATATGTAATTAACATTATTACATTAAATATTACGTAGTTAAGGAGTTTTAATTTGTTCAAGGAGTTGAAAATTAGTAATATGGTTCAATAGGTTTTACTATTATTCAAATTTGATTTTGTTGAAATGACTTTAGGATTATGTTGTATTATTTTTCAATACATTTGAATTATGTTTGATTTTATACATATTCAAAATTCTATGGAAATTTATAAGGAAATATTTATGAAGGGTTTATTACTTTTTGAAGTAATTAAAAATTAATTTTAAGTGTTTGAAAATTTGAGAAGAAGTTTAGAGAAATATGGTGATATTATGGGTTGTAGGCTTATAGATATTTTAAAAGGTACTCAATGAATATAATCCTTTTTATGTTTCATATTTCTGAAAAATGGAAAAGGACTAGATACATAGGATTCATTCTGAACATACAATCAATAATTGAAAAACAATCCTTGAGAATTTACATTTTGATTTTTTAAGGTACATAAAATTCTCTAGCAAATATGTATGAGTCACTCAAAGTTGTTGGATATTGAAAATTTAGAAAACTTGTTATTACATAAGAGTAACTATGAAGGTTATTTAATAGAAAAATTGTGGAAACGTACAGAACCATACTAAGATGCATAAGGGATATCTAACTCATAAGTAAAGGTGAAAATTTTGGGTTATAGATGAAAAATTGAAAAGGACGGAAAATTTAAGAGACCTCTAGATCATGTGTGTAAGGGTATAGAATTTTAAGAACCCTACCTTTTCCTTTTTCTTATGTTTTGATAGTTTTTAAAGTCCAATATTAATTGTTTTTAAATTACATTATCTGAAAATTTATTTTTTCTAAATTTATTTTCATCCTTACACAACACCTCCTCCCTATGTGTAGGTAAACACATTTATACTTATGTATCCCACTTTCCTCCACTACATAGTGTTTACTTAATTGTGTGAAGAAATTCTTGGATCGTGTAAGGGTGAGTCCACTTTTTCATTCACTACATATACATAGCTCCGATTATCAAATGAGGGTAGAGTTTCATGAACATATAACTATTCTTGTATCAATATGTACTCCCATAATGTATAAGGGTATGCCCTATCTAACCTTTATTGTGTAGTTTCCTAGCTTGTGTGAGGGTAAATACTTGATCACGTCCTTGTGTGAGAGTAGTTTATAAACTCCCATGATGGTATTCGCATCAAATTCCTGAGGTCTGGATGAATTGATCCATGTGGAAGGGTATATGTAATCTCACATCTAAGTACTATAGGATTTATAGAGTCTATATAAGGATATGATATTTATTTCATAAAGCTAATTATTTTGTATAAAAAGTCCAATTTTCATCAAAATACATTCTGTAACATTTTTTTACAAGATAAATGGAAAACAAATATTAAAAATAAAGGATTTAAAAAAATATATGAATAAAATTAATCTAATAGTTTAAATTCAAAAATTTAGGAGATCTAAATGATTCATGTTAGGTAATTAAATCCAAAGTAAATTAATTCGAACTAGAAAATGTAAGTTTGGTTTATTTTTTGGAAACATTTATAAAAACATATCTCTTATATTTTAAATCCAAACATTCTCCCCAATTTGAGTTTCCATGTTTTTCCTTTGGGACTGGGGGATCAAAAATTATTTTCTTGAGTACATTGATACTTTTTTTCAATCAACCAGAGTCGTCTAGTGATGTCTTGAACTATTTGATCTATCTTTATCTATATTTTTTTGGTGTATAAAATCATTAAGTGTCTTGTGAGGTAAGGGATTCAATACTTTACCCTTCTATATTCTAAAATTTATGAGGTTATCAAGGGATCATTCGTGCGCTTTTCTCACATTTTCAATATAGGTCCTAAGGAGGATCTTATTTGATATACATGTTAATCTCACCCTTAAATATATTTAAGGTAATCAAGAGGGATTTAGTGACCAAGATGGATTTTACTAGCTTTGATCTAGTAATTGTTGTTGGAGCTACTTCTTATGAGTTGATTGGGAGTTTTATCATTGAGACAGTATGTATTCTATATCATGAAATATGTGATTTTATCGCATGTGATCTTGGTTATTTAATATTATGTGGAGTTGATTGTTGGTTTTCATCATATCTTGAGTCCTTAACTTATATTATGAAGATAATTCCTCCCATTTTATGTTTTATACCCTTATTGTTGGCCACTAACTCAGTGAATATTGGAGCCAAGCTTCGAGGGTCACTCATACTCTTCATTGTCAGCCCAAAAGGGGTACCATTAGAGGAGGTCATGAAAGAGTGGTATCAGAGTAAATTCTTGAGAGATTAGATGAATATTAGATTTCGTAACTACGAATATTTAATTGATTGGTAAGGAAATTGTATTATTTTATCCTAGTGTGTGACATAGTCTAGATAGACGATCGTAGACATGGGGTTTTTGGGCCCCCCCATGTTCTGATATAAGAATTTGACTCTTCCAAAATACTAAGTTAACTGGTATTTATTTAAGGGTAGATGCCTAATAAAGGTACATACATCATTATTTTTTTTGTTTTTTTTTGTAATGGGGTGATTTTGGGAATTATATAAAGCTAATTTAATGGATTTTAATTAATTCCACGATCTTGAGATTAGGGATTTGTCTTGTGTTAGTGATTTAAGTTATGGATTTCTTCATATGAAGAGACGGAAATACCTACCCAATCATGATGTTTTATTTCCATGTGGAATTTTAAATTCATGCGGTTGAGTTAGGGCTACACAAAGAGAACAATATTATGGTTTAGGAGATAGGTTCCTTTGATTTGTATGCCAACATCAACTCAGATTATGCTGAAATGGGTGATTTTATCATTTGAGGAATATAAGATGGTTTTGAATTAAAAATCTAATAAGTAATGAAATTTGTTTTTAATAAATGGTGCATGGAAACATTAAATATTTTGTAGTGTTTTCTTAGGTGTGTTCTTGGGAATTGAGTATCATTTAACAAACATGGATGATCATTAAACTTGATAAAGTAATTATTTCAACCTCGTGTATCATTAATAATGTTATGTGTTAATTTGAATTCTCTATTTTTGAAGCTAATCATGTTGATATTGTTGTAATAGTGGGTTCCCTAGACCCAACTTGAATATTACTTTTGATTACCATATATTTTATACATTGAGCTATGAATGATGAACACTTACCATTATACAGTATAAATTTTTGCATCCATTATTTAAATAGTAAGGAACATAGATTAATTGTCTTATCAAAAGGTTTTATAATATCCTAGGCTATAATGAGAACCTTGATATACTATGACATTAACCATAAAAAATTTCCTAAGGTCAAGATACATCATACTGAATAGACATAGATGATGTTTGATGATCAAGTACTAGGGGATCATAATAATTTAGACTTATTCTCATGAATTTCACACTTGGTGATCTATAGTATGTGATATCATGACGAAATACCCACCAATAGGAACACCACATGTTTCGGGTGTCATTGATAGTTTCTATCTATGAACATGTGTATTGGTCTCCTAACTTGATATCATTATCAATTTGTTCCATTTAATAATGTACTTAAATGCAAGTAAAAACCATAATAATGAAATCGTGGTGACATAGATTATTTTGGGTGTGTTATTGGTGCTATGGCATTGGTTGAATTGTCATGAAAGGATTTTTTTTTCTTATGAGTAGAGGAAGTAATATATCTCTGGTTTGGTTGATCATGATGGTAGTACCTTTATAAATTCTTAGACAATGTAGTCAATGGTAAATTTTCCTACTTAGATCAAAAAATAATAAAGCATGTAATGACAAGGACACCAGTGTTTATCCTACTTTATAAGAGATCAAAAGACAAAGAGATTATATCTCACAGTATGTGTTCGTATGTTGGTTGTCATTGTTATGACTATTCCTTACGTCTTTATGGGCCTTGATGGGTTACTAGACTTCACTCTTAGTCTTTGAATACTATTCACTGATATCGAGATAAGGTCCTAGAGGGTCACTCACTATAGTTTTTTCAATATTCTTCCCTATTCTGGGGAATAGGTATATAAGACATGGTGGACCCCACCACAGGGGTCGAGATTTTTCTAAGTTATCGATCACCAATAAATAAATAAATTCATTATTTTTAAAGTAAATAATAATTTGGTTGAATTTATTTATTTAAATAATTTACAAGTTTTTAAGTAAATACGAGGAATATTATTATTCGAATGATTGTTATTTTAATATTCTAGGTTCATTTAATATAATGGGAATTATGAGCCATGTTAAATGGCTCAATTTTATTAGGTAATATATTTAATATATATTTCAGGCATGTGATTAAATATAAATACAATTTATGATGTATTTTAGTTTTTCATAATTATTTAATTATTTCTAATATAGTGTATATTAATATACAGGAGATGAGAACCCATTACAGGTATTTTGAGAATCCATTATAAATAGAAGAGGAGATGATCATTCCATGCATTGTTAAGGAATTTTTAATTGATAGCTTCTCTCTCCTCCTAATTCCTAGATAGTGAAACTCTCCAACCAAGCGTATGATCCAAGACAACCTTCATGGATCGATGGTAGGGGATCCGGGTGATCGACGTGATGTCTAAGGATTCATCGGAGCTTCATACTAGCACTCAGAATTTGACAAATAGTGAGCACATGGATTCTTGAAGTGTGTATGGATAATCTATAGGGATTCACCTTTTTATCCTTCAAGATATATCTGTGGGACCATACTGAGGCTCAAATATCCAAGGACGACAACTCACGTTGTCTCGGTGATGAGAATTTTGAATTCTCCGCCCACCATCTTTCATTGTGCACCTCGATACCTTCAATTGGTATCATATAAATCGTGTAAGTTATCTAATCCAAGAAAAATAAAATTTCATTAAAATTAAGCAGAGGTTATTAAATTAGTCACAACGGAACTGACTGTGATTTGATCTGAGGTCGGATGGACAAGTTACGACCATTCGAAAGAAATTTTATGGATAGAAATTGGTTATTCTATGGGTATACAATTTAAACATATATTTTTTATGTGTTAATTTTTTTTCACTGATTAGATATTTTTATCTTGTTTTCTTAACCTATACCAACTCAACACTGTAGGTGAAATAGCATTTTCCAGCCTGAGATTTTTCAACCATTTTAAATTAAAATAATTATTATTTTATTTGAAAAATTTAAGGCTATCAAATAACTTGTATAAATTTGGAGAAAGGGTCATGATTTATCAGATAATTAAAATAAAGTGGTGGAAATCTCAAGAAACTAAAAAAGATTTAAAAAAAGGAGGGTTTTTTTCCCTCGGGTAGCACGACTTGTTGTGTTTGAAAAAAATAATTAGGGTCGGTATTACTTTGCATTGCAGGGCCACCCTGTTGAGGATATCTATCCTCCTTAGTCTCCAAGATGACCACCATATCTATGGTGCCTCACCTAGGAGCATCCATAGACCCTCTAATGGGTGTGCCACCATGGTTTTCACCACTACTGGGCTCCTTCCATCCTAATTCGGCGACCCAACACCCAGGTAGCCAATCTGGAGCCACCTCCTTATTTCACTAGTTTACCCCATCCTGCCACATTGGTTATCCCCTAGAATGAGATGCGACCATCTATAAGCCACCGCTTTCCTCCCATGATAGATCCAATCCATCTTCCCTCCTCCTTGTCGGCTTCCAAGAATGTGAGGTTTCCCTATCTCACTATCCCTTTGTCCACACCAGGAAGTTGACTGCCACACTCTACTACTACTCTATCATCGCAGACCTTAGTTCATCATTTGGGCCACAAGACCACCATGACAGAATGGCCCAAACTGACTCCTCGCCGCCTATCTTAAATCCCTCCTGGAGCCAGCCACCCCATTCAGACTCTTTTCACCACACTGTTATCCTGCAGTAGTGCTCCCTTAGGCAATCCAGGAAGCCATGCCACCAAGAAGCAGAACTACCTCATGTAGGAAGCCCCCAAGAATCATGAACCCACCTCTCTATTTCTTATCACTAGATCTGGGATCCCTTACCCATTCTTGGGAGTTCTATCTAGACTTCCAACCTTTCCCCTTCCGAATAGGCTTCCCTTAGCCATAGTTGGAAAACTACTACACTACTATAAAAATGGGCTTTATAAGCGCTCAAAATGGGATTTAACAATGCTAAAAAAGCACTGATAAATTTCATGTCTGTTGTAACATAAAATTCTGGAGCAACACACCCAAACAAGACCGAAAAAAAATCAGCATATCAACAAGTATACCCATACAAAATTAACACATAATTCATAAGGTAATTACAACAAGTATACACATACAACAAGTATGCCCATACAAAAAGTATACCCATACACCATTAACACATAATTCATAAGTTAATTAAATACATAAAGTGTTCAATTCATAATTCAGGGGGTTGGGGGTTGTTCAGGGGTTTGGGGTGGCTGTCCAATGGGGGTAGGGGGTGTCTAGGGTTGGGGGTGTCTAGGGGGATGGGGGTGTCCAGGGGGGTGGGGGGCTGTCCAGGGTGGTGTCCAGTGGGGGTGTGGTGGTGTCCAAGTGGCTAGGGGGCTTTCCAGGGGGTGGGGGTTTTTAGGGGTGGGGGTGTCTAGGGGGTGGGGTGGTGTCCAGGGGGTGGGGGTGGTCCAGGAGGTTGGGGGGCTATCCAAAGGGGGTGGGGTGGTTGTCCATGGGAGTGGGGGTGTCTTGGGGTGGGGGTGTCTAGGGGGTGGGGGCTGTCCATGGTGGGGGGTTGTCCATGGTGGTGTCCCGGGGGTGGGGTGGTGTCCAGGGGGTTGGGGGTTCTTTCCAGGGGGTGGGCTGTCCAAGGGGTGGGGGTGTCCAGGGTTTGGGGTGGTGTCCAGGGGGTGGGGGTGGTCCAAGAGGTTAGGGGCTGTCCAAGGAGGGTGGGGTGATGTCCAGAGGGTAGGGGTGATTGTCTATGGGGGTGGGGGTGTCCAGGGGGTTTGGGGTGTCCAGGGGTGGGGGATGTCCAGGGTGGTGGGGGCTATCCATGGGGTGTCTAGGGGTGGGGTGGTGTCCGGGTGGTGTGGTGGTGTCCATGGGGTTGGAGGGGCTTTCCAGGGGGTGGGGTGTCCGGGGGGTGGGGGTGTCCAGGGGGTGGGGGTGTCCAGGGGGTGGGGTGGTGTCCATGGGGGTGGGTGGCTTTCTAGGGGGTGGGGTGTCTAGGGGGTGGGGGTGTCCATGTAGTGGGGTGGTGTCTAGAAGGGGTGGGCGTCGTCTAGGGGGTGGGGGCAGTCTAGGGGGTTGGGGGTTTCCAAGGGTGCGGGGGATGTCCAAGGGGTGGGGTGTTGTCCATGGGGGTCTCTAGGGGGTAGTGTAGTGTCCAGGAGGGTGGGGTGGTGTCTAGGGGGTTGGGGGGCTTTCCAGGGGATTGGGGTGTCTAGGGTGTGGGAAAGTCTCTAGGGGTGGGGTGGTGTCCAGGGGGTGGGGGTGGTCTAGGGGGTTGGGGTTGTCCAAGGGGGGTAGGTTAGTGTATAGAGGGTGGGTGTGGCTATCCATGGGGGTGGGGGTGTCCAGGGGTGGGGGTGTCCAGGTGGTGGGTGGTGTCTAGGAGGGGCGTCCAGGGGGTGGGGGTCGTCCAGGGGGTTGGGGTGTCCAAGGGGGTGGGGGTTGTCTAGGGTGGTGAGGGGGGGATTAACATGGGGGTGTCTAGGGGGTGGTCGGTTTTCCGTATATCAATCATAATTTGTTTGGTTGGTTTTCAGTACGTTAGTTATTGTTTTTATTTAAAATTCTGTCCATTTTAAATAAAAGAAAGACACTTTTTGGGATTTCGGCCACACCGTGCCTCATATTGAGGCAGGGTTGACTCGTACACATCACACATGACCCATGGATCATTCTTCTAAAGTATCAACACAATCCTAATGTTTTTGGTTGGTTTTTCGTAAGTCAGTTGTTGTTTTCACTTAAAATTTTTGTCCATTTTAAATAAAAGAGAGACACTTTGAGTGATACTGGCCACACTGTGCCTTATATTGAGGTGGGGTTGACTCTTACACATCAAAAATGACCCATGTACCGTTATCCTAAAGTATCAATACAATCCAAATGTGTTTGTTTGGTTTTTCGTATGTGAGTTGTTGTTTTCACTTAAAATTTTGTCCACTTTAAACAAAAGAGAAACAGTTTGAGTGATACCAGCCACATTGTGCCTTGGATTAAGGTAAGGTTGACTCATAAACATCAAACATGACCCATGGATCATTATCCTAAATTATTAACACAGTTATAATGAATTTGGTCAGTTTTTCGTACGTTAGTTTTTGTTTTCACTTAAAATTATGACCATTTTAAACAAAAAAAAGACACTTGGAGTGATACCGGCCAAACTGTGCATTGTATTGAGGTGGGTTTGACTATTACATGTCAAAAATGACGCATGGATCATTATCCTAAAGTATCAACACAATCCGAATGTGTTTGATCAACTTTCTATGCATCAGTTCTTGTTTTCACTTAAAATTTTGTCCATTTTAAACAAAAGAGAGACACTTTGAGTGATACTGGCCACACCGTGCCTTGGATTAAGGAAATGTTGACTCGTAAATGTCACACATGATCCATGGATCATTCTACTAAAGTATAGACACAATACAAATGTGTTTTGTCTATTTTCTGTACATTAGTTGTTTTTTCAATTAAATTCTATCCATTTTAAACAAAAGAGAGACACTTTGAGTGATACCGGCCATACCGTGCCTCGGATTGAGGCAGGGTTGACTCGTACACATCACACATGACCCATGGATCATTATCCTAAAGTATCAACACAATCATAATGTGTATAGTTAGATATGAAGGTATTTGGGATATTTTCTGGTTTTTCTTATCCAAATCCCAAAGAAAAATGGTTCATCATTCTTGCATGTTGCTGGTGCATTTCATCTTTTAAAATGTAAAAATTACTCATTGGAGAAAGGATGTTTTATTTAATAACAATTAAAATTTTCCTATGAACATTTAAATACAACAATGTTTCATCTTTTGATCTCCTTAACCCCTCTCAAAAATGGCATCCAATTGTACATGTCCCCAAGTCAGATCTTCATGTTATTTGTGTATAATATTCCATCAGGTATGTGGTCCACTTGTTTCTGAAAAAATATATATAGTCTTGTGAATATGAGTATTTTTGACAGTCAAAGTAGTACCAAAAAATATATTAATAAATAATTTAAATGAAATAGTAGTTGTTTTTTAAAATACCTCTTTAGGGATGCTAGTTTTTTGATGGAAAACGACCTCTATCATAAATTTACAAACATAATAAATAAAATCATTATCGTTTGTTTTTTTGGACACTTTGAAAACTTTGATCATTAAGAGAATAATTTACTTGTTTTGATATGTGATTGGATAGTGAAATTTTATTATATATACCCTAATACTTGTCCATATGTTGTACTTGCTCGCCTCCTTATGCTTAGCCCCTGTCCTCGTTCATTTTTTAGATGATGTTGATACACTTCCCTATCATAATAGAATCCTCAGTAAAAGATGATATAAATTATATTAATTGATGTTTATACCTAAAACGTAGGATTTAGTATCTTATAGATTCACAAACTCCATCATGTGTGGTCAATTTTTCAGATATCCTTGCATTGAATCCAGAAAATAAATTTTTGGAGTATCCAAGTTCACCGAAATTAATAGCCAATGGTGCCTAAAAACAAAAAAAGGAATAAGTAATAAAATTAGTGAAAATATAATTGATATGCTTTAATTGTATAGTTTTACCCCTACATGGTTGGTATTAGGAAGAGTCTATCATCCGTAATATTTCATTCAAATGTTTTCAGAAAGCCTTCCACTATTTTATCCTTTTTTGATGGCTCTAATTTCCTTAGTTGTGTTGATGTGGTATGAGGACTAAAGAATCCAAATTTTGGCTCATGGGAAAATCCCTTCAACTGTTTTTCATATATATGCCTGACAATAATATAAAATGCATTTAGTCATAATTATCACATTATATCATCTTTTAGAAAATCAATTCAAAAAAACATACCTCATATATACATTTACAACTGTGATGCCTATCCAACCGTATTCTATGATCTCATTTACATTTTTAGCATCAATTAAATCTTCAATTTCCCCTCTATATATTTTCTTTTCAAAAATCACTATATGACTACTACCACCTTTTAGCTTCGTATCCACATGAGTATTCAATGCTAGTAAATGTGGATAGAGAACAGATGGTGTTATTGTTCTTTCAGTAGCTCTTTGGGATTTGTTGGTCGATCCATTAGATGTTTTTATCCCACATTTCTTATCAACCCCTTCCCTTTATCCATCTATAAAAACATTCATTGGTTCAGACCTTTTTTTTCATCAATTGTTAAAGGTTTATCTTGAAAAAAATTGAAATAAATACCTCTTTGTCCACATGTACTCTTAAAAGTTGTGACAGTCATGCATTGAGTGTCCCAATAGCCTTTTCGACTGTATTAATATCATTTTCATCAGGTGGAATAGGTAGCTCTACATTTGGATCATGAGATATAGTAGTCATCACTTTTAGATGATCTTTTGGAAGTGGTCTATTATGCAACTTGGTGTTGACAGATATAAATCACACTCATTATCACCCAATAGAATATCATTACAGGAAAAGTATCAGTGTTTGTATGATTCACATTTCATGGGAACAATTATTATACTATGGATTACCATGGATAAGATATCTCATTGAGGGGAATGGATCACCTCAAATCTGGTGGGGGTGGGGTGGGATCTTCACATGATGGTTGTTCCTAAGTTATGTCTTCTCCTTGCTTCCAACCCATAAAAGTTTCTAACAACTCCCCCTTCCATTGAAATCATTCTTCAAGAGTTCCTAGTCTTTTTCTCAATTGTTTAATTTTTTCATTTCTATCTTCTGTTTGTTTTTTTTTCTCAAAATATACTCAGGGTGTCACCCTAAACCCTACACCTCTGACATGACCATATTGTTTTGGCCACTTCAAAGTTGTCGATAATAGGTCTACATCCACTACCACAGTAGTTGATTCCTATGATTGTCGAATATAGGAAAATAAGTAATTATTATTATATAATAGCAATTTAAAAAAAACTTTTTATCCTTCCATACTTACACATATTTCCCAAACGTTTTGTGTGCTTTCATCTACTAGCTTCCCTTCTTTATTCACACGTGCCTCCTTCCATATCACATGACATGGGATGGAAGTGTCTTTGTCTTTAGAATCATAAATCTACATATAAATATAGAAAGATAATTATGATGTTGTTTCTTGGCACCTAAAAATATTACTATAAATTAAAAATACATACCATTTTCTTTTATAATGAAGCCCACCCCATCCTTGCTTTATGATAGGGGTATATTGGTTTTGATACACGTTCCTTATTTTCAGTACTGAGTTGTTGTCTCATGAATTAAACATTGACAATCAAAGTGATGAATACATGTATCCTCAGATAACGTATTATCATCCACAATGTACCTGAAACTTCTCATCCCCACGGTGGCCAATAAATGCATCCCATGCTTCTGGGGATATCAGGTGAGCATAAACAAGGGGTGGTTGTGGGTTTATTTTACCTTTGGAATCTTTTAGGTTACATTTTTTTAGAATAGTGAAAAAACCTTGTTGAATCCTTCCTACAAGCCTGAAAACATAATTATTGTTTGAATCATATACTATAAATGTACTCTGTAAGAGATTGAGAAGAGTGAGACATTGTTTCATTATTTTATTTTCTAGTAAATTAAAGAAATAATATCATAATGTTACCGTAATTTCTTCCCAGATCACAACTTTTAGCCCGGACACAACATGGTGCTATGAATCTATGTCAATCGGCACACGTTGCTGATTGAAAATTCCAATGTAACTAATAAACATATCCTTGTTGGGATTCACATGTTGGCCTCGTGTATTCCATCTGACATCAAATTTGATGCCTTTTCTTTTCACCTTAATAACTTTGGCTAACCCCATCAAACTATGACGCACCTGTGTTTTCTGCGATGTCGGTCCTCTATCCCTGACCATTTCATCGATATCAACATCCTCAATATGTTCATTTGAAATGGTAGCAATGGAATGTGCTGATTGTTGTTGAACCTCAACACTAAGAGAAACAACTGGTTTAGAAACTTGTTGTTACTCTGTACTGTGAGTAGCAGTAGCAAAAGCTTCTTGAGAGACTTGTTTAGCCTTGAGGTTAGGAGCACTAGAATGTACAGAAGTCATTATCTACAAAATTGGTTGAACCATTAATTTAGATTACATAACCTAGGTTTATCCAAAATTACTGTGGAATATCATAGGTTTTGTTACCCAAATTAACATTAGAAATAGAAAATTAAGGTTAGTGAACATAAATTCTATCATGAACATCTAAAGGACATACAATAACTCTCCCTCACCTTCCCCAAACTCGTACCTAGAGCTGCACTCGAAGCCTCTATGAGATCCTATTACATGGAACACAGCCTTTTCATTTCACACTAGTTCACTAAAAACAAGGATTTATATGACACCTTAGCACATAAAAATGGCCTCAAACACACAATTAAAAGGACCCCATCTACAACACCTATATAGTAACCACTTTAGGAGTTAGTGACTTGCCCATATGTTTTTGGATCACCTCTCAAGAACTCATCTTGATGGGGTAATTGTTCATCATCTCTGAAAGTCCAAATTGATACCAAAACTCACTGACATGGGGTTCTACCAACGCCTACCATATACCTATAAAATAATTGAAAAAATTAGGAAAAATAGTTTCTTGTACCTATTTGTAAAAGTTATACAAGAAAAGTATAACGAACATAGATCGTACCTTAAAACACTCTTGGATCCACTTAGTAAAAAGACTCTAGTGACTATAATTATCCAAGATTTTAACCACTAACTTCCTAATATTGGAGTGATCTAATTAGGGAAAGTATTAGTATAATCAAACCAAATTTCCATCCACATAATGCTGCTCCCCGATCTCCTCCATCACTTTAGTGATGTACAGACCTCCTTTCTCAAGTTCCTTCCTCTACCTAGGCTATTCGTCGACTACCTCTCTGACTGTAGCATTAATGTTAAGAAAATTCAATGTGATATGTATATACCCATCACAATCATATTATATTCCTTGGATTAATGGGATATACTTCAGGTACCTATGAATGACAGTGCCTTCTGATATGAGACTTGCATCACACACCTATTGTGGGTGGGTGTTGCTAACCCTACGTCCCAGAAGATTTCTACCTTAAAATATTATGACATGAACTCAAACCATAGGCATAATCAAAGAACACTAATATATCCATCCAAATCTTAGTATTACATGTTGAATTCCCCCAAACCACTAGAGGTCGGTCTATGAATTGAACAACAAAAATTAATGGATTTAATAAAAAGAGCTGAAATACAATCTAACCAAAAAATGGAAAATAATGTATGACCTATATAGAAGGAGGGGACAGATGTTAATTCACCATTGGTATAAACCTCAGTCTGTGTATCCCAAACTAATCTCTACCTTGTCGTAGTCCACCAAGGACTCTGTGAAATTTTCCATCATCTGTATAAGACATGACATCTATAGAATGATCCCTTGTATAAATGAGTGTTACAAAACCCAATAGGACACTCTGAAAACACCATACATAATGCATCGAGAGTATCCATGTCACTAAACACAGGTTTTCCAAACAAGATATGAGATATAATGAAAACCAAGGATATCCCAAATATACTCATAAAAGACTCTGAGTCAAAAAATATCTCAACCACTTATAGTTATAGATCCACTCAGGGTTTCAAGGTAGCACTCCTCCGAGAGGAAATGCTACCCAATCTATAATTACAATGACAACACTTATCCTAGAGTTCACACTCATACGATCTAGCCAAGAAGAGTCACATAGGAAACATAGAGTGTTCACTCGAGATATAAACTCCATTAGACTAATACCCCATCAGAAATATCATCTCATGATATAAATATAGGGGGTAAATGCCCAAGGCCTGATGGGGGGATACTAGAGTCTATTACAATAATACTCTAAGATAGGGGATAGACACTTGTGTAAGTGTTGTTCATGCTAATTCAACAAACCCAACATACGTAAAACACATTGGAAATAAGGTTTTCTTCAAGCCTCTCAGAGGGATATAAGCTCTAGGTCACTAAGTGACATGTGGTCCATTGCTCAGGATCGTATTCCATACTAACCCCATAAAAGTCAACTGAGACCACTCACTATAGAATAAGTATATTAAAAATTGAGAGGCTTCATCCGAGATACACTCCCCATCAGACTAATACACCATTTGAAATATCAGATCTCTATAAAAAATAGGGGTTAATTCCTAAGGATTGTTGGGGGACAATAGACCCTACTTGAAACATACTCCAATATAGGGGATCAATTCTCATGTAAGTGTTGGTGATTTCAATTCTACAAACCCAATAAATAGACAATATGAATGAAATTAGGATCGCTCCAGGTCCCTTTAATTGATACATGTTCCAAGTCACTAAGGGGTACGAGTTCCAATGAACGAGACCTAATTCCATAATAACCCTCATATAAGTGGACTAAGACAACTCAATTATGAATAATGGAACTCACCAACACTACCCTAATCATTAAGAAGATATAGAGGGGCCCACATCCTTGGATAAGGTCATGAAGTTGCATCAAGCCCTCATGGGAATGGACCAAGGGAACACAATCCACAAATACTAGTCCATGGAAGCTCAAAAATATCACAAAAAAACTGAAATAAAAGGAAATAGGGCTCAAAACAATCCTCAGAGGACATGATGTGTCACTAGGGGTATACGGTGTGTCCAAAAAAGACTAGCACTACCCATGTCTCATTGTCACATAGAGTGATCTGTGATTCCTACTATGGAATGTGCAATGACCATTCACCAATTATTCATTGAATCATTGTCCAAATGAGAATTAAAACGATGAACATGTGTAGAGAAGGAAGAGACAATAACAAAAAAATAAACCTAAAAGGAGAAGTGGGAGAATTAGGTAGAGTAGATCGCACCTGCAATGGAGGGAGAGAAGAAGCGTTGCGCGGTCAAGGAGCCTTATACGCTACGATAGGAGGGGAATATGCGACTGCCGGAGAGGGAGGTGCACAGGAGGAGCCGCCAACCATTGAGAAATGGAGTAGGGTTCGCGGGGAGTAGGGTTCAGAGGGGAAGAGGTGAAGTAGGGTTCGCGGGGAGGAGGATCCACAAAAGGGGTTTTAGGGGGAGGATAAGGTGTAGGGCTAGCGGCGGAGTAAGGCTAGTAGCGAAGGTCTGGAAAAGAGAATATCGAAGGGGGAGAGGAGTTTTCGCAGGGGTATAGTACCA
This sequence comes from Viscum album, assembly GCA_963277665.1. Classification (NCBI taxonomy): domain Eukaryota; kingdom Viridiplantae; phylum Streptophyta; class Magnoliopsida; order Santalales; family Viscaceae; genus Viscum; species Viscum album. Next base: position 737,501,901 of record OY728127.1, on the reverse strand, counting down.
CGAGAGCTTAAGGGAGCGATTAACAGAGGATACTGTGCACCCTAATTTATAAAATATGGGACTATGGTTTTATCAGTGCTAAAAAAGTGATGATAAAGGCTTCCTTTATCAGTGCTAAAATTTTAGCGCTTATAATGGGTTCCTCTATCAGCACCTTTTAAGCATTGATATAGGGATTCTTTATTAGCGCTTGAGAAAACGCTGATAAAGGGAGCCTTTATCAGCGCTTTTAATTAGCACTCATAAATATTTACCTTTATCATCACTTTTTTGCTTAGAATTCATAAAATGTGTCACTTCCCTTGCCCATTTTTGTAGAAGTGACTCTTCCCTTGGGTCACCGCTGACCTTACTCCAGCAAGATCAGACCATGAGGTACCTCTATTTTTTCCATTTCATAATTATGCTAGACCCTATGGGCATCGAAATAGGTTGGAGAGATTCTTACCAACTTGAAATGGGTCTAAGATGACCTGTTGGGCCTAGAATATCTATCACAGTCTAGAATGAGTCTGTCCGAGTTTGGCCTAACCCACACAGACCCTACACATGGTTTTGAGGCTGAGGATTAATTCATTTAATCAAAACTAATTATGTAAATTAATTTAATTTCAGTTTTAAGTAAAATTAATTAAAATTAATTTAGGTTTAAAATATTTTTTAATACCCAGGAAAAATTAATTTAATTTTGGTATGAAATTAAATTAAGTAATTAATATAATTTTTGGAATTAAAATTAAATTAATTACGTGACCTAATATAAATAAATTATTTGAATTTCATTAACTCATTTAAATTAATTAAATACCCTTGCACTTAATTTATTGTAGTTTAATTTTTATCACATATTTATTTTACCCACAAATTGTTCTTAACCATTCCCCAAATATATGTATGTTTTCTTTATTTTATTTAATTATTTATTTGGGTATAATGATTTTAAATTATTAATTGTTTTATGATGGTCTATGCATCGTCCTTTTATTCAATATGTATAAGGGAATGAATTTCCATCTTTTTGTATGTACATTTCACTCTTGAGTTCCTCTCTCCTATGTGTGAGTACACTTATACTTTTGATGAAAATGGTGTACAACATGGACCCCTACATGATCAGGACTATGTAAGGCACAAACAACTCCAAGTCAAGGAAAATTTTAGTCGAGCAGTGGACACAGTGGATGGAAACGATTTTCATCATGAGTCCAACTACATCTTAGGTATGATACCCCTAGGTCACGGTTGGTCTATTGAGTTTAAATGGATCAACTAGTTTTAGATGCTCAAAACCAGTCAGGCAGTTCATTTCCTTAATGAATTTAATTATTATTATTTTTCTTTGCATGTCAGTGGGAAATACATAAAATAATAAATTGAAAAATGTATAAATAAGTGATGAATGGTTTTCAATTAATGTTAAGTTGTGATAACCACAATATAGTACGAAGAAGATTAATAGAAATGGATCACATTCAACAAAAAAAATATTAAAACCCTTAAATAAATATTAAATCATTAAATTCCTTCCATCATTTGAATTGGAACAAAACTCGGTGTTTGGGGTACTCATCATCCAAAGTTGAGGGTGCCTCTTACTATGAGGGAGTTTTTATGAGAATGATGGGAATACTTAACTACAGTTGGAAGCAAAGAACTCTCCAAATATAGATTTCTCTAACTTCAGAGCTAAGCACTAGGTAAATCAATCATATTATTTTAGAAGCTAGGACTTCACTCAACAGGTTAAGGAATCATCAGTTAATGTGGTTGTCTAGTCAAACATCTACCTTGAACTCTCTAAGTAGTCACACAACCAAAGCTTATAGATTATGAGGAGTGATTCAATGATCCTTGAGACTAGAATACTAATGTGATATATTATTATGATTTTAGTAAAAAGGGTTCCTAGAATTTTTTAAATTAGGGGGAGACATTTAATGATTTAATAAATAATTCATAATTTGGTAATCAAGATTAAAAGTACTAATCTGCTTGATTTTTTTGCAGAAAATATAAAGTAATCCCAAAAATAAAATGTGATAAATATTGGACAAAGTAAATGTACAAACTAGTATAAATTCCAAATTGTAGTTCAGGAACTTGTTTACAATACTAATATATAAAAAATTCAAGGTGTTGATATCTCTATACCTATTAAGCCACCTTAGGGAGTGAGGGTGTTAAAAATATTTACACAAGACTCATTTGTGACACATATGATGGTTATGTAAAAATATTATCATCAATATCTGATTTGAGTTATGGATACTACATCAGGACATGGATGATTATACATATATTCTCACCTCTGAGAATCTTTCGACGAGAACGATAAGCAAGATATAAATAAGTAATGATTATATTGGATATGTGTAAAATTCAATATGGATCAAGATCTTTCAATGGATCCATTTATCATATAATTTTCACCCATATACTTCAGTTTTATTTAATATTTCAAAATGAATAGTATAGATAAATCACATTATTACCTTCTAGGTAAGGTTCTCCATGTAATAATAACATTAAATAAATATTAATATTTAGTTTTTATGGAAAACAAGTTGAATGATGAGGTGATAAGGACAATGGAAAGGGTGATGCCAAAGGAACCTTTCCATTGTCCTTCAAAAAAATAGGTATTAAATAGGAGGTTATTTTCTTCACGTATTGAAATTAGTTTAGGGAATATAAATGAAATGAACTAAATTAAAGAAGCAAGTAGTCTCTTTTTCTTCAGGAATATTCATCAATGTAATAGGTAGTGTTTTGATCATACTTATAGGGTATTAAATAAAAAATGTTTATCACATATGTATATTTAAATACAATAACCATGTAAGTATATAAACATTACAATAAGTAAGGTGTATTTTCCAAGCAGGTGAAAAGGGCAGTGCCTATGTCAGTGGTAAGAATCACACAACTTCTAATTGCCAAGTGAAAAAATTTAGTAGAACATTTATTGAATATAACAAAAATATTTATCTCATGTGTTCTTTGGACACAAGGAGACATTATTTTGGTTTATGAATGAGTTTTGTTTGTGGTGTTTCATACTCACCAAATAGTTCAGTGATACATGAATCATAGACAATATGTGATGAATAAAAAAATGTAAGACTTGTATACCTAGTTGTGGAAAGATAATTTATTGTAAATTAAAACTAAAAGTGGACGTCAAGGATATACCCAATATGGTATTTAGACTCAATAGAGCTAAAAACCTTAGGTATTGTCGATGTATATACTTATTTAGTTTGGAAAAAGAACCCTTTATAAATGATGGTATGCCCTAAAACTTTTATAATTAGTTTAACTAGAGAGCGTCAATTATTCCAAGGGTAAGTTAGTGGTAAAGATACTTCATAAGATTCCTTTAAGTTTTTAAGTAACTGTAAAGTGAAGTATGGAATATGCATGGTCAGAAGATATAATTTTCTTCAAACCGGCATGCTAAAAACTATCTTGACCAAGCATTCATCAATCAATATAAAGTAGTGTATAATAATTCCTAAAAGAAAATTACCCTATCCACATCTAGGTTATTATGTTAATAATGTGTATCAATGATGAGTCTTACACATTAACATTGATCAAAAAATGTATCATGGGTTAATTCCCAAATGCACATTTGATTTTACACATCTGAGTCATGATGTGAGTATAAGGAGCATCAATGTTGATATATATTGTAGAAACTCCCATTATATTTCAAGAAAGGTTTTGAAAATAATGGAATTATCCCATAACCATATGAAAAATATAATGAAAAATGGATATCATATGATTTATATAATTATGAAATCCATTATTCCATATGATCATGTGTTTAGATGCAAAGATTTTGTTAAAGAATTATGAAAACTTATGTCAAGAAAAACACAATGTGAATCTATAGTAATCATCATAAAAGATTCTTAGGATATTATAGAAATATCTAAGATAGAAATGAGATAGTCAAGTTATAGACTATTTTTATATATAAGGGTGCACATCTCTACTTGAGATAGTGGGATCAAGATTGACTTGGGTTCAGTCAATTCTAGATATGCCCAAATATTTGGAATAGGAATGAGTTCCACAAGAGGTGTGGAAGAGAATATTACAGAGACACAGACTATATAGGATGCAAAAAACCATGGTGATGGTTTTTTATTCACCACGGTTGGTGATACATTATTCATTGTGAATAATAAATCCTACAAGAAGGAAGTATATGGAAATTAGTTAAGATTGACAATAGAAATTAAAATTCAAAAATGGATTCCATGTATCAAAGTGAAAATGGGATTATTATTTGGAATACTATGGTGGGTATTCAAGTGATATGATACACGGGTGGTACAAGCATGGTTCCAATAAGGGTGGATTGGTTATAACAAGTCATTATGCCTAAATCCATTAGAATTTTACATATCATAGATAGTTTCTAAGATCATATTATTGGGAATTATATGTCAAGAACCCCAATTGTGGAAGGTGTATATAAGATGCAACCAAAAAGAGATGGTGACATCATAGAATGCTAATAAGGGTTCCAGGTTACTAAAATCCAGTTCAGGATTAAAATTAAGCAACAAGATCTTATAGAATTCATTTTGTATTAATATTTTCCATGTGTCTACTAGAGGATAGTGGGAGCACCATTTTTTTCCAAGTAAAATATGTTTGGAAAAATATGGAAAACAACTTTTGGTCTTAAAGTTATTTAAGATCAGACTAAAAAAATATCTCCAAATATTGACTTAAATTAGCAACCTAAGCTCTAGGGAACATGATCTACTAATATAGATATAGTGATTGCTTATATGTGGTCAATTATATATAAACTAACACGTTATTTAAAAATTAAATTTGGAAAAATTCAAGAGTTAATTATTACTAGTGTCACATTGAATAAATCTCTCCAAGAAGAAATACTTGGGAATACGGGTATGCTAATGTGATGAGTTTTATTCCATACGCTTCAGTGATGGATATATCACTTATTCCATGATATGTACAAAATATGATATTATCGACATAGTAAATATTAGTTATATCTAGGAGAAATATAAGTGAAGTTGTTAAAACTATCTAATTTTACTATAGTACAAAAGGGATATGTACCTGGTATATAGAGAAGAAAGAACTCTAGTTTAAGGGGGAAAACAAATCTTCCTTGGATCAATATGATATATTGTTGCAGTTAGGATAAAGGTGATGAGCGAGACAAAATCATACAATCTAGTTGTATCCATACCTACAAATATAAGTATGTTATAGCTTATGAGGTAGCTAAGAAGGAGTTATTAAACACAATTATTTTTTCCAATTATTGGAATCACACCTAGTATGTAAATTTTTAACATTATGATAATTATATTATTAATACTAGACAATATGTTGTGTTTAGATAGTGGAAAAAAGGGATATACTCAGTGATACCATCTCATGGGAAGTTTTACTCAAGGAGATATGGTCTTATATAGAGGAATAGACATGAAACAGAATCATGGAAAACCCAACAACTAAATCCATGACTCAACAGAAACGTGATATTAATCATGTGACAAATAACAAGGATGGTTATAAAGTTGGCTCTAGTGCAAGTGGGAGTGTTATAATAGTGATTTCCCTAGATACAACATGAAAAATACTTTTGATTACCATATCATGTATACACTAATCTATGCATGATGTACACTTACTATTATGGTGTAGACATTTCTACTTCCATTATTTAAATGGTAATTTCCATAGATTAATTATCATATCAAAATGTTATAGAACATCCCAAGCTATAATGATAACCTAGAGATATTATGGCATTAATCTTAAAATAATTTCAAAATGTCTAGAAGCAACATACTGAATAGACACAATTTATGTTTGACTATCAGGTACTGGGGGATCATAAGCATCGATACTTGTCATGAATTTTTTACAAGGTGATCTCTGGTAGGTGAGATCATGAGAACATACCCCCCAATAGGAATACCAAATGTATCTAGTGTCATTGGTAGTTCATATCAAATAACATGTGTATTGGTCACCTGACTTGAGATCATTATCAATGTGTTCCATTTTATTGCATACATTAAAGTAAGGAAAAAAATCATGATAATGAAATCATTGTGAGGTAGCTTGTGTAGGGTGATTAATTGGTGGTATAACATTTGTTGAATGCTCAAGAAATGATTTTTAGATTTTGGGTTGATGATGTAATTTATATTGGGATAGGTTGATCAGGATGGTAGTACCTTCATAGATCCTTGTCTGTGGTATTCAAGGTTAAACTTGTTCACTTAGATCAACAAAAAATAAATCAAGTAAGGATGATGAGGCAAGTGTGTGTCCTCCTTTATGAGAAATATAAAGACAAAGATATTATATTACATAGCATATGTTCATAGGTTATTTTTCATTCCTATGATTATTAATTATCTATTTAGGGGTCTTTATGGGTTTCTACACTCTACTCTTGATATGTGAATATTATTCACTACTATCGAGATAAAGTGCTAGAGGGTCACACATAGCAGTGTATTCAATAATATACCCTATTCTAGTGAATAGGTATGTAGGACATGGTAGGACCCACCATAGGGTCTAAGAGTTGTCAAAGTTATCGATCGCCAATAAATAAATTAATTAATTATTATTTGAGTAAAGAATAATTGTGTTGAATTTACTTATTAAAATTATTCGCAAGTTTTTAAGTAATTACGAAGAATAATATTATTCGAATGAAAATTATTTTAATATTCCAGTTTCATTTAATATTAGTGGGAATGATGAGTCTAGTTAAATGACTAATTTTTATCAATTAATATATTTAATATATATATATATATTAGCGGTATGTAATAAAATATAAATACTATTTATGATGTAGTTTATTTCATCACAATTATTTATTTATTGCTAATATAATGGATGTTAATATACAGGGGTTGGGGAACCCATTCTGGGTATTTTTAGTGTACAATATAAATAAAATATGAGTGGATCATTACATGCACCATTCATTCATTCAGAATTGAGAGCTTCTCTCTCCTACCAATTCATAGAGAAAGAAACACTCCAACTGAGCGTACGATCCAATATCACCTTTTCAAATAAATGGAAGGGGATTATGGTAATTGATGCAATGCCAAAGGATTTTTGAAAACTCCACACTATCACCCATAAATCTATGAATATTGAGCGTGTGAATTCTTAAATCATGTGTGGATGATCTACAGGGGTTCAGTTTAGGATCCATCGAGTGATGATCACTAGTGACGAGATGCAGTCTTTTGTGCTCTGGTTCGTTACAAGGTACATGTTCTAATTATTTATCCTTCCTTGTTTAATTCAAACGAGATCCTCAAGACTGTACTGGGGCTCGAATCATCATATATGACAAGTTTTTTCCACTAAATAATGAAAATTTTAAATTTCTCTCCCACCAATTTTCACTTTGTACCTCAGTACCTTTAGATATTAACCTAACAAATATATTGATTGGGTTTTATTAATTGAATCGTAAAATTATGATAAAATCATGATTAAATTTTATATGTAGTGATGTTTGATCTATTAATAATATTCTTTTCATGATAATTTAAGATGGTTAAAAAAATTAGTAATCACTACATGGATTTAATTAAATTTCATTAAATCATGATGAGAACTATTTCTCAATAAGTGATATGTTTTTTCAGAATAATAGTTATAATATATTAAGTAGTTCTATCAAAACTGTTTGGAAGAATGGTTTAAAAGATTATTATCTTTATTATTTTTATGGGTTTTAAAATTTAATATGCATAAGTTCCAAGGAATAATTTTTATGTTTTTGAAACTAATGATTTATTTTAAGGTATTTCCAATAATTCTAAACTTCTAATGCAGAAATGGTTTAACATTTAATACCCTAACATGGATTACAAGTTAAATTGATAAAATTATTGGGTATTTGAGTCCATTTAAAATTTAATGAAATTTTTTTGGAAACATGAATTGGTTTTGAGCATGTTGATATTTAAAAATCCTTTCATTTTATGTCATAATTCATGTAGTGATGTTAGTAATGTCTGTTTAGCCTATTTAAATGATGATGTTCTTTGTTAGAAATTAATTTTCACTAATAAATAAAATACATTATCTTTTGAAAATCATTATTAAAAAAATATAGTCATCAAAATTTTTTGACTAGGTTTTATAAAGGGTATCGTGTTACTGCATTATTTTAAAGAAAGATTTAATATTTTTTTCATTTAAATGGTTCTGGGTAAATGGACAATTTTGATGAAAAACTTATGATTTGTTTGAAAAGTTTTTGTAAGAGTTTCAAGGGAAATTTTTCATGTTTTAAAAACTGACATCTATTAATGTGAAATTTCCTTCCATATTTTAAGGACTAATTGGTAAGAAAATAGATTTTTGGAACTAAATGTGAGTGAAATATAATCTAACTATAACCATGATAGAGTTATGGATTTCTAACTAGTGTGACCTAATGAAATATTATGATGTCTGATATTGTTCTTTTAGACATAAAGTCCAAAATATTAAATTATCTATGTTATTTTCTATGTGATAATGATAAATTATGTGTTATGTTGATTATTTTTTATGCCATTTTAAGTGTGATATGTTTTGAATGTTATAAATTATATTTTTTATGATTTATAATGCTATGTTGTGATTAAGTATTAATAATAAAAGGGGAACATGTTTAAATTAAGTGATCACTCAAAAGAATGATAATATATTAATAAAAAATGTAATATAGTGAAAATGGTATCATGGGAGATTTATAATCATTTCAATATTTTACAAGAAATGTACATGAAACATGCTAGGAGAACCAACCATGAGATATGGTTATAATGTCATGTATTATTTATTAGTACCATGCTTTCCAAAACATGTTTCCTATTTAATTGAACTTCATTATAGTTATCAAAATTCATAAATTTTTTAACTACATCTATGATATTAAAGTATGGTTAAAGTGTCTATATTGTGTTATTTTGAAATCCTTCACAAAAAAATCCATAAAATATTCCTTGTTGTTACACTAAAATGAATTGTTTTGGAGCCATGTTTGGATGAATATTTATTCTTGTACAAGTTATTATCCTATGTGTTACCATCCACTCATGATGAATTATATCAATTTGTCAATTATTTTCAATGAGGCTAGGTTTTGTTCAATTATTTCCATAATCCATGAATGATTACAAGCATGATTAGTGTTAACCCATCAAAAAATTGAAAAATTTCACATAAATGGGATCACTTTTTATTTTCAATCAAAGAAAATGTTTTACGATGATAAGGTATTTATTTGATGTGTGTTGAATTATAAATTTGATCTTGTATGTAGTTGTTGGAAGATAGATAATAATGAGTAGGAGTATAGTATATATTATTTATAATGGGAATTAATTCAAAATATAAATAGTATTAATGTGATTTATTTTGATGTAACTAGCCTAAATTTTTTCAGACATGTTTTATGCTAAGTAGCTCATACCAAAATATAAAAGTAAAATCATGACCCCTTAAATGTAACATGGAATCATGTTTCATTGGTAGTATTATTTTTTATGAATATTTCATTTAATCATGTCAATCGTGAAACATCAAGATAAATCATGTGCATATTTTCATTTAGTGCATTCTTAAGTAAAATTATTGAAGTGCGTGATATGATTATTGTTCTAAAGAAATTTAAAGAAATTTATAGTGAGATATGATATACTATTTGGATTATTATTTCATTTAATTGTTGATATGTTTTGTTGAAAATTTATTTTTTGATCTATAAATAATATTACAAAAGTTTAGGTAACATATATTGATTCCCTAGTGAAATTCATGCATAGAAGTTTTATATCATAGGTTTAAAATCATCATGGGGTGATTATTCCTAAAAAGTGTTCCCTAATTTAGTTTTTTTATCTTTCTTCTATGATTATATTAATGAAATCACATTAAATAAAAGTTTAGTCACTAAAATCATGTAATGTAAATATTTTTTTGAAATTACAAAATTGGGTGAGGATATTCCTGTTAGACACACTTAATTCATGTGAAAAGAATGTTAAAATTTTATTGATATGCATTGTTGGTTGGGTTTTTTATTTATTTTATGTGGACTTCATTTTGATTTTTGTGGATTTAATTTGGAAAATATTTTGGATGGTTGTGTACAAATATAAGTTATACAACATGGTTTTGGATGGTTTCATGGGTGAGTAAGAGATGTTTGATTTGGATCCATGTGAAATCCATCATTCGATGACCTTTTTTTATTCCATGTGTACTAATAGTGGTTTGCTTATATTCTAGATATATCTTCATATGGGAATATTGGTTGGTGTTATAAAATCCTATCAGAGTTTGATTTTGATTCTTAGGGATGAGAATTGTTTGATAGGTATCTAATATAAGTGTCCAATATTTTCTGACCACTTAATTTTTCTTTTTCTTCTATATTGAGGGTTTTTGGAATCTAATATTTATTATTTTTAATTTATTTTAATTGAAATTTTATTTTACCCTCATGAAACACCTCCTCTCTACATGTAGTTAAACCAATTTATCCTTATATAATCCACTTCCCTTAAATATGTAAAGGTCATTCCTTCATTACATGATCGTAACCCTATATCATGTAAGGGTAAGGCCTCCTTTTGATTCATTGTGTAAAGTTATCTATGAATCTTGAGTGAGGGTAGAGATTTGTAATGGTAGACCCAATTTCACATCAGGGTAGTTCAGTTTCATTTAATTATACACCCATTGTACGTGAGGGTAATCCTACTCTTATGTATTTTTTGTGGTGAAAGTTTTCTATATTGTGTGAGGGTAGAGCCTCGCATCAATGTAATGCATTATGGTAATTTCTAAACTCATGTGAGCGTACCTGTGTCAGATTTTTCGAGTCAAGATTAATGGATCCTTGTGTAAGGGTAGGTCTGATCTCCCACTAGGGTACTATATGACTTCCAAAGTCAATATAAGGACATAATCTATCATTCATAATAGTAAAAAAATTATACATAAATTATATTTTTCTTCAAAATTCCTTATGAATAGTTTTTTATGAAATAAAAGGAAATAAATATAGAAAATAAAAGATTTAAAAATAAATACAAAATATATAAAGATAATATTTTACTTCCTAAAATTTATATAATTGATATGGGTCATGCGAGGGAATTAAATCAAAACTAAATTAATTAAAATTAAAATAGGGAAGATTGAATTATTTTTTTTAAATATATTTAAAATATTATATGTCATATTTTAAAACTAATATTTATCCTATATTTGAGTTTCCTTGTTTTTTACTAGAGTCTAGGTGATCAAAACCTCTCCATTTAAGTCTAGTGATCCCTCTATAAATAAACTCATGCCTTACTATGGTTTCTAGAATTGTGTGATCAATATATATATATATATATATATATATCTATGTTAGTGTAAAAAATTAAGAAACTTCTTGTGAGGTATGGAATTCCAGACATCTCTTTGTTATTTGGTGAAATTTTGGTGGTTATTAATTTTTCACTGGAGAATTAGTATCATTTTATCAAAATTTCAAGAGATTTCATGTAATGGGTCTTAATAAATATACATTTTATGTTGACCATACTATATATTTAAAGATATCATGAGGGCTTTAGTGACCAAGATGGACTATACTAGCTTAGAGATGGGAGTAGTTTTTGGGGCTATTGCTTACGTATTGTTTGGATATTCTATTTTAGATAAAAAAATTATATCATGAATTTTGTGTTTTTTTTGTATGTGATATTGGTCATTTTATATGATGTTTTTTTGATCATTGGTTTTCATCTTATCGATTATCCTTAAATTAAATTATGAGTGTAAAGTCTCTCATTGTAAGTTTTATACCCTCGGTGCTAGTCACTAACCCAGGTCTTATTGGAGGCGGTCATTGGGGGTCACTCCTTCTCTTCACTACTATCCCAAGAGGGGTGAAAATAAAGGGGGGTCATAACAACACATAAAGGTACATAATTCATACATAATATTCTGTCAAAGTTTCAAATTGAGAATCTATGGAGTTTTTGTATGATACGTAATGGTAAGGATTTTAATAAGTAAAGGTCATCATAGTTTTAAAGGCAATACATAAAGGTAAAACATCTTATATGTAAAAATCACTATGAAATATTTGGAAAATCTATGTTTCACACTAGGATAGTGTAATTACTAATATCATTGTGAGTGGTTAAATTTGTGGAACTTTTGGATTTTTTATCATGATCAAAGGATTTTTTTGAGAACCAAAACACAAATCAGGATTCATGGTATCTTAAAGTCTCTTGGAGTTTTTTTTGATGTGTTTTAAGGCCTAGAGGATGTCTTTGGTGCTAGGTGGGATATTGGGGATTGGTTGGGTGACCTGATATAATGAATTTTAGTATCATACAACCATTCATAATGTCAAAAAAAATTCACACAATGAATAGGGTTGGACGAAGGGAGAAACCCACCAATTGAGCATGTCACGCCATGAACCAAGTGTTTATGATATGAAAATGATGGTCTTAGCCTTTGGTCTCCCTACATTGAATGGTTCACAATGTGAACCTGATTTACAACATGAATGGTGAATAGTTTTTTTTAATGAAAAAATGGGGTCATAACCCCTTTCTCTTGGTTGACCATGAATGCATGAGGAGGGTTATTCAACCATCTCTTCCCCTATTCTCCCTCCCCTTAAATTCCCCATAATGGGGAATTCTTCTTAGTGATCTATTTAGATTCTTTTCTCTTATCCTATCACTTTATTATTGTTTTTTTACTATACCTAATTTCTATATAGTTTTGTCTCGGGTTTGGAGATGATTTCACTAGATAATAGTGAAATTGACAAATCATGATGGGTTGTTCATGTGTCGTGTCTAGAGGAGGATTTGAGAGGTTGATCCCACACATTTTGTTATTGTTTTATTTAAGGTAATATACTACCTTAATTTATTTAGTTTTTATAATATTAGATGAAATTGATAGTTTTCTAGGTGGTATGGATATGGATTTTGGTCAGGATATTTTTAGGGAATTTCCATATACCATCCATGGACGGTTCTTCATAGTTTTAGTGTGGTAAAAATGTTCGGTGAGTTTTTCATCAATTATGACTCTTTGGTTTAATTTAAATAATTATTTATAATTATTTATTTATGTTATGTAAAATGATAAAAGATCTTAGGTGGTGGTAAAAGCTTGGATAAGACATAAATGGGCTTGGGTGAGGCTCAGTAAAGTGTGTCTTTGGAGGTAACTCAATTTAATATGTAGGTCGTAACTTTAATACACGATCATGTGATTTTTATGTATGAGTTTTATGATAAATACATGTTTCATGTGTTTATATAGATAGGGTAGGGGCTGAGATTGGCAGTTAGAGAGAGAGAGAGAGATAGAATGTGAGATATGACATGGTTATCCTATGACATATTTCTGTAGGTCTTGGTGGATGGGTGAGAGATGATTTTTCCTAAAGACGATGGGTTGGATATCTATAAATCACATTATTTCATAGAGAAACCATATTGATGGTAGTTTTAGATTCAGTGAGTGTGTTGAATAGGATGAGTCATTTGAGACTAGGCATGTTTGCTGGAGAGGGGTTTCCTACGAGTGACGAGATGATAAATATTCCTCGAAATATGTGAGATGAAACCTAGGTATGGGTCGTGTTATTTGTTTGGAAATTATAATAAGTCTTCAAAGTGTATTAGAGTGTGGTATATTTGGATTTTCATCGGGTAGTAGAACCATGTGTGGTAAGGTTGGATTAGATATTGAGGCATGGGTTTGGGAAAGCCTTTGAGTAGCATTTTCATTGTGGGGTGATGAGTGCAGGATGGTGTCGATGAGATGAGATGGTAGTGGGTATATAGGATTTAGTGGTCACCCTGATGGGAATGTTGATACCTATTCATTGAGGGGGAAAGTCTCAAATAATTATCTCCTCGTGATGAGTTGGAGAGCTATGTGACAGACTTTAATCCCTATGTGTTGCTTCATGAGTGTGATTGATGTGACCTCCACAAAGTTTGTGGGGATGGTCTTAGGTTCTTTATGTGACTACACCAAAGTCTGTATGGATAGTTATGTGTGCTTCTATGACCTCCCCATAGACTGTGGTTATAACACCCCGAGAATTTATGAAAAACATTCTTTTAATTTCATTAATGTCTTGTGTTGTATGCTACACCAAGATTACCTTCCGCTATAAGCAACACCGTATTAGCTTGCAGTATACGCAACACTATTCTTGGATCGTGTTACACACAATTTTGATAATAGTTATTCTACACAACATTGAGTATATATATATATATATTCAATATATAAATGAAATATGGTTGGATTATTTTATACGAAACAACGAAGGATTCTTTCCCAACACGCAACCCTGACTTGGCTTGTATTACACGCAATCGCGACCTTCCTCGATAGCGTGTGTTGTACGCAATACCGGGTTTTACTAAACAATGATATATTATTATAATATTATTATGAACTAGCCGTTATGAATAGAATTAACTAAAATTTGAATTTTATAATATTATTATTCATCTTACACATTTTCTAGAACATGGTATAAGAAAAAAATAAATTTTTTGGGTAAAATAAGTATTTTTCAAAAAATGAAGTTTTGCAGCCTTTTGATGGCGCACCCACTTTAAATCTAGTTTTTGACATGTTTATAAGTTCAATTTGACAAAACAAAATTCTTATTTGGAATCAAGAAATAAAAATTTACTTTGGATAAATTTTTCGTATTATTCTGGTAACTTTCATATTTTGATGAATAGTAAAAACATGTTATATTTTAATGAAAAACAACTTTTTTAATCATAATAATTTATATGGTTATATTATAATATTGAATGGTTTTAAAGTATAAATAGAATATATTTTTACCATTTAATATAATTTATGTCATTAGCATTGATTTTACATTGAATTCGTAGGTTAAATCAATTCAATCTTTTACAATGTTTTAAACAAAAACCCGATTTCATTCGACAATGGGATTAATTTTAATTTAATTTCTGAAACTTCTTTGTATTGAATTTGAAAAAATGGATTCCATATTTGGAATCAGTGGGTCCAAATTATGTTAATAGTCTACTTTTTATTTTTGGGAATTATGAATAGTAACTACAGTAAATTTTATTTACCATAGTTAAAGGTAAATCGGGTAATTAAGGGTAAATATAATATTATAAAATTACCCTAACACATGCCAAAATTCTATTTGATGGATAAAAGTAAAACCATATAAACTAAGGGTTGGATTAGATTCATTTTATTTACTTTTTACCATGAAAATAATTTAATTATTAAATAAAGTGACAGCATGTCACTCTCTTAAATCTTATAAGTATAATAATTTTAATTTAGTGATAAACATCATAAAACTTCGGACATGAATAGTCTCCAGAAATATAATAAAATTATCTACATCATGATAATTTATTTAGAATTTTTAGGGATTAAATAATTGTCATTAATCGTGATACATTAATGATACAGAAATTATTTATTAAGTGGAAAATAAGTAATATAGTTTTTATTGAAATAATAATACCCATTAAAAGGACCAAAAACCTGACCAGAACATATTGGTAGTGTATATATACACCTTAATCATCCAATTACCTAATATATAACCGTTTGGATCCTTATAAAAGTGATTATGACACTTATATTATTTTATTTTAAATGATGCCAAAGTTGTCACCTTCATAATTTAATAAATATAACAATTTAAATATTGTGATTTTAAGATGATAAATTCGAGTAAAAGTCTTATTGTGAAAGGTAATATATTTATCTTCATCATAGGATTTTATTTTAAATTTTTATGCAACAAATCAGTATATTAAATAATTATAAAAAAATGTTGTAGTAATTATTTTATTAAGAGATAAACCAAATAAATGGTTTTAAATAATAAAATAAATATTATATGAACTATTTAATGTGATCCACTAATTTTATAGATACATATGACCTTTTATGAATCTATTAAAGCTTTTATTTCGAACATAACTTCTGTATATATTTTATTTAAATTCAAATAAATGAATAGTGTCAAAATTGACACTATTGTTATTTTATAAAAATAACATATTATAAAATTGTTTAAAAATCAAAAAAATATTTAAAAATTATAAATTTAAATTTATATGGTCTATAATGTTTTAAAGTAAACAATTATGGAAAATTAACAACAAATAAGTAATTATTTGTTATAATTTAAAATTTAGAATTTTATTACCACAAATAAACTTAAATAGATTAAATAAGGATAAATCAAAATGATAAGGTTTAAAATAAGATCCAAACATGTCTAAATTTGATTGGTTGATGAGATTAAAACCCTATATCTTCTAATCTTCTAATATGAGTCATTTTTTGAGGTTTTTAAGTGGGGTTAGATTTATTATAAATTAATATTTTTAAGAATTCCAAAGGTGCCCCTCTCCTCCCTTATAAAAGGGAACCTCCTCCCTCTCCTCCTCACACCAATTTGAGCCTTCAAGCTCAGAAAAACCCTGAAAATTATCTTCTACACTTCCCTAGAAACATCCTAGAGGTTCGGGTCTACTTTAAAGACCAATCTTAGTGCCCTAAGAGGAGGTTTCAAAGAGGCGTATCGAAGAAGAGGTAATTTCTTCTCCCGATTCTTTCAAGCTTATTTCTTCTTCAACTTCTTCTTCTTTAGTTGTTTCATTATAAATTAATAACATCAGTATCTCTAATATACTTATTTGTTACTATAAATATGAAACAACCCCATTTCACCTTCTATCCATCCTACGGAAAACAAAATCACCGCGCGTGCGCACGTACGGAATACCGTCTCCACGCCGTGGTGTAATCTGTTTTTCCACCAACACCTTACATGGATTGGTATAATGGTGTAAAGAATAACTATACATAGTTATTATAACATCATACTGATTCTGATATATTGTATCATCCACTCCAATTCAATTCAATAATTATGGAAACGATATCATCGCTCGTGCGTACATACGGACTACCGTCTCCACGATGCGATGAGATTCATTCTCCATGTTAACCATTTAAGAATGATTATAAAGTATATATAAGAAATAATAATGAAATATATGACATTATAAAGCTATTGGATTTATGTATATATGTATGTCATCTACTTAATTCCATTCAACTCAATAAGGAAACGAAAACAGTGTTCATGCGTACGTACGGCCTACCGTCTCCATGAACGGTGTATTTCTTTCCATTTATCGATCTATTATATATATGTATATTCTGAATATATATTATATATAAATCATGTTTTATATTCTGGAATTATGTAATCATGATCTAATTAATCATATGAATAATTACAAGTCAAAACACGGATGACAAATGAAACGATTTTACCCATAACACTCTTTAACATGGAATTTACAAAATAACGGGTAATATAAAGTCATAAGTGAACCATATATGATATCATAACAATGAATATGATTCTGTAATAAGTCAATTACATTATTTAAATCATTATACAGGAGTTTCGGATACATACGAAGCATATCAGACATAAGGTAAGGGATAATTTTCAAAATATCATTTTTAACTGAGATTGCATATTCGTAAGTATTTACTGGGGTTATTTCTATCATCCATGTCCATGTTTTAGAAAAGTGTTTTCATGTATGTTTAAAGTCCTTTTTACCCATTTTTGACTTTTACTACATGGTATGTAAAGAATCTTTCTTTTGTTTACGTTACGAGGTACTTTTTGACTTTTCCGACAAAAGTACGAGAAGAATGTTTTTTTAACTTATACGGAATGAAAGGGTTTTTACGGTTTTATAAAGCCTTATTTTCATGAAGCTTACTCCAAAATATTTCATGACTATTTTCAACAAAATATCCTTCTTTTAAAATTGCATGATTTTTTTTGAAAATAAATTTATTTTGAAGAATAAAGGATATTTTCCTCAAGAATTCATTTCAAATGTTTTATCAAAACCATTTTCCATCTAGGATGACATTATTTAATATGTGTATGTTTCAAGTTTAATGTATCTATGATTTAAATGGTTTCACTTTTATTATGATGAAATTTCTATTTGTTTTATATGGATTATGAGATGATGGGATGATGTTTATGAAACCCATTTTATTCTTTGGGTTATGGTGAATGTTTTAAGTTTATTTTGTGGCACAAGTAAGAATGATTTCATTATGAGATGGGTGGGACCTATATCTCCCTCCAATTCATTGGGTAAAGATTTTATATCTCTTGAGATAGACATGGCTGGAACGGTAAGTTAATCGGGTTCAGTGTTACAGGACTGAAACGAGGAGTGAACTCGATTCAGAATGGGACTTTGTCCACTAAGATGGTCTTGGCAGCAATTCCTTGGCTAATATGGAAATCATTACATGTGATTAATGGATGCCACAATTACATGTTTTATTCCCATTCTATTTTATCATGGTTTATGTTCCATTATGATCTATGCCTTATGTACTTCCATGTTTTATGTCGTTGCTCAAGATTTTAATGTTTAAACATTATGTTCATGTTTTTTAGTTCCAATGTATATGGTATGTTTTGTTTTATCCATTCTTACCCTTACTGAGCATTTGAGCTCACCCTTTTTATGTTTTATTTTCACCCAGGATCAAAAGAAAGGTTTTAGGTCAGGAAACAAAAAGTGGAAGATCTTTATGGGAGATGTTGAAGATCTTTCACCATGATTAGAAGATTACGTTCCAAGTTTCCAAAGACACTAAACTATTACGGTCCTTGTGTGTCTGTTTTGGTTATGTATTAAGTATTCCGAAAAAGTAATGTAATGTCCATGTATGTCAAGATTTGGGTCTCTACAGTTGGTATCAGAGGAAAGGTTTAGTCAACCTTTGGAAACTAGGATGCGAAAACGTTAGTGAGATCCCTAGAGATATTTCTAAGGTATGTCTAGGGATGTACCTAAGGATAAGAATACGTATAGGATATAGTCCTAGAACTACGGTAATGATATTAGAATTTAACCTAAGATGTTAGATATTGAGGGTGCTCCCCCTTTACTATGTTGTTTTCCCTAGCATGATTTTTGCCTCTCACACTATTCTTTTTGGGTTTTAGAAAATGGCTGGAAACATGAAGATTCATGATAATGGAGGATATGACGGACAATGGAATGGTTTTCTTCATCAGAAACCAAATGAAACTGGATCTGGAAGTCCAAACATCATTATTATGCCTAATCAGCAATCTCATAATATGATCAATAATCTCAACTTTGGTAAGTTTCCTGACTCAGATAATAAGAGAAAAATGGAGTTCCATGATGATCATAGAGGAAAGAAAGTTCAATTTCTCTCATGTAAATCATGTGGGAAGAGGCATTAGGGAGATTGTTTCAAAGGAACTGGAAGATGCTTTGGGTGTGGAAAAGAAGGACACAAAGCCAGTAAGTGCAAAGGAAAGGGTTCAGTTAACACCATGGACAAGGATAATGGTATTGATACGACATCAACAATGATTAGATGTTTTAAATGTGGAATGTACGGGCATTATGCAAACCAATGCCCTAATGGAAAATATCATGAAGAGAATCAGCATGGTCATATGGGTAGTATTTATTTGGATGATGATGAGGAGACTACAAATGATATATGAGCTGAAAGTAGTGTTGAAGCTCAGTCGGTTGTTTTAGAAGGTAGTGGAATGATTGTATGTTTATCGAGAGTTATGTTGTATAGTTAATGGTACTATGGAATAAAGAATAATCTAAGGATTGTTACACTATTGTTTTTCCTAAAAGTATTTGAAAGTATATGTTGAATGGTACCAGTAACCATGGAATGTTATTCAGATATTTTTGTAAAGTAGATGATATGCGCATAATGAAGGAATAAGAAGATAATGACATGTTTGGTTGTATTCATGAGCTCATGATTGATATAAGGACTAAGGGATATCATGGTTTGAGTATATATAATTTTGAGGATTTTGGTATGTGGAAAGTGTTAACTTTTAACTGCATTCATGTTTTCACTAAGGTTCAATGGGTATTCATTTTTCAATAGAATACATGATTAAGGCCTTCGAACATTTGTAATGTGACCAACAAGACATATCTTATGATATATGGGGATCAACGATGGTATTAACATGCTTCTTATATGAAATCTCTGGTAATCGTTTTCACTGTAATATGACAATGGACTGCAATATTATGGATAAGCCTAAAGATTGGAATGGATTATGTTGGACATAGGTTAGTATTGTTTAAGGATAGAACCTTTTTTCTATATTATTGATGGGATGATATAGTAATGTAGTTTTAAAAAAAGGAAAACCTGCAGGACGGGTGACATCCCATCACTGTGGGAATCGAACCCACAACCGAAGTGCGACTGGCCTTTATCGCCTACCACTGGCCTACAGGAAGTCCCTGGTTAGTAGAAACTAGTTTTATTTTATTAAGCGGTATGATATATGAAGTATAAGTTCATTTTTGGAACCATATACGATTAATCTAACCATAAGATGGACTTATAACTTTTGCTAACCTTTTGTTTGAAAGAGATGGAATGACCCATCATTCTATCACATGATCTACTAACACATCAGGAATAACAAATTCAACTTCATTTCTTTAAGGGATGAAGTGGAAATTGTTCAATTCACGAACAACAGTGTGATTGTACCAAAATCATGCAAGTATTTCTTTTAATTCATAAACTTTAGGGAAATGATCTTGAAAACCAAAAATTTTTGTCCTAGTTCCCTTATATCTGATGAATCAGATGGTACCTTAGATCATCACAAATCAATAGCTTTGTGATTGTTGGCTTTTTCATAGCCATGTTCTCTACCACTATCCATCAGAACTTGATGGTTAGATTTTTCTTCCATATCCATATTTTCACCTATGTTCTTCTACATGGAAACCCAGTGATGAGTTAATTTGGGTAACCGTTACATTTCATACTTTAGTTTTTAAAGCCATGTTTTGGTATTCCTTTTTACGATGTGGGTTTCTATTAAACAAACTTTCGAGTAGTAAACCATTTATAACCCTGACGAATTTCGAGGGCGAAATTCATTTTAAGGGGGGTAGAATGTAACACCCCAAGATTTTATGAAAAATATTCTTTAATTTCACTAATGTCTTGTGTTGTATGCTACACCAAGATTACCTTGCATTATATGCAACACCGTATTAGCTTGCAGTATACGCAACACTATTCTTGGATCGTGTTACACACAATTTTGATAATAGTTATTCTACGAAACATTGAATATATATATATATATATATTCAATGTATAAGTGAAATATGGTTGGATTATGTTATACGAAACAACAAAGGATTCTTTCACAACACGCAACCCTGACTTGGCTTGCATTACACGCAATCGCGACCTTCCTCGATAGCGTGTGTTGTACGCAATACCGGGTTTTACTAAACAATGATATATTATTATAATATTATTATGAACTAGCCGCTATGAATAGTTTTGACTAAATTTTTAATTTTATAAAATTATTATTCATCTTACACATTTTCTAGAACATGGTACAAGAACAAAATAATTTTTTCGGGTAAAATAAGTATTTTTCAAAAAATGCAGTTTTGCCGCCTTTTGATGACGCACCCACTTTAAATATAGTTTTTGACATGTTTATAAGTTTAATTTGACAAAATAAAATTATTCTTTTGAATAAAGAAATAAAAATTTACTTTGGATAAATTTTTCGTATTATTCTGGTAACTTTCATATTTTGATAAATAGTAAAAACACGCTATAATTTAATGAAAAACAACTTTCTTCATCGTAATAATTTATATGGTTAAATTATAATATTGAATGGTTTTAAAGTATAAATAGAATATATTTTTACCATTTAATATAATTTATGTCATTAGCATTGATTTTACATTGAATTCGTAGGTTAAATCAATTCAATCTTTTGCAATGTTTTAAACAAAAACCCGTTTTCATTCGACAACAGGATTAATTTTAATTTAATTTCTGCAAATTCTGTGTATTGAATTTGAAAAAATTGATTCCATATTTGGAATCAGTGGGTCCAAATTATGTTAATAGGCTACTTTTTATTTTTGGGAATTATGAATAGTAAATACAGTAAATTTTATTTACCATAGTTAAAGGTAAATCGGGTAATTAAGGGTAAATATAATATTATAAAATTACCCTAACACATGCCAAAATTCTATTGGATGGATAAAAGTAAACTCATATCAACTAAGGGTCAGATTAGATTCATTTTATGGACTTTTGACCATGAAAATAATTTAATTATTAAAGAAAGTGACAACATGTCACTCTCTTAAATCTTATAAGTATAATAATTTTAATTTAGTGATAAACATCATAAAACTTTGAACATGAATAGTCTCCAGAAAGCTAATAAAATTATCTACATCATGATAATTTATTTAGAATTTTTAGGGATTAAATAATTCTCATTAATGGTGATACATTAATGATACAGAAATTATTTATTAAGTGGAAAATAAGTAATATAGTTTTTATTGAAATAATAATACCCATTAAAAGGCCCAAAAACCTGACCAAAACATATTGGTAGTGTATATATACACCTTAATCATCCAATGACCTAACATATAACCGTTTGGATCCTTATAAAAGCGATTATGACACTTATATTATTTTATTTTAAATGATTCCAAAGTTGTCACCTTCATAATTTAATAAATATAACAATTTAAATATTGTGATTTTAAGATGATAAATTCGTGTAAAAGTCTTATTGTGAAAGGTAATAGATTTATCTTCATCATAATATTTTATTTTAAATTTTTATGCAACAAATCAGTATATTAAATAATTATACAAAAATGTTGTAGTAATTATTTTATAAAGAGATAAACCAAATAAATGGTTTTAAATAATAAAATAAATATTATATGAACTATTTAATGTGATCCACTAATTTTATAGATACATATGACCTTTTATTAATCTATTAAAGCTTTTATTTAGAACATATATTATGTATATATTTTATTTAAATTCAAATAAATGAATAGTGTCAAAATTGACACTATTGTTATTTTATAAAAATAACATATTATGAAATTGTTTAAAAATAACAAAAATATTTAAAAATTATAAATTTAAATTTATATGGTCTATAATATTGTAAAGTAAACAATTATGGAAAATTCACAACAAATGAGTAATTATTTGTTATAATTTAAAATTTTGAATTTTATTACCACAAATAAACTTAAATAGATAAAATAAGGATAAATCAAAATGATAAGGTTTAAAATAAGATCAAAACATGTCTAAATTTGATTGGTTGATGAGATTACAACCCTATATCATCTAATATTCGAATATTATTCACTTTTGGAGGTTTTTAAGTGGGGTTAGATTTATTATAAATTAATATTTTTAAGAATTCCAAAGGTGCCCCTCTCCTCCCTTATAAAAGGGCACCTCCTCCCTCTCCTCCTAACACCAATTTGAGCCTTCAAGCTCGGCCAACCCCTGAAAAATTATCTTCTCCACTTCCTTAGAAAAATCCTAGAGGTTTGGGTCTACTTTAAAGACCAATCTTAGTGCCCTAAGAGGAGGTTTCAAAGAGGCGTATCGAAGAAGAGGTAATTTCTTCTCCCGATTCTTTCAAGCTTATTTCTTCTTCAACTTCTTCTTCTTTAGTTGTTTCATTATAAAGTAATAAAATCAGTATCTCTAATATACTGATTTTTTATTATAAATATGAAACAACCCCATTTCACCTTCTATCCATCCTACGGAAAACAAAATCACCGCGCGTGCGTGCGTATGGAATACCGTCTCCACGCCGTGGTGTAATCTGTTTTTCCACCAACACCTTACATGGATGGGTATAATGGTGTAAAGAATAACTATACATAGTTATTATAACATCATACTGATTCTGATATATTGTATCATCCACTCCAATTCAATTAAATAATTATGGAAACGATATCATCGCTCGTGCGTACGTACAGACTACCGTCTCCACGACGTGATGAGATTCATTCTCCATGTTAACCATTTAAGAATGATTATAAAGTATATATAAGCAATAATAATGAAATATATGACATTATAAAGCTACTGTATGTATGTATATATGTATTTCATCTACTTAATTCCATTCAACTCAATAAGTAAACGAAAACAGTGTTCATGCGTACGTACGGCCTACCGTCTCCATGAACGGTGTATTTCTTTCCATTTATCGATCTATTATATATATGTATATTCTGAATATATATTATATATAAATCATGTTTTATATTCTGGAATTATGTAGTCGTGATCTAAGTAATCATATGAATAATTACAAGTCAAAACACGGAACACAAATGAAACGATTTTACCCAAAACACTTTTTAACATGGAATTTACAAAAGAACGGGTAATATAAAGTCATAAGTGAACCATATATGATATCATAACAATGAATATGATTCTATAATAAGTCAATGACATTATTTAAATCATTATACAGGAGGTTCGGATACATACGAAGCATATCGGACATAAGGTAAGGGATAATTTTGCAAATCTCATTTTTATCCGAGATTGCATATTCGTAAGTATTTACTGGGGTTATTTATATCATCCATGTCCATGTTTTATAAAAGAGTTTTCATATATGTTTAAAGTCCTTTTTACCCATTTTTGACTTTTACTACATGGTATTTAAGGAACTTTTCTTTTGTTTACGTTACGAGGTACTTTTTGACTTTTCCGACAAAAGTACGAGAAGAATGTTTTTTTTAACTTATACGGCATGAAAGGGTTTTTACGGTTTTATAAAGCCTTATTTTCATGAAGCTTACTCCAAAATATTTCATGACTATTTTCAACAAAATATCCTTCTTTTCAAATTGCATGACGTTTTGTGAAAATAAATTGATTTTGAAGAAGAAATGATATTTTCCTCAAGAATTCATTTCAAATGCTTTATCAAAACCATTTTCCATGTAAGATGACATTATTTAATATGTGTATGTTTAAAGTTTAATGTCTCTATGATTTAAATGGTTTCAATTTTCTTATGATGAAATTTCCATTTGTTTTATATGGATTATGAGATGATGGGATGATGTTTATGAAACCCATTTTATTCTTTGGGTTATGGTGAATGTTTTAAGTTTATTTTGTGGCACAAGTAAGAATGATTTCATTATGAGATGGGTGGGACCTATATCTCCCTCCAATGCATTGGGTAAAGATTTTATATCTCATGAGATAGACATGGCTGGAACGGTAAGTTAATCCTCTTCAGTGTTACAGGACTGAAACGAGGAGTGAATTCGATTCAGAATGGGACTTTGTCCACTAAGATGGTCTTGGAAGCAATGCCTTGTCTACTATGGAAATCATTAAATTTTCTTAATGGATTCCACAATTACATGTTTTATTCCCATTCTATTTTATCATGGTTTATGTTCCATTATGATCTATGCCTTATGTACTTCCATGTTTTATGTCGTTGCTCAAGATTTTAATGTTTAAACATTATGTTCATGTTTTTTAGTTCCAATGTATATGGTATGTTTTATTTTATCCATTCTTACCCTTACTGAGCATTTTAGCTCACCCTTTTTATGTTTTATTTTCCCCCAGGATCAAAAGAAAGGTATTAGGTCAGGAAACAAAAAGTGGAAGATCTTTATGGGAGATGTTGAAGATCTTTCACCACTATTAGAAGATTACGTTCCAAGTTTCCAAAGACACTAAACTATTACGGCCCTTGTGCGTCTGTTTTTGATATGTATTAAGTATTCCGCAAAAGTAATTTAATGTCCATGTACGTCAAGCTTTGGGTCTCTACAGTGGTGATGGGTCGGTGTGCCTTATCTAACCTCCCTAATGTTTTT
Source organism: Viscum album (assembly GCA_963277665.1). Lineage (NCBI taxonomy): Eukaryota > Viridiplantae > Streptophyta > Magnoliopsida > Santalales > Viscaceae > Viscum > Viscum album. The sequence goes on along the minus strand of OY728127.1, from coordinate 737,475,949 downwards.
AGGGATGGTTTGGTGTTCATTTGTGGCCTACCTTGATTGAATTGGGATGTGTCAGCCTGGATGATAGAACATTCCCAAATAGACCTGGGTCATGTAAGTATACAACCCATGAGGTGTTGGTTCATGGGATGATAAAAGAGATGATGGATAGACCCAGCCCTGATAATAAGGTTGTCGGTTGAGATATGGATGTGTGACCATATTTGGTCCTTTTGAGAAGTGTGATGAGGTTTTGATGTCTTCCAACCCTAAGTCTTTGGGTATAGGCTAGGAATCAGTAAATTGATACATAATGGCATGGCGATTAGGTGGAATTCCAAAATGGCACTAAAGTAGGTATGACCGAGTGTTGTGGTGGCCTAGCTAGTACGTGGTGACATGATTTGCTGTGAGTTTTGGGGGCCTTGTTAGCACATAATATCAAACCCACTTGTGTAACATATTTATTTTATTTATCATGAATACACATATATAATGGTGTATACTAGGGTAAATTATTTATACACTAATAATATATATTTCTCACACCCCACAAGGGAACGTTGGTGTACACGAAGACCTTGTATCTTCTTTCAATTTTAGCATGGGATGTGCAATAGATTGGGTTGGTGTAGCTCAAGTGTATGTGGAGATTGGTTGTGTGAGGCATGCGTGTGGTAGTAGGTTGAGTGTTCATTTTTTCTATTTTTAATATATAGTTTAGTTTTTATATTTTATTGAATCAGTGGGAGATCAACGTATATGTTTTTTTAAGAGGTCCGTGCCTTGGTCAAAAAAACCAAGGCACTAATTATTGAATATATAAAAAAGGAGAGCTCGAAGAGATGAAATGAGGGGAGTTTTTTACAATCATTTTCATAAAGCTGTAGCAAATCAGGAGGAAAAGTGTCCAACAAAGGTAGGTCCTGATTGAATCCTCTATTAGAAAGTGCGTCAGCAACAATGTTGGATTCCTGGAAGACATGCGTAGCAATGTAGTCGATCCCCAGAAGCGAATAAAGGAACTTTATCAATGTATGTGTGATCATATGCTTCTTAATGGTACATTTGATATAGAAATATTTTTATTTTATATTTCATACTATGATATTTATGATGGATATGGTTTGGTTATTTGCACTATTTTTACCCTAATTTGAGGGAATAGTCTTCCCACTGTATAGATTAGGCCCTCAAAAGTTGTTGGTAGCCTATGGCATATGTTGAGGCATGATTGAGGCACTACTGGAAATACAATATATACCAACAGTTTCAAACCATTAGTATAGGCATCCAAACTGTTGGTATACTATATACCAATGGTTTTTCAAACCATTGGTTAGTAATCCATTGTGAAATTCCTATACCAACGGTTATTATCAAACCATTGGTATATGGCAGTGTAAACTTTAGTATGAGAACGGTTTTATAGAAACCATTGGTATATATCTATACCAACAGTTAATAAACCATTGGGATATATAGTTTACATATAGTTTACCAATGGTTTAGAAATCATTGGTATATAGTATTACCAATGACTCTTTAAAACAGTTGGTAAAAATATTCTAGAAATACACTTTACCAACAGTTTTGAACCGTTGGTATAGTGTATTACCAATGGTTTATTCAAAATATTGGTAAAAATATTCTAAATATACACTTTACCAATGGTTTTAAACCATTGGTATAGTGTATTTCTAGACAATAGCAGATCATCCACCCATCCCCTCCATTTAACACACCTGCAAACACACTTGCAAACAACACTTAAAATAGAACAAAAAAACACATGAAATAGAACATAAAAATAGCAGACTATTCCGACCATGACATGTAACACAACATAGTTTTCCCCATTTCAATCTTCACATGACAACCACTCTTCCAACTAACCCATTTAAATTTATTTATTGCATACATATCTTAATGGTGAGAGGACACTCACATTTCAAAGAGCTCATGATAATCATAGTTACATTTTGAGCATCAGACTATGGGGGTGGGGGTGTCCAGGTGGTGGGGTGGTGTCCAGGGGTGGGGGCCATCTAAGGGGGTGGCGGTGCCCATGAGGGGTGCGGGGGGTGTCCACGGGGGTGGGGGTCCAGGGGGTGGGGGCTATCCAGGGGGTGGGAAGGTTGTCCATGGGGATGGGGGACTGTCCAGGGAGTACGGGGTGTCCAGGGAGGTGGGCGGCCTGTCCACGGGGGTGGGGGTTTTCTTGGGGGGAGGGTGTATAGGGGTGGGAGGGTTGTCTACGAGGGTGGGGGCACTGTCCAGGGGGGTATGGGTTTCCAGGGGTGGGTGGGTTGTCCATGAGGGTGGCGGGGCTGTCCAGGGGGTACAGGGTGTCCAGGGGGAGGGCGGGCTGTCCACAGGGGTGGTGGGGCTGTCTATAGGGTGGTGGGGCTATCCAGGGGGGTAGGGGTGTCAAGGGGGTGGGAAGGCTGTCCACTGGGGTGGGGTTGTCCAGGGGGTACAGGGTGTCTAGGGGGTGGGTGGGTTGTCCACAGGGGTGGTGGGGCTATCTAGAGGGTAGGGGTGTCCAGGGGGTGGGTGTGTTATCAACGGGGTTGAGGGGATGTCCACGGGTGGAGGGGTGTCTAGGGGGTGGGTGGGCTGTCCACAGGGGTGGTGGGGCTGTTGAGAGGGGTAAGGGGTGGACAGGCTGTCCATGGGGGTGGGAAGGTTGTCCATGCGGGTGGGGGCTATCTAGGGGGGTACAGGGGTGTCCAGGGGGGTTGGTGGGCTATCCCATGGGGGTAGGGGCTATCCAAGGGGGAACGGGGTGTCCAGGGGGTGTGTGGGGTTGTCCTGGGGTGTAAGGGGTGTCCAGGGTGTGGGTCAACTGTCCACCGGGTGGTGGGGATGTCCTCGGGGTAGGGGTGTCAAGGGGTGGGAGGGCTGTCCACGGGGGGGGGGGGGGGGGGGGGTCTCAGGTGTGGGTGGGTTGTTCACGGGGGTGGAGGGGCTATCGAGGAGGAGGGGGTGTCCAGGGGGTGGGTGGGGTATCCACGGGGGTGGGCGGGCTGTCCATAGGGGTGGGGGCTGTCTAGGGGGGTATAGGGTGTCCAGGGGGTTGGTGGGTTGTCCACGAGGGTGGCAGGGCTGTCCAGGGGTTATGGGTTATCCACGGGGGTGGGCGGGCTATCCATAGGGGTGGGCTGTCCACGGGGGGGGGGGGGGGGGGTGTCCAGAGGGCATTGGGTGTCTAGGGGTGGGCGGGGATGTCCAGGGGGTACGGGGTGTCCAAGGGGTGTGTCGGCTATGCACGGGGGTGGTGGGGCTATCTAGGGGGTAGAGGGTGTTCAGGGGTGGGCGGGCTGCCCACCGGGGGGGCTGTCCACAGGGGAAGGGGCGGTCCAGGGGGTGGGTGGGCTGTCCACAGGGGTGGCGGGGCTATCCCGGGGGGTCACGGTGTCCAGGGGGCTGGGGGATTTCTAGGGGGTGTGGGGTTGTCCATGCGTACAAGGTGTCCAGGGGTGGATAGGCTATCCAGGGGGTGGGCAGGGCTTTCCAGTGGGTATGGGGTGTCCAGGGGGTGGGGGGTTGTCCACAGGGGTGGTGGGGCTGTCCTAGGGGTAGTGGTGTCCAAGGGGGGTGGGTGGGCTGTCCACGGGGGGTGGGGTTGTCCATGTGGGGGGGATATCCAGGAGGTGGGTGGGCTATCTAGGGGGTGGGTGGGGCTGTCCAGGGGTACGAGGTGTCCAGGGGGGTAAGAGGGTTGTCCACGAGGGTGGTGGGGATGTCCATGGGGTAGGGGTGTCAAAAGGGGGTGGGCGGGCTATCCATTGGGGTGGGGGTTGTCCACTAGGGGTACTGTCCAGGGGGTGGGAGCTATCCAGGGGGTGGGCGGGGATGTCCAGGGGGTACGGGGTGTCCAAGGGGGAAGGCTTTCCACGGGGGTGGCGGGGCTATCCAAGGGGGGTAGGGGTGTCCATGGGGGTGGGTGGGATACCCACGGGGGTGAGGGGCTATCCACGGGGGGGGGAGAGGGGATGTCCAGGGGTGGGCGAGCTATCCAGGGGGTGGGTGGGGCTGTCTAGGAGGTACGGGGTGTCCAGGGGGGTGGGTGGGCTGTCCGCAGGGGTGGCTGGGCTATCCATGGGCGTGGGGGGTGACTGTCCACAGGGGTGGGTGGACTATCCATGGGGGTTGGGGGGTTTGCACGTGGGGGGGGGGGGGGGGTTGTCCAGGGGGTGGAGGGTTATCCACTAGTGTGGGGGGTTGTCCAAGGGAGGGGTGAATCAGTCACAACAAATAATCAAGTCATGTTTTATTTTTTATAGATAAAAAAATAAAGATAATGTGACCTACCTAATTAGACATATTTAGGCACAAAAAATCAATAAACGTCAAAGGTCAGTAGTATCAGTCAAAAATGTAACAGATCAGTCTATCCCTTGTCACCATGACTATCATCACCGTCAACATTAGCCTCACCATCATCCTCATCATTGTCCCCATCATCTTCCCCACCATCCTCAACTCCCTCTTCATCCTTGTACTCAGCCTCGGCCTCCTCATTGCCCTCCCCCTCTACCTCGGCCCCCTCCTCGCCCTCCTCCTCCTCCTCTGCCTCCTCCTAGCCCTCCTCCTCCGCCTTGGTCTCCTCCTCTCCATCATCTCGACCAACACTATAACTACCACCTATTTCACCATATATATAACGCATTGATGACATATATTAATCACTAGTTGTGCTGGCCTCAGGTGGATGGATTTGACATAAAACTTCCACCAGTTTCATAAATGCAATGTCTTCCCTAGTAGACTGTTTTTATATCTCTATGGCCCACTTTTAATCCTATTCTTCTTGTTCCATAACCTTGTAGAACTCGGTGGCACTATAACTCCAACTAGAGTAGGGCCAATACCTCATCGGAACTATAATCTTCTCAAGTCGGCAGCATACTATACCAGGGTGCTCATCTCCCAACACCTGATGTAAGTGATGGTTTGGAAGAAAAAAATCAGGTTCTTGGGCATCAAGGGCCTCTAAACCATCATGTTTCAAATATAAATATATTATTAGGTTACAAAATAGAGATTAAAAATTTAAATCTACAATGTAAAACTTATAATCTACTGTTGAGTCAGTTCATTAACCGCACTTCTATCTTTCTTCCTTCTACTCAAGAAAAAAAGTTTTTCTTGAGGCACACGTCCTTATATATTGAATTTATGTCTCTACAATAACATTGAATGTAGGAAACCATAATTAAAAATAGGATACCAATAATTAATTTCATAAATAAAATTATATAACAACTTTAGAAATCGAATAAATTATGGAGGAAGCAATAAAAAGTGAAAGTCATAAAAAAAACTATAAACTGTCATACCTGCTGCCTCTCATGATATGGCATCGTAGTACGTCCCAATGTGTGGAGATATTTTTTAGCATCAATGTTTTTTTATTTATTCCGAATTATTCCTAAATAAAATTCAATAATTTTTATTAATGAAAAACATGAATATTTTCATTTAAATACCTCTAATGTGATTAATACCTTAAATTGGCTAGTCATCCAATGAGTAATCACCATTCGAAACTATTCTAATGGAAAATCATCCATGATATGGACCACCTCCTGCTCTATAACAACTCAATCACACCATCCAATATATAACTCGTGCTTGTATGCTCTTCAAATCTCACCTAAATCCTTTAGACGTGATGGTCGTGCACCCTCACCATCGGGGAAATTAAACCGATGATGACACAAAAATATTAATTCATATAAATACAAAAAATAATATATTTAATTAAATACAACATATTTTTTTACCCATATATATGCCCAAGATTTATCCTTGACTTCATTTGGCAACTGTCTCTATGAGAGTGTGCTGACAGGAATGATGTCGGAGTATTTGGCAAGCGTTACCAAAAAATTCTGACATTGTTGCCCTGATTTTCCAATCATTTGACTATTTTCATTGTAGTCCATCATCAACTGCAGATGGTGGTTCCACAACACATGCATGCATGTATGCCCCCGCCCCCGCCTCTTATCAGTAGATGTATATGTTATGAAAGAAAAACAAATATTTTATTAATACATGTTATAATGAAAATAAATAATGGTGTAAATTTTTTTTAGGTTTTTATAAGTATACCTGCGGTAGTCTGATCAATGGGTGTCGTTGGATCTACAGAAACTGAAGGAACACATAGTACAGGTGGAGTGGGTCCCAATGTATGCTTCACAGGGACAAACTATGGTAGAGTAGGAGTCGAAGAAGATGGAATATAAAATCCTGGAAGGAAGGAAACAAAAGTAAAAGAAGATGATATGGTTGGATGGTTTAATGCTGGATGGGGTGTGGGAATCATCATCAAATATGGTACAGACGAGTGAGGAGGCTTAGATGTAAAGAGTGGTGAAAACATGGGAGGCCTAAATATCTTGTCTATCCCTAATGAAACATTGAAATCAGAATGTGGGATGGATAGTATGTTAGTTGGAGGGGTAGGGTCTAATCAGGTATGCCGACCAGATCGTCTAGCTCTCATACCCCCCCCCCCCTTGTACGAACACCATGTGTACTGGGACCACTACTAGGTTGCTCATCAAATAACGGTCACCTAATAAATGGATCCTTGAAAAATGTTGAAAACAAAATTAATCACATGACATTATATATTATTTAAATATATATATTTGAAATAAAATACAAACTATAGGCACTAGTGGTGGGATTCCCATCTCAGTCATGCAATGATTTTTCACCATTATCTATTTTCATTGCCCCTCTTTAATTGGTTGCATTTCCTACATTTGAAAACAGATATGGAATTAATTAGAAAGGATAACTAATTTGTAACCCAAAAAACAAAATAAATGAGTGGGAATATGGGGATTCATGGATAATTTAACTATCCATTGTTTTTGGGGAGCTTTAACAGATATATAATGAAGTCTATAAATCGTGAAAGATGTAATAAATAAATTTAATTTTTAGTAGGATGGTTATTTACTAAGTTTCATTAGTCTATTTAAATCATGGAACATCGATTCTACTAGATTCATAAGGGGTAAATCAGTTGTCCAAATTAAGGAAAAATTTAATTTCTTTAGATTAGGTTGATGATGCAGGTTTCTATACATGTTTTGTAAAAGAATACAAACCATCATGTTCATTACCTGGTAAAATGTTAAAGAGTGGTTTTAGAGTTATACTAATATTATAAAAATCACAGTTGAATCATTGAAATGTTCATCAAGTTAGGAATGTTGGTTTCATAGGATTGAATACAGTTCAATTCCAAATTAGAAAATGCAATTCAAATAAAATTACAACCAATAAACATTGAAAATTCACATAACGGTCAAGTCGGACACAACATATTTGTAATAAATATTAAATAAATTTGAATAATACCCACCTTAACAACCCAAGTTGAGGTAAACCAAAATAATTGAGGACATGAATGGATGATTTTATATATTTCCCACCACAACTTCAGGTTCACAGTCAACTCTGACAATTGAGCTATTGGAGTCATAAAAATTAACAAATGGATCATTTCCAATGGAAGTTGGGATGGTATCAATTCCATCATCCCCATCATCAAAAATATGCCTTGGAATTACATCAATAATGACACCAAATTCAAGTCGAATATGGTCTTTGACATAAAAAACTTGTTTTTTCCATTGATGCCAATACATATGGTTCATCGATAGAAAGAGTGTGAGTCATATCAATTAATCGAAATCCAGGGGGTGCGGGGAGTCCAGGGGGGTGGGTGGGCTATCCACGGGGGGTGGACGGGCTGTCCACAGGGGTGGCGGGGCTGTCCATTGGGGTCGGGGTGTCCAGGGGGTGGGGGAATTTTTACGGGTGGGGTGTTCGGGGGGATGGGGGTGTCTGGGGGGTGTGGGCGAGTGTCCAGGGGGGATGGGTGGGCTTTCCATGGCGGTGGGGGGCATGTCCAGGAGGTAAGGGGTGTCCATGGGGGGTGGGAGGGCTGTCCACGGGAGTGGTGGGGCTATCCAGTGGGTGGGGGTGTCCAAGGGGTGGGGGATTTCCAGGGGTGGGGGATGTCTAGGGGATACGTGGTGTTCAGGGGGTGGACAGGCTGTCTAGGGGGTGGTGGGGCTGTCCAGGGGGGTACGGGGTGGGTGGGCGGGCAGTCCACGGGGGTGGTGGGGCTGTCCAGGGGAGGTACGGGTTATCCACGTGGGTGGGTGGGATATCCACGGGGGTGGCAGGGGGGAGGGCTATCCACGGGGGTGGCGGGGTTGTCCAAGGTGGTGGTGGTGTCCACCCCCAAACTAGGGTTGTAAAATCAAATCTCTATCCAATTATAGAATGATTTCAAGCCTATTATAGATGATTGAGAAGACTATTGGTGTAAACCATGAAGATCATACATATAAATCACAACACACCCAATTATAAACACACCACCAAATATCATACGTGGATCAGATTTTATGAGAAATGTTTTGATGGGACAGTACTCATAGTATTATGAGCCTTGTTATATCATTATGTGATATGGAGTTTTACGAATGTTAAATTTGAATGAGAGAAATATGGATAGTGGATAATAACCTGAGTGAGATTTCTTTATAGAGATCACTTCTTCTTGGAAGGGTAAGAGTGATTGTTGGTATGGAACTTCAAGAAAAGTCTAAACGTGTGAAAGAAACTATACATTAGTTATATGTGATTCCTATTTTTTGTATAGTATTGGAGTGGACAACCCACCCCCCCCCCCCTGGACAGCCCACCCCCCCCCCCAACACCCCTGCAGCCCCCCTACCCCACCAGAAGCCCCCCCCCCCCCCCCCCACCCAGATAGCCCCCCACTCCACCTGGACCCCCACCACCACCACCACCACCACCACCACACCTAGATATCCCCCCCCACCCCCTCATCCCTGGACAACCCACACCCCCCTCCTCCACCTGGACAGCACACCCCCACTCCCCTTGGACAGCCCACCCCCCTTGGACAGACCACCCCCCATTTACAACCCACACCCCCTCCCCCACCTGGATAGCCCACCCATGTAAATACCCGTAAAATTCAAGTAAATTTTTTTCTTAATTTTCTTTGGGATTTTACATGAACGCAGTTTCTGACGGAACTTGATTCTGAGGCCCGGAGTGCCCCGAATTTCTATCCAAAGTTTAGCTCGGGTACGTTCAGTGAACGAACGAGCGGGAATTCCTATCTTTTGAACCGGAGCTAGGAATCGAATTCCGAGGTCACCGATGGAACCGCAGCGCCGGTAATTGCTTAGGAACGCCTTTTCTGGAGTTGTGTTTGCTCGATATGAGTTGTTTAATTTTGTGGATTAAGTGTGAGTGAAATGAAATTTCATTAAGAATTTTATTTCTCTTCTCCATGAGTTAGAACCTAAGTGTAAGAGTTAGGGTGGGAACCACTGTTTGTTAGTTTCTCTTGAATGGATTAAAGGTGAGGTGGGGCCCACACGAGCCCCACCTTTTCAATTCCCTTAACTCCCTAACTACTCTTAACCCCCCACTTAAGTTGTGTAACACTTTTAACTTTTAAACTTCCCTTTATTTGGGTGACTTTTCCTCTCCTCTCATTAAGTATGTCAACACACCAATTCAATTAATTAAATTAAGTTTTGAATTTTTGAATTGTGGCATGAGTTAATAAAATAAGGATGAGTCTTATTTTATTTTGGTTGGATGTTGTGTGTGGACATTTGAGGAGAGAGCTCTTTTGTGTTTTCATCTTCATCACGAAGAACACCAAGACTTCGACGAACAATGTCGTCACCGTAAGAAGAGATCGATGTGCCGTCTCTTCTCCTCTCCGCAGCCGTGTGTGACCCCTTTTTCCGAAGATCGACGACGCACCCTCTTTCGATCTTCTTCTCGTGTCAAAGAAAAGGAGACACCACTTCCTCCCCAGGCGTTCTCCGTCAACATACGGAGCTTCACCTCGCGACGTCGTTTTCCGCGGTGAACCCCCGTTCTAGCTACGCTCAAGGTAGGGGTTTAAATTTATTTATTTATTTTGTTCGTGAATCCTACCTTGTCATTCTTTGTGAAATACGACCTTTTGCTATCGGCGAACGAGAGGGGTCCGTACCGCACAAACACGGCCGACCCTCCTCCTTTATAGATGATGTTTTTATTGCGGATTGGAACGAAATGGCATGGTGCCATCGCACCACGCGGAATCATGCGGCAAGGAATGTGCAGCGCCATCGCGCCGCGCCGTGTAATTGAACCAAGTCGCGGCGCCGTCGTGCCGCGCCGGAGAACCGTAAAAACATCGTGGCCGGAGCGGGGCCGCGGCGGAGAGGTGCGGCGCCGTCGCGCCGCACCGGACGAATCAAGGTCGCGGCCGGTTCCGGGTCGCGGCGGAGCAAGGAGACCGGCGGCCAGTTCTGGGCCGCCGGCGTCGGAGCATGGGGATCGGCCGTCACCGGTCCCGTGGTGGCAGAAACCGGCCGGTCGGGGCGGGTCGGCCGGACAGGAGGACAGCCGGGGGTTCAAACCCCCGGTCGGCCAGCAAAACATCCCCCATTAAAGGGGGGTCGCGGTTACAACCGGGGGGGCAGGCGCCCCCCTTGCCAAACGGCTCGGCCGTTTGGCCGAGCGCCTGGCCAGCGTGCTGGGCGCGATGTGCCTAGGCCGGGCCGGCTGCCGGGCCGCGCCCAAGAGGGTCAGACCTAGACCCGGTTCGGGTGGACCCACTTCGGGTCGACCCCGGGGGTATCAGGCCGGGTAGGACTGGGCCTAAACCCCTTAATACCGAACCTTTTCCGGTCGGACGCCCATAACTTGTGCTACGGGCCTCCGATTGACGCACCGTCAGTTGCGATGCGATCCTTGGATCGAGACGGTAATTTCGGTATATCGCACTCAAGGTTTTGGAATACTTTGGGTTTGGACGGGTTGGTTCGTACACGAAACCAACCGGGCCCTCGGAGCGGAAACGCTCATATCATGAGTTACGGACGTCTGATTGATGTGTCGTCGACTTTGTTGGATTCCTCTTAGTGAGGTGGATCTTTTGTCTTACTCCGCCCGAGGTTTGGATGCAGGTGGAGTACGGTCGGGTTAGTTTTTCCTTAAAAACCAACCGGGCCCCTTGGACGAAAAAGCCAATAACTCTCAGACCGGGCGTCCGATTGACGCGCCGTCTGGGACGTTGAGTTCCTATTAACGATACGGAACTTTTGGATACATAAAATCCAGACTATGCGTCAGTTGATGTATCAGCCTCTCAGCTCGTGGAGCAGACCCTCCTGAATGAGCTTGCTGTGTGTGGGAACCCTAGAGCTGACTGCGACTACTACTACTACAACGACTGTACAGAGATCCTCAGTGGATTCGACGGCGACGACTATAGCACTCAGCGATCCTACGTGGATCAGTGCTACCGATCTTGTGTGGGTTTGATCCTTTGTGGGTTAGCGCTCAGCAGTTCTGTGTGAGCCAGCGCCTACAGATCCTGTGTGGGTCCGATCCTGTGTGGGTCATTGCGGGGGTTAGTACCTATCGATCCTTTGTGGGTCCGACGGCTTAGATTAATCAATGGATATATCTGATCATCTCTATCGTCATACAAAGAAGTAAACCTGTGTGAGCTGAATCCTGTTTTTCTTTCCTATGTGGATTGTGTTGTGTTATCCTATGTGGATTTACGTTTTTCTTTCCTGTGTGGACTGGGTTGTACTTGGGCTCGGATGTTGGAGCCGAATGAGAATTGATGACTTAGGTATATGTATGGGCATATACCTAAGCAGTGTCAGATGTTACTTCGTGATTGTATCTTTCCTTTGTGGATTATCCTTTGTGGATTCTGGGAGACCGTAGGGGGTCTCAGGGTCCCTACTGAGTAGCTTATACTCACCCCTGCACGGGCTATGCCTGCACTACGTTGTTTTGGTTGCAGACGACAGACAGCACTGATCGTGGTTGAGGCTTGCGGAGCAAGACGGTACCTGGAGGTGGACCACTGGGCGGGACGTAGTCGGAGCGGTTGGGTGGACCCGAGGAGCAGGGGAGGCTATCTGTACCCACCCTTCAGGTGGGATATCCAGTGGACAGCTCAACGTTGTGGATTTACTTTTCAGTTGTTGTTTTCCTTTTCCAGTTGTACTTTACTTTCAGTTTGGGTTTGTATACTGGCCCACTTACTTTTCCACACTTACTACTGTACCAGTTTTTACTTAGTGTTTACTTCTGCCTGCTTACTCTGTGGTGTTTTTGGTTTACTTTACAAAGGCAATGTCTTCCCTTTTTACCGGGATTTACACCTTGGTGCTAGTCGCCAGCCCCTGGCCTATGGAAGGCGGGCTTGGGGTAGTCACGGCACGGGCCCCGAGGACGGGTCGTGAAAAATTGGTATCAGAGGAGTTCGGTTCTACCACAGAACTTGGGACTCTGATCTTTTTCTATGTGAAGCAATAGTGTTAAGCTTATTTGGTGTGGTTATCAGTCCAGGGAGTCCATTGTTGGTGCGGCGGCCGACATATCCGTACACCAGGACCCTGACTTCTAATTTCCGACTTAATACACGAAAACATTGATTGCATGTGTGTTTCAAGTTTTCTAAGTGATTACTTTGTATCAGCTCACCAGGTATACTGTTCTGACCGTGGCGCACCTGTTTCCTTTTCAGGATGGCCCCACGACGGCAGCCAGCTAGGGTTTCGAGAGTTGGCCGTGACGACAGCCCACCGAGCGACGAGGCCTCGGTGCAGGGCCCTTTGTCAGCAGTGGCACCGGCGGTAGCTCTACCCGCCGAGCCACCGATGCTTCCAGCCCCAGCCATTGACGATGCACGTCGCCTTAGTGCACTGCATGAGTTCCAGCGCCAGTGACCGCCCAGGTTCCGCGGGGAGACGGACCCCCAGGCAGCCGAGGACTGGCTGGAGGTAGTGGTATCAGTTTTTCGGTTAGTGAGGACCCCAGCAGACCTCATGGTGATCCTCGCAGCTAGCCTACTGCACGCGGTAGCGGGCCGATGGTGGAGCTTGATACTCTAGGTGCACGATGAGGCGTCCCTCCTCTGGATGGACTTTGAGAGACTCTTCCGCTCGGAGTTCGTCCTAATCACCCTCCGTGCGGTGCGCATCCAGGAGCTTCTTTAGCTGCGGTAGGTCATCTTGACGGTCGCCCAGTACTCGGCGAGATTTACCGATCTCTCGCGCTACTCGACAGACATGGTACGGGACCCATTCTTCCGGGCCTGGACCTTTGAGCATGGATTGAGGCACGAGATCAGGGCATCACTGATCTCCCTCATCATTTCGACTCAGAGATGAGTACTGGAGTGAGCCCTTTTCATCGAGAGCTTTCTTGTTGAGTCTACACCAGTGCCGAGACCCACCGCAGGGTAGCATGTAGCAGAGTCTTCTGCAGCAGGCAGTCAATGGATGACACATGGGTCTAGGCAGACCAGACCCTCAGGCAGACGACCTCAGGACACTAGCTCAGCAGTGCGGGGAACACATCCCGGAGCCAGTCTTTCGAGGGGCAGGCAGTGCTACTCATGCGGCGGGCAGGGCCACATGGCTCGTGACTTCCCAACCTGTCGTGCCGAGGAGCAGCAAACGGTTGTGGGGCCACACAGGCAGAGGCAGAGGGTCGACCGTGGAGGTCCGCAGGGAGCAGGCGGACGAGGCAGAGGAGCTGGCTGAGTAGAAGGTGGTGGGTGACGCTTTGAGACCCTACCACCACCACCACCAGGAGGTCTACCCCGACCACAGGGAGCTGGCGGGCAGAGACAGGCACATCTCCAGGTAGCAGAGACCTACGACCACGGCGCACCCGAGATGATTCGAGGTACTATCTATGTCTATTCCACCCTTTCTGCAGTTCTTATAGACACAGGAGCGAGTCACTCTTTCATAGTCGCTGCCCTTGTTCGGAGCTCGGAGATTCTGACAGATTCGTTGGCTCGATCCTTACGGCTAGAGACTCCTACGGGAGCAGACTCGATGATTACGCACTGGTTCCGGCAGTGTGACCTTACTCTAGGAGGCGAGAGCTTCGGCTGGGATCTTCTTGTAGCGGCGTCGAGGCCTTACGACGTCATCTTGGGCATGGATTGGTTGTCGACGGTCCATGCACAAATTGACTGTATTAGGCGCAAGGTGCGATGTGTACACACCGACGGGAGCAGGTTCACCTTCACCGGAGAGAAGGGATCCTTTGCAGCATAGGATGGACTCTTGCAAAGGAGAGGACATCCCATCACTCACCAGTTGGCTAGTCTCATCCTAGGAGTAGTTGACGTGCGGAGTCCTGGTTTTCCTGCAGTGGTGGATCAGTATGCGTACGTTTTCCCCGACGACGTTCCAGGGCTACCTCCTCGCAGAGAGGAAGACTTTTATATCGACCTATACCCCGGGACAGCCCCGATATCGACTCCAGCATATCGTATGGCCCCCGCTAAGCTTTGAGAGCTATGGGAACAGTTGGAGGACTTTCAGGGCAAGGGATTCATCCGACCCAGTGTTTCACCCTGGGCTTCCCCGATTTTGTTCGCCAAGATGGCGGATGGGAGCTTGCGACTTTGTGTCGACTATCGTCGCCTGAACCAGGTGACAGTGAGGAATAAGTATCCGCTACTGAGGATTGATGACCTCTTCGATCAGCTCAAGGTAGCATGGGGGTTCTCGAAGATAGACCTCAGGTCAGGCTATCATCAGCTTAGAGTTCGAGATGAGGACGTGCAGAAGACGGCCTTCAGGTGTCGGTATGGCCACTATGAGTTCTTGGTTATTTCATTCGGCGTAACCAATGCTCCAGAAGTGTTCATGGCCCTCATGAACAGGATATTTCAGCCATACCTCGATCGATTTGTCGTGGTCTTCATCGACAACATTTTGATTTACTCGACGACTGAGGAGGAGCACGCCTACCACTTGCGGGTTGTACTAGACACACTCTGAGAGCACCAGATTTATGGTAAGCTCTCGAAGTGTCAGTTATAGATACATGAGGTCCACTTTTTGGGACACATCATCTCTGAGGCGGGAGTTGCAGTGGATCCTAAGAAGATCGAGGCAGTGCTAGCTTGGGAGCCACCCAGGAGCGTAACGGAGGTGCGGAGTTTCTTGGGACTAGCTGGATACTACCGAAGATTTGTGCCAGAATTCTCCAGAGTTGTGGCACCACTCCCATATTTGACGAAGAACGGGAAACCCTTTGTGTGGTCAGACAGTTTTCAACAGAGCTTCCAGGAGTTGAGATAGAGATTGACCAGCGCACCTATCTTGAGGTTGCCTGAGGAGTGAGTAGGGTACGTAGTCTACTGCGATGCATCAGGGACCGGACTCGGATGTGTCCTGATGCAGGGGTGGGCCGTGATTTCCTATGGATCACGTTAGTTGAGGCCGCATGAGCAGAACTATGCTACCCATGATCTGGAGTTAGCAGAAGTGGTCTTCGCTCTGAAGATATGGCGACACTACCTGATGGGCAAGTGCTTTACAGTCTTTTCTGACCATCAGAGTCTCAGATACATCTTCTCTCAGAAGGACCTGAATCTAAGACAGTGACGATGGCTCGAGTTCCTCCAGGACTATGACTTTGAGATAGTCTATACTCCTGGGAAGGGGTATGTGGTAGCTGATGGTCTCAGCAGGAGGACGGGCATTCAGCTACTTGAGGAGGCGACAGAGCAGCTAGCCTCTTTGCAGATATCCTTTGTGGATAGAGATGGAGCATCCTTCCTCCAGTCTCTCACAGTCACTCCTCCACTATAGCAGCGGGTTAGAGAGGCACAGTGTGGAGATGATGACTGTGAGACACGGCGTGCACAGATATCCTCAGGACAGGCACCTGATGGTTTCTCCTATGGAGCAGAGCACGACGTCCTTTTCAGAGGAAGTACCTTGGTACCAGTTGCTTTACAGGAGGAGGTGCTGAGAGAGTTTCACACTTCTCCTTTGGCGGTACATCCTGGAGTGGCGAAGATGTACCAGGATCTCAGATGATAGCACTGGTGGCCGAACATGAAGAAGGTTGTGGCAGAGTTCGTTTCTCGATGCCTCACCTTCCAGCAGGTGAAGGCAGAGCACCAGGTACCAGCAGGCTTGGTAGAGCCTTTAGAGGTCCCGGAGTGGAAGTGGGATGGCATGTATATGGACTTCGTGACTGGACTTCCATGCACTTCCAGAGGTCACGACTCCATATGGGCGATTGTCGACAGACTCACCAAGTCGGCACACTTCTTACCCATCAGAGAGAAGGGCTCAGTGGAGATCTTGGGACAACTTTACGTTCAGTAGATTGTGCGGCTTCATGGTGTGCCATCATCTATCATCTCCGATCGATATGCTCGCTTTACTTCCTGGCTTTGGAAGGGGTTACAGGAGGCGTTTGGGACGCAGCTACATCTGAGCACCGCCTTTCACCCTCGGACGGATGGTCAGATGGAGAGGACCATTCAGACTCTCGAGGACATGCTCCGCATTTGTGTCCTCAACTTTGGTCATAGCTGGAAGGACCACCTACCCTTGGTGAAGTTTTCATACAACAACATCTACCACTCCACCATCGGGATGGAACCGTACGAGGCGTTGTACGGCCGACCTTGTAGATCTCCTTTGTGCTGGATAGACCCTGGGGAGTCAGCACTCGTGGGACCAGAAATGGTCCGGGCCACGACAGAGAAGGTCCAGGTCATCCAGGAGCAGATGAGGACTGCTCAGAGCCGGCAGAAGTCTTATGATGATAGGAGGCGGAGGCCACTAGAGTTCGAGGATGGAAACCATGTATTTTTGCATGTCTCACCTCGACGTGGATTAGGGAGATTTGGCCGGGGCGACAAGTTGTCTCCATACTTCATCGGACCATTCCAGGTCCTCAGCAGGATTGGCGAGGTGGCTTATCCCCTGGCTCTACCACCTCAGTTGCACCGGGGGCACGACGTCTTCCACGTATCTCAGCTGAGGAGATATGTGCACGACCCGACGCATGTCATTGACCATGGGAAGATTGACGTTGATGATGGGGTGACTTTCGCGGATGTCCCGGTTGAAATTGAGGATCGATAGGAGCGGGTCCTACGTGGACATTCAATTCTTCTTGTACGCATCAGATGGCAGCACAGGAACTTCCAGGAGAGCACTTGGGAGCGGGAGGCTCAGATGCATGCTCAGTACCCACTTTTGTTTCCCTAGCTTATGATGTATCTTTACGGAGACGTAAAGCCCTAAGGTGGGAGTAATGTAAAGACCCGTAAAATTCAAGGAATTTTTTTTCTTAATTTTCTTTATGATTTTACATGAACGCACTTTCTGACGGCACTTGATTCTGAGGCCCGGTGTGCCCGTAATTTCTATCCGAAGTTTAGCTCGGGTACATTTAGTGAACGAACGAGTGGGAATTCCTATCTTTTGAACCGGTGCTCGGAATCAAATTCCGAGGTCACCAATGGAACCGCAGCGCCGGTAATTTCTTAGGAACGCCTTTTCTGGAGTTGCTTTTTCTCGATATGAGTTGTTTAATTTTGTGGATTAAGTGTGAGTGAAATAAAATTTCATTAAGAATTTTATTTCTCTTCTCCATGAGTTAGAACCTAAGTGTAGGAGTTAGGGTGGGACCCACTGTTTGTTAGTTTCTCTTGAATGGATTAAAGGTGAGGCGGGGCCCACACAAGCCCCACCTTTTCAATTCCCTTAACTCCCCAACTCTTCTTAACCCCCCACTTAAGTTGTGTAACACTTTTAACTTTTAAACTTCCCTTTATTTGGGTGACTTTTCCTATCCTCTCATTAAGTATGCCAACACACCAATTCAATTAATTAAATTAAGTTTTGAATTTTTGAATTGTGGCATGAGTTAATAAAATAGGGATGAGCCTTATTTTATTTTGGTTGGATGTTGTGTGTGGACATTTGAGGAGAGAGCTCTTGGGTGTTTTCGTCTTCATCACGAAGAACACCAAGACTTCGACGAAGAACGCTGTCACCGTAAGAAGAGATCGACGTGCCGTCTCTTCTCCTATCCACAGCCGGTGTGTGACCCCCTTTTTCCGAAGATCGACGACGCAACCTCTTTCGATCTTCTTCCCGTGTCAAAGAAAAGGAGACGCCGCTTCCTCATCGAGCGTTCTTCGTCAACATATGGAGCTTCACCTCGCGACGTCATTTTCCGCGGCGAAGCCCTGTTCTAGCTACGGTCAAGGTAGGGGTTTAAATTTATTTATTTATTTTGTTCGTGAATCCTACCTTGTTGTTCTATGTGAAATATAACCTTTTGCTATCGACTAACGAGAGGGGGCCAGACCGCACAAACACGGCCGGCCCTCCTCCTTTATTGATGATGTTTTTATTGCGGATTGGAATGAAATGGCGTGGTGTCGTCGCACCACGCAGAATCGTGCGGAAAGGAATGCGTGGTGTCGTCGCGTCACGCCGTGTAATTGAACCAAGTCGCGGTGCCGTCGCGGCGCGCCGGAGAACCGTAAAAACACCGCGGCCGGAGCGGGGCCGCGGCGGAGAGGTGTGGATCCGTCACGTCGCACTGGATGAATCAAGGTCGTGGCCGGTTCTGGGCCGCGGCGGAGCAAGGAGACTAGCTGCCGGTTCCGGGCCGCCTGTGTCGGAGCAGGGGGACCGGCCGTCGCCGGTCCTGTGGTGGCAGAAACCGGTCAGCCAAGGCGGGCCAGCCAGATAGGAGGACAGTTGGGAGTTCAAACCCCCTGCCGGCCAGAAAAATGGCCCCCATTAAAGGGGGGTCGCAGTTACAACCTGGGGGTCAGGCGCCCCCCATGCCAAACAGCTGGGCCGTTTGGTCGAGCGCCTGGCCAGCGCGCTGGGCGCGCTGTGCCCTGGCCGGGCCGGCTGCCTGGCCGGTCCGCCAGGCCGGGCCACGCTCAGGTCGGGCCGGGTCGGGCCGCGCCCAGGCTGGGCTGGGCCGCGCCGGCCGGGCCGGGCCACGCCCAAGCGGGCCGGACCCGGACCCGGTTCGGGTCGACCCCGGGGGTATCGGGCCGGGTCGGACCGGGCCCGAACCCCTTAATACCGAACCTTTTTCGGTAGGATGCCCAAAACTTGTGCTACGGGACTCCGATCGATGCACTGTCAGTTGTGATGCGATCCTTGGATCGAGACGGTCGTTTTGGTATATCGCACTCAAGGTTTCAGAATACTTTGGGTTTGGTTGGGTTGGTTCGTACACGAAACCAACCGGGCCCTCGGAGCGGAAACGCTCATATCTTGAGCTACGGGCGTCTGATTGATGTGTCGTCGACTTTGTTGGATTCCTCTTAGTGAGGCAGATCTTTTGGCTTACTCCCCCCGAGGTTTGGACGCAGGTGGAGTACGGTCGGGTTAGTTTTGCCTTAAAAACCAACAGGGCCCCTAGGATGAAAAAGCCAATAACTCTCAGACTGGGCATCCGATTGACGCGTCGTCTGCGACGTTGAGTTCCTATTAACGATACGGAACTTTTGGATACATCAACTCTGGACTATGTGTCAGTTGATGTATCAGCCGCTCGGCTCGTGGAGCGGACCCTCCCGAACGAGCTTGTTGTGTGCGGGAACCCTAGAGCTGGCTGCGACTACTACTACTACAACGACTGTACAGAGATCCTCTGTGGATTCGACGGCGACGACAATAGCACTCACCGATCCTACGTGGATCAGTGCTACCAATCCTGTGTGGGTCCGATCCTGTGTGGGTCAGCGCTCAACGGTTCTGTGTGAGCCAGTGCCTACAGATCCTGTGTGGGTCCGATCCTGTGTGGGTCTTTGTGGGGGTTAGTTACCTATCAATCCTTTGTGGGTCATTGTAGGGGTTAGTACCTATCGATCCTTTGTGGGTCCGACGACTTAGATGAATCAGTGGATATATCTGATCATATCTATCGTCATACGAAGAAGTAAACCTGTGTGAGCTGAATCCTTTTTTGCTTTTCTATGTGGATTGTGTTGTGCTATCCTGTGTGGATTTACATTTTTCTTTCCTATGTGGATTGGGTTGTACATGGGCTCGGAAGTTGAAGTCGAACGAGAATTGATGACTTAGGTATAGGTATGGGAATATACCTAAGCAGTGTCGGATGTAACTTCGTGATTGTATCTTTCCTTTGTGGATTCTGGGAGACCTTCGGGGGTCTCGGGGTCCCTACTGAGTAGCTTATACTCACCCCTGTACGGGCTATGCCCGCACTACGTTGTGTTGGTTGCAGATGACGGACAGCGCTGATCGTGGTTGAGGCTTGCGGAGCAGGACGGTACCTGGAGGGGGACCACTGGGCGCGACGTACTCGGAGCGGTCGGCTGGACCCGAGGAGTAGTGTAGGATATATGTACCCACCCTTCAGGTGGGATATCCAGTGGACATCTCAACGTTGCGGCTTTACTTTTCAGTTGTTGTTTTCCCTTTCCAGTTGTACTTTACATTCAGTTTGGGTTTGTATACTGGCCCACTTACTTTTCCGCACTTACTGTTGTACCAGTTTTTACTTAGTGTTTACTTCTGCCTGCTTGCTCTGTGGTGTTTGTGGTTTACTTTACAAAGGCAATGCCTTCCCTTTTTACCGGGATTTACTCCTTGGTTCTAGTCACCAGCCCCTGGCCTATGGAAGGCGAGCTTGGGGTAGTCACGGCATGGGCCCCGAGGACGGGTCGTGACAACCCACCACCACCCCTGGATAGCCCACCCCCTCCCTAGATACCCCACACCCCCTCCCCTACAGCCCCCCTGCTTGATATCCCCCATGGACCCCCCCCCCCCCCCCACACACACCTAGATAGCCCCCCCCCCCCCCCCCCCCCCGTCCTTGGACAGTCCATACCCCCCTCCCCAACTTGGATAGCCCCCCCCCCCCCCAACAGCCCACCCCCTCCCTGGACAGTCCACACCCCCCTCCCCTGCAGCCCCTACCCCCTGGACACACCCCCCCCCCAACCTGGACACCCCCCCCCCACCACCACCACCACCCCCACCCGGACAGCCCACCCCCCCCCCTCCCTGGACACCCCCTCTCCCACCTAGACAGCCCACCCCCCTGGACAACCCACCCTTAGGGTTGTCAAAGGAGCGCGGCGCAATAAGGGGAAAAGGCCGTTGGGGGATACGGCGCAAGACACAATTAAGGTGCAAGTGCACATAATTAAATATATACAATTTTCAAAAATATTTGAAATTAAAAAAACATAAATTCAATCAAAATAATACAAATTAAAATACATGCTGATAATTTTTAACCAAATCATAATCAAATAATCAATCATTAAGAACCTAAACATTAAAATCATCATGTTATGTTATATGTCTTATGTAATGCTAAATGCATTTCTGTTATTCTATGCTATGTTAAATGATTTTGAGAATCTAAACATCAAAATCATCATGTTATTTTAAATGTGTTTAATGTTATTCCTTTCTTGCTTTCGGTCGAGATATGGTCCTATTTTTATAGAGTGTTATTTACTTATTTTTTTATTAATATATTAAATGTTATGTTATATTTATGTATGTATAGGTCACTTCGGAGAAAATATCCCCAATTTCTATCAACCCCTCTAAGCACGATCTCTATTGCTTTCTGCCATGATTTCCACTCTCTCCCCAATGATTTCACTCGATTTCCCTGATTTCCTCCGACCCACGATTTCCATCACACCCTTGATTTCTGTCAGTAGACCCGATTTCCATCAGGCCCTCGATTTCCACCGCCCATCTAAGCACGATTTTTATTGCCTTATTCCTCCTGATTTCAAGGGCTACTGATGCACCTTTTCCAAGCCTCACGCCATAGTGCCTCTCTGGTAGGCGCATGAGGCGCGTGCCAAAGGCGCACCTCAATGAGGTTGCCTCGCCTCACTGATGGTGAGGCACAATGGGTGTGCCTCACCGTGCCTCGTGCTAAGGCACACTGATGTGTGCGCCTTTGACAATAGTGCCCACCCCCACCCCTGGATAGCCCACCCCCCAGGATAGCTCAACCCCCCCTCCCCCATCGGGACACCCCACCCTGACCCCCCTAGACAGCCCACACCCCACCTTGGGCATCCCAGACCCCCCTCCCCCACACCCTTATTACCCCCCAACCCCCCCTGCAACCCCCTACCCCCTTGGACAACCCACCCCCACCTGGATATCCCCCCACACCTAGAAATCCCCCTACCCATCCGACAGCCCCCCTTAGGGTAATTTTATTTAAAAACATTTTGTTCATTAAGAAAGGAAAACCATCATGCGTTAGCCATTTCATTCTAAACAACCCATTCAATTTATCAAAACATGACAAATTCAATTTATCAAAACATGATAAATTCAATTTATCAAAACATGACAAATTAAATTTATCAAAATAAGAAAATTCAATTTATAAGTCTTTATGGGTCACTTAGGAAATGTCATTGGGGAAAGGGGAAATCAAATACATTGTTAATTCCAATTTAAAAATTGGTACAAACACTTAGGAGGTGCGGTGGTGTCTAGGAGGTGTGGTGGTGTCCAGGGGGGATGTCTAAGGGGGTGGGGGCTATCCAAGAGGGTGGAGGGTGTCCAGGGGGTGGGGGTGTCTAGGGGGTGGGGGTGGTGGGGGGTTGTCCGGGGGGTTTCCATGGGGGGTGAGGGGTTTCTAGGGAGGGTGGAGTGGGGGTGTCCAAGGGGGTGGGGAGGGGGTTATCCAAAGGGTGGGGTGTCCAAGAGGGTGGGGTGTCCCGGGGGTGGGGGAGGGAGCTATCCAAGGGGTGCGGTGTCCAAGGGGGTGCAGGGGGTGGGGATTGTCCAATGGGGGGGTCTAGGGTGTGGGTGTTGTCTAGGGGAGTGGGAGCTATCTAGGGGGTGGGGGTAGGGGTATTCACAATTCCAATACATCACCCAACCAGTAGCCAATTAATCATTAATATCAATACCCTTCCCATTATACCTTGAAAAAACTATAAATACAAAATCCAAATCCAATTTTCAACTAAACTAAAGTCCACATAAACTACCACATCACCCAACTAAACAAACCCTTTACCATGTTTGAAGTGTAGAATAGAAAACAGAAAACAAATCAAAGGGTTCACTACTCCACAGACAGCAAGAACTATAATTTAGCCCAAATAAAAATAGAAAATAGAAAGAAAAAAATAGAGGGAGAACATTAAAACTAAGGTAAAACTTACTAATTTGAAGTGTATAAATAAAAAATTTATTGATTAAAGATGGATCTATGGCTGGAAGGAGTTTTTCAGCTGATAAAACTTTGTGATGAGCTTTGGATTAGGGTCTGCAATCGAGCTGAGTTGGAGCTGGGGTGTTGGGTATTTGGGGGAAAACTTTCCCAATGGTTTTTAAAAACTGTAGGGAAATCCTCTCTTTACCAATGGTTTATTAAAACTGTTGGTATATCAGAGAGTAACTAAAGATTTACCAATGGTTTTTTCAAACCGTTGGAGAATCTTAACTATAATAACACATTGCCAATGGTTTGAACAAACCATTGGAAAATGTTATCTTTTTTTACAGTATACCAAAGGATTGAAGAAACTATTGGTATATATCCATTGGGAAAACATCTAATTCTAGTAGTGAGGCCACATGGCATCTCAACTTAGACAATGGTCTCGGGATGGTCTGTCACAATGTGGAATCAGATATTGTGGTTTTGTGTGGATGGTATCACTAAGAGGAATCATAGTATTAATATTATATTTCTATTTTAGGAAATGGTATATAGGTGGTTTAGGAATGTGTCATAGATCAAATGGTACCTCAAACTAGTGAGTCGTAAAAACCTTTCTATTGGGAACTCCTGGTTACCAAGGGTATGGGATTGTTGTTTTTTGGTTTGTGATGTTATGGTTGAGATTTTTATTTAATATGATGAATTGATGAAGGGTGTTATTTATGGGATTTTAGATCATGGACTATATTTAAGAGGATTGTATTCATACATATTATTATTCATATAGGAATCACATGAAATATGTCTAATTTTGTGTGATTAGGTTTTCTGAAGAGTGTACAGTTGTTTAAAGTTCAAATAAAACATTATATGGTGTTTTCCCATACAAATTGTTAGTGAAATTATACTCATCTAAACCATGGTATTTTATCTGATGTTGGGTAATGTAGTTCCTAGAATAGGACGTTCTATGGTGGTGGTTACACATTCCCAGGTGCAAGGGATGTGTAAGGAACCTTAGTGGGTCAATACAGACAAAGAATTTCATGATGATGGAAACCTAATGGGTTCAATATAGGGAAAAAATATTGAGGATGATCTGATGATTGAGTAAGGATTTCCTTGCGGATATGAGTTCATTTACATAAAGTTTCATCAATAACCTTTATGGTGTTTTCCCACAAATATTCTTATGGTGATTAGACTTAACTGAACTGGATGATTATTTGAATAACCCTTGTAAGGGTTGAGAAAAGTCATGTGGATGAATTTTTCTTGGTTTCAAGGTGAGATTAGAGGGAATTATCAGTTATATTCCTAGACCCATGGTTATTGGGATGTTATTTCATTTGGTGATGTTATAGCAGGGGTAGAAACTCATGGTTCTAGAATGATGCACGTTTGGTATGTGATCATGTGTCTAGCCTTGGAATGGGTGAGATGCCTTGGGTTATGGGCTTATCCTGAAATACAGTGGGACATGGTCATTGGGTTAGGTTCGTGAGCTTGGGTTAGTTAAGAATTGATTTATGGGATCGTGATTCAGGTTGTACGATCTAGGTAGTATGGGAGGGTGCAGTTGTTGGGTTTAGTTGAGATCAAGGGAAAAATCAATAGAGAACCTTCAAGGTGGTTGTCAGTTGATAACTCTACCTTTGGAGGATAATATTAAGTTTCTAATGAATTTTCTATGAAAATTTCCATGTCCTAGGGAAGGTGCATGATGGTTATGTGTATAGCATGATTAAGTTTTTAACTAGTGAATGGTTCATGTGTCGGTCCACTGAGAGTTTTTTGGATTTTAGATAAACTCAACAATGTCGTAATAGTAGTGAGATGGTGAGATATTCATTTACATTTTGGTATAATATTTTTTGTGAAAATTTTATATGTTTATATAGTGAGAGGTGAAATCATTGATGGGTTAGGTGTGGTGGCACATTTGGTTCAAGTTGATCCTTGATAGGGTTTTCAAGGGATAGAATAGTGGGTGAGCATGGATTGAGAAGAGAGACATGAGTTTAGTGTGGTGACCCATTTGGTTCATTTCTTGAGGAGTGGTTTAGGGAAGTTGTTTGTCTAGTAACGCACCATTGTTGGTCGGTGTTTTTAATAACACATAGGTATGAGTAAGTCAATAGTCATTGTGTTTAGTGATAAATGGAGTCTGGGTTATAGAGATTAAGCATGTGGTTGGTGGAGTTATGATAATAATACCCTCAGAGTGTGGATAATTATATTAGTCATGGGTGAACGACCATCATATAGAATAGGTCTTAGGTGTGGTAGGGCTCGTCAAGGGGAAGTTGAGGTGATGTCGATGTATCGATGTGTGATAATATATGATGTGATGTAGTTACTTAATGAATAGTAGATTCAAGATTTGGATAAGGTCATTTTTGGAGTCAGTGAATTGACATCAAGATTGAGACAGATTTGGTATGATACAAAGGTGAGTCAAATCAAAGTAGTTCTAGGGCTCAAGGTGAGAACAAGTCAGTTAGACAAAGTGGTTGGTGACCCAACTATGTATTTCACCAACAGTTAGATTCAGACTTCAATATGGGAACTTTGATGATTCTATGATACCTTTAGGTTTTGTGTCATTGTGATCAGGTGTTTTAAGGATGTATGGATGTGTAGAATTAATAATTTTCAAGATAATTCGGCTAGAGGGGTCTATATTGAATTTTTTCAAAAGTTTGGATGTGTTGAGTTGGAAACAACATCATGAGAATGTTCGTAAAAAAATTGGTAGGTTAGTGGACCACTAGAAGTGTGCTTGTGGTATGTGAATCTTATAGTGGGAAGCACTATGATGTGGAATTGACCTTTATGAGAATAGAATAATGGGGGGAGAAACATAAGATTATTGATGAATTATATGAATCCACATAAAAGTGTTGGGATGGATAGGTGTGGTAAACATTATATCAGTGCTTGTGTTATTGGAAATAGGGTTAGTGACCATTAGGAAATAGTGTGCTCAATGTTTTGAGTTATACAGTGGAAGTGTGTTCAGAATTGAGAGATGGAATGTAGTGAGTTCTCAATGAATTAATAAATATGGTACATCAGGAGATGTGGTTTGAGGGTTAAAATAGAATCTTGGGGATCATAAGCATTATGGTGAGGAGTTCATAATCACCTACATCATTATGAGTTACAAAATCTTGAGTAAATATGAATTTCTAATCTAGATTAGAAGATTTTTTGAACCAAGATTCAAATTGGGATTATGAGAGTTTTAATGCCTCTATGATGTGTTTTTTAATGTGGTTTGATGCCCATATAATGTATTAGGTTCTTGAGTGGACGTTGGGAATGGATCAAGTGGCATATAAAGCTGAATTTTAGTATCTTGTTGGCATTCACACTATGAAAAATGGTTCACATTATGAATGGGGACAACTAAAGGAAGCACCCCACTGCCTGATGATTTCATATCGTGAACCAAGGGTTAATTACATGAAATTATGATGCTATGATTTGGTTCCCCCTCCCTTGAGTATTTCATGGAGCGAACCTAGTTCACACTATTAAAGGTACACGAGTGGTATTTTATAAAAAAATAAAATTTGGGTTTTCCCCTCTTGTTTTTAGTGGACTAGCCACACTGGGGAGGATCGTTCATCCAAATCCTTCCCTCTTCTCCCTCCCCTTCAATTCCTCATATTGGGGAATGTATTTTGGTAGTGGATTTAGGTGTATTTCTAATCAGTTGTCCTTATCTTACAATTTTTTCACTAGCCCTAATTTTTGTTCGGTTTTAGCTAGGGTTTGTAGATGATTTTCCTATGTAATGGAGAAATTGTACAAATATTATTAATATTTAGTGTAAAATATCTATATGAGGACTTGAGAGGTTGGCCACATATTGATCATCATTGTTTTGGTTGAGGTAAGCGGTTGTCATAATTTATTTACGTTTTCTTGTAAAATTTGATGAAATTAAAGGTTTTTTGGGTGCCAGTGGATAGGTATTTTTGATATGATGGTGTTGAGGGTGTTCCATTTAAATTTATTGGACTGTTGGTCATGGTTTTGGTGAGGCAGGAAATCCCAATGAGTATTTTGTCAGTTATTCCTCTTTGGTTTAATTTAAATAATTAATTATAATTGTTATAATTAATTATTTATGTCATGTGATATGTGTTAAGATCTCTAGCGGTGATATGAGTGTGGATGAATCAATTATAGGCTTGGGAGAGTCTCAGCAAAGCATGTATTAGGTGGAAATTCTATTTTTGAGGTAGTTGGTCCCATTAATACAAGCACATATGCCAATTATACATGAGTTTCCTACTATATGCATGTTTCATGGGTTCGGGAAGAGGGGTAAGGGACTAGGAGAAACTGATATAGAGAGATATAGGATGGATTTGAGTCTATTTTGTTCTAGTTAACTTCTCTTTATCACTTAGGTATACTGGGATCACCTGTTGAATGCATTTCCAAGCCATGAGGGTGATGGTTGAGATAATGAGAGACCCCTAGAAGGTCTTGGGATGTGAGATATGACATGGGTATCCAAGGGATGTTTTCACCATGGATATCTGAATAGATGAGAGAGGATTCATCATAGGGATGAAGGGTGAGATGGTTATACATCACATACATAGTGAGTGACACCCTATTGAGGGTTTTTTTAGGGTAAGAGAGTGTGATGAGTAGGATGTGACTTTTGAGACTTGGCACGTCTGACAGAGATGATTTTTGTCTGACTAACAGGCTAATAGATCTCCCTTATAAGAGGTGATATGATACCTAGGTAGAGGTCATGAGCTTTATTTAGGAAATGCTATCAAGTTTCCAAGGGGGCATATAGTTTGGGGGATTAAGATGGTCCATGGCTAGTAGAACCATGAGTGATGAGGTTGGACCAAACTTTTAGGTCTGGGTTGGGGAAAGCCTTTGGGTAGCATTTTCATTGAGGGGTGATGAGTGTGGGATGGTTTTGATGAGTAATGACTATGGAGGGTCTATAGGACCCTCCAGGTTCCCATATGGGGTACTTAATATGTGTTAAGTAATGGTATAGGTCTTTAACAGAAAGATCTATGAGATTATCTAGAGTTTTGTGTGGTAGGATATGGTCTTTGTGTGATGTTTCATGTGTGTGAATGATTTGGCCTCCCAAGGGTATATGGGGATTGTTCAATGTGCTTGATGTGTCCTCCCAAGAGTCTTTGAGAATGGGTCAGTGTGCTTGTGTGGCCTCCCATGAGTCTATGGATATATGTTTTTGTTCTTGATGTGACATACCTAGTGTCTTAGAGGATGGTTTGGTGTGATTTTATAACCTCCCTTAAGGGTCGGGGTTGGGTCAATAGGGATAATGGACCCAGACTAGAGAGGCTTAGATCATGGTATTAGACCAATCATGAGGGACTGGTTCATGAGAAGTCACAAGATATGACTCGTAGAACCTTCATTGATTGATAAGGTAGTGTATGGTGATATAGAATGTTGATCATGACCTGTCCCTTTGGGTAGTGGTTCGGGGTTTGAATGTCGCCTTACCCTGAGTCTTCAGGTATGGGATGGGAATTGGTACACTAGCATGAAATGGTAAGGTGATGAGGTGGAATTTTGTAATGAAACTAAATAAGGTATGATCAGTTATCATGGTATCCAAGTTAGCATATAGTGACCTAATGTATTGGGAGTCAGGGTGGCCTAGTTACCACACAATTTCCAACATTCTTGTGTAACATTTTTATTTTATTCATTATACATACACTTATATAATGATGTATACTAGGGGTTCTTGGTGAGACCTTTCTGATATGTATTTATCACACCCTATATAGGCACCTTAGTGTGCTAATAGACCTTATGTATTCTTTCATGATCATCACAAGATGTGCAGTGGAACAGGTTGGAGTAAGTCTAGGTTATGTGGAGACTATGTGTGTGAAGCACATGGATGGAAGTAGGGATAGTATGTGTGCATTATATTTTTTTCCTTTAGATTATTTTATATTTGGGATCATCACAGTGGGAAATAAATGTATGTATGACTATATAATTCTATATTATACATTTGATATATGATTTTTTTATTTGATATTGGATAATCTAATGTTTTTTATGGATATCATTTTGTTATTTCCTTTATTACTTACCCTGATTTGAAGTCATAGCCTCCCCGCAGTATGGAACAATCCCTCACCACTAGTCACATCCTTTGACATATAGGGAGCATCTCTTGAGGCCATGTGGCACCTCAGCTCAAACACTAGTTATGGTTCAGGGAATCACAAATATATAAGGGCCTTTTAATGTAATACATAAGGGTTGACAACATGATACCTAATGGTTATTACTTGTATAAAAATATATATTTATATAATGAAGTATTCTGAAGGAATATTAAATTTGATGATTCTATGATGTCCATCAAATATTAAACATCATGATACTTTTATATTAATTAGGGATTCAAGCACTGGTATCAAATATGAAAATTTAAAGAAGTTGAGTTGGATATGAACAATGAAGAATAGATCCACACCAGAATGAAAATATAAAGGATGAAATTATTCAAGAGATAAAGAATGTATTACTCACTAAAAAGGAAGATCATTCCATAAATATTTCATGATATGAAACAATCCAAAACTTGTTATGAAATTTGAGATACATTCACATCGCGAGAATAAGTAGATGACATAGTGAGTGATGAAGAGAGATTTGTAGGAGAGTTTAACACCCTAATGGGGCCACTCCATGTTATCGTGAAGATTTAGAGAAATTAATGAAGGTTTCAAGTAGATATAAAAGTTTCAATGATTGTGGTTATGATATGGAGAGTAAACTCCAATTCTTAGGGAAATATTATCTTAGATCAGTTTAAATAAGCTTTGAAGACCAAAAATGATGGATAATTGGAGTGTTGAGATAAAAAAATTTCATATTCAATGTATGAAAATAATATCCAAAATAGATACTAGGTATATAAGAAATAAAATAAAAGTAAAAGAGTGTTTGAAAATGATACACTGATTTTAAAGAAATATTATGAATCGATAATATCCTATGCGGATGGTTTCCTTAGTAGATGAGGAGTAATATCAATATTAAAATAGTTCATTTTTAGCTTGTTCTTTCTCTAGTGATCATTCTTTAAATGAGTGTTTCTGTTATTTGGTAGTGACAAGTTAGTGCATCTTCAATTATAGTCCGTTCTAATAATTGTAGTATGTTCAAGGTTATTTCCATTCCTGTATCTACTTATTTATAATAAAATGAAAGTTGTTTATGCATGGGATAAAAACCACCATAAACCAGGGATTTAGTCATCCATCTTAGAGGAAACCCACATTAAAAAAATTGTTCATTTTTATTTATGCATTGTTGTTACTTTAAGAGAATAGTAATAAATAATAATAAGAGTGGTTGGTATTTGGAATAAAAATATTAACATAGAATCAACCACCCCCCCCCCCATCTCAATGTTTATCACATCCAATGTGATCCAATCAATTGGTATAAAAGCACATGTTTTCTCTCAAAGATATATCTTATTATTGTTATAGATTAACATAAATCTATTAATATTAAAAGGATTTATGTATTTAATTGAAATAGTTTCCATATTTTGAAGGAGATAATGGTTTCCCACCTTATCTCATTGAGTCTTGATGTTCAGAATTATTCCCTTCAAGGTTTCGTTATTCCAAAGAAATTTTCATCCATGTCTCTAACTAATAAAAAAATTAGAATTTTGGAAAGGCAAGGAATTATCTATGTTCCTTGTTGTCAAATAAGGAGCTGAAAATTTTCAAGGGATGTAAAATGATTATGAGATTTTGGAAAAACATCATAGTATTTGTAAGGAAAACAAGAATTTGAAGGGAGTTGAGCTGAAAATTTATAGACAAAGGTTTTAAGATGATATAATACATCAAGATGAATCTATTGATGAATTATTTACTAGATTTAATGTAATTATCACTTATATATGAGGATATGGAGAAATACCTGAAAACCCTACTATAGTAAAGAAGCTCATGTGAATTCTTTCAGAAAAGTTATATGATAAATATTAGCACTTCACGATAAAGATCATGATGATTTCATAATTGATGAACATCAAAGTATGATCATTATTTATGATATGACAATATTTTATTCCCTCAAAAGAAAAGTTAGTAATTAGTGATAAATTTGTTTTAAATCCTTCAAGGATTTGAATATGGATAATGAATTTATTTGTTCTGATGAAGAATATAACAAGGAATATTATTATGAGACTCTATCTCTTTCTAATTTCAAGGAATTTTACAAAATTGAATGAATTTATAAATGGATACATCCTTTTAAATGATTTAATTTTGGAAAAATTAGTCATTTATCTACCTGGTATCCCTTGAAAATTATAAATGATAATAAATATGATAATGTTTTTGAGATATTATCCAATAAGGGAGGTCTATTAAAGAGAAATAAATCTGTATCAAAATCCAAAAAAACACCCATGTTCTTCAAAAGAAATTTTCCATATATTTAATAAGTAATTTATAACAGTGAGGTAAGATTTGATGATGAGAAAACACCAAAGGATGCATCTCAAAAGGTTCATGTGGCTTAAGAAGAAGAATGAAGTGATTTATTAAAGAATATATCATAAACTAATAGATACATATTAGAAAAATAAACAAAATAATCAATGGTGTGCTCCATGATAATGAATATTGAGATGTGATTAAATAATGTTGGTAGGCTATGAGACAAAATTTCCATCACAAAAATAACTCTGATAGGAATAATAAAATCCATATTGAGAAATAAATTTGGTTCGATGAAGTCTAAATTTTAAAACATGAGAAGGAGGTAGGAGAACTAAAAATAAATATTGTTGAAGATAATAATAAAAAAGTAAAATTAAAATATGGATACAATAGATCTGTTACAAGATCAGGGGATTGTTTTATTCCATAATAATTAAGTATAATTAAGCCAAAATATATTGGAAATGAATAATGGGATTCTATTAGTGTGATATATCAAAATAGATTTATTTTTTTAGAAGGATCCAATGAAAAATAACAATCTAGATTAGCTATGAACTCAGAAAAAAAAAGGAAACTTTTGAAAATATTTTGGAAAGAGAAAAATTCTGGAAAAATGTCCAAACTAGCCCCAAATTCAAAAATAAGAGATCCAAAAAAGGTTTTGGTGAAATAAACTCATCGGGGGTATGAGAATTGAGTTAGATAGAAAACCATGAATTATCATAATTTCTATCAAATAATGAGGATTGAAGGGAACTGTTGGTACTATGGTGTGTTTAGAAACAAATATTACAATTTCTAGTATAACATGGAACTACACAGACTATGAATAGATCAGGAAATAAGGGGGATACAATAGTATCATATGAGAAAAAAACATAATCTTTAACATTCCAAGAAAAATATTTAAGTGAAAAACAATTTTGAGAGTTTTCATGAAGTTTTTATTAGGTTTTATCAAGGACACATCACAAATAAATGTCATATATTTATACCATATGAATTAATTATCTATTAGAAATATAATAATGTTTATAAAAAGAATCAATTCAAATAAATGGATACTATGGTTGAATTTTCATTTAATGCTTTCAAATTTGAGAAATCATAGATAATATACATTGCTTTCTACTCTCACATTATTGGTCATTTAAATAACCTAAATAATTTTGAAATATATTAAGGATGTTTTTTTTCCTTAATAAATTATATATCATTTAAAATAAAAGGTGTTGGAGTGGAAATAATTGGTAAAATAAAATAAATCTCAATAATGTTTTATTTTTTGATGGGATGATGCGCGATTAGTTAAGTGTATCCAAACTTCATAATGATGGAAATTTGGTGATTTTAAGAATGAATGGTTGTTTATTAGAGAGACCAAAAGATAAATATATGATAATAAGATGGTTTAGAACCCAAGGAAACTTGTTTTGGGTTTGAGAATCCAAAACATGTTGCTTCATGATAATGAAAGCTGAGAATAATTTATGGCCTGGAAGACTTGGTCATATTGACCAAAAGATAATGAAGATATGAATCAGAGAAGAGGATGTGAGAAATATTCCAATTCTAAAATAATACACTATTTCTATTTTTAAAACAATTCAAAAAGGGGAAATAGTGAATAAAATTCACAAGGGAGTTGACATACAAATAAGAAGTCCATTGGATCTAGTTCACTTTAATATTTGTGGACCCATGACCAAGAATTCAATAAATAGAGATAATTATTTCATATATTTCATTGATGAATTAACTATTATTACATTGATTATGTTTATTTATCATAAATATCAATCCTTGAGCATGTTTAAAATATTCATAAGTCCATTTAAAAATAAAATAGGTTTTCATTTAAAGAAAATGAGGTTGTACAATGGTACTTTGTTTTCTGGAAAAAAAAAATCAAAATATCTTACTAAAATTATAACAATACATTAATTCAGTACACCCTACACTCCTAAAAAATGGACTGGCAGGAAAAAAGAATATGAGCCATATATATATGGCCTAAACCATGTTAACTAAGAAAGAAACTCAAAGATGTTTTTGGTTTTAATAAATCAACACTAATTTAATCACAAAAAAATACTATTGTTAGGAAAAATTGATATATAACCCTATGAAATGTAGCTCAAGAAGAATAAAAATATAAAACAATTTAAAGTGTTTGGGATTCTAAGTTTTATCAAGAAAAATTAATAATTGGTTGTATTTTTTATGAGAACTATGAAGATGGAATATTTCTTATTTATACACCAAATGGAAGATATTATAGGAACTATAACAAGAAATATAATAAGATAGTGATTTTATTGATGTGATAGTCATATAGAATGAAGAGGAGGTGAAAAATTTAGTCATGGTGGATGATAATTGTGACACCCCCATGTCACTATATTTTTTATTTTTTATTATTTTATCTTAACTTGAGTGGTTTTGAGTTACTATAGTATACGGGGTAAAATATCATGTCTTTAATGATTTTTAGGATAATCCTAGTTATCCAATATGGTTAGTAGTAACCATGTGGTTCCCATGTGGGTGGGATTATCATTTTGAAATATTTGTTTTGCAAGTCTTCTACATCGTTTTAAAAATCATATGGATCTCCCTAGAAGTCATGCGGGGATTTGGGTGTGTCTGAGGTGAGGCACACTGTTTTATTAAACCATGAGGTCTATTTTTCTTAGGTAGAGGATGGTGCATGGTTGTCTAATGGTTTAGAAAATTGTGCGGCCAAACCATGTGGGTGCCTTATGTCTAAGAATTGGTTTGTTCAAGGTTGGTATAATGTTTGGAAAACTATTTGGACAAACAATGCAGCATATCTCGGTGGTTAAAATTTGGGAATTTCCCATTTTTTCCTCTTTGTGTTTAAGGGGTTTTCACACCTATTCTCCTCTGAACGTGTTTCCAGAACCTTGGGATCCAAGGATGAGATCCACCTTTTTCCTCCTCTATATTTTTTTCCATCCTTTGGTATTTTCCAAGTGGATCCAAGTTATTTCTTCTTATCTTTATCTCTTCTTCCTCTCCCCCAATCTTTCCCCTTGGTTTTTTTCCACCCTGAACCCTATATCTATTATTTTTAATTTTAGGGTTATTATTTGATCTAATTTTGGAGGTTTTTGTGTTTAGGTTTTTTAGATGTTGTTTCTATTCTAATTGTTGCAGTCTCCATTAAATTCAACATGTTAAGAATATTTTTTACTTGATTCTCATCATGTTATGGTAGGTATTTCTATGCAATTTTTTAATTTTGTAATTAAAATTGCAATTTTTCTTTCTAAATGTCATTTTGTTGAAATTATTAATATATGTGATATTCATGTGTTGTTTTAGAACCATTTTTTTTGTGTTTTGAGATTATAATAAAGGGTTTTCCCCTATAAATTCCATGTTTTCATGTTTGAAATGAAATATTTTCATGTGGTAATCATTTATAAAAGCACGGCATCTATTTTAAAATGGTTTTATATGTAATCATTGTATTTTGATCTAGTTTTAGTTTTCAATGGGTGAAAACTATGATTTAAAGTGTGTTTTGTTTTAAAGTGGGGTATTGACCTCAAAATAATTTATAAAAGGGCTTATTTATTTGATTTCGAATTTTTATTTTAAATGTATATATGGTTTACCTCTTATATAAGTTCACAAATAAATACTTTAAAATGGTTTGATGGAAATGGTAGGACTTTGGCCTTGTCATGGATTTCAAAGAAGAAGACCCATGTTTAAGGTTATATTTGAAATGATCTTAAATGGTGTAGTTGATTTCCATCATTTGGTAAAATATGTTAAAAGTGGTTTTTAAAAAAAATAAAGGTCTTGTAATTCCAAGTCATGTTTTAGTGTTAAAGTCTATATTGGAACTTTAGTTTTAATTTTTTTGTGAAAGACACCCCTTGATTTTCTCTTGCTTGTTTAGCACTTTTGCGGGTTATGATCATAATGAGAGGCTTATTTTTCCCTTGAGTGGGAATTTTCTTGTTTTGATATAGGTTCACTATATATTTTTAGGGCTATTAATTGTTTTGTTTTAGGGTTGAGCATAGCTATGACTATGTTATGTGTGTTAGACTTAGAATTATTATTCATATTACTTAATTCCTTTTGGTCATGGGAAACTAGGTACTAAGTGGGAAATCTAATTTATCATGCTGGTTGATTTACAAACCACTAGTGGACCTCCTGTTGAATTAGAAACAATTGTCTTGGAGGGTGTTTTCATCAAAATGATTCTTGTGTGGAAG
Organism: Viscum album; assembly: GCA_963277665.1. Classification (NCBI taxonomy): domain Eukaryota; kingdom Viridiplantae; phylum Streptophyta; class Magnoliopsida; order Santalales; family Viscaceae; genus Viscum; species Viscum album. The sequence continues at coordinate 737,440,092 of OY728127.1, read as the reverse complement.
GGTAAGATGAATTAGGCATTTAACTTTAGCACGTATTGGTAGTCGGTTCACAAGTTCATATACTCTTATATAGTTAGGTACTTCACAAGTTAGGGATACTTGGGTAGATCACATGAAACATTAGATTTTTTAGTTTGTTATTTATTGAGGGGTGTTTGATCTAGTGATCATTTGTATCATTTCCCCGATTTGAATTATTATGGAACCTTTCCTTTCCTGCATGGTTATATGATTTTTGATATATGCAAGGTGATTTCTTTGTTGTACATGACATGTGCGTGTGTGGAGTAATTTACTTTGGAAATTGTTTTTTCCAAGATTATGGAAACAACTTTTTATTTTAAACACTCTTATATGGGTTCTTTAAAGTGGATATAAAAGCAGGTGTTTTGGTGTTAAGATGGCCTCAATAGGTGAAATGTTTTCAAAGTAACCATTTTAATTTAGATAAAACAAATGCATTTTTTTTGAAATTTAAATAGGTGTGTGGTTTTTATAATGGATTAGTCCAATGGATTATATACAAAGCATGTGTTTTCAGTTTGGTAAAATAAAGGCAAATTTTTTGAGGGTAACTATAGACATGTTTATATTTTTATATGGTATGTTAGAAAATATCACTTTATAGTTTATTTTTTAACTAGAATTGTTGAATTTCCTTATGAATCATATTTCATAGATTCAATGGTTTTTGGTGACATAATGGTATTTTTAGATCAAGACAATATATTTTAGGTTCTATGTTTTACTTGGACTATCCTTTGCTCATCGTGCCCAATGTGGGGTGAGTTAGGTGGTGATGAGAAACCAGAGTTTGCGTAGAGATGGTTTCAGGATCATCTCAAGCTATTTTGTAGTTTATGTATCTTTAGTAATTATTTTATCTATAATGCCTTATTGTATCATTCTTTTTCATATGATTTTTATATTTATGAAAATGATATGGGATATTTTAGTTGGTTATGTCATGTTTTTTGTATTTATTTATTTTAGATCTTTAATTTTTTTCCTATGTATTTTATCTTTCATTTGGGTGAAATAATTTACAAATGGATTCCTATGATGCTTAGACACTTTTTTCTATCCTTGGGGTTTGGAAATTCCTGTGGGTTCTTATGGAGAACCATATTGGATGTCAAGTTCTTTGGAAGATGAGGTCGGTTCATTACAAAAATAGTATCAGAGCTTTGGTTCTCAGTGGGATAATGTTTTTGGAGCACGCAAGTTAATTTGGAGATTTTTTTAGGGCTACTCATGTGGCCCTTGTTATTTGGGTATGTCCTAGTAGAAAGGATATTAATGTTTTTAGAGCTTGAGAGGTGAGGGTGGGGAGAGTCTAGCTAGTTATTTCTCATCCTAAGCCTCAAACTGATAAGCGAATTTGGGTTCTAAATTATGAATTTGAGTTTTTTATGGTTTTTTATGTTGAATTTCACAGTGATTGATATGTTTTTGATCCCCTTTTATTATGTAAGTGATATTTGGGGGTCACTCCTTGGTTTCAGGGTGGAAAGGGAGGAGCACCCAAACTGCACAGTTAGCATGCATGACATGGGAAAGTGTGTGGGGACTTTGTGGTTTTGTCTACCTACTTTATAGGGTGTGTTGCATGATTGTATCATGGTTTTCCAACCCATGTGGCCAAACCGTGAACATCACTCTTTCCTCTTAATTTATCCTATTTTGATTCCTTTCAATTCTAGATTTTTCTAAAAGTGATTCCCACTTTTTAGAGGTAGATTGAGGATTTTTTTGTTACCCTTTGTGGATGTGGTTATTATGAACCGTATTTGAATTCTTGTGTAGTTATTTGATTTTTCTTATCTTTTAAAACATTTTTTTTTGAAATATTATGTGGGATTTTTGAAATTTTTGTTTTCAATACCTAGTTTTATGAAAATTTGGATGGTTTAAACTTTCTTCCTTGGGTATTCCCAAAAGTAATTGACTTCAAAAATGATTTTTGAAAGAATTTTGGGAAAAAATGAGATTTATTCTTAAAACAAGTATGAAATTAATTTTAAAAAACAAAATGATATGGTTGGGAATTCTTTTTAATCTTGTTTTTTAAATTATATTTTAGGTTTGGAAGGATTTTTGTAATTTTTCTTACTATGCATATGTGTGTTTGGAAAAATTTGTTTTGTTTTTAAAGATAATATTGACTTTATTTTTTATCATATACCTTAGTGGAGGGTGAATTAAAAATTCCTTTGTGGAAATGGTGTTTTCAAAATAATATACCTTTGGGTGTAAATTTTATGTACCTTGTTTGAAGGTTTGATTATTTTGGATTTGATTACTACCTTATGGTGGAATCATTTGGTTTATGTTTTGAAGTATGAATTGATGTGGTTCATGTATTTTGTTTTTTTAGTATGCCTCCCAGAATGGTTGAAATATTTTCTTTTATTCTGATGCCTACTTAGATTCTAAGGGGAGTGGTGAGTGTGGAACCTTCCCTATACTCGGACTTGGTCTTGGACTTCTTGAATTAGTATCCAAATTCATTTGTGGTTTTCAAGGGAAAGTAAAATTAGTGTGGTGTTTGGAAGAGATTGAGGAGATCCTCAATTCTCTTGGTACACCTAAAGATTCATGGGTGGGAGATATTGATAGATTTCTTGTTGTTTTTATCCAAGATTTGTGGGATTTGATGGTACCTTATTAGGTGCATGAAGGTATGTCTTGGGAATTATTTAGGATGAAATTTGTTTAGTGGTTCTTTCCTAAGGTCTTGAAAGTAGATAAGGATCTTGATCTCATGAGCCTTCAACTGGTTGAATAATCGCTAAGGTGGTACATTGATCACTTCTTAATGTTTGTTGTCTTTTCTTCAAACTAGGTGATCAGTGATCCTAAAAAATCTTGTTTCTTCATATGCATTCTTCATCCAAATTTTGGTTCGAATATACTTGTGTCTGGCCTAGAATATTTTCAGGTGGTCTTTAATAAGATTATTCAAGTGGAATATGATAGTCCTAGGAAACCTAGGATACTTGATGCCTTAGTTCCCTGAGATGTTCAATGGAATCACAGTGGGTGTAAGGGTAACCCGGTGAGTACAGAGTATAAGACGGATAAACCTTTTCTTAATGAAAATGGTATTTTATGGGAAGAAAATATATCTTGTATGCTTCCAATATGGGGATCCAATTCATGTTAAGCCTTCCTATATTAAGTCTCCTAGATTTTTCCTATGTTGTGTCTATTTGAGTCATCCTCAGAAGTTTAGTTAGTTGGTATTTCAAAAGAGGTATCGAGTTTTATCCTTTAGGGATGTGTTGTTTGGGACCTTTCCTTTGATGGTTGTAATCTTCAGTTAAGAATTTAGATCTTTGTATGTGGTTATGGTAATCTTGTGGATAGTTCTCTTTTGGGGTGTTTATTTTGTATGGTTTTTCTAAATGGATTTAGTTGTAATTTTAGAGTAATTCCTTTTTTTGTTTGTAATATTTCCCCCACTCCCACTGTTATGGGTGGTTTTTTGTTGGATTTGTGTGTCATTTTTATGAGAATTGTTGTTTGGGTGAAACATACTTGAGTTTTTAGGTCGCTTCCATTCTTGTGTTGAGCAATTATAGTGCTTGTTGTTTTGACATGAGAGAGGCCCTGGGTGCATGATTTGATAACTAGGGTGTGTGACCTACCAGTTGAGTTTGTTATACTAGCTTGTGTTTGGTTGCATCCATTTGCATGCACCGTGTGAGGGTGATCCAAGGTTTTAACCCTCGGTTCTCTGCTTGTTTTTTTACCTATGGTGAAATATCATGTCATTATTTTGAGGTTTATTTTGGTTTTTCTTTCTTAATATGTATTTGGAAGTGTTTCTAATTGGTGATTGGTTTTCTCTTCTGTTTGATTTATTTTTTGAGGATGTGTTTTTTGTAGTTTCTCTCTGGTGCCACCATGTCAGAGGAATTTTAAATGGGTGGAGAGACCATGTTTTATCTCCCATGATTCGTATGGATTCTTGTTTAAGGTTCTCATTTTGGTTATGCTTAGAGATTCTTGGAAACCTTTTTGTTGACAGGTTTGATCATTTTTTAGGATTTGGGTTGTTTGCCTTAGGTTTGAGTGGTTCTTTTGAGTTGTGTCCTTTTTTGATCTATCTTTTTCTCTCATATTTTTCTTCAAACGGTCTTTTTTGGGATCAAAAGTTTCATTGTGGGGAGTTTGTGACAGCCCCCATGTCACAATGTTTTTTATTTTTGTATTATTTCATCATACCATGAGTGGTTTTGAGTTCTCATAGTTTTCTAGATAAAATTTCAAGTTTTTTAAGGGTTTTTGGGAGATTCATGTTTAGACTCCACATATAGTAGTAACAATCATGTGGTTCCCATGTGGGTGCACCTAAAATTTTTAGAGAGCTATTTTACATGACTTCCACATAGTTTTTCAAACTGTGTGGAGCTCACCAATAGTCGTCCAGGGCTTTGGGTATGTTTGAGGTGAGGTTCACAGTTTGTTTAAACCATCCATCACCCCATGAGTAGTTGTTCAGCCTCTTTGTCTTAGGAAGAGGCTGGCACATGGATTAGAATACCATGCGTGTTCCTTGGGTTTATGTAGTGGGATGCTCATAGTTGGCACATGGTTTAGGGAACCATGCAACCAAACCATGTAGCATATACATTCGTTTAAATTTTGGGAATTTCTATTTTTCCCTCTTTGATTTTAAGTGGTTTTCACCCTTATTATCCCCCCAAAAGCATAGACTGATCCTTGTGATCCAAGGAGGAGCTCCATATTCTTCCTCTTTATTTTTTTCCTTTGGAATTTTTCAAGTGGATCTAAGGTATTTATTCACATCTTTATCTATTCCTCCTTTACCCCAATATTTACTCCTGGTTTGGGTTTCCCCCATGAAGCTTATATATCTTGTGATAAATTTTAGGGTTCAGGGTGGATCTAATTTAGGGGGTTTGGGTGTCTACAATTTCTAGATATTGTTTTTATCCCCAATTGGTGTGGTCTTCGTTTAAGGAAACACATTCGTTAGAGCTTCATCTTGATTTTGATCTCATTAAGGTTGGTATTTCTATGAAATTATTTTATTTTAGAATTAAAAATTTCTTGTGCTTTCTAAATTCCTTTTTGTTGAATGTATGATTATATGTGGTATTCTTGTGATGTTTTAAAACCATTTCATGGTGTTTTTAGCTTGGAATAAATGGGTTTCCCCTTTATATTACATGTTTTCATGTTTGAAATGGAATTTTTTCATGTACTAAGAACTTTTGAAATTTTTGTATAGATTTTGTAATGGTTTTAAATGCAATCTTTTGATTTTGACCCATTTTTAGTTTTAAATTGGTGAAAAACAATGATTTAAAGATATTTTTGTTTTAAATTGAGGTGTTGAGAACAAAATTATTTATGAAATGGGTTCTTTATTAGATTAAAAATGTTTATTTGAAATGTGTGTGTGGTTTACCCCTTGTATAAATTACCTAATGGATACTTTAAATTATCTAATGGAAATGGTAGGCCCTTGGCCTTGTTTAAGGATTTCAATAAAGAAGTCATGTGTTTTAGTGTATATTTGAAATGTTCTTAAATGGTGTGGGTGGTTACCATAATTTTTAAGAGTTTTTTAAAGTGGAGTTTAATAAAATAATAAAGGGATTTTCATTCCAAGCTATGTTTTAGTGTTAAATTATCGGTTGGAACTATGGTTTTATAATGGTGGTTGTGAAATACACCCCTTGATTTCCCCTTTCTTGTTTAACCCTTTTGTTGGTTTTTATCTCTATAAGATTCATGATGTTGCCATTATGTGGGAATGTTCTCATTATGTCATAGATACGCTTTATATTTTTGGGGCTATTAATTGTTTGGTGTTAGGGGAGAAGGTAACTATAATTATTCCATATGTGTTGGACTTTGTTTTATTATTCATACAACTCACTTTCTTTTTTTCATGGTAAACTAGGTACTAAGTTGGAGATCTAATTTTTTATTCTAGTTGGTTCACATGCTACTAGTGGCCTTCCGATCTAATAGGAACAAAGGGATTGGAGGTGGTTTCCATTGTAATGATTATTATGTGGTCTAGTTGGATGACCTGTGCATTTAACTTTAACACATGTTGGTAGCTGGTTCACGAGTTGGTATACTCTTATATAGTTTGTTGCATCAAATGTTAGGTATTATAGGGTAGATCCCATGACATATTTGATTACTTAGTTGGTTATTTATTGAGGGTAATTTCTTCTAGTATTCATTTGTATCATTTCCCTTAATTTTACTATTGTGTAATATTTTCTTTCTTGCATGGTTATATGTTTTGTAATATATATAAGGTTCCTTCTATTTAGAACTTGTCTTGTGTGTGTGTTCACTACTACAAAAATGGGCAAGGGATGTGCTTCACTTTTATCAGCGCTAAAAAAAGTGCTGATAAAGGGGGCCTTTATCAGCGCTTAAAAAAAGTGATGATAAAGGGTCGCTTTTATCAGCACTAAAAAAAGCCTCTGTCACATTTTTTTAGCCCAAAAAGTGCCTAGAAGGCCTCCAAAACTGAGTTTTTAGTCGAGATACCCTAATTTGTAACATTCAAATAAGTATAACGTCTGATACGGATGTCCGTTAGGCCTATACCACATATCATATCGAATATTGTTTCATTTTCTTCGATTTGACTAGTTGTGGCGTTGAAACAGAATTCTAGATTATATGTTATGGTCATTTTAACATTCTATGGCTTTTCAAATACACATATATATGTATTTATTCATAAATATTTATGTGTCTGTGTGGGTGTGGGTGTCTATGTGTGTGTCTGTCTGTTGTATATATGTATATATGTATGTATTTATTTATTTACTTATAAACACACATCAAAAACATATTTTTTCAAAAATGTATTTAAAACTAATCATATAAGTACATTCTATGGCTTTTAAAATACACATATATATGTATTTATTCATAAATATATATGTTTTTGAATGTGTGTGTGTCTCTGTGTGTGTATGTGTGTTGTATATATCTATGTCTGTATGTATGTATGTATGTATGTATTTATTTATTTATAAACACACATAAAAACATATTTTTTCATAAATGTATTTAAAACTAATCTTATATGTATATATTAATATAAAAATAAATATACGTATAAAAAATTATAACTAAATATATGTATATATATATATTAATATAAGAATTAATATATATATACTAATATATGAATAAATATATTTATATTAATATGAATCTATATCAATATATGAATAAATATAACTATATATATAGATATATCATTAAATAGAGAACAAAACGAAATGTCTTAGTGGTAAAGGTGCAGCCACGAAAGGGGGGAGGTCCCGGGTTCGAGTTTGGGTGGAAGCGAAGGGGCGCGCGCATATGAGGATGAGCGGGAAGGGCAGCGCGTGGGAGACCTCCTAGCGCTGATAAAGGGGGTGTGAAGCGCTGATAAAAGAACTCCCAGCATTATTTTTAATTTTTGTTATTTTTTTTAATTTTTTTGACCTTTATCAGTGCTTTTCAGAGCGCTGATAAATGGGACCCCCCAATATCAGCGCTGATCTTTATAGCGCTTTTTTAGCATTGTTAAAGCCCTTTTTTAGCACTGATATAGGCCATTTTTGTAGTAGTGGTGACATTATTTACATTAGAAAGTGTGTAACACCCCAAGCTTCCATGATACACTTCTCTTTGAATAATACAATTGTGTGTGTTGTACACAACTTCGAGTTTTAACACACCACAACCAATCAAACTAGCCATTATGAATAGTAATACCCACTTTTTGAAATTTTATAAATTTTTTCTTTCAAAATGGAATTCATTTTTGGATTCAAAATATCGAAATTATCTCAGGGTGAATTTTTGGTATTTTTTTGAAAACTTTCAATTTTTGATGAATAGTAAAAAACACTGAGTTATAGTTTAAAACCGAATTTTTATTTAAATAATTATGTATTTTATTTAAATTTATTTTAGGTAAAAATAGATACATAATACCTATATAAGTTCAATTTAATTCATTGAAGTTAGTTTATAATAATTTTAGATATATAAAAAATTTATTAAACTTTTCACCGTCTTTTACCCACCTCCTAGGAGCATTTGAAAATTTACATAAAAATTAATTTTACCACTTTTGTGAGTTGAATTTCAAAAATCCGAGAGATACGATTAATATCAATAAGTAAAATGCGGTTCAATAAGAAGAAAATATTTTTTGATGAATAGTAACTTTTTTCTTTTATTTACTACGGTTAAAAGTAAATAGGGTAATTAAGAGTAAAAATGATATTATTATTACCCAAACACATGTCCTAATTCTATTGTATAAGTTTAATTCGACCAAAAGCAACCTTAGGAATAAAATATGAACCTTTTTGGTCCACTTGGATCAGATTAGGACATTTATTATTATTTAATTTAAAGAAGAGTTAAGAGTGTTAAATTCAAAGTTTAATAACTAAACCATTTTTAATATAGGGTTACATATAAGATTAATTAGACTATAAATATTAATTAGAAAGATAAAAAATATTTCCTACGTAATGGTATTTTATTTATATTTTTTAGAAATTAAATAATTTAATTTATTTATGACACAATGATGATGCAGTAATTACCTAATTAATGAAATATAAAAAATAATTGATAATATAAATATCCAAATAAATTTAATTTGACACTTTTTATGAATTACACTAATTTTATAGGTTAATATGACATGTTATGGTTGGTTAGATTAATTTTTTTCGAAGTAATAATGCTGTTATTAATTTAGAAAAAACAAAATACCAAATAGTGTCAAAATTGACATAAAAGGGTTTTTTAAACAAATATAATATTATTAATTAATATTCTATTCCTAAAAATCTAATGTTTGTCCAAAGGACTTATATAATGATAGGTGTATAATTAATCAACCACTTGGGGTTCTCTTGGAAGTATATATTAAGTTTATTAACCATATAATATAAAAATACAAAGAGACAAGGTAAATGTCAAACTATTTAACAAAGAGATAAATCTAAAAGATAAAGTTAATATAGTGACCCAAACATATCTAAAACCTATTTGTTGAGTGGTTTTTGACCCATCCCCACCATATACTTTAAATAAATCATTTTTGAGCCATTAGAAACCGAAAATGATTTTCTTATAAAATAATATTTCTAGCTTTTCCTAAGGTGCCCCTCACACCTCTTAGGAATGGGCACTCACCCTTCTCTCTAATTCACACCTTAAAAGTCATTTGGATCATCCAAACCATGCCCAAATACCCACTCAACTATACTAACTTCACCCAAGAGGTCTTCCTTTATTCAGAAAGCCAACCTAAGGATCCCTTTTGATCAACTCAAAAGGAAGAACTCGAAGAAGAGGTAAATATTTCATCACCTCTTTCAAGTTCTTTTCTTCTTCCACTTCATCGTTGTTTTTTGTTTCCATTATAAAATAATAACTCCAGTATATTCTATATAATGTGATGTTATTATAAATATGGTACAACCATATTCATTATTCTATCCATCCTTTTAATGACATGTCACCATACGTGCGTACGTACGGCTTACCGTCTCCACGTCATGGTGTAATTGTTATTCAATACATTATTATTTGGATGGGTATAATAATGATGTGTAATTGATGTAAATAATAAATATAACATGATAATTATTCTTTATATATGATATAACATCCAATTATATATTATTTTAATATCAAAATAATGATATTGTCTCTCGTGTGTACGTACGGATTACCGTCTCCACGAACGCGATGAGATTCATTCCTCTTTGTATCCATTCAAGACTAATTTTCATTAGATGATTAAAAATAATGTTTAAATACTGGATATCATTCTGAATATGAATAAGATACATCATATCCACAACAAACATTACTTACATAACAAAGCATATAATGGAAAACGAATCAGCTAACACCCGAAACGACGATAATACTAAGATATTATTAACAAAGCAATGTTAAAAGATCATATATGATATCATATTAATGTATATGATTCTTTTATAATTTAATAACAATTATTTCACCATTTTAAAGGAGGTTAACCTACCCTCGACCAAGGAAAAGTACAAGGTAAGGGTTAATTCTACAATCTCTTTATTATTTGAGGTTGTTTATACGTAATTATCTACTGGGACCTCTTTATCATCCACATCCATGATTCTTAAAAATGTATTTCAGAACATTTTTACAATTTTCTAGACTATGGGTTAAAGAAATTTATACCCTTGTTTGACCATTGATTTTTTTAAATGAATCTTTCTATCATTTTCTAAACATGGTACTTTATGACATTTTCGAAAAAATTAAGGTAAGGATGTTTTTTTAACTTATACGGTGGGTGCGGCTATTTTCCGCCATTATAACATCGTTGAAGCTTACCTTACAAGCTTATAAAAATATTTTAAAATATAAATGTTTTCTTTTATAATTATGTTACTTTGAATTGATTTCAAAATAGAAAGAGATATTTTTCTAAAAAGGTTTTGATTTCATCTATGTCAACATACTTTGATGGATTTAAAGTTTGTTTGAAGTTGATTTATTATGATAAAAAAATTCCATATTGTATTGAAGATTTTGTGATATGTTTGATTGTGGATGTTTTATTTCATACCACCCATGGTTTATGAATAAATTATTCACATTTCGTATTCCAATTTTAATACAAATGTTTATGTTATGTTTAAATGTTTTCGTATGAGGAATGCATTGGACTTAGTAAGTGACGGGTGGAGCCCGCTATAGCTCCTCAATGCATCGGTAGGTATCATGAGACAAACTAGTGTCTTGGTATAAGGCCTTGACAAAATCTTATTTGTATTCTTGGCACAAAGCCTTGACTATATGGTTATGAAAGTCTTGCATTATGAATTCCATCATTATGAAAGTGGCTATTGATATTGCATGTGATTATTGGACTAGTATAATATCCATGTGAGTAATTTAATGGCCTTATTTTGATTTATATTTGACATATTATGATGAATTTTATGTTTAAAAGGATTTTGTTTTAGTTTTATACATTGTCTTAAATGGTTATGCTTATTTATGAAATCTTCTGCTAAATTCTTATCCTTTCTGAGCATCTGAGCTCTCCCCTTTCCATGTTTTATTTTTTCCAAGATGTGAAGAAGTATATTATGACTAAACTGCAGGGATAGTCTATGGGATCTCAGTGTTGTCTATGGAAATAATTTTGTTGTAGTTTTGTATTTTTTGATGTAATGTAAACCTTATAATTCTATCTAGTACTTCCAAGGATACTAAACTAATCGGTCTTTCGAGACTTGGTATTTTGTGATCATGCCAATGATACGTAATAATGCACTGACTCTGGGTAACTAGGGTCAGGGCATTACATTTGGTATCAGAGGAAGTTTAGTAAAAATCTTGGAAACTAGGTAGAGATAAACTCTGATTAGAGAAAATATCCCGAAGATAGACTTTGGGGATTAGTATAGAAGAACTTCCTAGAATTTTGGTATTGTAGAGATTTTGTGAGTTTTCCAAGAAATACATCCCTATCTGGATACAACCACGTAGTGGTGGCTCTGGAATATATGTACCTACTGGTAAAACCCGAAAACACCGCTTTGAGCTAGACTTGAACGAGAACTGGTTCACGACAATGGGCTTTGCTGCACTCTTGGTTACCACACTCCCAGGAGATATGCTTAGGAAAATTCTCATTTTCTTTACAAACCATTATGAAGGGTTTATGAGTATATAATTCCTTAAAGAAAACATTTTTTATGATTATGGATTATATCCATAAATTATTCAATTAATGTTAAGTGTTTTACAAGTTTGGAATTATGTATTTCGATTCATAAACTAATCTAGTTTATGCCATTTTTTAGAAATGGTTCCTAGTGGAAGGAATGGAAACCATATCAATGCATGAAATCCATGTAGGGATTTCCCTCCTGCTCAAGATAATTATAGTATAGCTGGTGATACAGCTGGTGCTGATCAGCTAATCACCATGCAGGGACAACTCACTTAGGTTATGAATAATAACCTTACCCATATGGAGAACCCTGATCCACAGTGTGGAGGATCAATGTTAGATCGCTTCATGAGGAAACAACCACCAATATTCAATGGGGGTATAAATCCACTAGTAGTTGAGAAATGGATAAATTCCTTAGAGAAAATATTCCACGCCTTGGGGAGTAGCGAAAGGGAATATTTGTCACGACAGTTTACTGCCACACTGGAGAAGCTGATCAATGGTGTTCATTCATTCAAAACACAAAGGAATATGATGAAGTGTCAAATATGGAATGGAGGGAGTTTAAAGAAATTTTCTTAGAAAAATACTTTCCTCATGACCATCAAGCATATATGGAAAGATAGTTTCTGAGTCTGAGGCAAAAGGATGATGAGAATGTCGCAAAGTATAAAGCTAACTTTACAAGGTTAGTGAGGCATGCTGAAGATTATATACATAACCCAAGAAGTAGTATTGATCATTTCTTTGATGGGTTAAAATAATTTCTCCATAGATCATTAGTCTCACAATCCTTCTCATCTTATGAAGATATTATCTCATGTGCTATCAAGACCGAAAAATAATTCTCTAAGTTTTACGACTTTAAAGCAAAGAAAGAGAAGAAGAGATTTGTTGAACACTCTATTAATGGAAATACTGGAAAGAAGGGAAAAGTTGAATATCCATCATGCAGTAAAATATAGGAAGAAACACCCTGTTACTTTCCTGAAGGGAATGGGAGTCTGTTACAAGTGAGGTGAAAAAGGCCACCAAGATTCTGATTGCAAGGGGAAGAAAGAGGCTTTCAATGTTGAATGCTACAATTGTAGAGAGAGGGGGAATTATGTGAATGAATTTCCTAAGTGTCAGGGGAACTTACCTTCTAAAATGCCAAGAGATAATTTCCAATATTATTCTATCACTACTGCTAAGGTTGAAGCTCTCAAAGACGTGGTGGTAGGTAATTTAATGGTTTCCTAAAGTTTAGCCAATGCTTTATATAATTCTGAATCATTGCATTGTTTCATATCTTCCCAGTTTTCTAAGAAAATTAGATATTTCCAATTTGATTTAACAAAGGAGTTTTCATTCAAAACTCTTAAGGGATGTATCATTGCAACAAAGTTTTGTGAATCAGTCTCCATTAGGGCATATAAATGTTCTCTATCTGCGGATTTCATCGACATACCCATTATTGAATTTGATATAATCCTCGGTATGGATTGACTTTCTGACCATGATGAAAAAAATTATTGTAAGAAGAAGGAGGTTACTATTTTTTATGACAATGATAAAGAATGCCTTATCTTTAGAGAAGAATCATCACCACCTAATTCTTATATAGATCCACCCCCAGTAGCTCAACTAAATTAAATTATTGAGGAGGAATAGAATGAAACAACTATGGGTGAGAAAAAGAACGTTCTAATAGAGGATGTACCTATTGTGCAAGAGTATGTTGATATATTTCCAGAGGATTTACCTGGACATCTTCCAGAATGAGAAATTGAGTTTTCCATTGATTTAATTACTAGTTCAAGGCCCATATCGAAGACCCCTTATAAAATGGACAGTATGGAATTAGTGGAACTAAAGAAACATCTAGAGGAATTGAGTAATAAGGTATTTATTCTCCCTCATGTTTCTCCATGGGGATCCCCTGTCCTTTTGGTTAAGAAGAAAGATGGATCTATGAGGTTGTGCATTGACTACAGGGAGATAAATGCTATAAAAATAAAGATCAAGTATCCCCTACCTCGCATTGATGATTTATTTGAACAACTTCATGGACTTCAATAATTTTCAAACGTTGACCTTAGATATGGATAGCATCATTTGTGCATGAAGAAGGAAGGAATTCTGAAGACAGAATTTCAAACTAGTTACGGGCATTACGAGTTTACAGTAATTCCTTTTGGATTGACTAATGCACCTTCTATCTTCATAGATCTAATGAATAGAGTTTTCAAGGAATATCTTTAAGACTTTGTAGTGGTATTTATTTATGATATTGTGGTATACTCCAAAAGCTATGAAGATCATGAAAATCACTTGTGAATTATCCTCACGACTCTTAGAAGACATGAATTATATGGGAAGTTTGGCATGTTTGAATTATGGATTCAGGAGATTTCTTTTCTTGGCCATATTGTCCCTAAGGATGGAATCTATGTTGATCCTTCTAAGACCAAATAAATCTAAGAATGGAAAGCACTGAAGAGTATAACTGAGGTATGCAGTTTTATTGGTTTAGTAGTTTATTATCGACGTTTCATCCAGAATTTTTTCGGTTGGATAACCCGTTAACAAAACTCACATGAAAAGGGGTTAAATTTTTTTGGAGAACCGATTGTGAAGAATGTTTTAAAGAACTAAAGAGAATATTAGTCAATGCTCCTATATTGAATCTACCATCGTGGAATGATGGGTTTGTTATTTATAGTGATTCTTTAAAGAAAGGACTTGGTTATTTCCTTATGCAGAATGATAGGGTTATTGCCTATGCATCACGACAGCTCAAAATTCATGAGCAAAACTATCCTACTCATGATCCTGAGTTAGCAGCTGTAATCATTGCTTTGAATATATGGAGACATTATATCTATAGTGAAAAATGTGATATATATACCAACCAAAAGAGTTTGAAGTATATTATCTCATAGAAAGAACTCAACATGAGGCAAAGGAGATGGCTTAAACTACTCAATGATTCTGACTACACTATACACTACCACTTCGGGAAGGCAAATAAGGCGGAAGATGCATTGTGCATAAAAGATCATGGAGTTTTGAACAAGATGAGAGTTGAAATGGATCCTATTTTCATGTATCTAGAAAATATGGATATGGGAATAACCATGGAAGGTGAAACATCAAGACTTTTTCAAATGGTTGTCAAACCATCTTTACTATAAAGAATAAAAAGTTCTCAGGCTGGTGATGAGGAATTTCAAAAGAAGATTATATCTGTGAATGATGGAAGATTGATCAACTTCGTATATGAAGATGGGATTTTGAAATTTGGGAAGAGACTTTGTGTTCCTAATATACCTGATCTGAAAAGGGAATTGTTAGATGATGCTTATAGCTCCAATTTATCTATACATCCTGGGAGCACCAAAATGTATAGAGATTTGAAGAAACATTTTTGGTGGGACAACATGAAGAGGAAGATTCCTGATTTTGTGTCAAGATATATGGTTTGTCAACAAGTGAAAGCTAGAAGGCAACAACCTGGAGGAGTCATTAAACCTCTTCCCATACTGGAGTAGAAATGGGATAATATTACAATGTACTTTGTCATGGGACTACCAAAGACTCCCTTAAGGAATGATGAAATATGGATCATTTTTTATCATCTTAATAAGTTACCACATTTTCTTGATATAAGAGAAGATTTACCACTTGAATGTTTAGCAATAATATATATTAGTGAAGTTTTGAGACTTCATGGAATACCACTATCAATTATTTCTGGTCGTGATCCATATTTTACATCAAGATTCTGGAAAAGTATTCAGAAAGAACTGGATACTGAACTTCATTTGAGCACTGCCTACCACCCCCAAACTGATAGACAATCAGAACAGACTATTCAAACCTTAGAAGACATGTTGAGATCATTCTAACTTGACTTTAAAGGTATGTGGAATCAATATTTACCTCTCGTAGAATTTTCCAATAACAATAGAAGACATTCAAGTATTCAGATGGCACCATATGAAGCGTTATATGGAAAGAGATGCCGCACACCAACCTGTTGGGATGATGTCGGTGAAAGAAAACTCGTAGGCCCAGAACTTCTGGAGGAAACGATAGAAAAGGTAAAGGTAATCCAAAACCACATCAAAGCAGATCAAAGTAGGAAGAAGAGCTATATCGAAAACTGAAGGAAGGATTTGGAATTTCGGGTAGGAGATCATGTTTTCTTGAAGGTATCTACATGGAAGGGTATTATACATTTCGGTAAGAAGGGTAAATTAAGTCCCAGGTACATCGGACCTTTCAAAATTCTTGAACTAATTGGGGATGCATCTTATCATTTGGCAATGCCGCCAAGTCTCTCCAAAGTTCACGATGTGTTCCACATATCACTATTGAGAAAATACATGTCTGACCCTACATATGTACTCACCTATGAGGAATTAGAACTAGAACCCGATCTCTCTTATTGAGAAGTTCCTATCAAGATACTTGATACAAGAGAACAAGTGCTGAGAAACCGGATGACTCATCTGGTAAAAGTTCTATGGAGAAACCATAAGATGGAAGATGTAACTTGGGAACCCGAGGAAATTTTGATGAAGAACCACCCGAGTCTTTTTATTCAGAAATATTATAGAAATTTCAAGGATTAAATTATTTGAAGAAGGGGAGAATGTAATACCCCAAGCTTCCACGTCACACTACTATTTGAATAATACAGTAGCATGTGTTGTAGGCAACTTCGAGTTCTAACACACCAAAACCAATCAAACTAGCCGTTATGAATATTAATACCCAATTTTTGAAATTTTATAAATTTTATAATTAAAAATGGACTTCATTGTTGGATTCGGAATATTGAAATTAGCTTAGGGTGAAGTTTTTGGTATTTTTATGAAAACTTTCAATTTTTGATGAATAGTGAAAAACACTGAGTTATAGTATAAAACCGAATTTTTATGTAAATAATTATTTATTTTATTTAAATTTATTTTAGGTCAAAATAGATACATAATACCTATATAATTTCAATTTAATTCATTGGATTCAGTTTCTAATAATTTTAGATATATAAAAAATTTATTGAACTTTTCACAGTCATTTACCCACCTCCTAGGAGCATTTGAAAATTTACATAAAACTTAATCTTACCACTTATGTGAGTTGAATTTAAAAAATCCGAGAGATATGGTTGATATCTATAAGTAAAATTTTCTTCAATAAGATGAAAATAATTTTTTGTGAATACTAACTTTTTACTTTTATTTACTACGGTTAAAAGTAAACAGGGTAATTAAGGGTAAAAATGATATTATTATTACCCTAACACATGTACTAATTCTATTGGATAAATTTAATTCGACCAAAAACAACCTTAGTAATAAAATATTAACCTCTTTGGTCCACTTGTATTAGATTAGGACATTTATTATTATTTAATTCAAAAAAGAGTTAAAAGTGATAAATTAAAAGTTTAATAACTAAACCATTTTTAATATAGGGTAACACATAAGATAAATTCTACTATAAATATTAATTATAAATATAAAACTATTTCCTACATAATGGTATTTTATTTATATTTTTTATACATTAAATAATTTATATTATTTATGACACAATGATGATGCAGTAATTACCTAATTAATGAAATATTAAAATAATTGAAATTATAAATATCCAAATAAATGTAATTTGAGACTTTTTATGGATTCCACTACTTTTATAGGTTAATATGACATGTTATGTTTAGTTATATGAATTTTTTTGAAGTAATAATGATGTTATGAATTTAGAAAAAACAAAATATCAAATAGTGTCAAAATTGACATAAAAGATTGTTTAAAACAAATATTGTATTATTAATTGATATTATATTCATAAAAATATAAGGTTTTTCCAAAGTACTTATATAATGATATGTGTATCACTAATGAACCACTTGGGGTTCTATTGGAAGTATATAGTAAGTTTATTAACCATATATTATAAAAATACAAAGAGACATGGTAAATGTCAAACTATTTAACTAAGAGTTAAATCTAAAAGATAAAGTTAATATAGTGACCCAAACCTGTCTAAAACCAATTTTTTGAGTGGTTATATACCCATAACCATCTTATAATTTAAATAAATCATTTTTTATCCATTATAAACCTAAAATTATTTTATTATAAAATAATATTTCTAGCTTTTCCTAAGGTGCCCATCACCCCTATTATAAAAGAGAACTCCCCATTCTCTCTAATTCACACCTTCAAATCCATTTGTATCGGAAAACCCCTTTCCCAAATACCCTATAAACTATCCTCCCTTAATCCTAGAGGCCATACTTTAGTCACAAATCCAACCTAAATGTCCCTTTTTATCAAATCAAAAGGAAGAACCCGAAGAAGAGGTAAATATTTCATCACCTCTTTCAAGTTCTTTTCTTCTTACACTTCCTATTTCTTTGTTGTTTCAATTCTAAAATAATAAATCCAATATCGTATATATATTTTGATGTTATTATAAAAATGTTAAAACCATATTCATTATTCTATTCATCCTTTGAATGAAATGTCATCATACGTGCGTACGTACGGCCTACCGTCTCCACGTCGTGGTGTAATTGTTATTCAATACATTATTATTTGGATGGATATAATAATGATGTTTAATTGATGTAAATAATAAATATAAAAATATAATGATTTTTTATATATGATATACCATCCAATTGTATAATATTTTAATATCAGAAGAATGATATTGTCTCCCGTGCGTACGTACGGATTACCGTCTCCGTGAACGCGATGAGATTCATTCCCCATCATATCCATTCAAGACAAATTTTAATTAGATGATTAAAAATAATGTTTAAAGACATGATATCATTCTGAATATGAACAAGATACATCATATCGACAACAAACATTACTTATATAACAAATCATATAAAGGAAAACGAATCAGTTAACACCCAAAACGACGATAACACAAATATATTATTAACAAAGGAATGTTAAAAGATCATATATGATATATTATTAATATATATGATTCTTTTATAATTTAATAACAATTATTTCACCATTATAAAGGAGTTTAACATACCCTCGACCATGGAAAATTACAAGGTAATGGTTAATTTTACAATCTCTTTATTATTCAAGGTTGTTTATACGTAATTATCTACTGAGACCTCTTTATCATCCACATCCATGATTCTTAAAAATGTATTTCAAAACATTTTTACTATTTCCTAGACTATGGGTTAAATAAATTTATACCCTTGTTTGATCATTGATGTTTTGAAAGTAATCTTTCTCTCGTTTTCTAAACAAGGTACTTTATGACATTTTCAACAAAATTAAGGTAAGAGTGTTTTTTTAACTTATACGGCGGGTGCGGCTATTTTCCACCATTATAACATCTTATAAGATTACCTTACAAGATTATAAGAATATTTTGAAATATAAATGTTTTCTTTTATAATTACGTGACTTTTAAATGATTTCAAAATAGAAACAGATATTTCTCTAAAAAGGTTTTGATTTCATTTATGTCAACATCCTTTTATGGATTTTAAGTTTGTTTGAAGTTGATTTATTATGATACCAAACTTCTATATTTTATTGAAAGTTTTGTGATATGTTTGACTATGGATGTGTTATTTCATACCATTCGTGGTTTATGGATAATGTATTGACATTTTGTATGCTAGTTTTAATACGAATGTTTATGTTATTTTTAAACCTTTTCATATGAGGAATGAATTGGACTTAGTAAGTGAAGGGTAGAGCCCTCTATAGCTCCTAGATGAATTAGTAGGTCTCATTAGACAAAATAGTATCTTGGCATAAGGCCTTGACAAAATCTTATTTGTAGTCTTGGCACAAGGCCTTGACTATGTAGTTATGAAAGTCTGGCATTATTCCTTCCATCATTATGAAAGTGGATATTGATATTGAATGTGATTATTCGACTAATAGAATATCCATGTGAGTAAGTAAATGGAATTATTTTGATTTATATTTTCCATATTATGATTAAGTTTATGTTGAAAAGGTTTTTGTTTTAGTTTTATATATTACCTTAAATATTTATGCTTATTTATGAAATCTTCCACTATATTGTTATCCTTACTGAACATCTGAGATCACCCCTTTCTATGTTTTATTTTTTCCAGGATGTGAAGAAGTATATTATGACTGACTTGAAGGGATAGTCTCTGGGATCTTAGTGTTGTCTATGGAAACAATGTTGTTGTACTTTTCCAATTTATGATGTGATGTAAACCTTATGAATGTATCTAGTACTTCCAAGGCT
This sequence comes from Viscum album, assembly GCA_963277665.1. Classification (NCBI taxonomy): domain Eukaryota; kingdom Viridiplantae; phylum Streptophyta; class Magnoliopsida; order Santalales; family Viscaceae; genus Viscum; species Viscum album. Next base: position 737,420,054 of record OY728127.1, on the reverse strand, counting down.
ACTAAGCTAATCGGTCTTTCAAGACATGATATTTTGTGATCACGATAATGGTACGTAATAATTCAGTGACTCTAGGTAACTAGGTTCGGGGTGTTTTAGTTGGTATCAAAGGAAGTTTAGTAAAAACCTTGGAAACTAGATAGAGATAAAATCTGATTAGAGCACATATCCCTAAGATATAATTTGAGTATTAGTGTAGAATAACTTCCTAGAATTTTGGTATTGTAGAGATTTTGTGAGTTTTCCAAGAAATACATCCCTATCTGGATACGAGCAGGTAGAGGTGGCTCTGGCACAGATGTACCTAGGGGTAAAACCTGAAAACACCACTTTGATCTCGACTCGAATGGGAACTGATGCATGACAACGGGCCTTGCTGCACTCTTGGTTATGACACTCCCAGGGGATATGGTTAGGAAAGTTTTCATTTTCTTCAAAAACCATTATGAAGGGTTTATGATTATATACTTCCTCAAAGAAAACATTTTTTCTGATTATAAATTATATCCATAAACTGTTCAATTTATGTTAAGTGTTTTACAAGTTTGGAATTATGTATTTCGATTCATAAACTAATCTAGTTTATCCCATTGTTTAGAAATGGCGCCTAGTGGAAGGAATGGAAACCGTATCAATGCAAGCACACCATGTAAGGATTTCCCTCCTGCTCAAGATAATTATAGTGGAACTGGTGATACAACTAGTGCTGATCATCTAATCAGTATACTGGGACAACTCACTTAGGTTATGAATAATAACCTTACCCGTATGGAGCACCCTGATCCACATCATGGAGGATCAATGTTAGATCTCTTCATAAGGAAACAACCACCAACATTAAATGGGGGTACAAATCCACTAGTAGCTGAGCAATAGATAAATTCCTTAGAGAAAATATTACACACCTTGGGGAGTAGCGAAAGGGAAAAAGTTGTCATGGTATTTTACCACCTCACTCGAGATGTTGATCAATGGTGTTCATTGATTCAAAACACAAAGGAACGTGATGAAGTATAAAATATGGAATGGAGGGAGTTTAATGAATTTTTAGAAAATTACTTTCCTCATGACCATCGAGTGGATATGGAAAAGACAAATTCTGAGTCTGAGGCAAAAGGAGGATGATAACGTCGCAAAGTATGAAGATAACTTTACAAGGATAGAGAGGCATGTTAAAGATTATATACATAACCCAAGAAGTAATATTGATTGCTTCTTTGATGGGTTAAAACCATTTCTCTATCGAACATTAGTCTCACAATCCTTCTCATCATATGAAAATATTATCTCATGTGCTATCAAGATAGATAAATAATTCTCTAAGTCTTACGACTTTGAAGCAAAGAAAGAGAAGAAGATATCTGTTGAACACTCTGGAAATGGAAATAAGGGGAAGAAGGGAAAAGTTTAAAATCCATCCTGTAATAAATGTGGGAAGAAACACCCTGGTACTTTCTTGAAGGGAATGAGAGTTTATTACAAGTATGGTGAAAAAATCCACCAATCTCATGATTGCAAGGGGAATAAAGAGGTTGTCGATGTTGAATGCTACAATTTTAGAGAGAGGGGTCATTATGTGAATGAATTTCTTAAGCATCAGGGGAGTTTACCTCTGAAAAGGACAAGGGATCAAGGCCAATCTTATGCTATCACTACTTCTAAGGTTGATGCTCCAAAAGATGTGTTGGTAGGTAATTTAATGGTTTCCTCAAGTTTATCCAATGCTTTTTTTGATTCTGGATCATTGAATTGTTTCATATCTTCACAGTTTTCTATGAAATGTAGATATTTCCAATTTGATTTAACAAGAGAGTTCTCAGTCAAAAATCCTAAGGGAAGTATCATTGCAACAAAGTTTTGTGAATCAGTCTCCATTAGGGAATATAAATGTTCTTTATCTTCTGATCTCATCGTCATACCCTTGATTGAATTTGATATAATCCTTGGTATGAATTGGATTTTGGACCATGATGAAAAAAATTATTTTAAGAAGAATGAGGTTACTATTTTTTATGATGATGATAAATAACACCTTATCTTTAGAGCAGAATCATCACAACCTAATTCTTATCTAGATCCACCCACAGTAGCTCAACTAAATTCAATTATTGGGGAGGAAGAGAATGAAAAAATTGTGGGTGAGGAAAATAATGTTCAAATAGAGGATGTAACTATTGTGTAAGAGTATGTTGATATATTTCCAGAGGATTTACCTGGACATCCTCCAGAATGAGAATTTGTGTTTTCCATTGATTTAATTCTTGGTTCAAGGCCCATATTTAAGACCCTTTATAGAATGGCCACTGTGTAATTAGTAGAACTAAAGAAACAACTTGAGAAATTGAGTAATAAGGGATTTATTCACACTAATTTTTCTCCATGGGGAGCCCCTGTTCTTTTTGTTAAGAAGAAAGATGGGTCTATGAGGTTGTGAATTGACTAGAGGGAGATAAATGCTATAAAAATAAAGAACAAGTATCCCCTACCTCGCATTGATGATTTATTTGACCAAGTTCGTGGAGCTCAATACTTTTCAAAGATTTACCTTTGATATGGATACCATAAGTTGTGTGTGGAAAAGGAATACATTCTGAAGATAGAATTTCGAAACAGGTATGGGCATTACGAGTTTACAGTAATTCCTTTTAGATTGACTAATGCACCCTCTATCTTCATGGATCTAATGAATAGAGTTTTCAAGGAATATCTTGATGACTTTGTAGTGGTATTTATTGATGATATATTGGTATACTCCAAAAGCTACGAAGATCATGAAAATCACTTTCTCATTATCCTAACGACTCTTAGAAGACATGAATTATATGGGAAGTTTAGCAAGTGTGAATTATGGCTTCAGAAGATTTCTTTTCTTGGCCATATTGTCTCTAAGGATGGAATCTATGTTGATCCTTCTAAGACCAAGGCAATCCAAGAATGGCCAGCACCGACGATTATAACTGAGGTACGCGGTTTTATTGGTTTAGCAGGTTATTATAGAAGTTTCGTCTAGAATTTTTCCCGGATGGATAACCCATTAACAAAGTTCACTCCAAAAGGGGTTTTTTTTTGGAGAAAAGAGTGTGAATAATGTTTTGAAGAACTAAAGAGAAGATTATTCAATGATCCTATATTGAATCTACCATCGGGGAATGATGGGTTAGTTATTTATAGTGATGCTTCAAAGAATGGACTTGGTTGTGTCCTTATACAGAATGATAGGGTTATTTCCTATACATCACGACAGCTAAAAATTAATGAGAAAAACTATCCTACTCATGATCTTGAGCTAGCAGCTGTAATATTTTATTTTAATATATGTAGACATTATCTTTATGGTGAAAAATGTGAGATATATACCGACCAAAAGAGTTTGAAGTATATTTTCTCAAAAAAAGAACTCAACATGAGGAAAAGGAGATGGCTTGAACTACTCCAGGATTATGATTTCCCTATACACTACCACTCCAAGAAGACAAATAAGGTGGCAGATACTTTGATCAGAAAATATCATGGAGTTTTGAAAAAGATGAGAGTTGAAATGGAACCTATTTTAATGGATCTAGTAAAGATGGATATGGGAATAACCATGGAAGGTGAAACATCAACACTTTTTCAAATGGTTGTCAAACCATCTTTACAAGGAAGGATAAAAAGTTCTCAGGCTGGTGATGAGGAATTCCAAAAGAAGATTAAATCTGTGAATGATGGAAGATTGATCAACTTCGTATATGAAGATGGGATTTTGAAATTTGGGAAGAGAATTTGTGTTCCTAATATAAATTATTTGAAAAGGGAATTGTTAGATGATGCTCATAGCTCCAATTAATCTATACAGCCTGGGAGAACCAAAATGTATAGAGATTTGAAGGAACATTTTTGGTGGGACAACATGAAGAGGGAGATTTCTGATTTTCTGTCAAGATATATGGTTTGTCAACAAGTGAAAGATAGAAGGCAACAGCCTGGAGGAGTCATGAAACCTCTTCCCATACCAGATTTGAAATGGGATAATATTACGATGGACTTTATCATGGGACTACCAAAGACTCTTAGAAGGAACGATGCAATATGGGTCATTATTGATCATCTTACCAAGTCAGCACATTTTCTTGCTATAATAGAAGATTTACCACTTTAAAGTTTAGCAAGACTATATATTAATGAAGTTGTAAGACTTCATGGAGTACCACTATCGACTATTTCTGATCGTGATCCACATTTTACATCAAGATTATGGAAAATTATTCATAAATCCCTGGATACTGAACTTCGTTTGAGCACTGCCTACCACCCCCAAACTGATGGACAATCAGAACGAACTATTCAAACCTTATAAGACATGTTGAGATCATGCTAACTTGGATTTCAAGGTATGTGGTATCAATATTTACCTACGGTATAATTTTCCTATAACAATAGCTTCCATTCAATTATTCAGATGGCACCATATGAAGCATTGTAGGGAAAGAGATGTCGCACACCAACCTGTTGGGATGATGTTAGTGAAAGAAAACTCGTAGGCCCAGAACTTGTGGATGAAATGATGGAAAAGGTGAAGGTAATCCAAAACCACATCAAAGCATCTCAAAGTAGGTAAAAGAGCTATGAATATAACCAAAGGAAGGATTTGGAATTTCAGGTAGGAGATCATGTTTTCTTGAAGGTATCTCCCTATAAGGGTGTTATACGTTTCGATAAGAAGTGTAAATTATGTCCCAGGTACATCGGACCTTTCAAAATTCTTGAACGAATTGGGGTTGTAGCTTACCGTTTGGCAATGCTGCGAAGTCTCTCCAAAGTTCACGATCTATTCCACGTATCAGTTTTGAGAAAATACATGCCTGACCCAACGCATGAACTCACCTATGAGGAATTAGAAATAGAACCAGATTTGTTTTATTGTGAAGAGCCTGTCAAGATTCTTGATACAAGAGAATAAGTGCTGAGAAAACAGACGACTCGTCTAGTAAAAGTTCTATGGAGAAACCATAAGATGGAAGAGGCAACATGGGAACCCAAGGAACATATGATGAAGAACCACCCGAGTCATTTTATGCAGTAATATTATAGAAATTTCAATGATGAAATTATTTGAATGAGGGGATAATGTAACACCCCAAGCTTCCATGGTATGCTTCTCTTTGAATAATACAGTAGCGTGTGTTGTATGTAACTTCGAGTTATAACACACCACAACCAATGAAAAAAAGTCGTTATGAATAGTAATACCCACTTTTTTAAAGCTTATAAATTTTATCTTTCAAAATTGACTTCATTTTTGGATTCGGAATATTGAAATTAGCTTACGGTGAATTTTTAGTATTTTTTAGAAAACTTTCAATTTTTTATGAATAGTGAAAAACACTGAGTTATAGTTTAAAACTGAATTTTTATTCAAATAATTATTTATTTTATTTAAATTTATTATAGGTCAAAATAGATACATAATACCTATATAATTTCAATGTAATTAATTGGATTCAGTTTACAATAGTTTTAGATATATAAAAATTTTATTGAACTTTTCACCATCTTTTACCCACCTCCTAGGAGCATTTGAAAATTTTCATAAAATTTAATTTTACCGATTCTGTGAGTTGAATTTAAAAAATATTATTGATACGGTTGATATCATTTAGTAAAATGTGGTTCAATAAGATGAAAATAATTTTTGGTGAATAGAAGCTTTTTACTTTTATTTACTACGGTTAAAAGTAAATAGGGTAATTAAGGGTAAAAATGATATTATTATTACCCGAAAACATGTCCTAATTCTATTTTATATGTGTAATTAGACCAAAAACAATATTATTAATAAAATATTAACCTCTTTTGTCCACTTGGATGAGATTGGGACATTTATTATTATTTAATTCAAAAAAGAGTTAAAATTGTTAAATTAAAAGTTTAATAACTAAACCATTTTTAATATAGGGTTAAACATAAGATAAATTTTACTATAAATATTAATTAGAAATATAAAAATATTTCTTACATAATTTTATTTTATTTATATTTTTTAGACATTAAATAATTTAATTTATTAAGGACACAATGATGATACAGTAATTACCTAATTAATGAAATATTAAAATAATTGAAATTATAAATATCCAAATAAATGTAATTTGAGACTTTTTATGAACTACACTAATTTTATAGGTTATTATGGAATGTTAGGGTTGGTTAGATGAATTTTTTTAAGTAATAATGCTGTTATAAATTTAGAAAAAACAAAATACCAAATAGTGTCAAAATTGACATAAAAGAGTTTTCAAAACAAATATTATATTATTAATTGATATTCTATTCTAGAAAATCTAAGGTTTTTTCAAAAGTCTTATATAATGATAGGTGTATCATTAATGAACCACTTGGGGTTCTCTTGTAAGTATATTGTATGTTTATTAACCATATAATATAAAAATACAAAGAGACATGGTAAATGTCTAACTATTTAAATAAGAGTTAAATCTAAAATATAAAGTTAATATAGTGACCCAAACCTATCTAAAACCTATTGGTTGAGTGGTTTTACACCCATACCCACATTATCCTTTAAATAAATTATTTTTTATATATTATAAACCGAAAATGATTTTATTATAAAATAATATTTCTAGATTTTCCTAAGGATCCCCTCACCCCTCTTATAAAAGGGAACTACCCCTTCTCTCTAATCCACACCATAAAATCCATTTGGATCGGCCAACCCCTGACCAAATACCCTCTCAACTATCATCCCTTCTTCCTAGAGGCCTTTATTTAGTCAGAAATCCAACCTAGGATCCCTTTTGATCAAATCATAAGGAAGAACCCGAAGAAGAGGTAAATATTTCATCACCTCTTTCAAGTTTTTTTCTTCTTCCAATTCTTCTTTCTTTGTTGTTTCCATTATAAAATAATAACTCCAGTATCTTATATATAATGTGATTTTATTATAAATATGGTACAACCATATTCATTATTCTATCCATACTTTTAATGACATGTCACCATATGTGCGTACGTACGGCTTACTGTCTCCAAGTTGTAGTGTAATTGTTATTCAATATATTATTATTTGAATGGGTATAAAAATGATGTGTAATTGATATAAATAATAAATATAACATGATTATTATGCTTTATATATGATATACCATCCAATTATATATTATTTTAATATCAAATAATGATATTGTCGCTCGTGCGTAAGTACGGATTACCGTCTCCACGAACGCGATGAGATTCATTCCCCATCGTATCCATTCAAGAATAATTTTCATTAGATAATTAAAAATAATGTTCAAGGACTTGATATCATTCTGAATATGAATAATATAAATCATATCCACAACAAAAATTACTTACATAACAAAGCATATAAAGGAAAATGAATCAGTTAACACCTGAAACAATGATAATACTAAGATATTATTAACAGAGAAATGTTAAAAGATCATATATGATATCATATTAATGTATATGATTATTGTATAATTTAATAACAATTATTTCACCATTATATAGGAGTTTAACCTAACATCTACCAAGGAAAAGTACACGGTATTGGTTAATTCTACAATCTCTTTATTATCCGAAGTTGTTTATACGTAATTATCTACTAGGACCTCTTTATCATCCACATCCATGTTTCTTAAAAATGTATTTCAAAACATTTTTACTATTTCATAGAATTTGGGTTAAATACATTTATACCCTTGTTTTACCATTGATGTTTTGAAAGGAATCTTTCCATCGTTTTCTAAACAAGTTACTTTGTGACATTTTCGACAAAATTAAGCTAAGAATGTTTTTTTAACTTATACGGTGGGTGAAGCTATTTTCCATCGTTATAACATCATCGAAGCATCCCTTACAAGCTTATAAGAGTATTTTCAAATATAAATGTTTTCTTTTATAATAAAGTGACTTTTAAATGATTTCAAAATAAAAAGAGATATTTTTCTAAAAAGGTTTTCATTTCATTTATGTCAACATGCTTTGATGGATTTTAAGTTTGTTTAAAGTTGATTTATTATGATACAAATATTCCATATTGTATTAAACGTTTTGTGATATGTTTGATTGTGGGTGTTTTATTTCTTGCCATTCATAGTTTATGGATAAATTATTGACATTTCGTATGCCAGTTTTAATACTAATGTTTATGTTATGTTTAAACCTTTTCATATGAGGAATCCATTGTACTTAGTAAGTGATGGGTGGAGGCCACTATAGATCCTCGATGCATCGGTATGTCTCATGATACAAACTAGTGTTTTGGCACAAGGCCTTGAAAAAATCTTATTTGTATTCTTGGCACAAGGCCTTGACTATGTGGTTATGAAAGTCTGACATTATGCATTCCATCATTATGAAAGTGGCAATTGATATTGCATGTGATTATTCGACTAGTAGAATATCCATGTGAGTAAGTAAATTGAATTATTTTTATTTTTATTTTCCCTATTATGATGAAGTTTATGTTGAAAGGGATTTTGTTTTAGTTTTATACATTACCTTAAATGTTTATGATTATTTATGAAAGCTTCCAATATATTGTTATCCTTACTGAGCATTTGAGCTCACCCCTTTCTATGTTTTATTTTTAGAAGGATGTGAAGAAGTATATTATGACTGACCTGTAGGGATAGTCTATGGGATCTCAGTGTTCTCTATGGAAACAATGTTGTTGTAGTTTTCCATTTTATGGTGCAATGTAAACCTTATGAGTGTATCTAGTACTTTTGAGGCTATTAAACTAATCGGTCTTTTGAAACTTGATCTTTTTTGATCAAGCCACTGATACCTAATAATGCAACGAATCTAGGTAACTAGGGTCTGGGCGTTACAAAGTGTGTTTTCAAAGATTTTGGAAAACTTTTTTTGATTTTAAAGACTCTTGTATGGGTTCTTTAAAGTGGATTTTAAAATGGGTGTTTTGGTTTAAATATGGATTTGACTAGTGAAATGTTTTCAAGGTGATTGTTTTCATTTAGATAATACAAATATGTTGTGTGTGGTTTATTCAAAGTGGATTTCAAAATGGTTTTTTTGGTTTAAAATGGATTTGGATGGTGAAATATTTTCAAAGTGACCATTTTAATTTAGAAAAAAAATTTGTTGTTTTTAGAAATATAAATGGGTGTGTTGTTTTAAAATGGAATAGGCTGGTAGCTTATTTCCAAATCATGTGTTTTTATTTTGGGGGAAAAGTTAAATTTTTTGAAAGTAATTATTTACAAGTTTGTATTTTTCCATAGCATATTGTAAAAGCATACTTTCTAGTTTATTTTTAAACTATAATTGATGAATAACCTTATGAAAGATATTTTATAGATTCTATGGGTTCTGATGACCTAATTAGATTGTTAAATCATGCCTATATATTTTAGATTCTAGGTTTCCGTCGGACTATCCTTTGCTTGTCATCATCGACGTGGAGTTATTTGGGTGGGGGTGAGAAAATAGAGGTCGGTTGGAGATGGTTACAGGCTCATCTCAAGTGGGATAGTAGTTTTTTTCCTTAGTGAGTATTTTATTTGTGCTTACTTGTTTTATCCCCATATTTTTGGATTATTTTTATATTAATGAAAATAGTTCGGATCAGTTTAGTTGTTTATGACCTATTTGGTATATTTATTTATTTTGGATCTTGTGTTTATTTATTCTCCTATATTTTATCTCTGATTTGGGAGAAATAATTCCTAAAGTGATTCCTATGATTCCCAAAAACTTGTTTCTATCATGTGGGGATCAGGAACACCCTTCATCAATATCGTAAAAAAACATATACCAATGGTTTGGACCAATCTTTATAGGCCCCAAAACTGTGGGTATATGCTATATCAACTGTTTGGTTGGTCATTGGATTTCATGGCATTGGTATAGACCTGTACCATTTTTTTGGGAAATATTTGGTATAGGTGGGCTATATCAAAGATATAAAAACCATTTTTATAGGTAATATGAAAGAATTATACCAACGGTTTTTAAAATCATTGGTATAGGTAATTGAAAAAACAATCCTTGGATGGTTTTGATCATGCACCTTCAATTTATATATCAATGACCTTTCCACTAAGCTACAATAATTTTTAGGAACATAATATGATAAATATGAATATTTATATTAAAACGTAAATTAATTTTCTATGTATTAAATGTTATTTTATAAAATAATTCATTAAAAATAAAAATACCTATACCAATGGTTTCCAAAATATTGGTATGGGTATTTTTATTTTTGGGACCTAAAACAAAGGTTTTTGGAAATACCATTGGCATATAGTCTTTAAATGGAAGCTATACCAATGGTTTTAGCCAAACTATTAGTATATCCATCACCTATACCAATGGTTTTGGAAACACCTTTGGTATAGGGTCATTTTATGGAATCTATACCAAAATTTTTTCAAAAACTTTTGTTATAGTTATGTCCTATACCAATATTTTTGCTAAAACCATTGGTATATAGTCATATTATGGTACTTATACCAATAGTGGTTCCCAAACTATTGGTATAGGAGAATTTTATGGTACCTATACTAATGGTTTGGCCAAAACTGTTGGTATAAGTCCATTGGTATAGGTCTAGTTTCTAGTATTGTAGGACTTATAGTGAATTGAGTCGGGTTTCAGGTTTGCTGGAATCCCATGATGGTTCATTACAATAAGGGTGATGTTGCTAATTCTAAACCCACTAAAGAGACTAAAGAAAATGCACATATTTAGGATAGAGCTGTTGTTTCTTCTTTCACTAGTGATGATACTGAAAATATGAAGTTGATAGGAAAACATATAAGAATGAAGAAACATGTTAATACTGAGAGTATCATTGGGTACTAGAATCTGGGTGTGAAAATAAGAAAAAAAATATTAGTAACTAATCATACTAGTTTTCTTTCAAATATTAAACCCCAAACTATCGATGAAGCTTTTAAAAACAAAGAATAGATCCAATAAATGAATAAAGATCTAGATCAAATTGAAAATAAGTAATCATGGGAGATTATTCTTAGGCCCAAAGAGAAAAAATTAATTCGTACTTAATGGGTTTTTAGGAATAAGCTAAATAATAAGGGTGAAGCTCTAAGAAACAATGTCAAACTTGTGTGTAAAGGGTACTCATAGGTTGAGTTAATTTATTTTAAAGAAACATTTTCCCATGTTTCTAGGAATGAGAACATTAGAGGTTTCCTTGTAATTACTTCTCAAGGAATTTTAATACTTTTTCAAATGGATGAGAATTCAACATTTTAGAATGGTGAGAAAAATGAAGACTTTTATATATCAAAAACTGATGGACTTATGCTTGATGAAGATTTAAGTAGAGTATTTAATTTGAAGAATGATTTTTATAGGTTGAAAAACATCTAAGATCTTGTGATTTCAAGCTGTAAGAGTACTTTAGAAGTATGTAATTTAGGAAAGGGTGGTTGGGTAGATGCATGTATGTGAAGAAGACCAACACCACATCACTCATTTTGTTTTTGTTTGTTTATGATATCATAATTTTTATAAATGAGGAGAAATTGTGTTAATGATTTTATACACAAATTAAGAAGGTGTTTAAAATTTCTTTTCTTGGGGAGATGAACTTTTTATAGGGTTTTTAAATTAACCAAATGTTTTGTCACATTTTCATTTCTCAAGAAAATATACTATAGAGTTATTAAAGAAATCATGGAAGAAACCAAAAGTGTTTTTAATAAAATCCAATTTGGAACCAAGTTGAGTAGATATGAATATTTCGAGGGTGTTAATAATAAAGAGTTAAATAAATTGATTAGTGATATTTTGTACTTGAATACATCAAGGTTAGATATTATCTATGTTTTTACTCTTTTTTCTAGGTATCAGTCAAATCCTAAGGAGTAAAACATCTTCAAATAAAATTTATATCATGAGATATATCATAATAACATTTTTTAGGATCAACTATATGAAATGACAAAAAATATTTAATTATAAGGATTCATTGATGTTTCTTTGGGGGAAAATGTTGAGGGTATAAATTCCACATCTGGAAGAGTATTCTTCAATAGTGGAAGATATGTGTCATTGTGATCCTAGAAGAAATAATTTGTAACATTAAGTTCAACTAAAGATAAATATATTATATCATCTCAAGTATCTAAACCTAATGATTTGAATTATGACACAACTTTAGGTTATGGATATTGAATCTAAATATCCACTAGTTATTTACATTTATACCCAAAGTTCCATAATGTTTTTGAACGATTAAGTGAAAAATTAAAGGTCAAAGAACTTTATATTAAATATAATTTCCTAAAATATAAAGTGGGTGGTGGTATCTTAAAGCTATAATTTGTTCCATCCAAGTATCAAATTAAAGAAAATATTAAAAAACCACTTCCAATAAAATATTTGGAGAAGTTGAGATAGAAAATGGTTTTTAATACCATTCCCCAAAAACATTGAGGTTTGTTTTTGAGTTTATTCCCCTATTACAATTGTGTTTAAATTTATAAAAAGGAGTAGAAGTAGTTTATAGGGAGATAAAATTGGTTTCTCTTTAAAAAAATTTAATCAGTTTGTTGAGTGATTGAAGTTTTTAATAATAAATTTTTATTTTAATTAATGAATATTATAATTTAGAATCATTTTTTGAATAATTAATGGGGAGATTTTATGTCTAAATTTGTCACTAATTTTTTATACACTAAGATAGACAAAGTAGAATTAGTTTTGATTGGTTTATAACACATTATTTTGATGAAGTTGATACCACCCCTTTCAAAAACTCTCTTTGTAAATTTTGTCAGTAAGGGGGAAAAGGGAGGTTTCACATTTTAGTTTTTTTTAATATAATAAGTGGGGTTATATTTTATATTTTATATGAAATTTAAGTTTATAGTATATTGAAAACAAATAAAAATTTGGTATTATTGAACCCACTTGAGGATTGTGTTCTATTTGTTTTCAAAAAATATGTATGATGTTGGAGTTCATACATGTTCCAAATGATTTTTAAATTGTTGTGAAAAATATTTATGATGGTTTGATAAGTTGTGACAAATTAATTTTATGTGTTTATGAAGTTGTGATAAATTTATTAGAAGGATATTCCAATTATTGGTTTCTTATTATTAGACATTAGGAAAATTACTCAATACATAAGTGCCTTTCAATGTTTTAGATTTATGAAAATAGTATAGGTCCCAATATATATAAATTTCATTCTAAACATTCACTCAAGAATTCGAAAATTATTAGGGATTTTACACTATGATAAGTAAAGGTACATCTAATTCTATATATAATACATAAGAGTCGTTCAGAGTTTCTGAATATTGAAAATTTGAAAAACATTTTATTATGTAAGAGTAAATATATAAGATTTAGAACAGTGAAAATGTGGAAAAGTATATAAATTCATTGTGATACATAAGGGTTATCCCAATCATATGTAAAGTTCAACATTCTAAGTTTCATAAGAAAAATGAAAAATTATATAATGTGTAAGGGTCGCCTCCAGCATGTATAAAGGTACACAACTAATACATAAGAGTATGATTGAGTTACAAATTGAGAATATGGAAAATATAGAGTATACCTATGACACATAAAAATATTTTCTTGATACATAAATTTATGGATTTGGTTCACTATAATAAAATGTATTTATACTTTATATTACCAAAATATTAATATTAATGAATATATTATCACATTAAAATTGTTCTTCCATGTAACATTTACAAGATAATGTCCTTACAATATTTTCTACATCAAAAGGTTATATTAGATCTCTACTGTAATGAGAACCTAGAGATGTTATGACAGTATTCTTAAACTTATGTCTTATATTCTAGTTAATATATGTCTTATGGGCCACATATGATGTGTGACTAACAGGTACTAGATTCTGAAAAGGGGTTAAGAGTTGTTCTAATGAAGTTCTCACTCAGTAATATCTAATAAGGGAAGTTACATGGACAGACCCACCAAGAGGAATTCCACATGTTATATTCATCATTGGATATTCCTATCTACTGACATGTGTATTTTACCTTAAAATTTTGATTATTATTAATTTTTATCATGAATTGTGTACTTTGATGTATGGAAAAACAGTGGCAATATATGCACGTGATAAGGTAGAATATGTTGTGTGTGTCATAAGTGATATGATATTAATTAAATAAGTCAAGGAAGGATTTTTCCCTTCCTATTTAATAAATGAAGATATATTTATCCCATTGGTTAAAATATAACTATCTTAATAAATATATGTTCACAATAGTTTATCGGTGAGTTAATTTCAGATATTCATAAAAAATAAATCAAGCATATAGGTTAATGACACAAGTATGCAACTGGGTTTATAAAACATCAGGACAATGGGATTATATTACACAGTAGTATTCATATGAGGTTCTTATCATTCTAACAATAACTTTTTTATATATGGGTACCTTGACAAGTCGTTAGATATTGATCATGGAATTTAGGTATGTTCACCTAAATCTATAGAGAAAGAGGACGAGTGGGTCACTCAAAAAGTGTATCCCGAATATCAGTTAAATTCTATATAATTAAATATTAAGAATAAATATTATTCTCACCGTGTAGAATAATAATTATTAAAGTTAAGTTGATATCATAAATTCAATCACCTGATATTCAAGTTTAGAATATTTGGGTCAATATAATCTCTTTTTTATTATTCACAAGGTAATAAATAAATATTTATTTATTCCCCACTTTAGAGAATGGATTAATATAAAGATATATTTCATTATGTGTATATTAAAATAAATTTTTATTCACAAGTTTAGTGATTATAATATTTATTAATTTATTGAAAATATAATATAAAGATAATGATTTATTTAAATAAATATATATCATTAAATGTTTAATAAATACTAAGGAGGATTTAGGAGCCAAGTTAAAGGGCCGAAAAAAGAAGATATATTAATATGTGAGTACAGATCATGTCATGAGAATATAATAAAAATATTATGATTATTATCATTTAACATGGGGTTTACCTATAATAAACAATTAGATAGAGGGATTATATTTAGTTATGTATTGTTTAACCCTTAGTATATATTCCAAATTATAACATTTTTTAGAGATCATGTGTTGTGCAAAAAAACATCTTTAAATAATTCTCTCAGCACCAAGAGAATATTCACCTCCCTCACTATAAATAAAAAGAGAGGAAAATAAATATTTATTATTGTGATCAATGTTGAATGACACACAGTGCTTGATTCCTCCATTCCAAATATAGAATACCAAGATAAACTTTTATAGATTCTTGGAGCATGTCTGGATGCCTCTATAAGACTTATAGATTGGATTCTACACCAAAATGATGACACAACTAGATTGATAATTGTATTGATAAACACAGAATAATTATCACATTTAAGGTAATTCTAGTTTTAAATTAATTTAAATTAAATGTAAAATATCTTATCTATGGAGATTCTATGGTTGATTTTTTATTTTATTTAAATATTATCCATTAATACTGGAAATAAAACATTGTTTGGAATTTCCTCTACCTTTTTTTCTACACCCCAGTACCTTCAAGTGGTATCAGAGTGATCACATTATAATTTATAATAATTTATTATTTATTTGATCAATTTCAAAATAAAATTAGTTTTTAATTTCAAAATTTTCATTTCTAATAATAAATCCGAGATAACACACTTGTTTAAATTAATTTGACCCAGAACTGGCCAAGAAAAAACGGAAAATTGATCTAATATCGAATTGTTAGGTGTCAAGGATGTTGGTTGAGTGACCTGGTTTCACGATGTGTAACTAAAAAAATCAAACACTATATACCCACGGTTAACCACATAGGGTTGGGACATGAAAATAAATGAACATTATCTAACATTCAGTATTCGGTGTTATTATATGTCACATATTGACTACCAACCAACATGTAGCTTAATAGGGAGTACAAGACATATATTTGTTGTACACATCATGTAACCCCCACATAGTTTTGACTCCATGTAAATCATGAAACTTCATGAGATCAAAGTATAATACATTATTACACATTGCTTATTAACTTCCAACTTGGCGGCATGGTCTATAAGGTATTACACAATCTATAACGAGCTTTAGACATTGTGTAACATGTGATAATTGCATGGAATACATGTAGAGTCCCTATGCATTTTTTGAAGTGTGTATAAATAGATTACATGACATATATATGGATTTACACATTTTGTGAATTAGGTAAACTCATGAAAGGTTAACACATTGATAATTGTTTCATGTGAATCAAATACAAAAATAATTAAAGTGGGAAAAACTACATGGCATGTAGCAAGCTATATGCACCATATGACTGGGTTTTTCAGCACCATGTACCCACTGAGAGGTTTTTTATAGGTTATCTGCAGGGGCCATGCTAATCTTCTCTGTATCGTTCCAATTTTATCGGATGTCTCTGAAGAGACAGTTTTATAGGTTATGTGTAATTAAATGTTTTAATAATTATTATCTATATAATTTTGTAAATACATAACCTTTTTAATCATCATAAATTCCATTTTCATCATAGGAATCACGGGTGATATATGCCACATATATTCAAGGTATGTAATGTCTTTATACACATCACACTGTCAGCATGGATTCACCCATGAAATTACATTCCATGTATATCGAGACATGCTATGTAGGCATAAATTTCATATAAATACACACTACATGACAAGGAACATACACATCATAAGCCACATATTGTTTCAGGTGACAACACACATTGTGCAACTGTTAAATTCCAAAAATTGGTTTAAGAAGGAAGATAAGTTCACACACAATGTCACCTATAGTACATATTATGTATATATTAAATTCCATATCAAAATTTAACCTAACATGGAAGGATACACATCATGTGGCCCTTTCAGTACATATCATATACTTATGAATTTTAAGTAAAAAATATTGAATTTATTTTGAATTCTATAGGATGGGAATCTTGTGTCTCTCAAGGATCGTGCAAACTATTAATTAAGATAATAAAACAATTTATTATTTAATAATAATTTATTAATTTGAGTAAATTTATATTAATAAATAATGAATTTAAATGAATTTTATCAAGTTAAATAAATATTCATTGTAGGTAATGATTTATTATTAGCTTTACCAACCTATGTATATGTTTGGTTTTATTTAATTTAATTAATATTTCATATATTTTATGTGATAATTTAATATTAAATTAAATATTATGATCTTTATATCATCCATTTTTCATTTATTATGTATGGTCATTCATTTTCATGGTTTATTTTATATAACCATAAACCCTTGGTAACCCTCACTTGTGTGTGAGTAAACATTTCTAAAGTAAATTCCAGCTATATGAGATTGTACCTGGCCTGATTTATAGTGGATCCAAACAAATATATACACAAGTTAATGGTGGAATAATGCATCTCGAGCCAAGGTATTGGATCAAGTAGTTATAACCACTAGGTTCATGGTTGGTTTATCTTGCAATCAACAAACCAAATAATATATTTAAAGCTCCTGATCATAACACTTTTTTCAAGTGCATTATTATTTGTTTATTTATGAAATGAATGTTTTATTTAATGTTTAAATGTATTCACATGAATTAAATAAATTGAAAATAATGATAAGATTAAATAAAATAAATTAATTATGTATAAATTATTTCATCATACAAGGTTAATTATTTATATATAATCTATATAATATTAACAATAATGTGAAGAATGAAATAGAAAATATTTATGCATAATTTAAATAAAAATCCCTCAAATAAAATATTAAGTGAGATATCACCTTCTATATTCTTTATTAAGATGAAACCATGGTTAAAGTTTTATTAATTCCATAGTCGAGGTAACTTTAAATTATAATGGATTCTAAACAATAATAATGGGTTTACTAAACCAAATTGGCACTGGGGGTAGTAGATATAGTCTAATTAAAAAATTTGGAGGCAAGTATAGAGGAAAACCTAGTTTTGGATTTCAGGACTGGGGAGTCCAATCAATAGACCAAGGAATTGTGATTCAATGTAGTTGGAAATCTAAACCTACTTGAATACCTTAAATTAATTCAGGTGGACATAATAATGGTTATGATAAGGGGAATATGGATCCTTACCACTAGAATATCCTTGAAGCAAGATATTCTAAATCCAATGCTGAGGAATATTAAGATTTGATAAAATAGTCGGATACTAATTAAATTAATTAATTATAACAAGCTTGGTAGTAAAGATAAAGTACTAAAATTTATTTTATTTGTTATAGAAAATGAAAATTCATTTGACCATGACACTGTCCTTGAAATATATTTTTGAAAAAGATAATCTCATGGTCGATGCTATTTTCTAGAAGTGTTATAGAAAATTTCACATCATATTAATCTAAGAGTGGATGTTTTATGTGTTGGAGTCCCCAGTTCCCATTGATCCATCTAAGTAGGTAAGTGAGGAGGTACTCAATAACTTCTATAAACATGTGGATGATTCATTGGACATCCAATTCCTAATGATATAATCTATGGATAGTGATATCCATAAAATTCATGAATACATGTACAACATGTTTTCTCATATACATGATCTCTAACATGAGAAAATAATACAATACAGTCATGAGATCTATACGGAACTTTTTATATTAAATCTTATATAATGTTCATTGATTGGACCTCTTATAGTTAACATGATTTTCTACATTAATCATTTTAATTTTTTTTTGTTTAAAGATTCCTATATAATTGAAAAAATATATCATCCTCGCCTCACTTAATCAAATTTTCTCAGGTTTTATTTTGATTTTCAATATAAAAAATATAGAAAAGGTGCTCTTGTATCTCTTTAATAGAATTATCCAAGATACTAATAAATCATGAAAACCCATTGGTATTTATAGTGAAGAAGATGAATAGAAATGAAAAAATATCTAAGAATAATTTCATGTATAACACACTCTCACACTTCCCTTCCAAGAGGAGAAATATCAAGGGAAAGGCTAAAGAGTATTTTGAAGTGTTTTTTCTAGTGGAAAGATAACCCACTAGAAAAATAATTGTGTCATAATAAATAAGAAAGGGAAAGATTTTTTTATGTTCATTATTGAGTGTAATATTTCCATCCCTAAAAATTGGGTATTAGATATAAAATTGGGTTCTCATGTTTTTATCCAAATACAAGAACCAAGTACATTCTAGAAAATTAATAGTGGTGATGTGGATCTTTGAGCTTTCAATGGAGCAAGAATAGATTAAATGGATATAGGAGACTACCATCTCATGTTTTCAACTAGTCTAATTATATTTTTAGAGATTTTTTAATATGACCAATGTAATTAAAAACATAATATCTATGTCTATCCTAGACATGAATGGATTTATTTTCAAGTCTGAAAATATTAGTTGTTACTTTTATAAAGATAATATATGTTATGGGGTGGTACATTTTAATAATGGTCTTTATGTACTAGAATATGAAAATAAATTATTGTCAACCGATAAAAAAAATTGTTCACATTAGTCATATTACACCTAGTTGTGGCATCACTAGATTTATCATGTAAATGAGAAGAGTTGAATAAATATTTATCAAGAAGGGAATTTAGATTATTTTTAATTAAAATCCTTGGATAAATGTCATTCTTGTTCTCAATGTAATATGACCAAATTTCATTAATCAGAAGATGTGAAAGGATAATCGAGATTATAGAATTAGTTCATACAGATGTGTGTGGGCCTTTTCCAATAGAATATAGAGGTGTATACTCTTATTTCAGATCTTTTACAGATGACTTTTGTAGATATGGATATATTTATTTAATGAGGTGTACATATTATTCCTTTGATAAATTTAAGGAATAAAATAATGAAGTAAATAATCATCTTGGTCAGAAAAGGAAAAATAAACTTTGATTAAACTATGTCATAGATTATCTTAACCAATATAAATCATTTATATAAGGGAGTTTGGGATACTATCTCAACTCATTCTTCCTTATACACCATAGTTTAGTGGTGTAAGTGAAAGCAGGAATTGCACCTTATTGGACATGATGAGATCAATGATATGTCACGGAAGTCTTCCATTATCCTTTTGGCGATAATAGTCATATATCACAAAATATATACTAAACTAAGTAAAAACTAAAGTAAAAAGTGGAACATCATACAAGTTATGGTATAAGAACAAATCTATTGTGTCACATATTTGTGTATGGGGATGTGATACATATTTCATGCCTAATCCACGAAACAAACTAACATCATGGGTAATAAAGTGAATCTTAAAAAGACTAAAGGATATTATATATACAATCCCTTAGAAAATTAGGTCATGGTCAATCAATGTCCCAAATTTGTTGAAAGTGAATGCATATCTAAAAGTGATAGTGGGTCCAAGGTAGACTTCAATGAAGTTGTAGCTCAAGATGTAGAAGTGGTGGTACATGAATAAATTATACAATTCACTGTGTTAGAAGTTGTTCTAGAGAAAAAATTAATTCATATGAGGACCATAGAGGTTAGAGAAACATAGATATAAGGTTTTCTAGTCACCGAGGAAGGTGACATATTATTAATTGATGATAACAAACCCATATCTTATAAGGAAGTAGTAAACATGTTAGAGTTTTAAATTAGATAGAATCCATGAATTCTGAAATGGATTCCATGTATCATAACCAATTCTTGGTTTTAGTAGATCCTATAGTTTATATAAAGTAAGTTAGGTGAAAATGGTTATTCAAGAAGAATCTAAATATGGGTGGTAAAGTCAAAACCTGTAAATCATGATTGGAGGATAAATGGTTTAAGTAACATCAAGGTATAGAATATGATGAAACCATTTCACTGGTTTCTATGGAAAAATATATTTGAATTTTACTTGCCATAGAAACTTACCAAGATTATGAGACTTTAAAAATGTATTTAAAGAAAAACTCCCTTAATGGAAACCTTATATAAGATATTTCTATGAACCCATTAGAAAGTTTCATAACTTAAAACTAAGTCAATATATTGCAAAAATATTAGATATTCATTTATGGTTTGAATAAAACATCAAGATCATGGATCATTCCATTTTATGAATCTATAAGAGAATTGGTTTTCAAAAATAATGAATGTGATCCTTATGTCTATAAGGGGTTTAAAAACATTCCAGTAGTTTTTTTAATAGTATATGTTGATGATATACTACCAATGGTAAATGAGATACTAGTCTTACAGTTGGTTAATATGTTTTTAAACAAATGATTCTCCATAAATTAATTAGGCAAGAAAACCTACTTTATAGGGATCAAGATCCATCCTTATATATCTAGTAGGATTTTTGGACTAAGTCAATGTACATATATTGATATAGTATTGAAGAGATTCCATATAAAATTGTCTAAGATTTGATTGTTTCCAATGTCACATGGTATATATCTCTCCAAGAAAATGTGTCCTAAGACACAGGAAGAAAGAGAGAGAGATAGAGAGAGGGTGAGTGATCATAATCCTATATGCATCTATTATAGAATATGTTATGTATGTCATGATATGTACTAGGATTGATGGTTTATATTCCATGATAATGGTATATATATTTCAAGAATACCTAAGAGATATATTTTGGATGGATATAAAGAATGTTATAAACTGTCTAATGTGTATAAAGGATATATTTCTGGTTTATGGAGGAGATGAATAACTAGTTCTCAGGGGATACATAGATGTTATATTTTAGACATATTAGAATGATTTGAAATCTCATTCAGGATATGTTTTTTTCCTTAATGGAGGAGCTATGAGATATAAGTGCTCTAATTTCTCAGTGATCACCAATTTTATAGTACAGTTTGAGTATATTTCAACTTTTGATGCATCTAAAGAAGAAATATAGATGCAAAACATTGACCATGAGCTTGAAATTAGGACTAGTGGTAAATATTCTATCACACTGTATTATGATAGTAATACAACAAAGTTCTTAGCCAAGGATCTAAGGTCACATCAATGGATGGAGAATATACATCATAAGTATTATCTATTAAGTGATTTTTTCAAATTATTGAGGTCATAGTAAGTAGAATTTCTAAAAAATAAAACATGGAATACCTATTGGAAAAATCCTTGTCTTAGTAGAAGCCTGAATATCATGTAAAAGCAAGTGGACTAAAAGTTGTTAGTATTTGGATCTATTTAAAGTAGGAGATGATTGGAGTTGTTCCTTAGAATCAACAGACTATGTACTTTGTGTCACTAGAATATTAATAATAATTAATATGTTACCACGCAATTATTTTTCTTCTATATAACATTAATGTGATAATGTTTTTAAAGTATTCGTCACAAAGAAAGGTTATCGTATTTCCCCACTATAATGAGAACCTATATATGTTATCATAGTATTCTTAAAAAATTCATATGATCTAGATAACATCCATCTGATGAGACACATATAATGCTTGAATATCAGGCATTGGATGCTAAAAATAGGTTGAGAATTCTTCTCATGAAGTTCTCACTTTGTAATCACTAATAAAGGAGGTAATACAGACAGATGCACCCATGTGAATTCCGTATATTATATATATCATTAAATATTCCTATTAATCGATGTGTTTATTGGTATTAGACTCAATATTACTATTAATGTGTATCATGAGTCACATACATTTATGTATGTATGAAAACTATGACAAAATATTCTCATAGAGAAGTAATATGCATTTGGTGCATCATAAGAGATAAGAAATTAACAAATTGATTCAAGAAAGTATTTTTCTATTTTCTGTTAAAGTAATAAGATATTTATATCCCTCTAATTGAAATATAACTTCCAACTTAAATTCATGTCAATGATAGTTCATCGATAGGTTCCTTTTAAATATTCAAAGAAAATTTATCAAACATATGGTTTGATAACACAATTATCCAATATATTTTATGAGATATTAAGTAAAATGTATTATATTATACAGTAGAATTCATATGAGGTTGTTATCATTTTGAAACTAACTTTTTCTCTATGGGTGTCTTAACATTTTGTCGGACAATGATCCTAGATTTTATGTAAATTCACCTAATGTCACTAAGATAGAGTCCTAGAGGGTCACACAAATAGTGTATAAATAATATCTATTAAATTTAATAGACTTTAATATTAAGAATAAATATTATTCTCAGCTTTTGGAATATAAATTATGAAAAATAAGTAGGTCACATAAATTCAATCATCAGATATTCAATTTTAGAACATCTAAGTTGAATATTATCTCCTATTCAAAATTCAAAATATAATAAATAAATATTTATGTATTCACCAGTTTAGTGAATGTATTAATAAAAATATTGATTTAGTTATGTGAATATTAAAGTAAATATATTTTCTTAGTTTTAGTAAATATAATATTTATTTATTTACAAGAAAAATAATATAATGATATTTATTTATCTAAATAAAAATTTATTATTCAATGTTCGATAAATGTTGAGGAGGATTGAAAGGCAAAGTTAAAGGTCATGATAGAGATGATATATTAATTTTTGAGTTTAGCAAATGTCATGAGAATAAAATAATAATATCATAATTATTATTTGGCATGGGGTTTATATAGAATTTAAAATTATAAAAAGGTTCATTATGCAATTACTAATTATTTAACCCTAATCATATATTCCCAAATATATCAATTTGGAGAGATAAAGTGTTATTCTCAATGGAACCACTCCATATAATTCTCTCAATCATGAGATAATATCCTCCTCTCTCAAATCAAGAACAATAGATAATAAAAGATCTTTCATATTGTGATCAATGGAGAATGATGTAAGATTATTTTTCCCTCAATGCTAACACCTAGAATACCAAGGGTGGTGTTTAGAGATTCGTAGATCATGTGTGGATACCGATAGAAATATTCTAGTTTGGATTCATTATTTCAATTACAACATAATAAGATAAGCAATCGTATTGATCAATAAAAAGTAATTATTGCATTTGAGGTAATTCTAGTTTTAAATAAATTATAAATTTAATTTTAAAGATCTACTCTATAGAGATTCTAGGGTTTCTTTATTAAGTCCTTCATATATTATCTATTGATACCCATGAAAAAAAATGTTGGGAATCACCCAAACCACTTTTTCTTCACCCAAAAACCTTCATAATGTTTATTATTGTGTAAAATGAAATATATAAAAGTCAAATATCTTTCGCATAATATTCACTTTGATAGAATTTTTAAAATTGATTAGTTTCACTGACATACATAAGGGAATTTTTAAAGAATACGTAAGAGTTCCTAGAATGATACATATGGGTTATTCCTTTTAACAAAAATTGGGATTTCTATAATGAAATATTCTGAAGGAGGATTAAATATGATGATTCTGTGATGTTATTCAAAGATTAAACATCACAATGATTCGATGATTAATTTTTAATTTGAGCACTGGTTTTGGTGATCACTAATATAAAAAGTAGAAAATTTGTATGGGTTTTGAAATCGCTTATATTTATAAACAATGGTAAAACCCCTATGTTGGTGGAATTTAACATATATTATTAAATAATCCACATTTAAAGAAGGATTTAATTTTAGTTATTAATATAAAAAATATTAAAAATAGTTTAAAATTTTAATAAACCCCACTAACACTTGGGTTTTAACATTTTTTATTCAAATAACAAATGTCAAAAACCCTTTTAAATATGAAAATTAACCCTTATTTCGTTTCTCTCACTTTTTTTGATGCTTCATTTTCTAAAACCCTTACCTCTTAACACACAGGATAATTCCCTTTCATTGCTTTGATGGAATTACACTATGATATTCCTATATCTTTGGGAGTTCTCTACATATCTATGTTGTGTTATACTACCCTTGGTCATTTTCCACATCCCTCAGCTATGTTTTCTCACCCCTTCCACATTTTTCTACCATCGTTCACATTCTACTACCTTTAGCCACCAAAATCCATCTTTAGTCACGATCTACTACTATTATCTACATTTTTTATGTGTTTTAAATTGTTATTTCAAATATTTTTTAGGTTTAATAAAGTTGAATATTGATTTAATTTTGGTATAATTGTTTGTCGATATAAATATATGATCAAATTTTTATATATATGTTTGTAAATATATAAATATATTTAAATTTTTTTAAATGATTATATGTTTATATATTAATATATGTTTTTAAATGTTTATATATATATATATATATTTGTATATGTGTTTGGGTGTTTATATGTTTATAAATTTTTATTCAATGTTTTTAGGTTATTTATCCCTTTTCATTTTATTTTTAACCCTTTTATCCAGTTTTAACTCTTACCATCGTAACTAAATTTTAACTGTTTACTATTCATAATGATAAAAAATTAAAGTGACCTTATTAAAAAAAAATTAAATGATTATTCCAAATTTTTATTCAATATTTTCAAATTTAATATCTTTAAGTGATATAAAATTTTTTAAAAACAAACCCACAAAA
Source organism: Viscum album (assembly GCA_963277665.1). NCBI lineage: Eukaryota > Viridiplantae > Streptophyta > Magnoliopsida > Santalales > Viscaceae > Viscum > Viscum album. The sequence goes on along the minus strand of OY728127.1, from coordinate 737,394,549 downwards.
GGCCATGAAAAATACTTTTCTTTAAAAATGAATTTTTATGTATAAAAATGATTTTATAGAAAAATAAATTATTATGTTGATTCCAATAGAATTAATTGGATTATTATAAACAAAAGGAGACTTATTTGTCTTTAAAAACATCTAAACTAAAAGTAACCTTATAAATACTTTATTAAAAATGAAGAACCAAAAATAGTTTTTATTTTTATAAAAATATTACTTAGATTTCCAAAATTTCTAGCTCATATTTCTAAGTTCAATATCATATTTTTATATGAATTTTAATACTTATTAAAAATATATTATTTCTACAAAAAAAAATATAAAACATAAAGTTATCCTTATATCATTATAATGTCATAAAAGTTACATTTTTTTTAAATCAATGTTTTTCACTATTTTCCTAAAAATAAACTTTCTATAAAAAATATAAAAAAATCCTAATATAATTCCAATGTGTTTAATTCAAAAATTAAATTAATTTTATAAAATTAAATTTATAAAATTTGTAAATTTTGGTTTTAATCACATTCTTGAATAAATATATATGTATTATTTCATAGTTTATTTTGAAAGAAAATCATACTTACTATAATTTAATCTCAAGTGTTACATTCTTCCCTCAATAAAAAATTACATCCTTGAAATTTTTAGAATGTCTCACCATGAATAGATTTTAGTATTTAGTCTTCATAACATATTCAAGTTCCAATATTTCCCCTCTGATTTTTTGATTTCTCCAATATACCTTGACCAATTGTGTGGTTTGATTCTACAACACTAATTCAAAAGTGCTGTGAATTTGGAGAGTCACTTAATGGTAAGATAAATCAGGTTCCATTTCCATTTCCTCATAGTTGATAACATGTATTTGGTCTTCCATGTACCTCCTTAATTAAGAGATATGAAACATATCATGAACTTTAGATAGGTTGGGCGGAATTTCCAAATGCTAAGCTACAGCTCCAATTCTTTCAAGAATTTTGAAAGTTCTAATGTGCGGAGGACATAATTTCCCTTTCTTGTTGAATCTTATAACACATTTCCATGAAGATACATTCAATAAATTGGGATCACTCACATGAAATTCTAAATCCATCCTTCAGTTAATGGAATACATATTTTTCATTCTTTAATTTTCCTTGATATGAATTTAAATATTTCTCACCATTATCTTCCCAATAAGCTTTGGGCCTAAAAGCTTCTTTTCACCAACTTCATCCCAAAAAGTTGTAGTATGAAATATTTTCATGTGTGATGCTTGATATGATGTCATTTGAATGTTCAAATGGAATAGATTTTTATATGAAAATTATACCAAAGGTAAATGTGGATCCTGTGTATCTTGAAAGTCAAGTGAACCCGAACACGACATGTCTTATAATGTATGAATATTCCTTTTAGAATTTCTATGTTTCTAAATAAGATAATAAATTCTCAAATGTAGCTTAGTATCAAGATCCTTATGAATAGTTTTCCATAATTTTGATGTAAAACATGGGTCATGACCATATAAAAATGAAATTGGTGCACCATGAAGTTTCACAACTTCATTAATAAAGAGTTATGTGAGGCACTCAAGTGTTATATCATCCCATATAGTAGCAAAATGTGTGGACTTGGTAAGGTGATCAATAATAACCTATACAAAATCATTCTTTCTTGGACTCTTGGGAGATCCATTGATAAATTTTATAGTAATATCACCCCATTTCCACACAGGAATAGTTAATGGTTACATGAATTATTTTAGATTTTTTCTCTCATCCTTTACCAGTTGAAAAATGAAAAATGTTGATACATAGTCTAAAATTTCCCATTTCATATTATCACACCAAAAATGTTCCTTCAAATTCCGATACATTTTGGTGCTACAATTATGTATAGATAAAATTAGTTTATGGGATTCGTCTAATAATTCTCTCTTAATATCATGTATGTATGGAACATGTAAAATCTTTCCAAATTTTAGCATACTAACTTTATAGATAAATTCTACCCATATCCCATCGTTCACATGTTTTATTTTCTTTTGAATATTTTTATCATCGTAAAATGAACTTTTTATTTTATCTAATAAGGATGGTTTGGATACCATTTGGAATATATGTGTTGTTTCCCATTTTTAATGATTCCTATATCCAAATTCACTAAATCCATGTATATAAGACCTATTTCAATCCTTATTTTAGTCAAAACTCCATGATATTTCTTAATCAATGCATCATCCACCTTATTTACCATCCCGATGTGGTAGTATATTAAGAAATAATAATCCTTGAGTAATTCTAATTATCTTCTCTACCTCATGATGATCTCTTTCTATGAGAATATGTATTTCATACTTTTGTGATTTATATATATTTCACGTTTTTTTCCATAAAGGTAATGATTTTGTATCTTCAATAAAAATATTATGACTACCAACTCTAGATCATTAGTTGAATAATTCTTCTCATGAATATTTAATCACCTTGACTTATAGAAAATAACTATATCATTTTTCATAAGGACACATCCAAGTCCCTTCTTTGACACATCACTATATATCAAAAATCCATCCGTTACAAATGGTAAATTTAATACTAGTTCATTGACCATTATCCTATTTAATTTTTCAAAAAAATATTTACATTCTTCTAACCATATAACTTTAACCCCTCTAAGTTTTAACATGGTTAACATGTTAGATAATTGAGAAAAATGTTCAAAAAATCATCGGTAATAAACTATTACTATAATGAAGCTATGTACCTTGGCTATATTCATTAGAGTTGTCCATTCCATCACTACCTTTTCCATTTAAGGCTCAATTTATATTCCATGCTTATTGAAAATGTTTCCAAGAAAAGAAACTTTCTAAATCCATAATTTTTATTTTCTAAATTTTCCATATAAACCTGTTTCTCTAAGAGTCTTAAGAATGAATTTTAAATGAATTTTATACTCATTTTAGCTTTTGAGTTAATCAATATATCTTTAATAAATAACATAATTTTTTTTGAGATAATCCTTGATTACTATGTTCATAAAATTTATAAAAATATTGGGTGAATTAATAAATACAAAGTGAATTACTATAAATTCATAATTTTTATACCACGTTCAAAATGTTGCCTTTGGAATATCATTATTATTTACTCATAGTATATGATACTCATAATTATGATCAAAATTTGAGAAATACTGATCTCCTTTTAATAGATCAAAAAAGTCATCAATGCGGGGAAGTGGATGATTTTTCTTTTTAGTAAAGTCATTCATTTACCTATAATAAATTTACAACCTCATAGACACATATTTCTTCTTAACAACAAGAATAAGGGATCCCCAAGGTGAAACACTATGACATATATATACCTTATCTCATAAATCATATAGTTATTTCATCAATTACACTAATTTCATTATGTCCATCCAATGGGAATTATAAGATATATGTTTTTCATTAGGGATGAGATCAATAGAAAACTCAACTTCACACTCAGTTGGATGTATAGGTAGTTATTTAAGAAACACATCAATTTATTCCTTAACAATGGGTACATCCTATATTATAGGGATACATTTCCCATTCATAATTTTTTTCAAATCTTATTCCCCATGAATTTCATTAATAAAATTTAATAGAAGTGGATTCCAGACATGATTCATATAATATAGTCTTCCCTCTAAATAAAATGGATTCCACATATCCATTGTGAATTATAAAATATTTCTCTTCATAATAAATTTTGTTATAATAATTTTAAATCAAATCCATACCAGGGATTATATCTAAATAAAATTTAAGAATAATAATCCAGTTTGAAAATATGTTGGGTCTATGTGTAATAATGGTAATTTAATGATGCTTATTTACTATAATAGGATTTCTATTAAGAGTCTTGATTAACAACTCCTTTATTAAGGTGATCAAGAAATGTCTGATTTTCATGGAAAATATAGAAGATATAAAAGTGTACAAAGATCCAGAATCAAATAAAGCATTATATAACTCTGAGGTTGTGATCAAAGTACCTACCACCATATATTTAGGAACATTATCCTCAGCTTTAGTAATCATATAAGCTTGTAATTCTCCTCGTGGAATTTTATACAAGAGGTTCCCTTAATGCTTGATACATTGGTTTGAATAATTTCCCATGTATTTATATCTGAAGAACTAGATTCCAATGTTTTCTATCTTTTCTTTGTATTCAAGAGCCTTATGACCTCATTCTATACACTTAAAATAGTCTCTTATTCCCATTAAACAAGTACATAGGTGTTTCTTTCCATAACTATCACAGGTTGGAATCCCATCCTCCCTTTCTTCATCGTAGACACATTCTTTTTTCTTGGTGCTCGCTCAACCTTTTCTTATATTTATTTCCCTTGAATATATGAGACCTATAAAATCTTTTATCTATCTTTATGAAACTTTATTCTATATCATCATGTAATGAAAATGTTTGAGATACTAGTTACCTTTAGAGACTCGTCTTAATCCCATAAAAGAAATGGTTATTATTACTTTTTGAATTACATATTTACTTTATAGAATGTTCAACTACTATTATTAATGTATCTTCATACTATATAACATTTTCTTCTTCCTTATAATTTATACTATGGAATTTCATCTATATTTTATCTGGTTTTTTTCTATAAAAGTATTTCATGAAAATATCACTTTAATTTTTTTTTCATTCCATACTTTCTATTTTTTAAACCTCTAGTATTATTGATCAATGAGCACCATTGATCAAAATATATTATCAAAAAATACATTGTAATGATAATATTTTCCATTTAATTACTTCCTAAGTCCAGAAATATCTTTTCAAGGGACTTAATCCATTTTTCAACAACCAATGGATTATTATTTCTTTTAAAATACAGAGGCTTTTATCACAAGATGAAATCCAACATGTGTGAATTTCATTGTGTAACAATAGGTTTCTACATATGGGAAAGGTTATATTCCATAACCCGAGTCATCATCCCTGTAAGGGTCATGATCATATTAGTTCCAACACTGGTTGCATTATCTTGCTCTGCAGGGTAATCCCGGCATTGAAAATAGGTGTTGATTCCCTTACTTCAACTAGGAATAATCTCTAAACAATTTCACACACTGATTTAGATTATAAACATCATGAATATAGATCCATAAAATAAAAATACTTCATCTTCCTCATAATCATCATGAATATTGAGCCATAAAATAAAAATACCTATAATTGTAAAAGTTCTCAAAAATCCTAAGTTAGCTCATAATCATCATAAATATTGAGCCATAAAATAAATATATATATAATGGTATAAGTTCTCAAATATCCTAAGCGATTATCATAATTTACATGTTAGTTATGTTCATTTTAAATATAGTTCTCATGGTTCCTATTAAACTTTCTATGACACCAACTATAACACCCTAACTCCATAAACCCAGAGTATATGTAAAGACCCATAAATTTCAAGGAAATTTTTTTCATAAATTCTTTGGAATTTTACAAGTACGTAGTTTCTGACGGCACCTGATTCTGAGGCCCGGTGTGCCCGGAATAAATTTCTGAAGTTTAGCTCGGGTATGTTCAGTGAACGAACGAGCGGGTTTTCTAAATTTTTTAACCAGTGCTCGGAATCGAAATTTGAGGGCACCAATGAAACTGCAGCACTGGTAATTTCTTAAGATGACCTTTACTGGAGTTGTGTTTGCTCGGGAAGGAGTTGTTAAAATTTGTAGATTAAGAATAAAGAGAAATAAAATTGTGCTACAAATTTTATTTCACTTAAGTGGTTAAACCCATGTGTGGGAGTTGGGGTGGGACCCACTAAAAATTCTATTTCCTCTTGATAGGGTTTAGTTAGGTGGGGCCCGCACGAGCCCCACCCCTTCAAATTCTCTAACCCCCTCCACATGAGTTATAACTCTTCCACATTTATGATGAAAACTTAACACTCCTTTTAATTTTGTCAACTCTAGTTTTATTTAATTAAATGAATGCCAACACACCTTTTATTAAATTAATTGAAACCCTTTAATTAATTTAATTAGATGTTTTGAATTTTGAAAATGTTGGCACAAGTAAATAAAATAAGGCAAAGCCTTATTTTATTTTAGTTTGGTTTCTGCTATGGAGAATTGAGAGAGCGAGAGTTCGATACTTTAAATAACTTCATCTTCCTCTTCGTTGGAGAACGCGAAGAATGTCGGCGCCAACCCCGGCTTCCTACTTCTCGACGATTGATGATGTGACGCCGTCATCCAACGACAACGTCTACGGAACGGCGGAACTTTTCCTTTCTTCGTCAAGCAATCAACCTTCGTGAATCGAGGTAGAGGATTGTTTTAAGTTCATGATTATTTTGGCGTTCATCGTTAAATAATTAGCCACTTGTTATCGAATTAACGGGAGGAGGCTAGACCGCACAAACACGGCCGACCCTCCTCCCCATTGTTGTTGTACTTCGTTATGGATTGGAACGGAGGCGACGCGGTGCAGTCACACCGCACAGAAAAGAGGAAAACTGTAGAGAAAGAGTGTGGCGCCATCGCGTCACGTCGTTGAGGCCGAAAGCGGCCGCGACCGGAGTCAGGTCGCGATGGAGGGGTGCGGCACCATCGCGCCGCGCCGGAACACCATAGAGGGCCACGACCGGGGCGGGTTGCGGCGGAGGGGCGGGGCGCCGTCGCGCCGCGCCGGTCGAACATGGGTCGCGGTGGTGCAGTGGAGGGCGGCCAGATCCGCCGGCCGATGGCGCGTTGGAAGGCAGGATCATGGGGAATCCCACAGCGGCTCACCGGTCGGCCAAAGTAGCCGGCTGAGTTCGGGAAGGCTGGGGGTTTGAAACCCCCGACGGCCAGCTAGGGCGGACCCCACAGGGGTCCGCCGTTTCGGGAAAACAGGGGGGAAGATCCCCCTTCCGCGTCCGCTCAGTGCGCGGGCGCCCGCACCGTGCTGGGCCGGTCGTGCTGGGTCGGGCCGGCCGTGCCGGGCTGGGCCGCCCGCACTGGGTCGGGCCCCCCACGCCGGGTCGGGCCCCCCGCGCCGAGTCGTGCCGCCCGCGCCGAGTCGGGCCGCCCGCGCTGGGTCGGGCTGCCTGCGCTGGGCCGGACCCACGCCGGTAGGGCTGGGCCACGCCGAACCAGGCCGGAACCAGACTCGGGTCGGGTCGACACGGTTCGAGACGGCCCAGGGGGTATTGGGCCGGGTCGGACCGGGCCCAAACCCCCTGTTTCCGGATAGATCTGTTTACACGCCCATAACTTGTGTTGCAGACCTCCGATCGACACACTGTCAGTTGCGTAGCGCTCCTCGGATCGAGATGGTCGTTTCATTATATTACACTCAAGGTTTCAGATAACTTTTGGTATGGCAAGGTTGGTTCGAACACGAAACCAACCGGGCCCTCGGAGCGGAAACGCTCATAACTTGTGCTCTGGGCGTCCAATTGACGTGCCGTCGACTTTCTTGGATTCCTCTTAGTTAGAAGGTTCTTTTGGATTACTACACTTGAGGTTTGGATGCAGTTGGATTATGGTAGGGTTTGTTTTGACATAAAAACCAACCAGGCCCCTGGGAGGAAAACGCCAATAACTCTCAGACCAGGCACCCGATTGGCGCATCGTCGGTCACGATGAGTTCCTTTTGATGAGACGGAAATTTGGGATACATAAACTTCAGACTACATGTCAGTTGATGTATCTACCCCCCCTTGGCTCGTGGAGTGGACCCTCCCAAAATCGAGCATGCTGTGTGCGGGAACCCTAGAGCTAGTTGCGACTGTGACGACGATGACGATTGTACTGGGATCCTCCATGGGTTCGGCAGCGATGATGACCGTACTGGAATCCTCCGTGGGTTCGACGGCGATGACTACTATTCTTGTATCCTATGTGGGTCTGACAATACTTGACTGTTGTTCTTGTATCCTACATGGGTCTGGCAGTATTTGACTCTGTACTTGTATCCTACGTGGGTCTGGCAGAGTAGCTGGTCTTGTATCCTTTATGGGTCCGACAGCTTAGCTCGTCTTGTATCCTATGTGGGTCCGACAGCTTAGATGAATCAGTGGCTACATCGGATCATCTCTATCGCCTTACGAAGAAGTATACCTGTGTGAGTTGAGTCTTAACTTTCAATCACTATCTTCGATATGATTGTTTTGCTATCCTATGTGGATTGGGTTGTGTTATCCTGTGTGGATTGGATTGTGCTTTACTGTGTGGACTAGATCGAACATGGGCTCAGATGTTGGAGCTGAACTGGAATTGATGACTTAGGTATTTGTATCGGCATATACCTAAGTAGCGTTGGTTGTTACTTCGTGATTATATCTTTCCTTTTTGGATTATCCTTCATTGATTCTGGGAGACCTTCGGGGGTCTCGGGGTCCCTAATGAGTAGCGTATACTCACCCATGCATAGGCTATGCCCGCACTACGTTGTGTTGGATGCAGATGACAGACAACGCTGATCGAGGTAGGAGCTCATGGAGCTGGACGGTACCTGAAGGTGGATCACTGGATGGGATGTACACGGAGCGGACGGCTGGAGATGAGGAGCAGAGGAGACTATTTGTACCCACCCTTCAAGTGGAATTTCCAGAGGATGGCTCGGTTTTGCTGCTTTACTTTTCTGCCGTTGTACTCTCTTTTCAGTTGTACTTTACTTTCAGTTGGGTTTGTATTCTGGCCCATTTACTTTCCAGCACTTACCTTTGTACTCAGTTTACTTAGTGTTTACTTCTGCTTGCATACTCGGTGGTGTTTGTTTTCTTACTTAAAGGAAATTCCTTCTCTGATATTGGGATTTATGCCTTTGGTGCTAGTCGCCATCCCCTGGTCTATGAAAGGCGGAATTGGGGTAGTCACGGCACGGGTCCCGAGGACGGTTCGTGACAAATTGGTATCAGAGGAGTTCGGTTCTACCACAGAACTCATGACTCTGATCTTTCTTCTATGTGAAGAAATAGTTTTATGGGTATTGAGTGTGGTTATCAGTCCAGGGAGTCCAATGTAGGTGCGGCGGCCGACGTATCCATATACCAGGACCCTGACTTCTGACTTCCGACTCAGTGCATGAAAACATTGATTGCATTGTGTTTTCAAATTTTTCTTTGTGATTACTTTGTGTCAGCTCACCAGGTATACTATATTGACCATGGTGCACCTGTCACTTTTCAGGATGGCCCCACGACGGTAGACAGCTAGGGTTTCGAGCTTTGTGCGAGACGACAGCCCATCGAGCGATGAGGCCTCGGTGCAGGGCCTTTTTACAGTAGAGGGACTTCTGGTACCTCTACCCGCCGAGCCATCGATGCCACCAGCCCCAGCTGCTGAGAGTGCACGTCGCCTTAGTGCACTTCACGAGTTTCAGAATCAGAGAACTCCCAGGTTCCGCAGGGAGATGGAGCCTCAGGCAGTCGAGGATGGGCTGGAGGCTGTTGTATGAGTTTTCAGGTTAGTTGGGACACCAGCTGACCTCATGGTGATCCTTGCAGAGAGTCTCCTGCATGCGGAAGCAGGTAGATGGTGCAGCCTGATAATACAGGTACACGATGAGGCATCTATCCTTTGGTCAGACTTCGAGAGCCTCTTCCACTCGGAGTTCATTCCATCCACCGTCTGTGCGGTGCGAATTCAGGAGTTACTGTATCTGTGGCAGGGCAGCATGACGGTAGCCCAGTACTCGGTGAGATTTACCGATCTATCGCGCTATTCCACAGACATGGTACGGGACCCATTCTTTCGGGCCCGAACCTTCGAGCAGGGACTGAGACATGAGATCAGGGCATCGATGATCTCCCTCAGCATTCCGGCGCAGGAAGGAGTACTGGATCGAGCCCTTCTCGTAGAGAGCTTTCTTGCTGAGCCTACACCAGTAGTGAGACCTACCGCATGGCGGCATGTAGCTGAGTCTTCTGCAGCTGGAATTCAACAGATGTCAAAGGGGTCCAAGCGGACCAGACCATCAGGCGGATGACCTCAGGACACTGGCTTAGAGGTGCGGGGAAAATGGTGCAGAGCCAGTCTTACGAGGAGCAGACAGTGCTATGCATGCGGCGGGCAGGGCCACAAGGCTCGTGACTGCCCGACCCGCCATGCAGAGGAGCAGTAGACGGTTGAGGGACCACCCAGGCAGAGGTAGAGGTTCGACTGTGGTGGACCACATGGAGAAGGCGGAGGAGGCAGAGGAGTTGGTCGAGCAGCAGGTGGTGGGCGACGCTTTGAGGCTCTACCACCACCACCACGAGGAGGTCTACCCCGACGACAGGAAATTGGCGGACAGAGACAGGCTCAGTTTCACGCAGTGGAGGCCTACGACCACGACGCACCTGAGATGATTCTAGGTACTATCTGTGTCTACTCTACCCTTGTTGCAGTACTTATAGACATAGGAGCGAGTCATTCTTTCATTGCCGCTGCCCTTGTTCGGAGCTCAGAGATTCTGACGGCGTCGTTGGCTCTATCCTTACGGCTATAGACTCCTACAGGAGAAGACTCGACGATTACGCACTGGTTCCGGCAGTGTGAGCTTACTCTAGGAGGCAAGAGCTTCGGCTGGGATCTTCTTGTAGCGGCGTCGAGGCCTTATGATGTCATCTTGGGCATGGATTTCTTATCTACAGTTCATGCTCAGATTGACTGTATTAGGCACAAGGTGCATTGTGTCTGCACCGATGGTAGTAGGTTCACCTTCACCGGCGAGAAGGGAGCCTTTGAAGCGCAGGATGGACTCACGCAGAGGAGAGGATAGTCGATCACTCATCAGTTGGCTGGCCTCATCCTAGGAGCGGTTGATGTGCAGAGTCCGAGTTTCCCTATTGTGGTGGATCAGTATGCGGACGTTTTTCCTGATGACGTTCCCGGACTACCTCCTCGCAGAGAGGTAGACTTCTATATTGAAATGTACCCCGGGACAACCCAGATATCTACTCCAGCATATTGGATGGCTCCCGCTGAGCTTTGAGAGCTACGGGTATAGCTGGAGGACTTGTAGGGCAAGGGATTCATTTGACCCAGTGTTTCACCCTGGGCTTCCCCGATTTTGTTCGCCAAGAAGGCGGACGGGAGCTTGCGACTGTGTGTCAATTACCGTCGCCTAAACCAGGTGACTATAAAGAACGAGTATCTGCTTCCGAGGATTGACGACCTCTTCCATCATCTCAAGGGAGCACGGTGGTTCTCGAAGATAGACCTCAGGTCAGGCTATCATCAGCTCATAGTTTGAGACGAGGATGGGTAGAAAATGGCCTTCAGATGTCGGTATGGCCACTATGAGTTCTTGGTTATGCCTTTCGGCGTAACCAAATCTCCATCAGTGTTCATGAGTCTCATGAACAGGATATTCTAGAATTATCTCAATCGATTTCTCGTAGTCTTCATCGACAACATATTGATATACTCGACTACTGAGGAGGAGCACGCCTACCACTTGCGGGTTGTGCTGAACACACTCTGAGATCACCAGATTTATGGTAATCTCTCGAAGTGTCAGTTCTGGATACGTGAGTTCCACTTCATGGGGCACATCATCTCTGAGGTGGGAGTTGTGGTGGATCCTGCGAAGATTGAGGCAGTTCTAGCTTGGGATCCACCTAGGAGCGTGATGGAGGTGTGGTGTTTCTTAGGTCTAGCTGGGTACTACCAGAGATTTGTGCCAGACTTCTCCAGAGTTGCGGCACCGCTTTCAGCTTTGACTAAGAAGGGGAAACACTTGGTGTGGTTAGATAGATGTCAATAGAGCTTTCAGTAGCTGAGACAGAGATTGACCAGCGCACATATCTTGAGGCTACCAGAGGAGGGAGTAGGGTACGTAGTCTACTGAGATGAATCAGGGACCGGACTCAGGTGTGTTTTGATGCAGGAGCGGGCAGTGATCCCCTATGGATCACGAAAGTTGAGGTAGCATGAGCAGAACTACGCTACCCATGACCTGGAGTTAGCAGCAGTGGTCTTAGCTCTGAAGATGTGGTGGCACTATCTGATGGCCGAGCGCTTTACAGTCTACTCTAACCACCAGAGTCTCAGGTACATCTTCTCGCATAAGGACCTGAACCTGAGACAGTGTCGATGGCTCGAGTTCCTCCAGGAATATGACTTTGAGATAGTCTATACTCCTGGAAAGGGGAACGTAGTAGTTGATGCTCTCAGCAGGAGGATGGGCATTCAGCTTCTTGGAGAGGAGACAGAGCAGTTGGCCACTTTGCAGATATCCTTCATGGATAAATATAGGTAAGCCTTCCTTCAGTCTGTCACAGTCACACCTCCACTTATTCAGTGGGTCAGAGAAGCACAGCGTGGGGACGTTGACTGTGAGATGTGGTGTGCACAGTTTTCCACAGGACGGGCACCTGATGGATTCTCTATAGGAGGAGATCACGTCATCCTTTTCAGAGGATGTACCATGGTACCAACTATTTTACAGGAGGAGGTGCTGGGAGAGTTTCACACTTCCGCTTTGGTGGTACATCCAGGGGTAGCAAAGATGTACCAGGATCTCAGACGACAGCATTGGTGGCCGGGGATGAAGAAGGTTGTGGAAGATTTCATTTCTTGATGCCTCACCTGCCAGCAGGTGGAGGTGGAGCACCAGGTACCAGCAGGCTTGGTACATCCCTTGGAGGTCCTGGAGTGGAAGTGGGATGGTATATCTATGGATTTAGTGACTGGACTTCCACGTACTTCCATAGGACACGACTCTATTTGGGTGATCATCGACTGACTCACCAAGTCGGCCCACTTCTTACCCATCAGAGAGCAGGGCTCAGTGGAGAGATTGGGACACATCTATGTTCAGGAGATCGTATGGCTTTATGGTGTACCATCATCTATCGTCTCCGATCACGATGCTCGCTTTACTTCCCGGATTTGGAAGGGGTTACAGGAGGCATTCGGGACGCAGCTACACCAGAGAACCTCCTTTCACCCTCAGACAGATGGACAGACGGAGAGGACCATTCAGACTCTTGAGGACATGCTTTGTGCATGTGTCCTCAACTTTGGTCACAGCTGGGAGGATCACCTACCCTTGGTGGAGTTTGTGTACAATAACAACTACCAATCCACCATCGGGATGGCACCATACGAGGCATTGTATAGCCGACCTTGCAGGTCACCTCTATGCTGGATAGACCCTGGGGAGTCAGCACTTGTGGGACCAGAGATGGTCCAGGCCACAACAGAGAAGGTCCAGGTCATCCAGGAGCGGATGAGGACAGCTCAGAGCTGACAGAAGTCTTATGCTAACAGGAGGCGGAGACCACTAGAGTTCGAGGATGGCAACCATGTTTTCTTGTGGGTCTCACCTCGATGTGGATTACGGAGATTTGGTCGGGGCGGCAAGTTATCTCTGAACTTCATCGGAACATTCCAGGTTCTCAGCAGGATATGTGAGGTGGCTTATCGCCTGGCTCTACCACCTCAGTTGCACTGGCTGGATGACGTCTTCCACTTATCTCAGCTGAGGAGATACGTGAACGACCCGATGCATATCATCGACCATGGGGAGCTGGACATTGATGTTGGGGCGACTTTTGCGGAGGTCCCGGTGGAGATCGAGGATCGATAGGAGTGAGTCCTACGTGGGCGGTCGATTCCTCTAGTGCGTATTAGGTGGAAATACGGGAACCTCCAGGAGAGTACTTGGGAGCGGGAGGCTCAGATGCGTGCTCAATAACCTCATTTGTTCCCCTAGTTTGTGATGTATCTTTATGGGGACGTAAATCCCTGAGGTTGGAGTAATGTAAAGACCCGTAAATTTCAAGGAAATTTTTTTCTTAAATTCTTTGTGATTTTACGAGTACGTAGTTTCTAACGGCACCTGATTCCGAGGCCCGGTGTGCCCGGAATAAATTTCTGAAGTTTCACTCGGGTACGTTCAGTGAACGAACAAGCGGGGTTTCCTAACTTTTGAACTGGTGCTCGGAATTGAAATCTGAGGGAACCAATGAAACTGTAGCGCTGTTAATTACTTAAGATAACCTTTACTAGAGTTGCGCTTGCTCGAGAAGGAGTTGTTAAAATTTGTGGATTAAGAATAAAGAGAAATAAAATTGTGCTACAAATTTTATTTCACTTAAGTGGTTAAACCCATGTGTGGGAGTTGGGGTGGGACCCACTAAAAATTCTATTTCCTCTTGATAGGATTTAGTGAGGTGGGTCCCGCACGAGCCCCACCCCTTCAAATTCTCTAACCCCCCCCCACATGAGTTATAACTCTTCCACATTTATGATGAAAACTTAACACTCCTTTTAATTTTGTCAACTCTAGTTTTATTTAATTAAATGAATGCCAACACACCTTTTATTCAATTAATTGAAACCCTTTAATTAATTGAATTAGATGTTTTGAATTTTGAAAATGTTGGAACAAGTAAATAAAATAAGGCAAAGCCTTATTTTATTTTAGTTTGGTTTTTTCTGTGGAGAATTGAGAGAGGGAGAGTTCTATACTTTGAAGAACTTCATCTTCCTCTTCATTGGAGAACGTGAAGAATGTCGGCGCCAACCCCAGCTTCCTACTTCTCAACGATTGATGAACCGACGCCGTCATCCCGCGACAACGTCTACGGAACAGCGGAACTTTTCCTTTCTTCATCAAGAAATCAACCTTCGTGAATCGAGGTAGGGGATTGTTTTACATTCATGATTATTTTGGTGTTCATCGTTAAATAATTAGCCGCTTGTTATCGAATTAACGGGAGGAGGCCGGACCACACAAACACGGCTGACCCTCCTCCCCATTGTTGTTGTACTTCGTTATGGATTGGAACGGAGGCAACGCGGTGCCGTCACACCGCACAGAAACTATGAAAACCGCGGCGAAAGAGCGCGGTGCCATCACACCACATCGTTGAGGCCGAAAGCGTCCGCGACCAGAGTCGGGTCACGGCGGAGGGGTGCGGCGCTGTCGCGCCGTACCAGAGCACCATGGATAGCCACAGCCAGGGTGGGCCGCAGCGGAGGGGCGAGGCGGTGCAGTGGAGGGCGGCTAGATCCGCCGGCCACCGGCGCTTCGGAAGGCGGGACCGCAGGGGGTCCCACGGCGGCTCACCGGCCGGCCAAAGTGGCCGGCCGAGTTCGGGAAGGCCGGGGGTTTGTAACCCTCGATGGCCAGCTAGGGAGGACCCCACAGGAGTCCGCCGTTTAGGGAAAATAGGGGCGGCTCCCCCTTCTGCATCCGCTTAGCGTGCGGGCGCCCGAACCGAGTCGGACCGGCAGTGCCGGGCCGGACCGCCCGCCCGGACCCCGCGTAGGGTCGGGCCGCACCGGCTGGGCCTGACACGCGCCAGCCGGGCTGGGTCACACCGAACCGAGCCGGACCCGGACCCATGTCAGGTCGACCCGGTTCAGGCCGACCCAGGGGGTATTGGGCTGGGTCGGACCGGGCCCAAACCCCCTGTTTCCGGACAGATCCGTTTAAATGCCCATAACCTGGGCTACGGACCTCGGATCGATGCACCGTTAGTTGCGTAGCAATCCTTGGATCTAGAAGGTCGTTTCATTATATTACACTCAAGGTTTCGGAGAACTTTGGGTACGGCCGGGTTTGTTCGAACACGAAACCAATCGGGCACTCGGAGTGGAAACGCTTATAACTTGAGCTCCAGACGTCCTATTGACGTGTCATCGACTTTGTTGGATTCCTCTTAGTGAGACGGTTCTTTTGTCTTACTCCGCTCGAGGTTTGGACGCAGTTGGAGTACGGTCGGGATTGTTTTGACTTAAAAACCAACCGGGACCTAGGGACAAAAAAGACAATAACTCTCAGACCGGGCGCCCGATTGGCGCGCCGTCTGTCACGCTGAGTTCTTTTTGACGAGACGGAACTTTGGGATACATCAACTCCGGACTATGTGTCAGTTGATGTATCGACCCCCCTTGGATCGTGGAGCGGACCCTCTCGAAATCGAGCATGCTGTGTGTGGGAACCCTAGAGCTGGCTATGACTGCAACAACGATGACGACTGTACTGGGATCCTCCATGGGTTTGGCAGTGACGAAGACCGTACTGGAATCCTCCATGGGTTCGACGGCGATGACTACTGTTCTTGTATCCTATGTGGGTCCGGCAGTACTTGACTACTATTCATGTATCCTATGTGGGTCCGGCAGTATTTGACTCTTTACTTGTATCCTACGTGGGTTCGGCAGAGTAGCTTGTCTTGTATCCTTTGTGGGTCCGACAGCTTAGCTGGTCTTGTATCCTATGTGGGTCCGACAGCTTAGATGAATCAGTGGCTACATCTGATCATCTCTATCACCTTACGAAGAAGTATACCTATGTGAGCAGAGTCTTGACATTCAATCACTATCTTTGATATGATTGTTTTGTTATCCTGTGTGGATTGGGTTTTGTTATCCTGTGTGGATTGGATTGTGCTTTCCTATGTGGACTAGATCGAACTTGGGCTCGGATGTTAGATCTGAACTAGAATTGATGACTTAGGTATATGTATGGGAATATACCTAAGTAGAGTTGGTTTTTACTTCGTGATTGTATCTTTCCTTTATGGATTGCCCTTTGTGGATTCTGGGAGACCTTCGGGGGTCTCGGGGTCCCTATTGAGTAGCGTATACTCACCCCTACACGGGATATGCCCGCACTACGTTGTGTTGGATACAGACGACGGACAACGCTGATCGAGGTAGGAGCTCATGGAGCTGGACAGTACCTGAAGTTGGATCACTGGACGGGACGTACACGAAGCGGACGGCTGGATCCGAGGAGCAGAGGAGACTATCTGTACCCACCCTTCAAGTGGGATTTCCATAGGATGGCTTGGTGTTGCTGCTTTACTTTTCTGTCGCTGTACTCTCTTTTCAGTTGTACTTTACTTTCAGTTGGGTTTGTATTCTTGCCCATTTACTTTGCAGCACTTACCTTTGTACTCATTTTACTTTGTGTTTACTTCTGCTTTCATACACTATGGTGTTTGTTTTCTTACTTAAATGCAATGCCTTCCCTGATATCGGGATTTACGCCTTTGGTTCTGGTCACCAGCCCCTGGCCAATGGAAGACGGGCTTGGGGTAGTCACGGCATGGGTCCCGAGGATGGGTCGTGACAGTATATGTTTACTTTATTACATTAGTAAAAAATAAAATAGAACTCTCTGTACAAGATATATAAGTTTAGTAGTCTTGGAAGTATATATAGACATATGATTCCCATATTAAAATGGAAATATAAAAAGACATATAATAAAAATAATTTCATCCTTGAAATAATTTATAAAATCCTTCTTCATTACCAAGGGAAAGGAAAACAAATAAGGGCTAGTCTTAGAAGCTTGGTAAGGGTCACGTACAATGGAATATATAATAATTGAATAAAGAATAATCAATACGGGAGAGTGCATAATCAAAAGACATGTAATTCAGTCAAAAACTTGAGTTCAATAAACATCCATGGCTAATATCAACATAACAATCACATGGATAATTGAAATTGAATTCTTAATAAAGAAAATGCATAATTATTTACATTAATTATCAAGGAATATCAACCAAGATATCATGAATCTAATCATCAAGTACTCTAAACCAATAAATCATTTTTAATAAATTTTTTAGTGTAAACCAGATACCCATCTAAAATAGCATGCCTACTATTTTGTCTCATGAGACTTTTTTATGCATCCAGGGGCTATCTATAACTGGGTCCTACCCATCACTTTCATTTCCTAATAATTCCTAATGTTTCTAATGATTAATACAATTCATTAATAAATTTCTTATAATTCAACAATTATTCATGTTGAATCAAGAATACATAACATCAATATTCCCCTAGTAAATGGAATCAAATTACTTCATAAAATTTCTGCATCTAGTACTGTATAAATAAATGGAATACGGTTGAAACTTAATAAACATAATATAAATAAATCTAATTTCATCAATGATACTAAAAATAAGTACATGAATGAGGAATATAATGTCCAATGAATAGTGGATAGTGATAGAGAAAATGATCATAAGAAAGTGAATGATCTCGAAATAAGGTATAATCCATTATCAATAATGAAATTCCATCAATTCATCATAAATAAAGATTTTTTTAGTAAAACCAATCCTTTAGAAAATTAAATAAAATCAAAAAAATTTAAAAAATAACTTCCATGTAACTTTGTGAGAGAAATGAGTTATAAATAACTTTTCAAAGTTTTGTACATTCCATTAAGAAAATAATACGAATATTTTAAATCATTTTCAATAAAAATAACAAAAACATTGATAAAAAATATTTTATTTTAAAATAACTGAGGAAATTTTTAAAGTAAGCTTCAAATAATAGAGTATTAATTATTATAGAAAAAACCATTTGTGCAGTGTATGTTAAAACGAATATTACATTCACAACTTTGGTAAAACATGTCTCATCAGTAAAATGATAAGAATATTCATTTTAAAACTTTTTATAGATTGTAAAACATTGGTATAAATGAATTTAATAAGTATTTTGGGAATATTAAAAACATTTTTTAAGAATATATGATCACGGAAGAAATAGAGTTGGAAGGAAAACAACAAAACAATATTTTTAAAAGAAAGTACCGTACATGTAACTTATTGTTGATTTTTTATCCAACAAGAGAAGAAATGGAAAATAATCATCTAAAATAAAAAATAACTAATGTAAAACAAAATATAAGGGCTTTAAAAAAATTTAATCATATAATTTTCTCTAAAGAAATTTGAACATAAATAATCCCTAAATAAAATGAGATAGAAACAAAAATCCCTTACCTCAAGTTAGGATTTCTATGTAAGTGATTTTAAACTCATATATAATAAATAAATATTTTTTATAATTATATACCATAACCATATACATACTAATAATATAATATATGTTCCACTTATAATATTTCAACAACCATTTATATATAATTCTTTATTAAAATCATCATTTTTGAGTGTTAACTATTTAGTTTTTAATGTAAGATTTGGTTTGGTAGTTTTAGTCCTTGTATATTTATCATAGTTACATAATCTATATACTTGTTACAATTACATACATATTTATAATCATTCTTAAAATGATTACATGAAAAATGAATCACATAACTTTATGGAGGAGGTAGTTCACACATACGCAAGAGTGGCGTTATCATTTTTTAATGAGTAAAAGAGTAAGAAGGTAAATGATATATTATATTTATAAAATCATAATGCTTTCATAATTATCCTATATAAATATTATATAAATCATAATTATCATCCATGAATGGTGGTGGTGAAAAACAAAATACATCGCTTCATGAGGCAATAGACTGCACGTTCACATGAACGATGCTTTTATTTCCTATTTGATGGATGAGGAGAAGAATAAATATTTTATTAAATCTAATAAAATATATATATATATGGGAAATAATAATTTTATTATTTCATAATGGTAGGAATAAATTTTAAGGTTGTATAAGAAGAAATAAAATGAAAGCACCCAGTTAAGAATTATACCTATTATTTGGACAACCTCCTTTGGCTAACTCTATAATCCATCTAAGGATGGTATTATGATAAAACCAAGACCTATAGGATTTGAGGAGGGATGTTATTAAAGGATTTTGGTAAGTCTTGGCTACGATAAAATGCTCTTTAATTATGAATAATAAAGTAGAGGTGGTGTCTTTTTACAAGTGTGTGAGCAGACACACATGGAATTTTTCAAAAGATTAAGATATATGATTGTTTTACTCAAGAAAAATGGCTCTAAAATGACTCATTATCAAATAATAGATTATAGGAGGTTTAATTCTGTCCATAAAATATGATTTAAACAAATTTATAGGTTATTTTAAACCTTATAATTTTAGTCTTAACCCTTTTGACCTATTTTATCCCTTACCGTGGTAACTAAATTTTTACCAAAGTTCATATTCATAATGAAAAAAATAAAATTGGAATCATTAAAAAAATTGGAAATAATGATTTAAAATATGGATTCAATTTTATCAAATTAAATTTCTTTAACAGATTGAAATTTATTTAAAAATAAACCCATAAAACGGGATGAAAATTTGTTTTAAAAAAATGCATTTTTAAGTGTGAGAATGACTTCACATAAAAAAAAGTGTAATTTTTGTTATAATTTAGTAAAAGTGATTGTTTTGTAAAATTGGTATTTTCACTATTCCCCTAAAAATCAACTATTTCTAAAAAATATCTAAATTTGAATCTAATTTAATTTTGATGTGATGAATTTAAAAATGAAATTAGTTTCTTAAAATTAAATTTATAAAATTTTTGAATTTAGTTTTAATCACATTATGTAATAAATATATGTTCATTATGCTATAGTTTCTTTAGAAAGAAAATCTTACTTACTATAATTGAATACTAGGTGTTACACATAAATCTTTTATAATTAAAAAATAACGAACTTCTTATAATAAATTGTATGATGGGATAAATATATTGTACATGGTTTATTAAATATATTTTCGAATGGATCTCCCTTTTCAATGAATAAAAAATAAATTTAATGGTTTATAAGAGTATGATTTTCCCCACAACTTTGGTCAAATGAATAATATTGTAATAAGGTGAAAAACATAGATATCACATTTGGGAAGATCAAATGTTTGGTTTGTCAAAAAAAATACATGGAAGAAATGGTGCATCTTAATCAATCTACCTTGTTATATATCTTTTAAAGTAAAATATAACATTAATGTTATACATGTTATAAAAAATACATGTAATAATTTGATTAGAACTTTTTTAGATATAAAAGGAAAGAAATAATATATATTTTCATACAAGATTGGATTTAATATCTATCGGAATAAATTTAGAGTTATCTCCCACTATGAAAATACAATGAACATATTTACCTATAGCTTGTCACATGTTAATAAAAACTGAAAATATGAACTTTTTTCAATGTCTTCATGGTGTTAAAACACCCAGTTTCCATTCTTAAAATGTGAAAAAAAAATTCATTGAAGGATTTTAAGTTAATAGAGATGAAATATGATGACTATCATGTATTGATGCAACAACTGCTACCAGTTTCACTATGTGACATATTTTTTATGCATGTACGAAAGGTCATTATCAAGTTTTTTTACTTTTTTAATTCAATTTATAGAAAATTCACGGCTCTAAATTTGTTGATTATGTTGGATAATGAATCTATCTTTATAATTTTTTATCTATAGATATATTTTATTTCATCTTTTTTTGATATAATGGTTCATCTGGTGATTTATACGGTATAAGAGATAATGATATATGGGCTTATAAATATATTTTGGATGTATCCTTTTGAATGATATATGAAAATTATGAAGGGATCTATTAAAAACCAGCATCAATGAGAGTCCAATATTATTCAAAAATATATATCAAAGGAGGTGATTAGGTTCTGTACTAAATAATTTTATGATATAGAGCATGTTGGTCTCCCTATATCTCAGCATATAGTAGTTAATAGTGAATGAAAGGGATATGTGGCTAAAAAAGGAACTGTTAATTTCATGTGATATAATGATTCATGTATAGTTATACATTTTAAACAACACAGGTGACATTCGTCCATATATATCATCACATATTATTGAATTGATGTTTTTTTTATAAAAATATGAAAATTGGTCGATGATTGAGTATAAAAATTCCTTTATTTCATAGTTTAAGGAGAAATTAAACATTGATTCATCTATATCATAAAACTTTAAATGGTAAGTCAGGTGCCATGTATTAATGTGATAACATGTCCTAGATTTGAAATTAAAGGTCGCATATTTTACACAAAAAAACAGGATAATAAGAGTACCATTCAAAAAAGTAGAGTAATGGTCATCGCTGAAACAATGCATTTTTTTAGTGAAAAAAATAAAAAAAACAAATTTATGCATCAAAAACATATTTTTGAGTTGTTAAGGATATATGAGAAATTGATTATACTACATTTTGAGTACCAATGTTTAAGTGTAAGTGGGTTGATAGTAACAGTCTTGTGAAACGTAATGATTATGGATTTACACTTGTTTATTTGAAAATATTTAGTTGTAAAGAGGAAACTTTTATCATGGGGATGAATATGAAGTATATATTTTATGTTATCGACTGATAAAATTATCATCAACCCATCATTTTTCAAGGAAAAAAAATTGGGGGAAAAGGATGTCAATGATGTTGTGGACTTATGTGATATTTCTTCATTTATTAAATGATTACCCAAGGATAATAATGAGTGAATTGTAGACATATTCCAAGATATAAGAAATTATCACATATATGGGATTTGGAAAAAAAATTCATTACTCTTCTAATAATTCATGTAACTATCTATTTTTATTTTTTACAAAACCTACACATTAAAAAATACTATTTTGTAACTAGGATATTTAAATATATAGATGTTTATCATTTCTACCATTTTTGTACTAATTTTTATATTCATCAGTTTTAGGTACACATTTTTTGGTTTCATAAGCCTAATATCACTATTTTTCTAGGAATATTTATTTTTATTCATTGTTTTTAGGTATAAACTTTTCTTCATAAAAATTAGATGACCAAATAGATTAAATTTTCCTTTTTATTATGAAAAATAAAATTTTTACATATAAAAATCATTGAATTATAATAAAATATTGGTATACAGAATTACACATTTTTAGATTTTGATTATTTCTATAATTTTTTTATTATTTCTTATATTCATCAGTTTCATTCAAAAAATTTCTACATGAAGAAGCCTGACATTATTGTTTTTCTGTGACTTTTCTTATATTCATCATTTTCGTGCATGCACTTTTATTTACCTATATTAGTTAACATAATAGAGGTGATTTTATTTATATTTTCAATAATAAAATTTTCCCTAATCCTAATATAATATTGGTATAAAAAATTAAACACTTATGCCTTTTTGTATTAATTTTTATACTCATTAGTTTATGTGAAACATTTTTTTGGTTGAAGAAGCCTGTAATCATTATTTTTATATGACTATTTATTTGTATTTATCATTTTCATGAATACATATATATTCAACTATATTAGTCAACAAGATATATATAATTTATTTTGATTATGAATGATCAATATTTATTACTTATAATAATCATTTAATTTTAATCAAATATTGCTACACATTATTTCATTAATGTAGAATGCATTTATTTAAATGACTGACATGAAGGTAGATGAACATATTCTGAAGTATGTTTATATTTATTTATATAAATATTTATATAGTAATTAAATCATTTAATGAAATTAAACTTATGCTTGTCAAAATTATTTTCAACTCTTATTCTTCTCCAGAGAATATGATGCCCAAATTTAGTAGATGAATGATTACATGTTTACCAAAACATGTACTCAATATTTAGGATTAGAGGTCTCTAATTTATTTCAATGATAACAATAACCCAATAGGCCCAAATGTGAATCATTTTAGTAGTTTCATGCCAATGAAAAACCCTTGGAAGATTATAATATTATATCCTGGTTGGATGAGTGTTGATTAGGGGGTGAAAGATTAGTTTTGGGAGTATTTAATGATAAAATATCCAAAATAGTTTATTTTTTTCCAATGGTTCAAATATTATATATTTAAAATTACTAACATTTGATATATTCAATTATAAATAAAATTTAACTTTATCAATAGGAGATAAATTAAGAAGAGGTGGCTATATTATTTTGACAATTATATGGATGTATTTTAAATAAAAAAGTTGAATACATTTTATATTTTTTGGAATATATATAAAGAAAATATATTCCTAAAATACAAATTTTTTAATACAGATACATGAGAGAAGTTTGTCACCAATCGGAAGGAGGATGATTTTCTAGTAAGATAATTGTTATTTATAAATTTTTTATTTATTAATTAATTAACTATTTATTTTTTTATGTAATATTCATCTAGGATATCGCACCAAGAGATCCAGTTATAAAATATACACCCTCATAATTTTTCACATAGATAGTATCCCTTACTAGAAGAGTAAATGATTACTGAAATATTTAATCAATTAAGAGTTAAATCTAGCAGTGATTTTGAAGAGATTTAGTTTATCCCCCAATCTCCCCTCACTTTCCATGAAAAATAGAAAGGGTAAAGAATAACAAAAAAGGTAATTTTATTATAGGTCCATAAAAATAAGTATCCAATAATATTGTAAGGAATTAATTATTATTTTTATTAAATATTAGCTTTTTTTAATTCATCACACTAATATAACAATTACATATTTTATTTCTTGATGAATTTTAGGGTCAATAGAGTCAAGGGACATTCATATATAAGGGTAGGATAACAATTCTTATGAAAAATTTAGGAAAATAATAACACTTGGGTCATGTAAGAGGATATGAGGCAGTTGTAGGTGTTTGAAAAAAATACATCCATGTTTGACATAGAGGGAGGCTAAATACATGGGGAAATATATTCCTTTAAGGCTTAGCTTTGAGAGGTGTATTATTTTATAGAAGATTCAATTAAATTTTATATATAGTCTATGTTTACAGAAATTGCGAGACTGGTACATCCTGCAAAGCCTGCCTATCCAAATCTGCCACCACCTCTTTTAGTCTCAGTTTTGTACTATGAGTTTCATGTAGGTGATACCCGTGTATATATTATAGTTTTCATAATTATATATAATCAAGGGGATTTTTTAAATCATCATATTATATAGTTGGTTCAAGTAATGGTAATAGTTTATGATATTATTGATCCAACTAGTCTAGTATAATTTTGTTGGAAAAAATTCACCACGATAATGATTCAGAGATTTTGGGTTGTGTTTATTGAAATATCATGTTGAAAAAGTTCTATATAATATTAGATCATGGGGTATTCACAAAAGAAAGATTCTAGCTCTGTTTGGTTTATTTTTTTATCAAATTAAGTAGCATTTTGAAGCAAATGAAGGATTTTAACACAAGTTAAGAAGACTCTAACATAAGTGGAATTTCATGAACATTCCACAAAATTTGAGTTTCCCATCATTAGAGAAACAGAGGTATCTTGAAAAGGGGATTATCAGACAAGAAGGGTTGGGTGAATGGATTTTTATCACCTATAAGTAGACCATTAATCCAATTATTAAAGATATAGGAAGGCTAATAGAAGAGAAAGGTCATATATTTTCACATAAGACTCAGATGAGAATATTTATTATATAAAATAATTTTATGTGACTATCATTTACATGAATAAAATAAGTTTTTTATGTGAACTGGTGTTGTGAAAATGTGTTTTATGAAAACATTATTTTTTATAGCATCCCAACCTAGTTTTACACTCAACAGTTCTCTAGGATGGTTGGCCATTGGGCCTTAGGCATGCCTTCCTATATGCCAAAGGCTACAGACTATAAATGAGGGTCTAATTAGGTTATATTAGTGAGACTATACCCTCTCGTGATGATAATAAAAATTCTCCATATGTATATAACAAAGTGGAAGAAGGAAAATAACTTATTGGAAGCAACAATAAACTCAGCATAGGTATAATAAATAGAAGCAGTAATAAATAATTCCAAAGGCATAATACCATTTTTAGATGATAAAATATTATAGGTTGTAAAAAGAAGTATACAATAAGGTTCTCCCATGGATGACAATATAAGTACATATATATATAAAACCTTAAAATAAATTCAAGCCTGATGAAAAGGAACCACCTATTCCACTGCCATCCATCCCATGAAAAAGGTACAACTCGGCTCACTAAGGTCCAAATCCAAAGCATGAATCCTTACCTGATCTCAAACCCATAAATTCTACGTGAATATAGAGGGTCCCATTTAGAGTGTGAGTATGAACTCAGTAGGCCACCACCAATATGTTCTTGTCTTATATTCATAATTATATAGGTGTGTTCATAATATAAATAAAAAGGTAACACATGCACATTCAATAATTAACCCACTTCCCTTATGCTCTGTAACCATAAAGAATAATTCACCTTATTTGGCCAACACTAGTATATATATGAATACATAGCCAAAATATATATATGGAACACAACACATGTCTTCATATATATATTTATAGTGGTGAGGACCCAAGTATTTGTGACTAGGAATCCCCTGAAGAATATCCTATCCCGTGAACCCTCATGTTCCACACATAACCATGTCCCCCAGAACCCTATGCCATCCAACACCTCATGTACCACCAATAAAGTATACAACATCCTAACATCATACCCAATAATAAGTCCCAGGTCCCTCATAACTCTTCTATAAAGTCACCATCGGTACTCAGACTAACATCTTGAGGCATTTCAATGTCTGTCCTCTGATATATAGATAATCATCGTCGGTCCAATATCCCAAAGTCCCAAGGCACAGTGATATCCATCCTCGTATAATCTCGACCCATCATCCTCAAATATAATGGAAAGACACAAGCCCAAACTGATGGTATCAACACCAACTCTCAATGGTCCATCACCATCCACGGTGGCTTTCAACGGTGACCACCTCTAATATAACTAATGGACAACAACATCCCCTAAGCCACAATATCTATAGAGGCCTTCACCCATAATGAGTAGTAAACAACACCCCAATTGAGTTCTATCTGTGTGAACATGACACCAATGGCATGTTGGCCAAAAATGGTGGGTAGAAATCACCAACATACATAATATACATCATCTAGAGCCTCATTCCCCTACAACTATGTCATTAAGTCTGAATGATCAACACCATTCCATGTCTTGAGATCCATGCCCTCAATATAACGACCTTGTCGCCTCAATCCCGATGACCATGTCAACACAACCTGGTGATCAACATTTCCCCATGTATCTTGTTTCATACCCTTATCTTGATGATTGTGTCGCATAAGCCTCAGTGATCAACATAACCTCAATTACCTCAATCCATTCCACATCACATTCCTATATAACCAATAATATCATATAACACATTTAAATTAATTAAAAAAATCAACTGAATATATCTAGTTGTTCAAAATCCCATTACCCAGCTTAGAATATATGATCATAGGCTAGGGGAGGCCCAACAATATCCCATAATATTAATTTATAAATTTAAAGACAAAAAATAATTAATTAAGGGTCTCTCTCGGACAAACCAATGTGGGTATTTAGGCACACACCCCAAAATACTCATTAAATTAAGGATTAATCAAGGAACCTCCTACATTATAATCATAGGTGATCTCTCATCTAATATTGGTCTCTAACTTGATACTAAATGAGAGAAATCAGACTATTAGACAAATTCTCATAAAACATGGTAAAATATCTTTCATGTATTTATCATATTTTATGGTGAGATAAACAAAAAATGGAAATAATAGGATTTAAGGCCTTAATGTTATTCTTCCAATTCACCCAATAGTGTTCAATTCAGATTCCAATTGGAGGAGGAGGATAAGCCTTGGTGGAGAAGAAAAATGGGATCTCTCATACTATTCATGAGTGAAAGGGAGAAGGAGGAAGAAAAACCTAAAAAGTAGGGAGATTGGTTTCATCATTTCAAACATTTTAATGACCATCATAGTTAGGCCTCAAAGTTTGGCTAATCATGCATCAACTATTCATTTCTCACTTCCAAAGAACCACACCTCGTATGGTTGAGTGCAAAGTTTTCCAAACCATAGGAAAACATTGTGCATCACCTTTATCAAAAATCTTTAGAGACTCACACAGTCATTTTCTCCCACATAAAAGGTTTTAAAAACTATTTCTAGTGAAAATATGGGCTGTATGGTTACTCTTCTAAGGCCTCACAGTTTGATAAAAATACATGCCTCTATCTTCAATTTTTGAAAAATGGGTTTTTAAGGCCTGGTGCTCCTAAAACCCATCCAAAACCTTAAAGAACTCACCAATCATAAATCCATGTCTAAAAATAATGCATTGGAAAAGTAAAACTATTTAAATTAGTTTAAAATTCCCAAAAATAAAATTGGCATGTCCACCAAAAATAAAATTCAAAAGGTTTAGCAATTTTGACCTGCTCAAAAACCTAGGATGTTACATTTTTACACAATGATGGTTACATAAACCATAATAATGTTTCCCATAATTTATTTTCTAAATTTTATTTCATCATTTTGATTAAATAATATCTTCATTACACACCAATTTCAATGTAACCAATGTTGATTGAGAAAATCAAAGGAATATTCATAATGAATAGTCAGTACACTTTAGTTGAGAGAGTATCAAGTTCTCAATTTTAATTGTCTATAAACCAGGGGTATAGTGAGTCTACTCTGAACAATGTAAAAAAGCAGTGTTCCTAGTGATTCTACTACATCAGCACATCATTTTTGTATTATCCTTGTACTAGTCTAGTATGGGTGAACTAAGAAAAAATTAATTGTGTCTCCCTTTTAATTTCTTTATCACTTAATTTATATGATTCCCCCTGACCCACACTTCCAAAACTATGGATCAATATAGATACTTTTCTAACATCATAAGAATTAAAACCAGTGCACACAATAAAAAATTTGGTGTATGTGGAAACTAGGCACACAATACATCATAAACCTATATTATACCATAAAATGAAACTAAATACCTCAGTACAAAACACTTATAAATTAATCTCACTATCTTTATCACCATTGATGACCTAGATAAATGGGGAAACATAGGAAAGGAGTCATCTCAAAATATTAGTAAGGGATAAAACAATTTCAATGAGAAAATATATCAAAAATAACTGAGAAACATGTTCATGTGATAAATGTAATGATTAAAGTATTAATACTATGAAATCATAATCAATTAAAAATACACATGGTATAATAATCATAAATAATGGTGTAAAAACTTAGCGATATGTTTTGAGGGCCAATAATTATAACATAGAATCAATCATAGAAAAATAGCATAAGAGATAAGATATCATAGGTGCATGGTAATCATGATAATCATAGGAATGTGTCACAAACATAAGGCATGTAATTTAAGAATAGACCAAGGCTCACTACCAAGGTTTCATAAAAATAGGCTAAGGATTACTATCAGGATGTCATAAAAATATTTTAATAGACTTAGTTCCCATGCACCATACATGGTTTCTCATGAGATAAAAAAATTTCCCAACAAATTAGAGGGATGTATAATTCATTGTACGCCCATTACATTATAATATATACATGCATATGTGTTCCACATAAATAATTAAGGCATAAAACATTAGTATAAGAAACCCCCATGAAAATTGAATGGGTTATATAATCTTATCTCAAAATATAACAAAATGATATATCATAATAATTCCCAAGAGAAGAAGGAATAAAATATTTTTGAATGTTTATATTTGAATAAAAGGAAATAATTGTTAAATATAAATTTTAAATGAATAAAATTTATGATAAAGGAGTATATAAGTAAGTATAAAATTGAATCTCTAAAATAGTATTTTAAGAGATTAGTAAAGAACCTCCGTAGAAGGGAAAAAATGGTGTTTTACTCAAAATAAATAATAAAATGGAATGGTTTTGAATAAAATAGTAATTTTTTAATCATGTAAGGTAACTAAAATTGGATTATTTAGGCATGAAAAATAATAATAAATAGTAAAGTTCCATTTAAATGGTTTTGATTTAAAGAAAGATTAAGGGAACTTGGAAAAATATATAACCCCAGCAAAGGAATGCAAAATAAAATAGGTATATATGTAAGAAATATATATATATATATATAATGTAGATGAATTAACAAACAAGAATAGAGAAAAAAATGAGGTTGATAGGATAATGCATAAACCAGATGAAAAGAGGGTGGTTCGGGAGTTCCTTTACCTCTAGTCCTGACTCACTCGGTGCATGCATCTAACCTCTTGAATATAAAAATTAAGTTTATTAAATACTTTACTTAGAAATTTTTTATATATATTTCATTTTTATGGTCTGTTTATTATCACATGTTATTCGATTGTTGTATATTTTTTGTTTGTATCAACCACATGGGATGGTTGGGATAATTTTTCAAAAACTCCTTTAGTGTATTGAAAATGATCAAAGGTTATAAAAAAATATTTCTAAGACTCCAAAAATTATATATTTATAGATTATTTTTCGTTACAATAGTAAAAAACTTTTATAGCTCAAAAGATTATTCAAAATAGATTAAAATTATGAGATATGACCTAGTATGCTCATTTTTTGAAATTAAAATCAGTATGATAATTTATTGTAAATATTATTAATATAAGGAGCAATTTATCTTTAAAAATATTAATAATTTCATAAATATTATATTTATTTATTAAATCTATTTTTAAAACCAACTAAGTAAGGCATTGATGAAAAATAAAATATATCATCCATTGAGGTAGTGAATCAACCATAATTCGAGAAAGATTTTAGTTTTGTAATGGATGTGAAGGAGGAAGATAACGGTTAATCCATTAACATAATAACATTTTAGTATACAAATGATATTTATGTCATTATATTGGGATTTTTATAATATATTTGGTGGATATATAAGTAGAAAATTTAAAGATATGGAATAAGAAAGTGATAAGAATTTCTTACCTTACTATATGGGATGACTACTTTTCTAATTGGATTATCTCATTAAAGGGTGGTCATTCAATGAGTCAAAAACCAATAGGTTGGGTCTAAGTGTGTTGAGGCATTAGTTTTTCAAAGATATTTCAATCCAAAAAACTAAAATTGTTGAGAGGTGAGTTGGTGAAGTGTGGTATTTATAAGGGGAGGAGAGGAGTTTTTTAAAATAAAATATTGATTATTTTGTAATTTAAAATTTTTTACATGAATAGTAATTGTTACAAAAAAAATATTTCTTTTTTATTAAAACGTTTATAGTTATTTGTAATTTGAATGAATAAAAACCCAAATTTAACCTTTTAACCACTCAATTAAATGCAAGGAACCAAAAAATATTTTTTATTATATTTAAATATAATTTAAGTTCCAAAATACCAAATTTGGGTTTCTAAATTCAACATTATATTTTTAAATTCATTATTTTACTACTTAAATACATTTTCAGTCAAAAAACGGTTTCAAGTATTTTTAATTCATTCTTATATGATGGTGGCCTCAAAAAAGTTATGGTATTTGTAAAAATTGTATTTTTTACTATTAATCAAGAACTCAGCCTTATTAGAAAATTTACAAAAAAAAACCATAAGATAATTTCCACATTCTAAATCCAAAAATAAATTTCATTTTATAATATTAAAATTAAAAAAATTATGAGTTTAAATTCTAAATAAAATCACACAATACCTTGAAAAATAATTTATTTAGTATAAAAAAACTATTTCTTTATTTATTTGTGGTTATATTTATAATTTTTATTATTTGTTAATTATTACATTATTTATAATTAATTATATATATCTATCAAACATATATATATTATGAATTTATTCTTCTAATTAAGTGGAATTTGTATTTTAAATACATAAATGGGAAAACAGTTTTAGTATAACAATCTTTATACACTATGATTATAATGTCATGTGAGGATCCATTTTAATTTTTTTGAAAACTACATTGTCTATATTTTATAACCATTTTTTAATAATAAGACACTATATGTATGATAAATTACATTTTGAAATAATAATAGTAAATATTATGTAATGTTATTTTATTATGAAATATGTTACTTAACCTTTTAAAAGAAAAGTTTTAGAGTAATAAAACAAGTACGCATAATATGATTATAACCATTCAGAAATTAAATAAACTATAATAGAAATTAAAAATTCATGATAAAGTCTTATTTTGGTATAAAAATAATATTTAACCATTTATTTTATCATATAAGGCACATAAAATTTCATATGATAATACTTTAAATGGTTATATGTTACAATCTCATAACTATGAAAACATGAATCATACTTTTTAAAAAATATATTCCAATGATATTGATCCCAAATAGGGAATATACCCTAAGATAGGGGTGAACCAGTGTATTGTAGATATTAAAAATTACTCCTTGATTTCAACCTTGTTCTCTCTTGTATGAGGAACACTCTTCTCTCTCCCATAAACACTCTTGAGAGATCAAGGCGGTAAATAATGAACACGAACATTTTTACATGGTTCAAACAAATGGGATAATCTAAGGAGTGTGCATGGAAATGTTCTTATTCACCTAAGAGACTAATAATACTAATTTATATGTGATTATAAAGTAGACTGGTCACACTGACCCTCTAGATTCAAGATCCATGAACACCTTCGAAAATCCCATTGTTCTTATCCACAAATAGATTCTCGCTACTCTTTATGTGATGTTATTCTTCTACATAAATGTATGATGAGAAACTATACCTAAAATGGAGTGTTAATTCTACATATATTTAACAAATTTTTAGTGAAGTATAACTCTAGGAACTTCATCCTTCTCTGTCAAATTTAACTTTTCCAAAATTCATTAAATTCTCTTCTTTACTCTCTTTTATATGAGATCTAGATCTCTCACTTAAATAATAAATACTCACTAATATCTTTTTTTCATGATCTGTTATTTTTATTTTATAGATAATTCAACCAACCTCTTTTGATGAAACACAATCATCGCTTATATAAATATGATATCATTTTATATAAATATTTAATACAGATCACAATAATACATGCCTAATAACCATAAATACTTTGTGTATTTGGAGACTAGATACATAATCAAATTATTTCATGAAATATTTTCAACATATCCCAAAAACTTCTTCTCAAATAGTACCCTTCTTATACATTTCCTACCTAAAATCTTTAATAATAACCTATGGAAATGGAAACATAAGTATGGGTGAGATCAAATGATTAGTAAATTTAAAAGTGTGAGATATTAATTTATGATCATAATTGAGAATAAGATAATCTTAAGGATATGATAACATGATCACAAATTATTAGATCATAACCAATATGTCATAAACAATAAAACATGATTCATGGAATAAGGATTTTTCATAACAAAATAAATTAGTTATAAGAGTTCAAAATCATCAACAATCAATCATGATCCATGATATAATATCATATCATAATACATATGTTTGTGCAATAAAATAGTGGCATAAACATAAGTATATAAATCATATGTCAAGGCTTATCACTATGATATTCATCACATTGTAGGCTTGGGATAACGACCCATGTACCTTCTTGGACTAGTTATAACTACCCATGAACCCTCTTGGGATAAATATAACTCCCCCTAAACCTTTTTGGGATTTGGATAATCAACCATATACCCTATTAGGATTGGGAAAACATCACATATTCCCTCTTGGTCTTGAGATAATGAACTGTATAACCTCTTAGGCTTGTAAAAATCTCTCATGTGCCCTCTTAGGCTTGGGAAAACCTCTTTTGTAACTTCTCGGGCTTGGGAAAACCGACCATGAACCCATTAATCTCAAGATATATAAAATATTAATTAAGGAATTAAACTGATATAATGAACCCACCCATCACATAATAATAATAAACTTCTCATATATATATATATATTCCACAATATTATATGATCATTCATCACACCATCATATTTTAATTAAACCATGAGAAATAAATAGGTTTCATGGGAAATAATTACATAATAACATTCATAAAACAATTTTTAAGAACATGGATATGGAAGAAAATGATTCTGGAATAAAATGGATAAATAAGGAAGATATTTATTAAAATAATTTTTAATGAGTTTGGGTTTAAGAAATAAAGAACATAAAATTACACAAATGGAAATTGAAACATAAAAAATCATAAAAAAATGAGATTGTAACATAAACCCTTACCTAAACTCTTGATTTTCTTCATGCAGCCTCTAACCTCATGTACAGTAAATTTATACTTATTATAAATATATAATATGATGATAATATTCCTTATATTTCTATATATAATTAAATTATAAATTTATAATTACCCATTTATTAACAATTCTTCATTGAAATAAATATTTAGGTGTCAATTATTCAGTTTTCCACATATGTTTGGGTTCGACGATTCCAGTCCTTTCACCTTGGTTGTGGTTTAATCATATAAATAATATTAATAAATTTATAATTATAGTATTTATTCATTATATACACTTTTATCACAATCCATTTAAGTTGGTGATTAAAAATTAATTGCATCACTTCGTGGAGGTGATAGTTTACATGTACACACAGGTAAAGTTTTGATTTTTCAATGGATGGAAATAAAGTAAGGTAAATAATAATTAACCATTAAAAAATCATGAAAATATAATAAATATCATATAAATTAATTATATCTATATATATAACCACTCATGTGTGGCAGTGATGAACAAAAAAATACATTTCCTCATTGAGGCGGTATTTCTCATGTACACATGAGCGGTGTTTTGATTTTCCGTTGGACATAAACGAAGTAGAAAATAGTTTTTACCTCAACATAATAAAATTTAAATATTTTCAATATATTTATTCCAATACTCTATTATGGTTATAATATATTTTAAAAAGGTATAATAATAAATAAACATGAAAAAAATTAGGTTAACACTAATACCACCTTCTTGGATATATCATTTAGTTTAAACTATAAGACTTATAGTATTGGTTTTTTAGTAATAAAAAAACATATAGGAAATGGTTAGGAGAGTTTGAAATTTTTTTGGTAAGATATTGGTTTATCTAAGAATCTTAAATTGTTTGAAGTGATGAAGATAGGAGGTGCCCATAAGCGAGGGGATTGGTGCCATTATAAATACCCATAACTTTAAAATAATATAAAGTCACTATCTTTGGAAAGTAGCACAAAATAATCCCAATTTATAAGATAAGGAGAGTTAAGGTATAAATACACCCAAAAAATTGGATAAATATAAGTTTTTTTATATTATAATCCTTATCCCTTAGTTTAACCCCTTATAACTCATTTTAACCTTCATCGTGATAACTTAACTTTTTACTATAGTAACTTATTTTTATGAAAAAACTGAAATTGGCCTTATAAAAAAATTTAGACATGTATATTAAAAATATGGAATCCATTTTATCAGATTCAATTCCTAATGTTATTATAAATTAATTCTCATATCTTCACACAAAACGCGTAAAATCCATTTTTTGAACAAATGTATCTTTAAGCATAAAAATGATTTTACACTCATTACTTACCTAATAACAACCATTATATGAATTTTAATTTATTTTATTGAATATATTATCAAAATATTTAATTAAAATCATTTATAAATATTTATTAATTTAATTTATTAAGATAAGATACAATGCATACATTAAGAAATAGTTTTCCTGAAAAATATCACTTTTTACCTCCAAATTATCTTATCTTTATTTCTAAAAAATAGATAATAAATGTATGAATGATCAATAATTTTTATATAAATGTATAAAAAATACTATTCCTTAGTTTTAAAACTCAAAATAAGATAATTTATCTTGGATATAAAAACATATATAAATAGAAAAATTAAATAAAACATTTCCATTTAACCAAGAATTATTAGAATAGCATTCCTTATCATAAATTAACCATTTCATGGATATCCTTAATTGATTTTATTAATTATTAATTTAATTTATTAATTAATTTTGTTGATATCATTCCTCAGAAGTATTTAATTAAAAAAAATATCATAATTCAATAAAAGAGTTCAGAAACAGTTTGTCGAGCATTAATAGTATTTACTTTATTAAATTATACCAATTTTAAAATGAATTTTACTTTATAAATTTCATTTAACTATATAATAATGACTTTAATTTTATATTTTAATAAACCATTATTCAATTAATTATAGTGTTTAAAAAATTATATGCTATCAAACATATCAAATTTATTAAAGAGAAAATATTGTAAAATCTCAGGGTGTTAAAATCTACCCACTTAAAATAATTTTACTAAAAATTTTGTTATTATAATGAAAAAAATGAAGATAGTTTTGCCTAATTAAATCCAAAATTTACCATGTATATTCCTCAAATGTATATTTTTTCTATAAAAATATTGACCAGCTGATTTGTCTTGTTCTATAGAACTTTATATCTTAGATTGAGAATATCTATTAATTGTTCCTCATAAAAAAGATCATACTCCGGCTATACAAATTTTGAGTTCAGTACATGTGACATATTATTTTTTACATCCTATTAATAAATACATGGAAAATGTGAACTTGAGATAGGTTCAGTGGAAGCATAAAGTGATAAGCTACTATCCCAATATAATCAATAATCTCATAGGGACCGGTATATCTGGAGCTCATCTTCCCCTTCTTTAAAAATACCATTAATTTATTCTGAAGAGACATAAATACAAATACCTTTTCACCATCTTTAAACTATAGATGTCTCCATTGATTATCAACAAAAATTTTCTATCTACACTGAGATTCTTGAATGTTTTATTGAATGGATCTAATTTTCTATACTATTTCCTCATCTTATTTAGGTCCTAATAGATTTCATTCTCCAAGTCCATCCCAACATGTTGGATTTATACAATTATTGTTATAGAGTTCTTAATAAATATCTATATGAATGTTGGAGTAAAAGATATTATTATAAGAAAATTCGACAAGAGGAAGGTGTTGATCCTAACTACCATTGAAATTTATAGAGAAATATCTCAAAAAATCTTATAGGGTTTTAATAACCCTCTAATATTGACCATATTTATGAGGATGATATGTAGTGATAAAGTTAAACTATGTATTAAATGATTATTGAATACTCCTCTATAACTTCATAGTAAACCTTAGATCGAAATTAGATATGATTTAGAGGTGTACTCCATGAAACCTTGCCACTTTGTTAATTTATATTCTTGAAACGTGATCATGAGATACAAATTATTTGTTAGTAAATAAATGTGATGACTTTATAAGGAAATTTACTACAACCCAAATGGAATTATGGCCTTTAAATGTATTAGGAATTCAAATAATGGAACCAATGGTTATGTTTTCCCATTTACATACAAGTATAGTTAATTTTTTCATCATCCCATTATACATTTAACTTTAATCTTTAACTTTATACATATTAGGAATCAACTTACATACTCTAAAATGTCCCTTTTCACGCTATCCCACCAGAAATTCTCTTTGAGATCAGTATATGTATTTTTACTTCCATGATGGATAGATAATGATGAGAAATGTGATTTATCCAATAGATCCTTCTTCTATTTTCATATTTAATGGATATATATTTGGTTCATGAATATTTTATATCCCTCATGTCCATAATTGAACTCTAGAATATTTTTATTTTAAAATTACAAATCCTACTTTTAGGCCTCTTTAATCTTCACATGGATGGATGGTTAGAAAATCATTTAAGAAAGATAATATTTCTACCCTTACATCATGATTTCAAAAAATATACTTTATAAATCCATTATTAATGTATCACTATAAATCCTTAACATATAAAAACTAGCATGGTCCTTCCAACTTATAATATCAACCACCATGTTTTCCTTTCTAGGGTGGTAATGTGATAAGTAGTCATAATATTTAATCAAGTCCAAACATCTCCAATGGAGTAGGTTCGAATATTTTAGTGTTAATATATAATTAAGTATTTTATGATTAGTGTATATATTACACCTTTCACTATAAAGATAAATCATCCATATTTTCAATGAAAAAATTACCATTGTAATCTCCAAATCATGAGTTAGGTAATTTTTCTCATTAACCTTACTTTTTTGTGAGATATATGATACTCCCATTTCATTCTACATAAGGTCACATCCCAATCGCTTCTTTTATTTATCATTGTATATTACAAAACCTTATCAACTATAAGGTAGTGTAATCACAAGTGATCTGAATAATATTGTCTTTAATTATTTGAAATTTTCTTCACATTCATTTATACAAAGGAACTTATCTCCCTTCCACGTCAAATTGGTTAGTAGATTTGATAGCCGTGAAAATTTCTCACAATGAATCAATAGTATATATCCAATCTAAGAAAACTAAAAATCTTAGTCACAGTGTTTTTAATGGTATATTGCTTCATAAATCCCATTTCTGATGGATCTACTTATATACCCTCACTTATAATTACATGATAAAAGAATGATACTTTCTATTCCCATTATTCTCACTTGCTAAATTTGGAAAACATATTATAATTTCTCAAGGTTTTAAACACAATCCTTAAATGATCTTCAGGAACTTATTTTCTCTTACAATATAGAAGAAGATCACCTAGAGATATAGCCAAAAACTTATAAAGGTAATCTTTAGAGACTCTATTCATTAGATCCATGAAGATAGTGGGGGCACTGGAAACTTAAAATGAAATAACTATAAATTCATAATGTCCATACCTCTTATAGAAGGATTTATTGGGTTTATACTACCTTTTGACCCTTTGAAGGTGATATATATATTAGAGATCAATCATTCAGAATTATTTCACCCCACATAGTTGATCAAAAAGTCATCAATATAGGGTATAAGATACTTTTTTTATAGGGATATTGTTATGTTCTTAATAATAAATGAAAATATGTATTAACCCATATTTCTTATTAACAAAAAAATAGGTGAAGCCCATGGTGATGCACTAGGGTGCTTGGATAACTTTTCTAGATTCTCATGAAGTTTCTTCTTTAATTCATGCAACTCAATTGGGGTTAATCTATATGGATACTTTAAAATAATCATAACACCAAGTTTATATTCTTTTGAAAATTAAACTTCATGATTTTAAGGAAGACTTAGAAACTTGTAAGAATTTACTAATTTTAAAGTTAATAAATTCCAAAGGATTTTGAATTTTTGAGTTTGGTGAGTGGTTTTTTTAAAACTAAGGTTTGAATCAAGAATCTAAGAGTTTGACCATCCTAAGTTAATATGTTTTGATATGTATTGAGGATTTATAGTTTACTCAAGTTCATGGGTGATTCTCATGAGCTCCAGGGTAAATTTTGGAAGTTTTAGAGGATTTCTATACTGGGTTCTTGGTTCGGTTCACACAATTTAGGGTAAACCATTCAGTAACCCTTACACAGGGAGACTTTTAGTTCAATTTATAAAGCTCATAGTTGATGTTCATAGTTATACCATGGTTTGGATGTAACCATGTGGATACTAGGCTAAATCATGTGGCTTGGTTTGAACTTGGGGATAGTTTAATGGTTGTTTCATGATTTCAAAGAAACCATATGAAAATTTTCTAATGGGTACAGATGTGTTTAGAATAGTTGGTGCATGGTTTAATAAACCATGTAGACCAACTATGGGAGAGGGGAGTACATGGAAGGTCACAACCTCACATTTGGTGCACAATTTTGTATACTATATATCCAAACTATGAAAAACATTAGCATTGAAAAATTATAATTCTACCCCGAACCTTTTAACCCAAAACACCTCATTTCCCCTTCCTCTCATGTTCACTCCCAACCACCATCCCCTATATCTTCCCTTAAAACCCATTGAATTTTGGGTGTTCTTGGGTGATTATTTTGGTGATTCATGGTATTCTCCTCCCTCTATTTCACTCCATTCCTCTATTCCTTCATTATTTTCTGATTTTGGGCTTCTCTAGTTTAGGTTTTATGATCATTTCCACAGGATCATGGTGGAAATCATCCCGCTTCTTAGGGGATTTGTGAGAATCTCATATATTATATCCTAAAAGTGCATATTCAAGTCATTTTTTATCATTTTACTTGATTATTTTCGCCATAGATTAATCAAAAGTTTTTGTATTAAATTAAATAATTTTTTTAATTATTCTTGTGTGTTGGGTCTTTTTCTTGGGTAGATATTAGAAGTGTGTTATGGATTCTCCATGTGTGGTTGGTCACTATTTCGTTGTGACAAGGTTTCTTAGTGAGTGATTCAATAATTATGCCTAATAATTTTAATTTGGTTAATTGATTTATAATTGGAATAATTAATTAAATTGAATTGGATAATTAATTATACAGTGTTATAAATAATTATTTGGGATGTCAGGGCTTGGGATATGATTCTGGTTTGATGTTGGATCTTAGACGGGCTTAGATGGTGATGGTATAACTTTGTTTAAAAGGATGGTAACTCTAATTATAATGTGGGTAAACTTTACATTATTGGGTTTCTTGTTAAATTAGGGATTTTATATTCTTGCTCCACCACTATTATATCTATCTATATATTTCATGATCTATGTGAATCATTCATAAGGTTGGTATGGGTTTAGGTCGGCCAAATAGTCAACATAGACCATATAGCTTATTAAACGGTTCGAGGGTGGCAACCTAGTTGAATAAGGGATGGTGGACCTCTTAATGGTTGTTTGGTGGTGTATATAAGGTTTCAAGTAGAAAAATGGTTTCCTATTTAAAATATGATTTTAAAAATAAGGATTTATAGAAATGGAATTTAAGTTAAATGGTGATTTTTTAAATGGTTTTTGGAAATGTGATTTTCAAAAATGGAATCAAGGATTTAAAGAACTCAAGAATGGTATTTTGCTAAGGTCCCAATGTGAGAAAAATAAAAGGTGAAATTTTTTTAAAATGGTTCAAAATTTTGATTTCCTTTTGGTATTTTAAATAATCTGAAAGGGCTTCATTGACATAGTTTTGGTATGTTTGATCTCATGAGGGAAATTCCCTATTTTATAAATCTTGTATACTTATCATGAATTATGTTTTTTATTGTATGTCAATTATTTTGACGAATGTTTGTGCATACTGATGTTTGTTGTATGTGTATCCCTATGAGAACTTTTCTTGGTATAAAAGTGATAGGTTGAATAGGTTATAAGTGATAAAAACCCCTTAGGGTGTAGATATGGGTTTTTGGGACTCAGTGAGTGATGTGAGATGTTATAATGAAAATGAGGGGTTGGGATCAAGAGGTGGAAATTTTGTTGAAGAGCCTAAGTAGGGTGTATGTGTTATGATTTGACCTAGGGGATGTATATGGGTACGTCAATATTTTTTAACCTAGAGAGTGTGAATGTGATATATGGTTATAGGGGAATGTGGGTGTCATATTAGGACTCAAATATGAGGTGTAGGCCTATATGGTTATTGTAACGATGTTAAGTCATGTGTTGAGAGGTCAAACTACGTTATATGGTATAGGTATGGGTATATGGTTGACTCCTTTGAGATGATTTTTGTGAGATGGTCTGGGTTATATGCACTTCCCACCAAGATGCATCGAGATGCATGGGATACCTTGGATATACACCTCATATTTGACCTTCATGACTGATATAATTCTTAATTAATTGGATGATTTCCTTGTAATTATATACATAGTTTGTATGGATTACCTTGGATGAGTTACTTAAACCAGGAAAGGGTATGTGACCCTTCTATGTGGATTATGGGCATGTTTCTGATTACCTTATACTTGTTCCTTGGAAGTAGGACAAGCGATGAAAACATTACATTTTTTCTTTGATAATTTTTTAGATTTACCATGGCATGTTCCTAGGAATCATATTTTAATCATGAGACTACTGGATTGGACATGGGTTGGGTACCATGTTAGAAAGGTTCCATGACATTCTCAAAGATATATGGAACTATCCAAAGTAGGTATGATCAAGGTTTTTGTTATTCTGTATAATACTTGATGACTTGGAAAAAAATTATGTGATTTCATGTTGCATTTCTTGGTGTGTTTTTTCATTATTATGAATGTAATTTATATTTATATAAAGTATGCACATCCAACTTATCACAATAGAATTTAGTTTTATTGAGGAATTGGATATTCCCACTAGGCTACTTAAATCAACCCTACCCACGTACATGGAATGGGTTTTGATGTATGTGCATAGATCTTCCGATTATATCTTATAAATATGTATTTCTTGGAGATAGACATAAGATATAAGTTTATAAAGTTGTACATCCTGAGGACTCAACAACCGAGGTTATTATGAGTTGGTCCAGAGGTCAGTTTACTTTTCAATTTTATTTTATTTATTGATCTGCATGTATACTGGATAGTGTGTTGTTATTGTATATAGTGCATGTTTTATTTATTTATATGTTTTTTTCCCTATTATGGTTGATACATCCTATAGAATATTTTACTACTTTCTATTTTGGACTAAAGGGGCCTATGGGGCTCCCTATTTTGTGATTATAGGTATTTTGGGATGTCTAATATGAGGATAGGTAAGGCCAAATTTTAGGTAGGATTTGAGCATAAATGTAGCAACCCAGCCCTAGATAGCCCAAAACTACTACCTGATATCAATTACATTGGCATGATTACAAGGAATCAATCCCCGAAGGACCGATCAGTTTAGTAGTCCTGGAAAACGAGATACATAAATGAGAATTGTAATAAAAATTGATACACTAATTACAACATATTTTTTTCTTCTAAACAAATAAAAAACTTTGAGTATAACTCTAATATATCTAGTATATTCCTGCATATCTTTCATAGTATAATTCTTGGATTCCTAGGGAAAGAAACATAATATGGGTGATCTCAAATGCTCAATAATGGAAAAATATTTAAGAAGAAATAATGAATCAAAGAGAATAGTCAATATAGAAAGGTAAATAACAGGAAATAAATTCCATTCAAATAACTAGACAAGGAAAAATAAATATGGAAATCTATGAAACTAAAACACATTCCATTAATCAATAAACTGAAATGAAATGTCTTCAAAGATATGTTGACACAAAATATCATGAATGAATAATGACTGAAACTACTATGAGGGAAATTCTTTCTTAATAAAATTCATTTCAAAGGAACATGAAGACCAATTACCATCAATACCTTTCACAAGATGGTTTAAAGATAAGGTTATAAACCCATTTGCGCAATTATTTGTCTCATGAGAACCTGTCGATGCATCGAGGAGAAATATAAAGTTCGGGATCTACCCATAGTTTCCGGTATAAATAACTCCTCATATTTAATAATCAAAATAATTAATATTCCTTATCAAATAACCATATTTAATAAGAAATACATATTTATCAATAATTCCTCAATTAATCAAATAATTTTCAAAGTAACTGTCATATGAATAATGGTATATGGTTTAGGAAATACCAATATCCACTCTATGATAGTATGGATATTCAATTAAATTTACATTGAAAATGATTACAATAA
Source organism: Viscum album (assembly GCA_963277665.1). NCBI lineage: Eukaryota > Viridiplantae > Streptophyta > Magnoliopsida > Santalales > Viscaceae > Viscum > Viscum album. The sequence continues at coordinate 737,351,477 of OY728127.1, read as the reverse complement.
AGTGATTTCTTCAATATAAAGTTAACAATCACAAAAGGAAGTGATATTAAGAACATTCATGAGGAGAATAATCTTTAAATATTCCAAAGTATCTCATACCACTTTGAAACATTTAAATCATAATCACCAGAAAGGTATGAACTTAAATGAATATTATAATATCATGAGAATAATAGTATTCATGAAATAATATATCAAAATGGGAAGTAGGTATGGCACACAAAATAAGTAAGTATTGATTATGACATTAATCACACAGATTTAAAAAAAGTGAGATGAAAATCCTTACCATGTGTTTCTTTTCAGAAAAACATTCATTAACTTCCTGTATAATAAACTTATGTTAATTTTCTACTATATTCATAACCTTTTAATATTTATAATTAATTTTATTTCACTTATTACCATGTTGCATACAACTAATTAAACAATTAATTTTATGTCGGGTGTTTTTTGACCAAATTTGGTTTATGTGTCAAAACAACTATTATTTCTCAACTATAGTCAAAGGGGTCATTTTATAACATCTAAAAAATAATAAGCATGAAATAATTATAATATATATAAATCAATTATACTTTTAAAATAAATCATTAAATATTGTTATCAAAATGAGACAATGTTACAATCATGGAGTTGGTAGGTCATACATACGCATGAGTAACATTCCCATTTTTAAATGATCATTGTGGAAAGAAGGAAAGTAACTAAAATATTTAAAGAATTATAATTATATAATAAATACCATATTATTTAATTATATATACTTATATATATAATTCTGTCATATAAAAGGAATCACCTCATGTCGAGGAGCCGGTTGTCAACACGTCCACGAACGACATTATCTCTTTTAAAGTGTGTGAAAGGGTAATAAAATAGATGATATATATATATATATATATATATATTATTTTCAGAAATATAATAATTTCATGAATATATTATTTGTGTTTTTCATGTCACTTATTTTTAATTATAACCATTTATTTATATATTACATGTATCGTGTGAACGAATCACATCGCTTTAAGGGGGTGGTAGTTCACACTTCCCCAAATGATGTTATCGTATTAACATAAAATGGAAAGTATTAAGTTTATATATTATAAAAGTTTTAAATAATTTTAAATACATAATAAATATCATATATAACATACATAAATAAAGTTTCAATCATAATGGACACCATTAGAGGTGATAAGGGGAAAATGAACAATCATCGTTTTGTGAGGCAGTAGTTCTCGGTATACAAAAATAGGATGTTCGAATTCATTAGATGGAGGTGTGTGTAAGTGTAGGTACAAACATTATAATGAAAAAATAATAGCATATTGAGGATACTTATTTCTTGTAAAATAATATAAAAAAATGATATTTTAGGGGTGGATAATGGAAATGAAACTAAAAATCTTGAGAGAAGATGTTATCTCTTAATCAGGTAACTACTTTTGGTTTGAAACAAAAGATTCCTTGGATTTATTAATAACAGTACAGAGTATTCTAGGACTATTGGAGGTATTTTGAGAGACCATTTTTACAGGTAATGGCCTAACATAATAGGTTTTAGAGGTGTGAAAAAGTGGGAGAGGTGGTAGCCTTTTATAGGGAAGCAAAATGACTCACTTGGAATTTTTGGAAACAAGTTATGTGTGCATATGTTCTTGCCTAAAAAAGTAAAAAAACAAATAAACTAATTAATTTAAGGTTAATGGAATAATTATGGACATCAAATGGGTTTTTTAAAATTTTCTAGTTCATTTAGGCCCTTAAGATAAAGGTTTAGTCCTTTATTAAGCTCAATTTAACCTTAAAAATTGTAATTAATTTTAATCACTTTCAATAACATTTTTGGTCAAAAACCAATTTGGTCTTATTAAAAATTATATATTATTATAATTAAAAATATGGAATCCATTTTTTCAAATTCCAATCACATAATTGTCATAAATTTAATTAAAATTAATCCCACAGACCAGATGATAATGCGGGTTTTTAAAGTAAAAACGCCTGAAATTTTGGTATGTTTTCGTAATTGATCTCAATCACCTAAATTGTATTAATATATAAAAATATTATCTAATTAAACTTTAAAACCAATAAAAAAACTTAACCTTATAAATTAATTAGATTAAAAAGTATTTTTGAACTAAAATTCAGTATTTTGAACTATTCATTAAAAAATGAAATGTCTCAGAAAAATATAAACAATTCACCCTAACCTAATTATTATGTTTCTATTTCAAAGAATAAGTTTATTTTGACATATTAAATCAATTTATGTGTCAAAATTCATATTTAAAATGGGTTCTCCATTAAAAGGTGGTAAAATTACCTTTACAAAAAGTTAGGTTTTATGTATAAAATTAGGTTTATTATTATCTTATGAATATAAAATCCAATGGATGAATATCAAAAATATTTTATTGAATATATAACAAATAAATTTCATTAAAATCATTCACTAATTATAATTAATTATTTTTATTAAGATAAAACTCTATTAGAAGCATAAAAATAATAATAATTTTTTTATATCCAATTGATTCTTATTTTTATTTATCATTAATTAGTAACCCATGAATTAGTTTTATATTTATATAAACCATATATTTACATAAGTTAGTTAATAATACTAATAAACTCTATTATAACAGCTAGGTTAAATCATATTATATTAAATAATAATATTTTAATAATACATTGAAATTTGGAGAAACTCTATCTTACGTGTAATGAAAACTATTGAGGAAGGTCACTCTTGCGTGTATCGCAATCTATCAAGGAATGTCGCACTTATTTGTAATGAAAGCTATCAAGGTAGGTCACTCTTGCATGGAACGCAAGCCAACTCAGTGTTTCATGAATTTAAATATATATAGAATGTATTTTAAATAGTAAATATATTACAAAGTATCAGGATATTACCTTATGTGCTTGGTGTAGCGTGTCAAACATGCTATCGAATACAAGGTTCTTGCTTGATTTTTTTGAGGCATCATATTCTCCCAACCTTATTTAAATTTCATCCTCGCAATTTAAACTCGATCTTGGTGATATATTGTTTTATCTTTCCAATGTTGAAGTCCCACATCATGAGAAGGGTTCATAAAACATCCTCTTGGAAAGAGATTATGTGAAGTACAAAGGTCACTTGGACTACCACATAACAAGGTCTCTAAGTAGGAGAACATATATGGAAAGTAGAGATATGTTCTTGGAGAAAAAATTTAAATATTTATACATATTGAATGAGGTCATCAATCACAAACAAGTGAATGATCAATGGAAATTTGAGGGCCTCAAAGCCATAAATCTTTGATGATTTAGAAGGTTATTGGTCCAATAGAAATTTAGGTATTAGGAAAACATTCAATTTCTAAGTAATTTTACAAATTTTGGGTAATTATTTTAATAAACATGAATATAATAAATATTCTCACATTATAGGTCTTAATCTCATATAAACAATCCTAAAGTTTGGTTTTGATTCGATAAAATTATAATTAATCCTTTTACTCCCAAAAAATTAATTACCAACAATGAATTTTTTTATGCTTGAACCACTAAAAGAAACTTTTAAATGATCTTAAGGCCTATAAAAGAGTGAAAAGTATTACTATTTGTCTTTAACTATCTCCAAAAATAAATATAGTTAATATATTATTTTGTAATCCTCAATAGTGTTACTACTAGTTCATAATTAATATTTATTCGTTAAATTGTTTAACTAAAAACAATGAAAATTAACAAGGACTATGTATAGGTCAGTGATTGGTGTGAAACCTTTATCATCCTTCGGTTATGGGTTCAAGACCCATGGCCTAACTGAATTTGATTGTTGGTTACTCGGCTTATAGGTTTTCCTTTTCTAAAACCATATTAATATAATTTAAAAAATATATATGATGGACGTCCTCAAAATTAGGTTAATCACTAAATTGAATTTTAACTATGGTTTTCAATACAACCTAAATACATAAATACTTAATCCACTAATTTCCACATAGATCCTTCCATATTCTAGAGTTCATTCTCTATGATAGTTAATTGACTTGGGTAATGTCCAGGTTCCCCACATTTGTGACAAAGAACTATAAAGTATTTCTTAGGATGAACTTCATTTCCTTCCACCGTACTCTTCCTTTTTCCTCAACGATCCTTTTCTTTATTTCCTTATTTTCCCACACATAAAGCATTTACATGTTCCATTGAGACACTCTCCCAATTGTATCCTTCCACACTTCTCATATATCGAAATTCAAGCCTTCTTTTCAATATGGTCTCCACCACTCGAGCTCTTATCATCCTCTATCATTCTCTTCTTTGGTATACTAGGGAGTTGGTAAAGGTATATATTTTTAATAATATTTTGGGGAAAATAATTTGGCATAAACATTATATCCTTCACTCCAATCAACACATCATTTGGTTGCTTATTTTAACCACCTATTCCTTTACGTTTGATGTTAAGTTGAATCCTCCAGGTTCTAACTATTGATAAAAACCAAAAAGAATAGTGTGATCAATAATAGTCAGAGTGATAAAAGTGTATAATTATCTCTAAGATATATAAATCATGACACCTTATTTTTTAATTTAAAACACTTTTGGTTTAACCTTGATTATTAATTGTTAAAATCCTTTCAAATTTTTTATAATGGTTTGTAAAGAAAACATGGATTAACCTAAGAATATCCTTCGGGAGTGTCAAACTAGGTGCGAAGTAAGGCCTGTTGTTGTGTACCAGGTTACCCAGAGTTAAGCCTAGAGCACCTTGTCATAGTTGTTACTGATCAGTACATATATTCTAGAACCACATCCACTTTTGTATCTAGATATGGATGTATTGTTAGTAAGATCCACATAATCTATACATCACCGAAATTCTAGGGTTTTCATTTATTCTTATCCTAAAATTCTATCTTAGGGTTAGGTTCCCTAACCAACTTTTTCCTAAATATAGTTCCAAATATTTCAACTAAACTTCCTTTGATAACAAATATAGTGACCCAACCCTAGATATCCCGGAGGTGGTGTATTCTATTAATTACATAGGCATGATTATAAGGAATCAAGCCCAGAAGGACTGATCAATTTAGTAGTATTGGAAAACCATATTCCTAAATAAGAATTGTATTACAAATGGATACAATAATTTTAACATATTTTTTTCTTCTAAACAAATATAAAACTTCAAGTAAAACTCTAAATCCTCAAGTATATTCTTGTATATATTTCATAGTATGCTTCATGGATTCCTAGAGAAAGAAACATAATAATGGTGAACTCGTTTTCTCAGTAAGGGAAAAATATAGAAAGATAAATAATGAATCCATGAGAATATTAAATTTAGAAAGATAAATAACTGTAAATACATGCCATTAAAATAACTAGATAAGGTGAAATAAATTTGGTAAGGTATTAAACTAAAACACATTCCAATAATCAATGAACTGAAATGAAATGTATCCATAGATATGTTGATTCAAAATCTCATGGATGAATAATAACTGAAACTACTATGAGGGAAATTATTTCTAAATGGAATTCATGTCTAAGGCACATAAGGACATATTAACATCAATACCTTTCACAAGACAATTTAAAACTAAGGGTATAAACCCATTTCCACAATTATTCACCTCATGAGAACCTATCGATGCATCGAGGATCTATATAAAGTTCGAGATCCACCCGTCATTTCCAATCCAAATAATTCCTCATATTGAAAAATAAAAAAAATATTCCTTACAAAATATCCTTATTGAAAGATAAATATGGATTTATCAATATTCCTCAATTCATCAAATAATTTTCAAAGTAACCACCTTATGAATAATGGTATACATTTAAGCAATATCAATATCCATTGAATGAGATTATGGATATTAAATTAAATTTCCAATGAAAAATGATTACAATAAAGTGATATTTTCAAGAGAAAGTTAAAAAACACAAAAGTAAGTGAGGTTCAAACATTCTTTAGGAGAATAATCGTTAAACATTCCAAAGTGTCTCATACCACATTGAAACATTTAAATAAAAATCACAAGAAAGGTATGGAATTAAATGAATCTTATAATATCATGAGAATAATAGAATTAATGATATAATATATCAAAATAGTCAGTATTAATGGCACATAAAATAATAAATTATTTAATGTGACATTAATCTCACAAATTTAAAAAAAGTGAGATGAAAATCCTTACCTTGCGTTTTCTTTCAAGTGAAATTCCTTTAATTTCCTATATAATAAACTTATGTTTATTTTATACTTTCTTCATAACTTTTTTAAAGTTTATAATTAATTTTATTTCACTTATTACCATGTTGTTTTCAACTACTTAAGCAATTAAGTTTGCGTCTGGTGTTTTTGACCAAATTCGGTTTATGTGTCAAAACAACTATTGTTGGTCAACTATGGTCAAATGGGGCATTATATAACATCTCCAAAATAATAAACATGAAATTATTATAATATTTATGCATCAATTATACTTTTATAATAAATAATTAAATATGTTCTTGAAAATGATCCAACGTTACAGTCATGGAGATAGTAGGTCGTACAAACGCATGAGTAACATTCCCATTTTAAAATGATCATTATGGAAAGAAAGTAAGTAACTAAAATATTTCTAGAATGATAATTTTATAATAAATACCATATTATTTAATCATATATACTTATATATATAATTATTTTATGTAAAATAAATCATATCATGTCGAGGAGGCGGTAGTCAACACATCCACGAACGACGTTATTTCTTTTAAAGTGTGTGAAAGGGTAATAAAGGAGATGATGTGTGTATATATATATATTATTTCCAAAAAGATAATTATTTCATGAATATATTATTTATGTTTTTCATGTAACTTATATTTAATTATAACAATTCATTTATACATTCCATGTATCGTGTGAACGAATTATCGCTTTGAGGGGGTGGTAGTCCACACTTCCTAAAACAATGTTAATGTATTTACGTAAAATGTAAGGTATCTAAAAAATTTATTATAAAAGGTTTAAATAAGTATAAATATATAATAAAAATCATATATAACATATATAAACAAATTTTACATCATAATGTCCATCATGTGAGGCAGTAAGGGAAAATTGAACTATCATCATTTCGTGAGGTAGTAGTTCACCGTACACTGAAACAGTATGTTTGCTTCCATTAAATGAATGTGTCTGCAATTTTAGGTATAAAACTTAGAATAAAAACATCCTAGTATCTTTAGGGTACTTGTTTTGTTTTAAAATAATAGAATAAATATATTTTAGGGGGTGGAGAATGGAAATCAAACCAAAAAGCTTGAGAGAAGACGTTGCCTCTTAATCGGGTAACTACTTTTGGTTTGAACCAAAATATTCCTTCGATTTATTTTTGAAAAAATGGAGGATTATAGGTCAAGGGGGTTTCTTTTGTGATACTATTTGTTCAGGTAATGGCCAAACCTAAGAGGTTTGAGAGGTTTTAAGAAGTGGGAGAGGTGGTGGCCTTTTATAGGGAGGGAAAAGGACTCACATTGAATTTTTGGAAACAAGTTAGGTGTGCACATGTTCTTACCTAAAAAAGACAAAAAAACAACCAAACTAAATAATTTAAGTTTCATGGCCTAATTATGGACATAAAATGGGTGTTTTACAAGTGGATAGGTTATTTGGTCCCCTAAGATAAAGGATTAGTCCTTTATTAACCTCAATTTAACCTTATTAATTGTAATTAATTTTAATCATTTTCACTAATATTTTTTGTCAAAAAAAAATTTGTTCTCATTAGAAATTATAAATTATTCTGATTAAAAATATGGAATCCATTTTTCTAAATTATAATCAAAGAAGAGGCTGAAATTGAATTAAAATTAATCCTGCCAATGGGACGACAATGTGGGTTTTTAAAGTAAAAACGTCTAAAAGTTTGCTATATTTTTATAATCAATTTCAAATTTAAATAGATCCCAATCACCTATATTATTAAATTTTAAAAATATTATCTAATTAAACTTTAAAACTAATCAAAGACATAACTTAACCTTATAATTTAATTAGATTAAAAAGTATTTTCGAACTAAAATTCAGTATTTTTAACTAGTCATTAAAAAATGAAATGTCTCAGAAAAATATCAAAACTTCACCCAAACCTAATTATTATGTTTAAATTTAAAATAAGAAGTTTATTTTTGACATATTAAATCAATTAAAGTTTCAAAATTCAAATTTAAAATGGTTTCTCCATTAAAAGATGGTTAAATTGCCTTTATAAAAATAAAGGTTTTTATGTGTAAAATAGGCCTTGTTTTATCTTATGCATATAAAATACAATGTATGAATATCCAAAATATTTTATTGAACATATAACACATATATTTAATTAAAATAATTCACTAATTATAATTAATTGTGTTTATTAAGATAAAACTACATTGGAAGCATAAAAATAATTATTATTATTTTTATATCCAAGTGGTTCTTATTTTCATTTATCATTAATTAAAAACCCATGAATCCATTTTATCTTTATATAAACCATATATTTTTATAAGTTAGATAATAGTATTCATAACTACTAATATAACGGCTTGGTTATATCATATTATATTAAATAATAGTATTGTAATAATACATTGTTATTTGGTGAAACTCGGTCTTGAGTGTAACACAAACTATCAAGGAAGGTTACCCTTGCATGTATCGTAAGATATTGAGGAAGGTTGATATTGTGTGTAATGCAAGCAATCGTAAAAGGTTTCTCTTGTGTTTAACACAAGATAACACGGTTTTGTGTGCATTGAAATGTATATAGAATCTATTTTAAAAAGTAAATATATTATAAAGTGTCAGGATATTACCTTATGCACTTGGTGTCATGTGTCAAACACGCTATCGAATATAAGGTTCTTACATACATTTTTTAGGACATCACAATAACCTCCAGGATTTATACTATATGTAATAGTCTCAAAATAACTATTCTAGGACCTAATTTCTAGTTAGTAGCCTCTTGTATATGTGGAGATGTACCTACGGTCAAGTGGAGACCCCCCCCCTCCTGGGCGCCATTCGAGTGGTCAAGTAAAAGGCATTAAAAATTCATATTAGAGTGTGTTTTGGGATGGGAAAATGTTAATAGTTGTGGACATATATTTTTATGACTTGGGAGATAGAGTACATACCTGACCAGCATGACATCAGTTGCAACCTAAGTTGTTAGGGGGTCACCAGTTTTAGGAGTGAGAAATCTTGGATGAGTGAGGTATTGGGTTAGAAAAAGGATCCCAAAATAGGAAGGTTTATTCTTAGGATGATTAAAAGGTCTTATTTAAGAGCTATTGTATTGTACATGAATCATGATAGT